>JAWWEW010000078.1:112396320-112587154 GCA_035583185.1 Anabacerthia variegaticeps
TTTTTTTTTTTTTTTTTTTTTTTTTTTTTTTTTTTTTTTTTTTTTTTTTTTTTCAAATTCAGATCAGGCAGGAGCTTTTAACAACAGGAAACATTGTTGGGTGCTTTCTCATCCATAGTTTGGAGAGCCTGTAGAAGTGTAAAATTTTCAAAACAAAGATTTTAAGAGGAGAAAGGAGAGCCTTTGATTAGGAAGTTACTCACAACATGTTTGCTGAAAGACGACCAAAGCAAAGTTGTTTGTCTTTGAGGAGAAACAGTATTCTTTAGCTAGCATTAAATTGCTACTCTTTCATTCCTGCAAAGAGAAGAAAGAAAAATATTCTTTTTAGAGTATCTGTCTCTTTTTGTTGTCTAAATGAGAAAAATCTGTTTTCCTACTGAAGTTCAGAAGAACAAATTAAAGTTAGTAAGCACAATAGCTAGAGGTAGCCTATTTGGCTTCACTGGGAGTGTAATTTTTCTATAGTCTATACTTTAAGGAAAACTGTGGCAATAAGTAAGTTTTCAAGAAATGGCTGGGATTATTAAGCCATACTTTCATCAAATTTATGAACAAGTACAAGGTTTGGACTTCCTTGTGACCCATGTAATATTTTTTAGCAAACTATTTGGTAGAACAAGACCATTAACTTCAACCATAGGACAATATAGAAATAAAAGATTAAAAAAAAAATTATGGAAAATAAGGTTTTGTGTTTAAATTTTGTGTGGGCTCAATTTTTTGCCTTTTTTTTCTTTTCTTTCAGTTTTGGCTTAGGATTGTCACTGTATATTATCCAACAGTTTATTAGGCTAAATTCTATATTCAGGTCTATATTTGTCTTGTTTCTTTCATGTAGTTTACTGGACCAGTACCCGTTTTCGGCATGTGTTAATAATTTAAACCCAGAATTAGTGCTGTGTTCAATAGTTTCTCAGAAGTTCCAAGAAAGTAATGCTTTTGTAGAGTCATCACAAAATGGAAAAATTTTTCTCTCTCAATCTCAAAATAATTTTAATTATACTATTCTGATCAGCCTGCCATTTTTTGAAAAGAGTTAGAAAGTCTATACAGTCATTCATGATCATTGACAACTGAGAATCTATTGCAAACAATCAAGGTGCTTATGATATAAAAAGATAATAACTATAAATAAGCAAATTATTTGTAAGTTCTGATAGACTTTTAAATTTCCCATCTAAGAAAGGTTGCTGTTTCAATCTAAAGTAACTTAAATATTTCAGTAAATCCTGTCTTTCAAATCTGGGTCAAAGATCAGTAGTAGATTTATCATAAATTATATATATATTTTTTGTCAGTAAAGATTGGAGAAATACATTCTCAATAATGATATTTTCCTGCTCAAAAGAAAACATCAAAGAAAATAGCTTAATCACTTAGTCATATTGTTGACAAAATGGGTATGTGCAAGCAGTTGTGACTGCATTAGTTTGAATTAGTATTTCAGGATGATCATTAGTTCTACCATAAGAGAAGACTGCAAGTAATTGTTTTCACTAATGGTATTAAAAAACAAAACCCCCTTCAACACAAAAATGAATCAGTCATATCTAGGTTTTATATTTTAGCACAAAAATTGAATTAAGTACCTGTCAAGGGATTGTAAAGTATTAACTATGGAAAATTAAGCAATGTCTAAGTCATTTCAGGAACAGAGTTGACCTCTTGTTATATTGTGTCTGTAATTTTTATAAAAATAAAATCTTTGTTAGGCTATGTCAATATTTAACCCATCTCTTAGAAAACCAAAAGCCATTAAAGATAAACTTCCATGTTTCAGGGAGTAAGTAATCATAGCTACTTTGAAACAGCTTAATTTGAAGTGAACCTGCAGTGTCCAGACACTACAGAAGGATGTAAGCATACTGACACTGGAGAACAGCCAATGTTCAAGCTTTGACAGCTGTGCTTGAAACCTTGACCGTGATAACTGTACCTGCAGCACAGTTCTGTTCAATCACTTCTGAGGAAATGTGGTTTATTTGCTTCAGTCCTTTTCTTCTTACCACGTGCTTTAGCAAGCTGTTTTTACTGTCAAGTGGAAGCTGTTATCCTTTTTCTGTTGTACACGTGATTGTTTTGCTGGTTTCTTTCTTTTCTTTGGACAATATCACTGGTGACATTATGGGGAACAACATCTACCAGGAAACTGAAAGAAAGCCAACGAACACAACAAAACTGTGAATTCCAGCACAGAACTAGCAGGATCACATCCTCTGTTGACGCTGTCCCTATCATGGACTCTCAAAAAGCTGTTAGTGCTATTATTTGAGAGAGAGCACAGGCCTCTTCAAACAGTGTTGTGCCGTCCCACACAAAGGGCAAATAAGCCACATCTCCTTTCTTTTGATACAGCTGCAGCATTATAGGCAGAGAAAGACCCTTCTTGTACAATGCTTGAGTAAGCAAACTCTGCGTGGACACTGCTGTGAGAGAATAAATATCACTATTACAAGCCTCCCTCTGCCACCATATCAGTTTGTAGAACTGAAAGAGAAACAAGGTTTAATTTGAGTGGGGTTCTGCAGTGGGACAGACATAAAGCTGATCTGTAGGAATTGCCTTTCTCCTGCCTCCTCTCCAAGCTCTTCCATAGCCTGTCCCAGGAACTGATTGTGCTGTCATTGACACCACAGGGAAAGGCAGTGACTCTTCAGGCATTGGCTGTCCTTGGGGTAGGAGACACTATTTTCTGCTGACAATAAACTAAAATAAACCAGGGTAAAAGTAGAAAATAATAACACTGAAAAGACAGTCATGTGAAGTCACCACATCCCTCTTCGAATTCACTACATTCTCCACTTGATGCAATATTTTTAAATGCCCAGTAGTTATGGGCTGGGGAGCTGTAGCCACTAGAGAGCAATTAACCATGTGGCCATCCTCCTCCCTGGCCTGGCATATATATTGAATCTAGAGCGACTGGGGATATTTGGCTCCATTTATCTCATAGTGCACACCAGGAGTAGAGACCTTGTGTTGCCAGCTGGAGACCTGAGCCAGGCAGATTAGCGAGGTTTGCTGCAAGCCAGCTTCTCTGCAGCCCCTGCATCCCCACGCCCATGAGTGGCTGTGGTGTTGGGTGCTCTGTTGAGATCCCTCTCTGGCCAGGGTCATCTGAGAACAACTGGTTCCTGCGCTCAGAAGTACTCTGGGCATCAGCCATAATGAGTCATTGAGAAGATTCACTCCTCATCAGAAAAAGGGCTAATGGAGACTGCATGCTTCTGTCCAGTTGACTCTCTCCTCACAGGCCCCGTTGGTGCATGGATAGCACTAGAGCCTCTGCAAATCACTAAAGAGCTAGTGCTAGAGCCTGTAGACCAAAGATTACTCTTTTGAAATGCAATTATGTTGCATTACTTTTGTGCCCAAACAAATATTATTTACTGCTCTCTCCTGAAAAATTTCCTGATAGGGAGGATAGAGTAACTGATTACAGGTCTTCAGCAACTGCAAGAAATATTTCCTATCTCTCAGTATCAAAACCATAATATGTAGACAGATTTTTTTATGGGTGTGGTCGCAAAGATGAACTATTTTTGAAAAATCCCATGCAGTTTTGATCTATGCATTGGCTACCTCAAAATCTTGTGATGTGGCTTATTGTTTGGGTAGAAGTTGATGTCTCTGTTTCCTTGAGTTATAGCCAGTGAGCAGATATACCCTCCAGAGCATTAAAACACAATAAGCTTATCAGAATGAACACTGTACTGGTTTTCATTTCAGAGCTGGCCAAATCATCAGAGAACAGTGGCTTGTAGGCTGCTGGGCAAGGGGTGTCCTCATTAGATTGAGAGCTCTGAAAGCACAGTGCTAAAGGAGTTCTAGTTAAATGTCTCTACATTCTTAAGCACTGTTATTTGAGATGAACTCTGGTAGTGCTTGTCACATCCAGAAGTATATTTTCAACGGGATCGGCTGTGTAGAGGTTCACTAAAATTTTAGTATTCTTCTTCTGTTCATTGAGATGAAGAAATGTTACTTATCTTTTAATTTGCTTATGTTAATTTGTTTATGTTTTATGTAGTATTTCACATGTTGTTTGTCTCTTATGTAGAGTAGGTTAGCAGCAACAGGAAAGCTCAGTTAAAGGGTAGCAACTACTCTACTGTTTCCAGATTGCATACTCACTTACAGCATTCAATGCTGAAATCAGCGTGGAAACTGTTTACTCATCATTTCTGTTTTAACACTGTGGGAAGAAACACAATTTTGCCACGTAAAGAAAAAAAAAAGACAGCTTTCTATCACGTCAATCAGCTTGATCACAGTGTATCCTGTGGAGCCACTGCTGAGCCAGTCACAATAAGCCACCTAAGTTTGCTAGAAAAAGGGTGCTAGGAAAAGGCTTCCCTGACACGTCAGATACATTTGAATTCCTGAGCACAACAACTGGGTAACGAAGTTGTCAAACACACTCTGTCTTTAATCCAGACTGATTGCTTGATTAGTCAAGTGGAAAATTAGAAGAGAGAGAGAGAGAGAGAGAGATTGAGAGAGAGAGAGAGAGAGTAGCATAATCATTGTAAGTAACTGCCCGAGACCATGTCAAGGTTGCAATCAATAATGTGCCAATTTTGTTTCTAATTGCTCTGACACAGGTTTTGGAAAAATCTCTGGTGGTGAATATATGCTATTTTTTTTAAAGAGGAGTTGCATGCACATCAGAGACCTACAGTTTATTAACTGTGAGACATGGAGATGTTCAGCTTTGCCAAATGGAAAGGACACATGACTGGTTCCTTTTGTGACTGAGTATGGTCCTGTGCACTAGACTTAGCTCCTCCTTTAATCGCCTATAGATGGTGTACTGTGTTTTATGGCAGGTTTTAAAAGGATTTCAACTGATATTGAGAGAAAGTCTGTCTGAGTAGAAAAATTGTTTGTAAATCCATAGAAAGAGGTATGTTATAATGAAAATTCCAATTTTCTCCACTCTTTGGGCATCTTGAAAATGAACACAACTCCTCAAGGTGTAAAGAGCATTCTCAAATGTATTGCATTTTCTTTACCTCCAATTTTTCACTCTCCCCCTCCATCTTTTCCAGCAAATTTTCACCTCTCTCAAGGGTCTTTTTCAGTCTCCATCATTTCACTGTTACATTGCTCATCACCACCAGCTCAGATGTGCTATTTCTCCAACTCTTTTTTTTTTTTTTTACTTTCCACTTTTTCCTCTTGCCCTTCATGGTCTCTATCCAGTCCTGCACATGATGCCCACCACTGCACCAAGGCTTCTCCATAAGTCGCATGTAGCCAGCATAGGTGTCTTTCCTGTGTGCACCTGGTGCCCCAAAAGCCTCATTTGTCCCTGGGGACAGCTTGCCTGGCTTCTTAAATTCTGTATAGTACGACCTTTTCCTGAACCTCTGTGCACACTTCATGCAGGCCAGCTCTCTCTTCCTCCTCTACCTTGTTCTCCTGCTCACCAGTCTGTCATCTGCCGTTTCCTTCCTTCAGCCTTTGCAATGCCCTGTGCAGTTTCAGCTGTATTTTTCTGTTTTGTGGATCCTCATCCTACAAGCTGACAGCACACTTTTGTCCTTACCTTCCACTCATTTATGATATTCTTGTTACAAATTTTTGTACCATTATTTCCTTTAACTTTCGATTAAGTTCTAATATCTTACCTAGTTATCTATGAAAAAGGCAGAAATGCAATTTTTTTAATCTGACCTTAAGCAACATCATGGAACTCAGCTAGGAAGAGAATTCAGCTGTGTACCTTAGGTCAAATGGGTATGCAAATTATCAGAGAGCTTCTGTGTGAAGGGAGAAGAGGAAATATCTCATACAAGCACAGAAATGATATTGGTAGCGGTCAGAACGAATTAACTCCTCAATATATATTATCCCTGTATTATGTTCTCTAAGTGAGAGCTGAAGGCTGGTAAGCTGTGAGGGTAAAGGGTCAGTTCTAATTACTTAGTAGTCTCTTTCTTGGGGACGTGAGGTTTATGCAAAGTCTTTTCATCTGCTAGTCCACCGTTCAGCTTCACCTGGACCTGTTGCTCAGCTTTAGTCAAATGTGGCAGGGCAGCTGTCACCTCAGGGATGTAAAGCTACTCCAGGTTTCATGGAAGTGGATTGCTGGATAAAAGAAAAATATCCTCTTGACAGCCAGAGAGAGAGATGCTTTTAATGCCTCTGCTGACAGTGCTTATAGTAATGCTCTCCCAAATGGAAGAGAGAATGTCTGACCTGCACCCATGAAGGTTCGTGCTCTACAAAAACCAGACAATCCAGCCAGAGGACATAAGAATCTGGATTTCTACCTTCCACAGATTTATTTAGTTGCTATTTATAGGACTTCTCAAAGCACATAGGTGTGCAAGCATCAACCATGACCTGTCTTTTCTATTTTAAAGGTGTGTTCTTGGCAGGGACCTTGTGTGTGTTTTGCCGATATCTAGAAATTTTAGCTGTGAATATCAAATTTCTCTATTTGCTACTTCTGTGTTTCAGGGCCACTGTGTATGTGTCATGTTCCTAGAACAATGCAAAAGGAAAGTGCATTCCTGCTTATTTCATAACTAAACTATGTCAAAGCTAAAGCAGGCAAAGGTAGTTTAATATCTTTCCCCCATACAACAGCTTTTTAAAATAACAAATTCCTCTTGTGTACACATAGAATTTTTTCCTGCTTTCTGAACATCCTACTGAGAGGATTTTACACTTCAGTTCTTCAGTCAATCCAGGCACTAGTGCCAAAATACGCACAGACAATGACTTGCACTAACAGGTATTTGTCCTGAAATGGGCAAATTTTACAGACAAAGAGAAAATTTTAGGCACAAGAAGAGGCTAGCAGCATTAACCCTTTTTTCAGTACTCTGATAGAGAAAATGAAATGAGATAAAGTGACTTATTATGCTGTTCAAAATTGGGACATTTGGGTCTTTTATTGTCTATGACAATTATTCTGGGTACTGCCGCACAGCAATTCTGTGCATTTAGAGATCACAGAGAGGTGGAATCTGGTTGTATAATTGAAAAGTCCAGCTAGGATAAGTCAATTCTTCTGCCACTTTGCTCTTCAGATTGGGAAGTGCATACAGTGACTTAACTTGGAGTTTGTGTGAGAGAGCTAAATTTAAAGTCCATTATCTCTTAAATATAAAGGTAATACTGAGAAGCAGGTCTTGGGCAACCTCACATATTCTGAAAGAGTTTAAAATATTTAACTAACATCTCTTCTTCCAGCATCCTTGGAAATGATGTTCTTTATAAGGCTGATTCCTCCATGTAATTAAACACATAAAAATTGAAGCTGAGATTTGAGGTATTAAGCATTGCTATTGGATGTCACTGAGCAGTTCAATGTTTGAGCAGTAACAGCTCCTCCCTGTCCCAATCCCTGAAAACTCAAAAGATAATACTCTGATGTGCACATATAAGAGACACATGTGGATAGCTAAATATTTATGTTTGTTCAGTTAGAAATAATATAGTTGAAATCAAAGTATGTGCAGAGAGGGAAGAAAGCAAAGTCAGGAAAAAACCTCTCATAGAAACTAGATTGCCTGATACTTGAAAGTAACTGCTCTTTTTTCTCTTTCTGTCACTTAAATTCACAAAATTATATCGGTCTTCTTATTCATGCCAAATTACTTCAGGTGCATTCAAAAAGATAGCTTATTCCATTGCTTTCACCTCTCCTGGCATGGTCAGTCACTGCCTTAGTTTTGGGAACCACTGACTTGTCTGTGGGTGTCATGAAAGCTGAGGTTAGGTAATTAATGCACAGCAATGTGTGTGATCAGCTGTGCAGGGACAGTCAGAGGGCAGATGATGCTGCCTGCTCAGGTTTCTGTAGAAGACACGTTTGAAAAAAGAGGAGACAGAGTATGAAAATACGTGACTCTTCAGGTTTTTTTGCTTTGTACTGCCAGAGTCCAGTTAACGAGATTGAATGTTAATGAGATTGTATAATGGCTCTTGTATCTAATTTAGACATTCATTTTTCTCCCTACAGAATGTGCTCAATATGAGGTTCAATCCAGGGTTAAACCCTTGCTGCTCTGTATTGTTTATGCTATTAATGCCTGCAAATAAAAATTACTGGAGAAACTTGTCTCCATAGAAACTAGCATCTAACTAAATCTGAGTAGAAATTTCCTTGCTTCTTTCTCTTTCGCCAGACCAGGCCAAGAGGAACATGATGTCCTTGTAGAATGAAAAGACTTCTTAATTTAAATATGTAGCTTTCCCTGCCTTCCCCCACAAACTATTTATTTATTCTAAAAATGTCACTGTTGCTCTCACCATATTCTCAAAACACTAATATCTCTTTATTTGCAAAATACTAGGGAAAATTTGATCATAAAACATTCTGTTTTAAAATCATAAAAAATTCTGTTCTTAAGGAGTAAAAATTAAGAGATATCACATGGAAAATTATTTTCAAAATTATTGTAGGTATTTTCTCCAGAAACAAAAAGTTGCACAACCTCCCCTTCCCCTTTCTCAAACCATGTGATTCTAGTTTTTTATTTTATATTGATGCATATAAGCCGGAGCTCTTCCAGATTTGTACAAACTACAAGTCAAATCATGGCAGAGACATGAATAAAGTGTAGTGTGTAAAGCTTTATGTTTATGTTTGGATTGTTTGTTTTTCTTCAGATATCCTCTTTTTCCTAGAAATTTTGTGCTATTGGAATTTGAAGTCTCAATCCATTTGTCTGGGATTTCCATCTTCCTGGCATCCTGGCCAAAGTGGTAGTTCTGTATAGACATATGGAAGTAATGCCCAGGTGAAATATGGATTTCCTTCAGGTCTCCTAGAACCCTGTTGAACTGCACTGGATTGCTGAGGTTAGCTCTGTCATGCAAATAAAGTAGATCTGAAAGGCACTGAGATGACTTGGCATATGGTGCACAAGTAACCTAGGACACACCTTAGTTTCTGTACATGTGCAGAATATAGCTCATATGAGCTATGTTCCAGCACTCAAGACACAGAGCTTGCACACATATTTCTGTAAGGGACTTCTAAGCTAAGACATTTATGTGACCTACAGATTTGTGTTCTCTGGCTACTTTCTTTGTCCTTTATGTCTAAGCTTCATATGAAATACCTGTTCTGGTTTAGGAAATAAAATTCAGTTTAAATAAGAGATGCCAAACTCCTTACCTTGTTCTCCGTTTTTTTTTTTTTTTTTTTTTTTGTTGGTTTTTTTTTGTTTGTTTGTGTTTTTTTGTTGGTTTGTTTGTTTGTTTGGTTGGTTGGTTTTCTTTTGGGTGTAGGAAGGTGTTCATTTTATGTATAATTCTGAGTTAAAGGTGGCCTTATGATACGTCTGATACCAGTGGGTATTAGAACCTGGTGTCATGTGTGTGGGTTTTAAAGTGGCTTTACATCACTTTAAAAGAAAGTAAGAACCATGTAATTATACCCCACAGTAAGTAAAAAATGAAAACTGATAAAGAATCTATACTTCCTGTATCTGAACCATAATTAAAACATTATGTATGGACATTTAATTTTGAGCCATTTGATATGTCAAAGGTAAGTCTCTGTAAAGCAGAGGTTGGGATGAATGAATTCTACTTGAAGGAGTCAGGCTATTTGAACTGTAATGACCAACTTACTGACAGAGATCAAAAGCACATGAACTGAACAGATGGTCACTTTCCAGTCACCTCTCCTAGTCTCCTGCATTTTTCAGTAAGCCTAGTGGTGCCAAAAAAGACCTGGAAGACTTCAGCATTTTCTTTCCAGTCTATTCATGTTTCCTTTTCAGAGAGAAATGTTATTGGTTTGGAGTGACACAGGAAAATTTAAAAAAAAAGTAAAAGTAACTTCATGCTTAGAGCACTTTGGCTTTTAACTAGGGTGGAGAGGCAGAATTCTGGAGGACAGTAGATATAAGATTTTCCAGTTGTTCCCTTGCCTACTCCTCAGTTCTACATGCTGCCATCATGTCTGGTGAAGATTCATTCAGGTCTTAATTGAATGTAAAAAAGCTTAGTTGTCATCCTGTGTATTTGTGTTGGGTTGACCTTGGCTGGATTAGCAGGTGCCTCCAGGTGACTCCATCTTAGCCAGATCCAGTGCAGTATTTTAGATGGGTCTGTGAGGCAAACACAGAAAGTGAAATATGAGTATACAAAGACAGATTTTATTTTTTTTTTTTTCACATTTCCTCCATGTTCTAATCCTACAAACCAATGAATCTTTCTGTCCCTTCACAGCTGGGCCAATGCTGTTCTGTTACAGTGCCTTCTGCACCCACTGGCCCTGTGGGCATCCTGGAAGAGCCAGAGCAGCACATGGCCCTGCCTACAGCATACCTGTGCTCTGCAGAGTCCATCTTCCAGGGCCCTTCTGCCTCGAGGACTGCAGTGCTACAGGCAGTGTTGCATTTACTCCATGAAAGAACTGTTCTTCTATGCATGTTTTTGCCTCTGCACTAACTTGGTGTCACTCTTCAATTGTAAAAAGACTGGAGGGACAGCCTCAAGCTGGAAGAAGGATCACACACCATTATTGCTATTAAGTATTGGTGCCCTCATTTTTAGTCTACTGGTTTCATCTGATATTTTGTTAGTCTTTTTGAGAGTCACTCCAGGACTGACCTGCATTTATTTTTCCTGTGTTCATTTGAATAAAATTCTGTCACGGACCAGGGCATTAGGAGGTCTATCAATACATTATATCCAGGAGAGCTCTGATGGATTCCACTAAAGAAACTAGATCTGGTCATCTCTCTTCTTCGCTGGGTGAGGGACAAGAGGCACCCAGGAGCATGCAAGTGGAGCAGCAGGACCAAGACATCACTTTTCCATGTTTCACATGCTTCAGATAGTTTGAGAAGCAGTGACCTATTGGAAAACAGTGTAGACCTTCTGAATAGTGATGACAGGCTGTATTTTGTGGTCTGGCAACTTCCTGTCGTTCAGCCAAATTCTCAGCACTTTCAAAGACAGCTGAAATGAAGACACAGATGTGGAGGTAAAGCTGATCCTTGGTAGGACTGGGGCAGTGAGTTTTCCCACCTCTGGCCAGAGCTTCCTGGAGGACCCGCCCTTTGGCAATCCACAGGCTGTAGCGGGCACCGGTGCAAACGTGGTCTGCCACCAGACATGGTGGGTGGTGCAGGGTAGGGATGTGGACTGGATCACTGAGATGTTCCTTACGGAGACAAACTGGAAGCAAAGTTGGCCATGAAATGTGCTAAGGTTTGTGGGGTTGTGGTTGTTCCTAAAGGCACTCAACATAGAGGGTAGTTTGGGTGTGCCTGGGGGAGTCTAGGGTCTTAACTTGGACTTGGTTTGCAACTGGCAGGGTATTCCTTAGGAAAGTGTGGGTCTAGAAACATGGAGCAAAGTTTTCTGAAAGAAAAAAGTAGGAAATCAAAGGGATTGTTTTTTAAAATTAATTCTCACAGAAAGAAACTTTTCATGTGGGAAGACAAAAGGCTACTGCCTTTACCTTCTCCCTTAAAACTTCCCTTTGCATTTTCAGTCACTTTTGTGGATTGGTTTTATTATGTGTAATACAGTACAATGCTCAAAATTTCAGTTCCTGGTTATTTCAATGGAGCACAAAGCCAGCCTATCAATACCACCTGAGCCTCAGATCTGAGACGACAGTGAAGCACGGAGATGTATCTAATTTACTGTACAGCTGGTATTATAGATTGACAACAACAACAACAAAACAACAAAAAACCCCAAACTGTTGTAGAAGTATTTAGTCTTTGAATCTGGAAATTTAGTCATTCGAGGGATAAAACCCATCAAGTATATAATCACATTTAATCACCATCAAAGCAATGCAGATGACCAATGAAGGGGAGCAGAATTGTATTGAATTTTGAGCATGTGAAAGAGAAAAATCTATGGCTGTCACAAGTGTCTGTTTCTTACAAACAGATAGTTATTCACAATGAGTAGCATAATGATTTCTCTCATTTTCTTTGGTAAGTTGCATCAAGACATCTACGATGACAGATTATAGACAAAACCATAAGCAAAGCACACAATGGAATGCTCACCCTCTTCAGCGGGCGGGTGTTTGAGCTGTATTATAGCAGCATCTTCTGGGCTTTTCATTTTAGTAGGCAGATTCTTGACATCACTTTTGAAATAAGTTTATTTTCTCTCTGAGCTGTCATTTCTGAACAAGATAACTTATAAGTCTTAAATTGTAAATTTTTACTGTTTGTGCAAGAATCTTGAAGGCTAAGGGCAAAAACTGATATACTATAGGTAGAAAATTATAAACACTCAACCAAACTGAAGGAGTTTATAATCAAACTTTATAAAGATGAGGAGAGTCTGGGACTCATAGCTGTAACAGTGGCTGGTAATAGGCACCTGCTTTTTCTTCTGTTTTTTTTTTGTTTGTTTTTTTTCTTATGAGAAATTGCCCAGCCTCTTAGCTTTGATCTTGTGTGAGCTCAAAAGCAATAAATATAGGATTAGTTATCATATTGCAATACAAAGGGGGTAGCTTGGAGGGAACTGAAGAACATTTCAAATAAAATTGGCACATTAGAACTCATTAAGCAATTCACATGTCCTATATTGTAATTCCATCTCAAGAAGGAGGTAATCATCTTTGAAGCATTGCAGGTGTTTACTGAAGCAGCAGAATTTGTAGGCTCCAAGACTTAACTGGACTGGGTCTTTTGTGAAAATCATGATGAATAGACAGTGAACCAGAATTTATGCAGGTAAAGTAAATGTAAATCCTGGAAAATGATTTTTTTTCTGTATTAAATAAAAAAAAAACTGTGGAAAGAGTTAAATATTTTTTCAATTCAATAAAGTAATTCTGTATGCAGCAGTTAGCGTTGCTAATGCATTTGATAAATAATTGTATCAATGTTTTACGATGAACCTGCAGGATTTTCTTGCATATGAAAAGCATTTTTTTTTAAATTTTGACTAACTGAAAACATAACACTGTTGATTTGATTGCATGCATTATTTTTGAAGAGAACAACATTTCACACTAAAGACTTGTTTCTGAACGGTACAGTAAATATAACATTCTTTAGATGTAAAAGTAAATAGAAAATGGCTAAAGCTGAAATATGTGGTATTGTGTAGTGAAAGCAAAGTCAAAGTTGAAATCCGTGGTATTGTGAATAAAAAGCAAAGTTAAAAAGAAAAAATGAGGACAAGGAACAACATAGTTTAATTGCCCTCCTTTCTGTGTCCTTAGCTACCATCTTTAGCAGGCATAAAAATAAATTATAAAAGGTTGGAAAAACAGAGGCAGCTTTTCTTTTCCTTCATCCCATTCTTTGTACTGGAAATTCTTCTCAGAAAAAGTAGTGCAGGACACTAAGGATTTAACAGCAAATCATCACTGAGAATTTGCAGGCTTTGAGATGCAAAAAGAAGACTAGCATTGGAAGCAGAAACCTAAGGACCCATTTACACTTTGCAACCAACTTCTTGCTACCAAAACTTGCAATGAATCCAGATATTTCTTTTAACATGCATAGCTGAAAAAAAAATAATCAAACGTTCAATACCTATGATTTTTTGAGTCCCTGCAGCCACAGAAAATTTGTGCTACACAGGACACAATTGTCTGCTTTCCTGAGGTTCAAGTCTATCCCTGAAGCAATGAGGTGCACAAATTTATCCTTTGGGACATTAACATGGCTGTTTGATAGTATCACTCCCAGCAGCAGGTTATGCAGCTTCTTTTCTTGATCCAGCCATCAGGTAGCTGAAAAGTAGTGTTGTTTTGAAGATGATAATGCAGAGCAAGTCTCGCTGTTGTATTGGAGGAATTTTATACCAGGAAAGTTCAAAATCATTCCTATGGGCTCTACAGACAAAAGTTAATCAGTCAAGGTAACTAGATTTATCTGTACTCTATGGTCCTGTGTCATGACAATATGAGGGGATTCAAGGAATTGGCAGTACTTCAGAGACTTGGCAGCATCCTTTGGCAAGGGACTCTAGAAGTTTGCTCAGCAGTGAGAAATAAAATATTGGCATGCAGCTGGTGAGGTTTGTGGCAATGAGCAGGATCATTGCATGCAGTACAGGTACTCTGACTTCTCATCACCATCCCAGGAGATGTTTCCGTCAAGCTCAACAGACAAACAAAACCCACTTGATTTTCATTAACTTCCCAAGAAGCAGAAGTGTGCATACTAACTAGAAACATAAATGGAGTCGGTTTTTCTGCAGATAATCTACTGCTTCTGGTATAGGAATTAACTGATTTCAGAGCCTGACTTCCTTGTTTTGTTCATAAGTTTTGATTTCTTGCTGTCATAAAGCTATGTTCAAGGAAAACACTAACTAGAGCCTGGGCCTGAGACTCTCTAGGGTAAATGGATCCCTTGCATTATGTAACTGCGTCATGAGGATGTCAAACTCAGGTTTCCTGCAAACACAGGCGCATGTCCCTATGTCACGTTGACTGGCAATGATCAGGAGTTAAGCAATTCATTGAGTTACAGGGTTATTTTAATGTAAAAGTACTTCAGCATCAGGACTGGAAACTCCTGCTTCCTAAAGGACTCTGTCTCAAGGCTGTGCATGGACATAGACACTTTGATGTTTGAAAAGGGTTGAATTAATGCTGTGGCCAAAGGGTTTCTCTTCTCATCCTGGCCCCTTTTTCCATCAGGTATATGGAAACTGGCTTGGCTGGAAACATGTCACATTTTTTTTTAAATTGACCCATAAGCTAGAAGTTGTTGAGGAGAATAAAGAAAGCAAGCTAGGCAGATGTGTCTCATTTTCTTAGGAATCCAAGTAAGAAACTGCTGGGACTTCCAAAAACTGCATTTGCTACTTAAACTTAAACACTGTTTTTTCTGGCTAGAGGTGGAAGATGAGGAAAACAATAACCATTGAGTCTCTGGAACAGTCTACTGAAACAGGCTTATACAACATGTATTATATGGTTTGCAAGGCTAGAGCAGCTGGAGTTTTCATTTGGAAAAGCAATGCAATAAAATGAGCAGCTGTGAAAAGCACATGGAATGGGAATTAAAATGAATGTAAAATAAATCTATGCTCAAACTTTATTTTCTCATTTGAATATGGCACTGCATTCAAAGAGGAAACATTGCAAACTGTTCAAGCTAGAAGAGAACACAGAGAAAGGAAAATGTCTGTGATTCACATTCACAGTTTTTCTGGATTTGTGACAATAGGCTAAGAAAAAGAAATGAAGAGCAGTATTGTATTCAAATCCAGTGTGAAAAATTCACCCAGGAAGTTCTAGGAAAACACTTTAGATGAACTAAATTATGTAAGTCTCCTATCTAATATTTTCCGATTACAATTCCTTTAGTCAATGGCTAGATGTAAAGGTTGACAAAAGTCTGTATTGGTTCATTTCTTTCTCAGGGTGGTGACTACCTATGTTTAGGAATTTGTGGTGTAATTCATGATTTTGCCATTATGGGATCATTTTCTTACTCTCACTAAGGTTGCTCTTTGAAGGTACATTAATTCATAAGAAGTGTTAATTATGAATCTGTCAGATTAATTGTGAACTATAATGCTTGTTTCAAAAATAACTTAATTGAGACAGAAAAGGGAATCCTGGCACAAATAGGTGAAGTAACTTAAAAATGGAAATTTTCCTTCTGAAAATGGATCCATAGCTGAGAAAAGGAGTTTGAGATGCAATCTCAGAAAATGGAGCAATTTTGGCTGGTGGATACAATCCCTTCCCTGTCAGAATGAGGAATATTTGACAAGTTCTCCAATAAGCTGCCTGTAGGCAGTCATGGTCAGAGGAGTTCTTTTGTCCTCAGAAACAAGAACTGTACCTTTTCTTTCCATCAACTGGTTCTTTCTTGTAGCAGCTTAAATAACATCTGTTAAACATATAATGAAGACTGGATCACTAAGCAATTGTCACTGGGAAATTGCAGACAGCATAGCTCTTCTTTGCTCTTTTAATACTATAGACTAAGACCCATTTTTCTGACATGTGGCATGGCATTGACTTGTGGAAATATCACTAGTTTGGGGAGGCTGACACTCATGGAAAAGTGCTTCTTCTGAAGATACTGGGACAAATTTAAATGAGTCAGAGCATGGGAAATATAAGTGATTTGGATGACAGAATACCACATCACTGACGTCTTCTTTACTGTTGTCTTGATTTATTTAATCTCAAATGACACTCAGAAAAAAAAAGGGGAGTCAATAATAAAGTTTATTGCTCTTCACAGATTACACAACAAAGTACCCAGAGTGATAACCCCACCTGTTCGTGGCTTCGCCCACCAAATTTCTCTTTACGAGGAGGAAAAGAAGCCAGAAATCACGATACCTTCTTTTGTTTGCATTGAAGGTTTCAGAAACTTCTTGTGCTGTAAAAAGGCCTTGAAATCCTCTGCCATCCCTTTAACCTGCTTTTTCACAACTTTCCTTATAGAAGCTTCTCATTCTACACTATGACATTCTCCTATTTAGTATAGCTTGATCAAGATCTGATACCTGAGATTAAACACATTTGCTTATGTGTCTTGTTCTCTTTGAATGACTGCTGTCAGTTCTAACCTTCCAAGCAGCTGTAAAAATCTTCACTTCCTTGCTGAATGGAAGGATGTCCTCCTTCCTGTAGTCCTTCAAAAAATGTTCCCTTAAGGCTCTCATCATTGCTTGATGGTTCCCACCACACTCCACATGGCACATTAACCCTATAAAAAAATACTTCTAGCAGGATGACCAGTGCCTTTCTTCTACATACTTTTCCTGCTGACACTGTCTTTAGAAGTTTTTTTTTATTTGTTTGTTTGGTTGTTTTGTTTTTGAAAGTTTTCAAGATTTTGAGGCTGGGAAGTCCCCTCACATTTTCTGCAATATGGATATCCCATGTGGGATACTCCAAGAATCACTCATCTAACTAAGGATCATTCATAAATCCTTTCTGTGACTTTTCCAATGGGGAAAAAAGCAAGCAGAGTTGTGAAAAAGAGAACCCTATGGACAAAGGCAATTCACTTGTGGTGTATCAGTGCCCCTCCTGGTAAAAAAGCAGGAGTTCACACACACAGTGTTTTCTATGTTCAGTGGGAAACTGAAGAGGTCCAGTTAATTAAGACACTTTTAGTAGTGTAAGAATTTATCACATTTTACAATATTTTTAAGGTGGTCAAAATTGTAATACCAGAACCTATTTATCTCTTGGACAAAGTGATGGAGTGCCAGCGTAGGTTTAAGTCTTGCCTTGGTACCCAGAATTTGAGTCTTAACTTCTTTGTAGTGTCAGAAGTTTCAGTGCTACCCTGGTTTAAACCTGACCAAGTAGGTTGGTCCAATATTCCCATACCTTCCAAAAAGGAAATAGGACCAGGAAATGCCAAAAGGTGCTCTCTGTTTTTTGTTCTCAACTCATTATAAATGGGATTCACAGAAACTGTTGAGAAACTCTTTTGCAGAATTTGATAGTCCTTGGTTGTGTTTTAATTATTGTATAATTATGTAGAGAATAAATAAATTATCTTTTCCACATTAAGAGGAGTTACACAATATAGAGCACTTCTCATGCAATGACAATAATTATGGAGAACAGGATGTTTTACTGCAATAATGCTTCTCCCTTTCATCTAGTCTCTATGAAGAAGAGCAAAATTCATGTTCTCTTTGATGTAGCTGAAGCCAATTTCTTCATTTTGCATTTTCCACCTGGTGCAGTGTTGTCTTTAGCAGAAAGCCTTTGAGCTGGGTCTTCTGAGAGTGAACTTTCATTGCAGTACACAAGAAGAAACATGAACAAATCCTATTAAAAAGAATGATGTGGTTAAAGTATTTAGCTCCCTATGCATTACTTGTAGAAGGCTGTTCTTCACACACAAAAGAACTCCTGTGGTAGAATATAATTATCTGTGTATTTTTAATACCTTTGTTTCCTTACAAAGAAAAAAAAATACAGTTTTCTTTTTATTCTTCAAATCACCTTTGACAAAACCTCATCTTTTGCAGAAATCGATCTAACTGGTTTTCTTTTGATCATTCACTGAAATAGTAACAAAGATCCCTGAATAATCATTGTAAGACCCTTAAAGTATAATTGTGGTAAGCAGTTTAACTTCAAAGGCAAAAAACCCAGGCCAAAGTGAAAGTATATATTGTAGCCCACTAATAAATTTTCTTGAGAATTACTTAACTCAGAATAACCATTCTAGTAGTTCCACTATTTATGATGTCCAATGGAGTGACCTTCTATAATGAATTGAAAAATAATCTTTTTAAAGCAATCTTTCCTATTAAAGATTATTGTTAAAGATTATTGTGAAAATTTTCATAACCTATATGAAGACAAAACCTTGTCATTGCCTCTTAATTACTAAAGTAAAATAATATTTGTATAGTTTCTATTGGATTCAGAAGTTCTGAGGAAAATCAAACTAGTGAATTAACTGAAAAACAGATATCAGAATTTTCTGTTCTAACATAGCAGCTTTTGATACATATGCTGATGCTGTTGAATAAGTGCTTCTTAATTTTCCTTTCCATAGTTAGACCAGTTCATTAGCTACTGAATTAAAACTTTAAAATTATAATTGCAGTTTTGAAAGCAAATCTGCCTGACCAGACATAGAAAATGAGTATAATTTTCCCCTTTGACCATTACTGATGAGGAAGCTGGGAGCACAAATACTCATGGAAGCCATGGTAGGGTTCACAGAATCATAGAATATCTTGAGTTGGAAGGAACCCACAAGGATCATCAAATCCAACTCCTGGGTTAATTCTGTAATCTTTCATGTCACTGTAACACATGTGCCTAATGTGTATTACCTTTTCTTTGCATGCATGTTTGTGTCAACATAAAACTCTGATAAGAGTAAACAAGAGAAGAGAAAGAAGAGAAAAATTCTTCAGCATTTTGTATCCAAGAATAGAAATGTATTTTACCAATCAGTTGTTTAGCAAAAGATTACATGAAATTCACTAAAACCCTTTTCTTTGTACCTGTAATTTAAAAGATTATTTTCATTTAGTAGAGCAGTTTAGCTGCAATGTTTTCATTCAACTGTTACAAAAGATGTACAGGCTCTCACCTATGCAAGTTGTAGCTTTCTCTCCAAGTCCATCCTGTAATGTTTATATAATTGCAGCATATTTATTGGAACCAAAAATTTGCCACAGCACTAATGAAGTTGTGCAGTCTTTAATTAGTTCCTGCAATATGTGCCAGTACTCTCACTGATACCATCAGCCTTGCAGGTTAGAACGCAGCCATGTAAGACATTGATGTATGTATTCAGACTCAAGTAATTAGATGGGATGAGAACCTCATGTGTATGCTAGGCAGTAGAGGTTAAAAATTCATAAAGTTTCCTCTATCAATGGTAAGTTATTTCAAAAGGGTGTTGACTTCCAGGTTTTCATCAACGCGGATAAGATGTGAAAACAATAGGAGAGAAAAATTCAGTGTCAGAAGTTCATTGAAGACAATCAGTAATGTAACTCTTGTGAATAAAGTCAATACAATGCAGTGACCATGTTCAGGTATAGGACTCTCAGAAAACGGGCATTTCATTGTATTTATTTTTCCTAAGTCTTAAAGAGGATGACAGACATTGAAATGAAGGGCTCTGGAGAAGGATTGTTTCTAGGTTTTCATGAAAGCAGAGTTTTCACATGTGATATATTCCTTCAGGTGATGTTTCCAGGTGGACTATGGCACTGATGACCATGAGCAAAAAAACAGTTAGTTACTTTTGCTTTGGAATCATGCCACATAGCTCTACCCTCTCCATTTCCCAAAGCTCCTACATGTTGTTCTGTCACATGCAATCAGGATTTTACTGAAGACACATACAGGAAAGGGTCTGACCACTAAAACTCTGAATATTCAATTTTTGATGAAAGCAGGTTTTGTACTATTTTGTGGGTTTTTACCTTTTTTTTTTTAAAAAAAAATTAGGCTAGCAATTTGTGGATATGAGAGTGGACAAGTACTTAAGACAAGTAAGAAACCACAGTTAAGGCCTATAAGCACAAAGACAAATAATTCTTTAGGTGCTTGCAGGGAGATCTATGTTCACAGACGTTTCCCCTCCTAAGCAGATTTGGAATACTTAGTCCATTTAGATGAACTCACTCCTCAAACTCAATGGGACTAATTATCCACTATGACATGTTTCTATGATCTAGAGCTTTGATTGTGGCTGGGAAAATATAACTCCTGTTGGCAGATGCGGAATCACTTCTAATAAGATATAATGAAAGTTCAATTATGTATACACCTGCAAACGTTGTGTAATGCCACAGTCTGGATGTTTCTGCAATTTTGTATTATCACACTAATGTTCCAGGAGGGCTTTGTGGTTGTGTTTAAGGACAAAGTACCAATATTTCTCAAGCCCCCAAACCAAAGTGAAAGTGCTGGAGACACATAACAATGTCTGTGCTGAATTTATTATTATTATTATTATTTTAAATCAGTGCCTTATGTGTCTGGCACCAGCTGTCAGAATTTCTAGAACCTTTAATACTCTGATAATATCAAGTTGTACTGTTCCTTCATCTCTCCTCATTCCTGATCTTTGCCTCTGGGAGCTGTCACCCTTCTCGTTGGTGCTGTCAACAGGAAGAAGCCTCCTTATTCAGTGACTTCATGCACCCAGGTGATCTGGGTGCTACCCAACTCATGGCAGATTTACCCGCTCTGAGTGTAATAACAGCATCCATCATAAGCCTCTGCCTGTCGTATGAAAAGTAATAAAGAAGCCCACACTTCATTAGCACCTATAATATTAATCACAAATGCTGTAACATCAAAAAGATTAACTTGTGTAAAGATAATCCAATACATCCTAAAGGCTGTAATTTGCTCATTAAATGCATACCATCTTTCTTTTCCTGTCTTCCAGTAATTACTTGAGCTGGGGCAATAGCTTCATATGAACAAGGACTTGCAGCTTGTACTTTGTGGAATTAATTGCAAATCAAGAAAATTTTTTTTGTTTGTTTGGGGTTTTTTTGGTGGAACAAATAAACTTGTCTCTCATATACATTTCTGAGAGGCACAGAAGAAACAACTGTGCAGAATAAGGCTTTCTAATCTATGCTACAGTGGACATGGAAGCTATATTGAAAAGGAAAGAAAAACTCTCTGGAAGGTGGTGAGATACTGAGTTTATCTTTAACATGGCAGATTAAATACTGAAATTATTAATAATTTTTTTTCTTTTACTGACTTTTTGTTTGTTTGCCTGTGTGGTGGGGGAGGGTACAGGGATAGTCCAACCTCTTGTATCTTTTTTTGCTTTGATCCAGAAGGATTTTTTTTTTTTCTGCCAAGATAGAAGCCCCAAAGCCTCCCTCTATTTGCCCATCTGCCTATTCTGCTGGGGAATTGAATTTAATGAAGTTAAAAACATTATATTTTGGCTTTTTCAATTTCTTTCTATGTGAAGCTTATAGCTCATAGAATCATAGAATCATAAATATTTTAGGTTGGAAAAAACTTGTTAGGTCATTAAGTCCAACCATTAACCTAACACTGTCAAGTCCTTCACTAAACCATGTCCCTAAGTACCACATCTACACATCTTTTAAATACCTCCAGGGATGGTTACTCCAGATTCATAGTTACTCCATTCTTCCCTGGGTAGCCTCTTTCAATATTTGATCACCTTTTTGAGGAAGGCATTTTTCCTAATATCTGATCTAAACCTTCTCTGGGGCAACTAAAGGCCCTTTTGTCTTGTCCTATTTCCTGTTATCTGGGAAAACAAACTGACCCCCACCTTGCTACAACCTCCTTTCCAGTAGCTGTAGAGAGTATAAGCCTGTACCTCCTTTTTCTTCCAGGGTAAACAAGCCCCATTGCCTCAGCTGCTCCTCACAGGACTTGTTCTCCAGACCCTTCACCATCTTCATTGACCTTCTTTGGACATGCTGCTACACTTCAATGTAGAGAGGGGCCCAAAGGTGAACAGCGGATTTGAGGTGACTCACCAGTACCGAGTACAGGGGGACAATCTCTTCCCTAGTCCTGCTGGCCACACTATTTCTGATATAATTCAGGATGCCATTGACCTTCTTGTCCACCTGGGCACACTACTGGCTCATGTTCAGCTAGCTGTTGACCAGCACCCCCAGGTCCCCATCACTTGGCAACTTTCCAGCCACTTTTCTTCAAGCATGTAGTGCTGGGATTGTGACCCAAGTGCAGGACCTGGCACTTCAGCTTGTTGAACCTCATAAAATTGGCCTTGGCTCACTGATCTAGTCTGTCCAGATCCTTCTGTAGAGCTTTCATGCACTCCAACAGATTGACACGCACTCCCATCCAACTTCATGTTGATAGTCCAATTACAAGTGATGATTGGAGAGTATTATAGGACCTATCTGAAAAGTATATTTCAGTGGAAAAAAAAGTCACCCACTCAGAATAGAAGCACTTTCTAATGAAAGTAATGAGACCAGTGAGACAGCCTGCTGTTTGATCAGAACTCCAATTGCCATCCTATCTATCATCCCCAGATATATTTCCTTGCCCTTGACAAACATGTCAGTTGTCCTGATATGACCTGTTTAGAAGTTAGAAACAGAGGAGAGGAAGAGCTGAAGACATGTCAAATGTTTTGTTGAAAAACATTCAGGAAACATGCTCCTGTTTCCTCTAGTACGTCCACTGCCACTGCAGCCCACCACCAGGATATCACTGGGATCCCCTGAGGGACCTAAGCTGTGAGGTTTGGACAGGTTTTCATTGTGTTAATTTGCTGCATGGTGACAGAAGGGCAAACCTGGAAAAATGAGTGGTAGAGTCAAAGGAAAGGGAGTGGCAGGGACTGTAGAGAGTTATGAGCCTTGCTAATGTTGCACTGCACAAGGTTTAGAAGGAAAGACGTCAAGGACCAAAAGAGGAGGCCTTTTCTGATAGCTGTTGCAAAATCCTGTTCAGGATCGAATAAGCAGGCAGAGCTGTCTAATGCCCTTAAACACTGAATACCTGCAATTATTAATTAACCTGATTCCCAGAGTAGTATAACCATAGCCAGGAGAAGATTTATTACCTTATTACCATTTCTTTCCAAAGTGATACTCAGAAAAAGGAAATAGCTTTCAGATGGGCACTTCCCTCAGATCTCTGAGTGCACCGAGATTAATACAACTAATTCTGGTACATGCTCACACGTACTGATCCTTGTATGAGCATCAGTGGTGTTCTTTCTCTGTATGCTATTGAGGGATGATTGTGGAGTGAAAGGACACCACAGGTTATTGCATGTCACCAAGAAAATCCACAGGGAAGGCTAAAAAATATAAAAACTGGTGAAAAAGTTTTTAGTGAAAAAAATTTCTTGGAGAAAATTTAGCATGGTGTTAGAGAGAGGAAAGGGACCTTGGTTATAATATCATAAATTAAAGTCAAAACAGAACTCTAAGTGTTTGTAGAGAGGCTGCTGATCCCTTAGAAACTTATGCACATAAGCAACTCGAGGATAACTACAGAAGACAGTCATGCAATCACTGGTATTTGTTATAATTGCAGATACTGGAAAAAATAGCTAATTCCTCTGCTTATGGTGATAAGTTAGTAATAGGTTAAAGGAAAAAAGTGGTACAATATGTGAAGACAGGCTATGTGGTGGAAACTATTAGAGGATACATTTGAACTCCTTTTTTTTTTTTTTTAATCCCTGTATAATCAGTAATGGAGACAATTATTTTTTCTTCTCATTGATTAAATAAGGTTTGTGCAAGGCTCTACTTGGTATACATTATCATCAGTATAAAAGCTATCATTATTTTTATATTTGACTATTACACCATTTAAAAGGTAGTTATTACTCTAAAGGCTAAAATCAGCTACAGTCATATGTTGTAAGGTTATGTGGTATTTACTATGCAACATAGTTGTAACTTACTTTTCTGACAAGGACTTTATTAGGACTACAGGAGGAAATTAAGTAAATATGACTAATTCTGGATTACTGTTGATTTGCTGCATATTAGCCAATGGAATATTCAGAAGAAAAGGTGACAAACTAATATCTAAAAGCTCAATAAATCACAGCTGTACCTAGTACTAATGTGACACTCTTAACACTGTCTTTGATTTCACCTGCAAGATCACTAATCACCATCATCCAAACCACATCTGAAATATCCCAGTGCTTGGCCATCTAGGTGTCAGAATCAACATAAAAATGGCAACAGTATACAGCACAAATCCAAAACCCAATGAATCTTATTCTCTATATCTTACCACATTCATAGCACACCCAAAAGCTGTGAAACAACCAAGTCCTAAATTAAATCTTATGAGGACAAAGGAGCTTTCTTTACAGTGTTTACCATGTCAGTTAAAAAATAACTATAATCAAATGATGACAGTCTCCTACTGAAAAACATTAAGTCTCTAAAGATGCCATGAGGTAATACATACAAACTTATCCAACATGAAAGCTAACCTCTGCAATGGTAAACTGTATTTTAGGATATGCCACCTAATACACCACAAGCACTGAAACATAGGAAATAATGTGATAATTACTACCTGCTTTGTAATAAAATTAGACTGTGCAAAATCTTGCTCTATCTGAAGTTTCAAGCAGAAATGTAAACTCTTCAAACAAGAAACAGGAAGTTCATGCCCCATGACTAACATATAGAATCACATCAGAATGTTTTGAGTTGGAAGGGACCTTTAAGATCAGCTGGTTTCATGGGTAAGGACACCTTCTACTAGACCAGGTGGCTCAAAGCCCCTTCCACCTTGACCTTGACCACTTTCAGGGATGGGCAATCCACAATTTCCACATGTCCTTGCTAAAGATCCCTCTACAGTATATGCCAAATAGACCAGGGCCAGAACTTAAAAAACTTCTCCACAATAGCAAATAATAAAACTCAGTTATCTTTGTGTTAAAAATCTACTGGCAAGAGTCCTGAACATGTATAAGGACTAATAAGACAATTAGGCCGTGGAGGTGGAACCTGTAGGCACTAGGAATCACCTACAGAGTTTATGAACAATGCAGTAGAAGGCCTGGGAAATGAGCTCTGGATGAATAATGTCAATACTGGAAAACAGCTCAAGCTTCATATGGGTGACTAAACACAGAGACTCAGTGCAGATAATGGCTTGATGACATACAAACACTTTCACTGAGTCTTACCTCAAGTAAACTTTCCCTGAAATGATAATTTAGTGTTATATGCAATAATTCTTTGTCAACTTTTCTGCAGAAGAACTTAATTTACTGCTAATCCCTTGATAACAGGGTGCAAGGGAGGACTTGCTAACAGGACTAACCATGCATTTTATCTAATTTTTAAACATAATTAAGCTAAATACAATTAAGTTAAAGTCAGAACTAATTAAGCTAAATATAATTAAATTAAAGTCAGAACAAGTGTTCCCAAACACTAATTATTTTAAAGTTTGCTAATTTTGGTTTGGACCTAAAAAGAGATACTGGGGTTTTTTTGTTCTCTAGGTTTACTGCAAAAATATAGTATTCTCTGAATACAAGGTCCTCACATACCCTTTGATACCTAGGTTATCAAATCCTCCTCAATACCAGAATAAAAATAATGGCATAGCCAGGAAGAAGACTACATTTCACTATGTTATTCAGGGAAGGAAAACTGAAAAAATTGCAATGAATAATCAGTGGAGCATGTTTAAGGTATTAACAACACAGGAAAAAAAAATCATAGCTGAATGTGATATAGAAAACCTTTAAAAAGCCCTGCCTATCTCTAGTAATATTTGCTCTGGCTTTGTAATGCTTTAGTTTATTTATTTGTACCATTTCATAGGCTGTATCACTGGGGATAAGATTAGAGTGGCATATACAGCATTAAAGTTTGCAATGTCTTCAAAGACTGCAGCAAGGACAAGAACTGATTCCACTGGAGACAACAAGTGCAATTCTCAAAGTCAGGCCATATTCATTGATTCTCTATTGTTTTAGTATTCCAATTTGAGCAATAAGGTTGGCAAATTTAGCGTATACATGATCCTGGAATGCAGCAAACAAACATAAGTATTCTGCTGAATATTAATTATGACATTATGTTATACTCAGTCAACTCAGAGAAAGTTTTTAAAAATTAAATGAAACTGAGTCGAGGAAGTAAAAGATGAAAATCTAGGAGCTGTATTTGTCAAAGCCATCTAGTCAGAGGGAGCTTTTCTCCAGCCTGCAACCTTCAGCTCACAACAGTTGCTACAGCATCCTCTCCTGCCCTTCTATGCTTTTTGTAGTATAATAGCAGGATGAGGCAAACCCAAGGAATTTTATTCTGAAGTTTTTACCCAGCAAATAAACTGAAGTCTGACAGGAAGAAGACAAACCTTATCTTGCCTATTTTTCATAATGCAACAAACTCCAAGTACTCTTCTGTACAAAACCAAATGCACATTAGCCACACACATACTTGAGAGTACGTGATTATCCCTAGTACATGCACATATATACACACACTTCTACATATTTTTCCTTACCTACAGGGTTTGCCAAAAAAAGTAAGATTCTTGTGAGTATATGTAAGGGACATGCACTTTCATGACTGAGTTATCATCTTTTACAGGGCTTGGTTAATCACACATGACAGACAGAGGAATTCAGTTTTCACAGTGAGGGCAAGAACAAATAATGTAGCTTTAAAGGTTTTCATGTGATTTTTGTGAGGGAACAGGGGTCTCACGGAAAATCAATCAGCCCTGCCCTCCTATGTCATTTACATGACTTTGAAGAATTGCAGCTTTCTGCCGAGTCTATTATGAATCTATTTCTCACTGAGCATTTACTGATTTGGATAATGATGTAGCAGCGGCTCAGATTTTAAAGACATGCAGAAGAGGCCAAGGAAAAAAATAATTGAAGACTAGAAATACACAAGGTCTCTGTTTCAGAAATCTTGACAATGCCTGTTTTCTGACTTTCCCTGCATCTGGCATGGAAATTGATATCAGACCTCAGGATGTGTCTCCTCTCTCATGTGTCTCCCATACAAAGGGAGGTTGGACCTATACAAGGCTGGTTATATATACTGGGAGGCATGCTGGATCCTGGAAGTGTCTGATAGAATAAGCAGAGAAAGTAATATGATCCCTCTGGATTTACTAAGTCACCTCTTTATAATGTACTTTCTTTTTGTATTTTTTTGTTTGTTTTTGTTTGGTTGGTTTGTTTTGTTTTTGTTTTTGTTTTTGTTTTTAACAGAGAAATACCAGTGGGCAGAGTGGGGAAAAATGGGATATGCTGGGGAAAGTTTTGGTGAAGGAAGTGGCTGGCATTTGGTGGTAAATGTAAGTAGAAGCTCTTTCTATGATTTTGTCTTTTTTCCTTATGCCTTTCAGAGAGTAAAACTGAGAAGCACTTTATAGAGGGTTATTTGTTCCTCACTGCTCCGGTTTTCACACTTTCCTTCCTCCAACATTCAAACTTAGCTCTGGACTCATCCCATTTTCTGCTGTCACTTATCACATCATTCTTTTCATGACTCTTTCTTCACTGTGACATTTCCTGTTCCTCTTGTTCAGAACCACTTATGTCCCTTAGCTCCAGTCTCCAGCCCACCACCCTCCTCTCTATCCTCCATGGCTTCCTCCAACAGCTTCAAATGTTTCCTTCTCAGAACAGCCCCAAGCTATGTGTTTGGTTCACAACATCCTTAATGCAGAAACATCTCCTTTCTGTACCTCTAAACCAAGACTCTACATTCCTGTCTGTGTCCCCTAATTGTCTGGTAATTAAGGGAGTAGTTTTTAAAATTATTATTGCTTTAACCAGCAGCCTGCTTTGTCTTCCACCAAAATGCCTAATGGAGTATGAGTGAAAGAAAGCATGTTTATGAGCTTCAAAGCGACTCAAAGGGAACTCGGTATTATTCAGTGTAAGCTGGACTAATATATCATCTTTTAATAGAAAAAGACAAACAAGTAATAGGGCACTGAACAAATATAGATTCATTGCCCAGAATGGGCCTTTCATCCAAGGACACTACTCAACAGAAGTGGCTTAATTCAGCAAATGAGGAACATTTGCAGATAAGACCATTCAAAATTAGTCTGTTGAAACTAATCTGAACCTGAAAAGCTAAAACCTGTAGAAAATTTCAGCTAATAAGCAGATTGAAGTTGAAGAAGTTAAAATCTGGGGAATTATATTTAAACTCTTAACCACTTGGTAATGGTGGAAAATTTACTACCGTTGACTTTACTCAGTCAAGAAAGTCTCTTATTAAAACTGATGTAAGGGCCGTCTTAACAAAGAGTATGTTGTTACTTTGCTTTTGAACTCTCCATATTCCTAGTGGAATTACAAATAAAACAGAAAGTTTCCAGACTTATCTCTTGTACTGGATCCCAAATCCATTTCAGGGTTGTATTTGATGGCTTTCTAATGCTGCCACCCCAAGACCCCTCCTCTGTGTGCCCTTAACACATGCCTGCTGTTCTGGTGGCAAGGAGTGTAGCAGAGGTTGTAGCAGCAGTTGTGCAGTGAGGACGTGCACATATATTCGATAACAGCTCAATCAAATTGTTATGTGGTCCCACATACTGTGGAGACAGAATAAGCGCAGTTTCTCATTCTTGCTGATGGTTTTCAAGTCTGCTTCTGTGCAATATGCAGCTAAGTTTAAAAGTAGTAAGACAAATAGTGTAGAGCATTGTCAGTGAAAATCAACTACTAAGGCAAATGAAAAGAGTGACAGAAAATTGTCGTTCCTGTTTAAGTGAGTTCTATTACACATGAGGTCAGCAGGACTTGATTTATGAATTATTCATCAGGATCTTTCTAGTAACAGAAGGTACACAGCTGTAGGCTGAGCAATTTCTATATCCACTACACCACAAAAATGGTTTGGCAGGAGAGGCTACTGGTCGCTGAATAGCTATTCACAGCAACAAAACCAGGACTTAAATATATGCAGTACCGGTTGGGTTTGTTGGGGCTTTTTTTGTTTGTTTCTTTTTTTTTTTTTCTTTTTTAACAATTGGCAATAGTAGATGGGGGAAGTGCGGGGGAATAAAAGATGGTGGAAGAGAGCAATGAAGGGTAATACTACCATGAAAATGGACAGATGCAGAGCATATCTCTGCCTACTGCTATGGTAACTTATAAGAGGTAATTGTTTTAAAACATTGGGAATAAGAGATTCACAGAAATCACCTTTCTCATTCTTTTCCCCCAGCTGCTCTAATTGTCCTTTTCTTTGTACTGAAAAATATTAAAAATTCAAAGGTGATTCATGATTAAAATAATGTCCCATTCCTGGAAATGGTCAAGGCCAGGCTGGATTGGGTTTTAAGCAATCTGCTCTAGTGAAAGGTGACCCTATCCACGGCAGTGCAGTTGGAACTGGATGATCTTTAAGGTCCATTTCAAACCAAACCATTCCATGGTTCTATGAATTTACAGAGTCATAAAATATCAATTTTCAGGTTTGCAAAATAAAATTGCTTGATATCTGCATTTGTTCATTGCATATTTGCTATCTGCCATTAAGAATATATTTTTATTGAAGTCAGATGCTGCAATACATTGAGTAGTTTTCTTTATTTTCTGCAAAAACCCTTCAAGAATAAAAAAGATCAGTTTAATAAAAAATAAGCAACTGCTCAGTTTATTTGCATTTCTCAACTCACAGGCTGGCAGATTTTAAACTTTTCTTGAGAAAGGAAACAAACCAAAATTTGAATCAGCTATTTCCTTCTCTGCTTTGCACCTCTGAAGGGAAGGGTATGTCACAAAACAACTTTTAACATAGTTTACACCACTGGTACAAATCAAGCAGAGTTACTGGTGTACCAAAACTTCCCATCACAAAAGAAAAAAAAAGAAAAAAAGAGAAAAGTCTAGTTTTTCTGAATAAAAAATCTCCTTGAACCTTCACAAATTGAGAGTCCGATGTTCCAGATGGGCCCTTAATAATTCTCACTTGCAAGAAGAAATGCAAGTACTAGCAATCAGTTATGGTAATTTGAGCCAGTCAGAAATTTTCGTTGGGAAAAAAGAAACTTACCTGCTCCCCAGGTAAGTCTGTATCTGTGACATTTTCGTGTACATTTCTCTACTCAGATGTTCCCTGCCAGCTTCACCCCCGTGACTCACACATCTTCCCATTTGCTGATGAGCCTGTCAGCTGAAGAGTAAAAATTTCATAATATTCTGGAAGTTTAGTCTCATAAGCACCAAGCCCTCCATTTGCCAGAAATTTTTGTGGCAGATTATTTTAAAAATCTTTCTCTTTTGTCACACAAACACACCTTTAAAAAAAATAAATAAAAAAATAGTGGAGTTTTTACTCTTCCCCATCTGTAGTGGCAACAGAATGCATGATTAGGGCATGGGTGTGCTGGACTTTGTTATATTCATTGTGTTATGAAGTCCCCTTCCTTGGACATAATCAAAATTTGACAGAACAAGATCCTGTGCAATCCAGAGCATCAACGCAAGCCCTGCTTTGAGCAGAAGGTGGGACTCAATGGCTTCCTGAGGTCCCTTCAAACCTGCATCACTCCATTATCCTATGTTTTTATTTTCATTCAGTGTTGTTTTAGTGTCTTGGTTAAGTGCTTGCATTGTGTGTAGTGTGTACCATCTCCATTGTTAACCAAAAGTAATCAGAACACAAAGTTAGAATCTATTGCTCTTTTGTCCTCGTATTTATCATTATTTATTTAAGCTTTTAACTTACCCACAACAGTACAATCTGTTTTCTTGTGCTTTTTTCCCCTTTTGCAGGCTCCAAAGTCATGTGTATGGGACACAACAGTGTTATTATTATTTCAAAGCTGCTGTCAGATAGCTTGGGATTTAAGCACTTTCTGGTGAGATAGCCAGGTGAATTAAGTGCTGATTTGAGACATGCTGCTTGGGTACAAGGCAGTCATTTAGACTGGGAACTGGAAAACACGAAGGTCTATCTGCAACAGTTTTTGCCATGTTTCACAGTTCTACTGTAGTGTCAAAGGAGAATGCCATCTCTTGCATCTTAGATGTGATCATGATGTTTTCTTTTGGTCTGATAGGAAGGAAGAGGTGTCAGGATTTGCAAGTTGAATGATTCACTAAGCATTATAATGTCATTTATCTTTTCTTTGCCAGTGCTCTAGTATTTAGTGAAATAATGCTGGGCTGTCAGTCTACTGTCAATTTAGTATGAAGCTGAAATCAGGGTTCAGAGTAATCAGTCTGTTGGATATTAGACAAATAAATTTTTCTAAGTTTCTGATTTTTTTTTCTTGTCATTCTCAGCATTGTTCACAGTGGAGCAAAAGTAACAATACACAAAGTGTGAGGCTTGTGCTACAGTGGCATCCATAGGAATATCAGTCAATTTTGCAGATACATCCACCTATTGTTTCTAATTTTGGAATCAGCATTCATTTAACCTCTGTCAGAGACTGACCACATGAGAAGAGCGTTTAATCTGTAGTAGGTCAGTAGGTTGTTTTCTACCAGGAAATGTGTTTCCCCTGTAATTTAGAATTACTGTCCCTTTTATTTCTTGTTCTTGCAAATGTAGCAATAGTTTATGGTGTTTGCAGACGTAGTTAACCAACTGGAATCCAGCATATGTTATACATAAAGTGTTATATCAGAGCTTAAATCCTACATGTTTGCTGAAGTATCTTAAGCAAAGAATTTTTAATACTGAAAGCCTCTACTATGCTGAAATATATTTTTGAACATATGCGCACTGCCTTCTACCTTGATCACTAAACAATCAGGAATTTATTGAGACAGAGCAGCATTATTTCAGTGCTTTTCAGACAATCAGAAATATAAAAAGGGCTTCTTTATCTGATTGCAATCTGACAAAATATTTAAATACAAAGCCACAGAGACAGATATACAAATATTTTTCTTAAAATATGCAAAATTGAAAAACCACATACAACTGGAAAGTTTGTATCTTCATAATCAGAGATGAGTCAAGGAAAAGAAAACATATAATTTGGCAATTAGCGTGGCATACTGATGTTGACCATTTCTAGCAAAGTTTTGGCCAGAGTACTATCTGATGCATTCATAAAAAGTGTTATTAAACTTAGCCGATCTCTTGTAAAATTACTACAATATCACCTGTATGCTATAGAAGTTTCAAGCAATTAGATTCTAAACCAGGTCTAAGTGATGCTATTCCTGTGCTGTGTCACTGCTACAGTTACTCAGGCCAGAAAGGAGACCTTGTTCACTGTCTTCAGTGATTCACTGCCACTTTGATCTCTCCTTGCTGGTTCCACATCATGCGTGTGCTGGTTTACTCCTGGGCATCTTGCTGAGGCAAGCCAAGTAATTGTGTTTAAGAAGAGCAGAGTTCATCCCAGGGTGTGCTCCAGGTGGACACTGTGTACAGTCCGTATCACCTTCATCTCTGGCAGAGCTCACACCATGAGCTCAGACCATGCCATGTGCTGATTAGGTGCATGATGCCTTTTCTCAGTGCCATGTTATGAGACTGTCACAGCAGTAGGCTTTGAGATAATCCTCCCATTTTCTGTGGCATTTTGAAAAAGACCCCCATATTTTTTAAAAAATTAAATAACAAAACATGCAGTTTATACGGTGTGCAGACAGTGTATGTGAAATCTGTCTTGAAGCCAACTTGCCATTGTTCACAATTCCACAATTTTTTACTCATTCATCAAATAGGGCCCTGAGGAAACCCTGTTTAAGTACTATGCAGTGGGATCGTGGCCAAATAAAGGTTGAATCAGACTGCATGCTGTGCATTTGTTAGTGGATTTGTTTTAACTTTTCTATCTAAACCAGTGGGTTAAGATGGCATTTGGCATTAATCTGAAATTAAATACACAAACATAGTCACACAAACATTAATCACTGTGACCTTATTTTGCCATGGAAGTTGCTTCCCTAGGAAGCAAACAATGAGTCTACTGATTAATTTTTTATTTATTAATCATGATCAGCTTTTGCTGTTTACATGCCACTTACTGATCTTTGTATTTAGCCTTTTGAGTACATCTGCGCTTCCAGCAAGCAGTCTGAAACAAAATTGTTCTGAACTGCAGGAAAATAGAAAAAATTATTAACAACTGACTTATGACTTTGCTTATCATTTGTGTCTTCCTTCTGGTAGTATCTTCAAGAACTTACAAGAAAAACTTATACTAGCTGTTTGAATACTTTTGGAATAAGTAAGCACAACATGGTGACTGGTGTCTTCAAATTTCTCAAGAAAGTGTCCCATTGACTACTATTTTTAAGTTTAATGCAGTAGTAATTAGTCTACTTGATTCTTAATTAAGATGTAGATTGTTTTATGAACAAATATTTTGATGATGTTATAACACATTGATATCAGCTTGTTGAGTGTGAAAAGTATTAAAATATCTTTTGTTTTATTGTTGACTATTCTTTTCATGTTGCAATACCAGATTGGTTTGGAGGCTAGGGATCTGATAAATGAGATCATTAGTTCCTGATAAGGAGAGAAAAATGGCCTTGACCGTTCAGGTTTTCCTTCAAGTATTGACATTTTCTTATTCACCACTGATCAGTAGACATTTAGGAAGTGAGTTACACAGAATTTTAGTGAGGAAACATATGAACACTTACTGAATTGAATATTAGAGACATTGATCTCAATACTGTCTTTTTAATAATTCCTGCTTGTGATAACTCTGTAGGACAATGAAGGAAGATAAAGGATTAGTGGAACTTAAATAGTCTCTTATTGTAGCAAGTAAAACACCAAAAACGGTCACAAACTGAACACTAGTTTTTCTTTTCTCTTTGAAGAGAAAATTCAGTGGTTACTTTTCATAATCTATAAATTTCTGAGTTTATATTACATCCTAGATTTATCCTAAATAGTAAATGATGGGTGGTTTAAAACCAAATAGCATAAAAGCAGAAGTAAATCAGAATCTACATTTAATTATGAAAATCTAATACATCTGTTCCTTGCAACATGAAGCTCCATCTCCAGGGTACTTCATTATTTCTGGGAGCTGAGCTGGAGCTGGAGCAGCATAAGCAGCTCTAAGTTAGAGCTCCGTTTGTTAGATTCATACAGAAATCATCAGTATTACAGTAGTCTGCATATTAGAGTAACAGCTAGTACATTTCTTGCTAAAGCTGTTGATATTTAATTAATCAAATTTTCTTAATTTAAAGATGAATTGTTTAGTTTACTTATGCTCCTGATAATCTGAATTTAGTAGTAAACAATCTGCAGTGCACACTGTGCATCAGGAAGGCTTTTATGTGTTCATTTATCAATTGCTCATTAGCAAAATTCACAAGGTTCAGAAAAGGATTAATTAATTCAAAATTTACCACATTATTTACAGAAATTGATAGTGAACAGATCTTTTCCCTTTCCACTTATCCATTAAGAGGGTGAATCCAGGGAATAGATCAAGACTATGTTATTGATCTTAATAAGCCAAATTCGGTAGAGTGGTGTAAGTGAAACAAAGTTTGAAAATGCCATAATATCAACATGAACTTTTCACTAGTGTGGTGATGGTTACATGACGTTGGTTTTGGTTTTGGTTTTTTTTTTTTTTAAATCAGAACCGTCTTTTTGAACTGTACTGGCTCCTAGACTGTTAAAGAGATATTTTAATGAAAAAAACTCTTGGAAGGATTTTTACATTCCATAATTTATTTGTTTTTCTGAACATGTCATACTGCATTGTAAACATAAACAGTGCACAGAAAAACCTGCTTTCTTCCCTACATTTAATCTCTTGTGATATGTAGTAAAACTAGAGCCATATTGTTAATATCCACAGTGATAAGCACACATGCAGCATAGATCAGTTATGAAAATATTTACCCTAGAAGCTGAAGCTTTTTCCTACTGCAAAACCCACCATTTTCATCCGAGACACAATGGCAGAACACTGTTTTTTCAGCAAGATGTAAAAATAGAACACAAATAAAATTTATCCTACAAATATAAAGATTTTTTTGAAAAAGCATATTTAAAGACAACTTTGCTCAAAATTTGGTGTCAGATACACTAGCCTAAATCAGGAATAATCTAATGGAGGCTAATAGCACTACTTCTGCTTCATTTCATTGTAACCATCAGAATAATCCCTCTCCAGAAAAAAGACCTGAATTTCTCAGAAGCCTTGCTGAGATCCTTGAAAAACAATAACGTTCTCTATAGAAAAAAACCAGCGAGAGCTGAACGGATCATAGAAGTCAGAATAGTATTTATTATAATTTTTACTGATGTTACCTATGTGGAACAGTCATAAACGAAGGGATGGGGTTCCTATCACGATGTGTAAACTGGCATGTAGGTATGTGTCATGATATGTCATAGGGTCCTTCTTCCTCAGGAATCCAGATGTGAACTGCTGGAGACTCAGTTTAAATGCAGCACTTGTGCTGTGACGTGGCCTGTTTGACAGAGTCTGGAACAAGGTGTTAGGCTTACATTCTAGTATTAAAGGAGTAGATTGATGTATAATTTGATTCAAATCCTAGAACTTTTACTCTTCATAGCTGTGAAGATTTCCCATCTTTTTCCATATCTATCCTCACTAACCAGGCATGCTCATCTACCTGAGTGACTCAACTCCATGACCTGTCAGCTGAATGGCGGCTGATCACGTCTCATAGGTGTTGGTGCTGATGATATGCTATTTAAAACCATATCAACTCAAACAGCAGGTAAAAGGTTTGGGTTTTTTGACAGGATGTGACAGGAGAATCTGTGATGAAGGGCATGGCTCTGTTGCCTACACTCTATTGTGTGTAGAGTGGCACTTCAGAAGCTCTGGGATGATATCCCTCCCACCTGCTGTCAGCCCAGAAGGCGATGGCTATCTCCAGGATCTGGTGTCATCATGGCCAGACCCATAAAGATGTTTGGATAGCCCTGTGGCATGTGAATGCCATGCAAGTAGCACTAGATTCTTGTGTGCAAGCAGTGCATTTGAAATATTTCTTCAAAAGAATGGAGAGGATGCAGACCTTCACAAGCCTGGTTTCATTATTTTCCTGTTAAGACAGCAGAGATGAGCAAAGAAGATTCAAATGAAATTTTTCCAAACATTCCTACTTGTCCTGTAGCCTCTGAATCTGCTCCCCTTTTAATGCACATTTCTGTATTAGAACTTGGTTGAGAAAGATGTGGACTAGTTTGTCTTGAGGCTGGAATGGATTAAGACTTATGAATCTGAAGAGACATCTAAAATAATTATAATTTAGAACTCTATATGTTTGCTTGTTAGAACTATGCAGGAGGCTTTAAATGCCTTCAAAAGTTCACAGCAGTTTCCCATTTCTGCCTTTGAAGTTAGAGTATCCACACTAATGTATCACTCCTCACCACAAAGTTCTCAGGTAGAAAAGTTGCTTTAAATTGAATATCTTGACAAGAAATAGAAAAGTCCTGTGTGACATACAATGAAGGGTTTGTCATGAATCAGACTATATACAATTGAGAATAAAAAGTCTTTTAAAACTTTTAGTAAATCACTTAAATGTCTCTAATTTAGAGCAATTATGCAAATGTTTCTTCAATGAATGAAGACCATGATATGTTTAGTGATTCTGTTAATGCAAACTTCACTCCGTTTTTGTCTGGTATGATTGAGGCTGTCACTTACAAAGACGAAAGTATTCAATAAAAAAAGGACTATGGGTACAGAATGCTAAGTATATTCCAGTACCTGGTGAAGCTAGAAGTAAAAACACGTGAAAAGGGGTAGGTATTCAAATCTTGTTCTACCTAATAAAGAACAGCATTAATACAACCCTTAAAAATATCCTTTTTTTTTTCTTTCCTTTAAGTGTCATCAATACATCTTAATCTTTTTTTGCTATATTTTTTCTGCTTCACTTACTTATTATTCATTAGTAATTAGTTACAGTACTTCTGACATTTGCATTCTATTGCCAAGGGACTCTTTTGGAGTCTTCTGTTACTTCTGCAAGGAACATATATTCTGTTTACTGGGGGAAATATATTTTTTTTCTGAAAGGAAGCAATCTTCTAATCAGTTTTTTACATTCCTTCTACATGTGTCAGAAGAAATGAATTCCACAGAATCACCCATTCCACAGTGAAACAGTGTCTTGGGTCTATAAACAGGACCTGACAAAAAATCAAGCATTTCATTTGAGATAAAGAAATGTATAGAAAAATATACCTGAGAAATACAGGAAAGTGCCTAGGAATTTTGGAGGGAACACTACAGAGTACAGTCCAATATGAACTAGGATACACCTTTTGTCTTGTCTTAAAGGTATTTTTTTTTTCTCTGTGTAGTTACTCTACCACCTAGAAGTCAATAACACTAAAGTATGTTTCAGCTCTTTCTTAGTTGCACTTGTTTGTGCTTTTTAAGTGAATTCACAGGAAAATCTGTAAATGAGTTTGAACTGTAGCTCGTTCACAGTTAATCTTCAACTGGCTCACCCAGACTTACTGCACTCTCCAATAGGCTTTGAGAAAGTTATGGTCCAAACATCTGCTGGAAATGCAAGAACTCCTTGGACATCATGGCCATTGAAAATCTCAAAGGATGAAATCTAGCATGATGTAAACCACATCATGAAACGGTCGCATATCTAATCAGAAAATGTTATTCTGTAAACACACCAAAGGAGAAATGCTAATTAATTGTAATCAATATAATGAGTGTATTAGGGAAAAAACACACCCCCATCAGCTTTCAAGAGCACCTTCAAAACCCAGAAAGAGCAGTGAAATAGACTGGGAGAGCATTCAGCAGTACGAACACATAAGAACATGTTTGCATTGACCTAAAAAGTCTATGGCTGACATACAAAATGCAGAAAGAGTAGAATAGCAGGGAATTAATATATTTATTGCTTTTTCTCCTTCACATTATCTCATACCCAAAGATTGAGAGGTAGCAGTGAAACTAGCTGGCTGGCTGCTGTGAAGGTTGGAAACAGTCGAGGTGACGTGTGGCACTGTGCTCTGCAGGTGCGATGGCTCCTGTCTCCTGGCCCAAAACAGGTCCCTCATTCCTCACAGTACTACACAATTACAGCCAGAGGGAATCTTTTCCCTTGGCCACTTGTGCATCTGCATTGTTTTGTGGGATACAACTTTAAATGTTGACCAAATCTTATTCTGGGTGGTTTTGCTCCTAAATATCCTCTTTTGCTGGACTCTTGTAGCTGTGACAGCATATGTAGACACCAGAATTGCTCTAAGCACAGAAAGAGCACTTCAGGAGTGAAACATAGCACTTTCAGAAATTTAAAAAGTTGGAATGCAAAATCAGACTATAAACAGAAACCACAGATCTGCAGAGCTGTAAATAAGGTTGTTTCTACTGGGGAAAAAAAATATGTCCACACAGTTCTTTATCTTAAATTATTTTTATATGGAGCCAGGTCTTTTCAGAACACCATGGAAGCTTTCAAGTATGTGAAACTCTGGCTTAAATGTTGGCATGTCTTTTAAAAAGCAAATTAATTCTCTTGTATCTCCTCTCTTCTCTTCTGCTCTCTCTCTCCCTTTCACCTCCCCCAGGAAATAAAAAAAAAAAGGTGACTTTTGGTAATATCTTGTGTTTGGTAACAGCTAGAGGTAGTGAGCAGCAGATTACAACACTACAACAGGTGGATTCAGGAGAGACTGAGCTAGGAGGAGGGCACAGAAAAGACATAGGTGAACCTGATCAACAGAAAAAGCTTATTTTTTTAAAAATAATGATCAACAGACTACGTTTATTTTTTGGAAATGTCTTTTCAACTTCTCTTTATATTTATGCTCTGTTATGAAATTTTACATTTCATCAATTGCCAGTAAGGGGTAAGAAGTATTGTATTAATATAATTTTTAATGCAATCTGTAGATATTGACATCTCTGGTATACTAAGGAATAATGTTACCATCCTGTTCATGGCAATGAAAACAAAACATACACCAAAGGTGTTTCCCTAAAGCAATGATTTTGGTATTGCATAGGTAAGTCTGTTAAATATAACAATATATGCTGTATTGCCCTTTAGCAATAAATTCATTGAAAGCACAATTATTGCAGTTAAATACCCAGTGAATCCTACACTTCAGGACAAATTCTTCATTTTGATTTGTTACAGTAATTTTTCATGTTAATCAGATGCATTCATGTTCATTAGGAAAAATGTTTACTTTTTCTTGCAGCTAAGTGCATACGGTTTTTAATAGAAGTGCTGACATACAGTATTGGTTTATTGGCATTTCCTCATAAAAATTGTGTGTGGTACCTCATATTGTTCATGTGCTTCATTTCTTCTGTGACCAGAGACAAAAATGGGATGGCTGCTCTTACATTTCACAAGAACAACTGCGAGTCCCTGGTTTTGTTCATGACAGATCACCTGTACAATGGAGAAATAAAGCTGTGAAACCAGTTGTAGCATCAGCTCAGCTCCAGCATATGTTTCTGATTCTGTCACCAGCTATTGCTTTCCCTAAGAAGTCTTCTCTTTCCCAGCTGCCACTTACAGCTTTCTGAAAACCTCACAACTTGATTCTCCTGGTAGATGTTGATCCTTTTGGGCACATACTTAGTGATACCATGAAGTGTTACACGTACTTAAGAAACACTTTAGATATATGTTCTAAAAGATCCTCGTGTCGGCTGCTAGTTCATATATCTCCCCCACCCACATTAAAGATATCTAGGCTGTGTTTTTCAATATGTGAGTAACTTTATTAAGAGATGAAAACTGACTGATAAAGTAGCTCAGATGTTTTAAATTAGCAATGCGGAGAATCACACAGCTTATGAGCTGAAGCTCTTTCCAGCCATTGCAGTCATATGTGCAATATTAATTTAGGTAGCTTTGTAATTTGTGAAAAATGTCTGCAAAACAGAAAGACAGCTGTGGCTCCAAGCAGAGGATTGTGGGCAATAATTAATAGAGCTGTTATTTAGGGTTGAGAGTACTCTACAGCTGAATAGGTCTAAATCTGTAAAACATGAATTCAATTAGTATCTTTGTCTTATGTTTTGGCCACATTCAAGTGGGTTGAGCAGAGCAAAAGGCAAAGCAGATCTCTTAATTTTTCTAGTCAAAGCACTTATTTTACTGGCAGCTGCTCTAATTAAGAATGTCTGAGTAAATGCAGTTTTCAAGCTTTGTTAAAAGAAAATGTTTTCTTAATGTTACTTTCGGAATTGTCATGCCCACATACAATGGTACAGATGGACGAGTCCTGCGGCACCACCATTGGAGACTGTCTGCAGGGATTCAGCTGTCCAGAGCTGTCAGCACCCAGCTGTGGAGAGACAGGATTTGGCTACTCTCAGATAGTGGAAAGGGGTGGGGGGCTTCCAGCAGTCTTAGGCTTCTCACTTAGGCAGATGTTGCCTTCAGGAGAGGGATGTGCTCCAGCAGCTACAGCTCCTCAAGCTGCTCCCTGTTAAGAGTCAATGATAAAGAATCACGAGAAGAGAAAGTTTCTTTTATAACTTCTGCAGAACTGGGTTTTCAGATGGGTTTCCAAGTGAAGCTGGAACTATCCAGGGAATTTTTTTCCCCATATTTTGAATGAATTCTCAGACTATAGATATGGAGGACAGTAAAGATGGATTTTACATCAGTTTTGACTAACAACTGCATGGGGCTCATTTGTGTTATCCAGCAGTGGCTGCATCTAATATCTAATACAGTAACTTTGGCTAAATTTTTAGCCACCCTGGAGTTAGAAAAAAATATTCTTTAGCTAAATCTCTTTCAGGTGAAAACACAGAAATAAACCCAGAATTCTACTTCCTTCAGCTTAATGTCTTAAAGGCGTTTCTTCAGATCTGAGATTCAGATCTATTGCTCTGATAGTATTTAATCACAGGTTGACAAGGATTTTTTTTTTTTCCTGATCTTTATTTTCAGACTGACTCTTAACTACTTTCACAAGATAAGCCTTGTCTGTAATTGTTTCAGCTCTATCACAGCTGAAACTTAATCCTTTTTTTTGCTTCCACAGCTGTGGTTTTCTTTCAGAACGAATTTTGTGTTTATGGAACACCAAGGACTGCAATTTTCCTGGGCATTTTGTTGTTCCCCCCTGCTTTTTTAATCAGGTTTTCTACTTCTGCTCATCATATTCTTAACTCTAAACTCAAGAACAAACCTGGATAAGGCTAGGGATAATTCTTTGTGATAAACCTGCAGAGGAAACCCCAGCTGGCAAAAAGATATCTTAAAACTAGCAAAAAGGTGGCTATAGGCACCAAAACTAACCAAAAACTTGGGTCCTTAGTTTTCCACTGAAATATTCTGGTGATCTAATAGCCTGATTATATTGTCATGGAACCTTAGAAATTTTATTAGTTGCACACTGATTAAAGAATCATTTTTCTGTTTTCCTTTATGATAGCCTTTGGTCTTACAAGGAGTATAAGTCACGAGTCTAATCCTTCTAATAAGTAGCACTAAGTGTTACAGACCTTGGAAGTCAGCTGTCCACAAGCACTTCTGTTTAACTAGCTCAACATGGGATTTATCAAGCATTTTCTGAAGAATCAATTGCCAATATTAAGAGGAGGATATTGAAGCCCAATGATTCTGGAGAATGACAAAGGGTGAAATATAAGTATGATAATCTGTTAATAGCTCCAGTTGAAATGTTTTGGGTTTTTCTTCTCAGTTAATAGTCTACAGGCCAAAATCTGAGAGATCATCCTGGTCTCTGGATGTAGGTAGGATATTAAAGCATATCTAAAGGTACTTTTCTGTCAGGCACCCAAAGTGATGAAGTAAAGGAAGTTTTTTAATATAAATTCAGAAAATATAGAGCTATATAAAGGTGTTGGGAGTTGGTGGTTAAAAAAAAACAACTTATTTTCTTTGAAGAAATTGTGCTTGCATAAATAAGGACAAAATATCTCAAATATTTCATGTCTCAGTGGTTAAACCATGTTTGCAATTTCTAGATGATATATAAACAGGATAACAACTAATTAAAGAAATGGAAAGAAAATATAAAGGACTAAAATATACATTGTGAGTGTGTACAATTCTCCCTGGTTTAGATAAATTCTAGAAATTTCATATCTTACACAATTGAGAAAGGGACTTTGCACGCATGATCATACACATAATAGATAATTTGCAGATGAAAGTCCTTGCTAGAGTCAAATCTTAGAGATATACTTTTTATTTTTATCATGAATAGACTGATCCAGGTGGGTGAAATCATCCTTTCTGAAACTTGGATGTGTTCCCACATCAAAGGCTTTTGTTTAAGCATGATGTAATGCAGATACATCAAGAAAATGTTTGCTCTTTAAAAGCAATATGTAATTTCATTTTCCTTTTTCCTGGGCTAAAAGTTTACCAGGATCAATCTATTATGCACCATAAAATTTCAGGCATGCCTCTAATCTTTAAGATAAGTTTAAACATAGAGTTATTATGGTTGACCTGTGGAAATAGGGTGAGAGCATAAGAAATGATCATGGAACAATATTTCTTTAAGGTAAAGAATGAAATGCCATTGGATTGATAAGTAATATACAGAATATATTCTAAAGAATGATCAAAGCAAATGATGTTAATGATATAGAAAATGCAGGGTTTGGCATGGGCAGAGATGTGCCTTCTAGGCACATGACCTCTCTTAAACCAAGTGTGTTAAAAAATTCACAGTTAGAGGTTCACGTCCCCTTGGTAGATAGAAAAAAGCAGTGCTCTCAGTCAGCCAGAGTTTCTGAATTGCTTGACACTGTTGTTTATTCAGATATTCTCAAGATTTACAACTTTATTTTACTTGCTTTTTATGTTATTTCACCTGCAGCTACAGGGCAGTTTGCTCAAGTTTTCTTGTGGACTTTTCCTAAACAGTTGTCATTTTTAATAATTCCTGGCATGGAACCCCAGAGTAATATCCCTCTATCTAAAAGTGGTGCTTAAGGAGAAGAATCCCAAAAGTGCTGTATAACCTCTATCAAGATTGAAACACTGTGGCAGAATCACTCTGAAATTAACTTTTGTCCAAGGCTTTAAGACCCTTCATGATAAGGGTTGTGTTTTTTGTTTTTATATTTTATTTTATTGCCTGTCCAGATTTCAAATGTCCATGGCCATTGTTCTCAAATAATGGTTTATTTTGTAGTTACTGTTTCATTCGCTTCCTCCCCCACATTTCTATAGCACCAAACAAATGGCTCGTAATTATACCCAAGCAGTAAGAAGAGACAGATAAAATTCAAAGCACAGAAGTAAACCAAAACCCAAAACAAATACACCTGTGTGATCATTAAAATTCTTCTTGGAAGCATAGCTGAAACTTTCTGTGTTCATTTACAATACAGATGTATTAACTGAGATTTGTTTGTTCTAAAGGGTGAACAATGAAGTTTTTTATTTGCTCTGTTGTAGAGGACTATTTATCAAGGAGCAAACTGAACTCCTCTAGAAATTGGAACTGAATTTTTAATATTAGATTTGTATAAAGTCATAGCAGTCACTAATTTAGCAGAAATTCAAGAAGGTAATATTGCACTGTGCTATAAATAAACTTATCTCCCTCTGGATTAGGAGTACATGTAATTAAACCAAAATTACAGCCACATCTGAGTAATTGATTTTAATCAGTCACTCAGGGCCTGTGCCAGCAGTTGGCAGAGGGATGTATATATTATTACTATATATTACTATATTGCTTCCTAGATTTGGGGCAGATTTTTTTAAATGGAGCTGCATGTATGAATTAGGACTGCAAGCAGAAGAGCTGGCTGCAGCCCAGGGGATTACACACCTGCTGCGATGTTTGATTTGTTGACTAGAAGCTGAAAAGCAAAATATTTTGGTGCTGCCAAACTGTGATGGAGTTAACCCCTTGCCCAGAGGACAGGCTCTCAGTAGTGTTCTCTGAGAAACGTAATCTGGGTTTGGGAGCTTACACTACGCAAAACAAATTTCTAACTGACGTGTCCTAGAGGATGGTTGCTTTTTACAAGAACCCTTTGTCCATCTTGTTCTTCATGGTGGATCGTGACAGCATCCATTTCCACTCATTCCTCATTGTCCTGCTATGATTTGCTTTACCATATGAAATATTAGTACCTTCCTTGCTGTGATGGTTCATGGTAAAGGATGTGAATAAAACATTCAGTTCACTGCTTAGACTTTAGGTAAATCTGTACAGACCCTGAGAACAGGAGGCAGAGCTACTGATTTGGTACTCTTAAGAAAAAAGAAAGGGGTTGTTTATTCAGTTACAAAAGTAATTATTTCTGCATTACAATCCAAATTTTGCAGAGTTTGTTGTTCATAATGACCTATCCAGATTTCTTTAACTTTTGATTATTTGACAATTGACTGACTATTGTTTGTGGCACACTGAACTCTGAAGACAGAAAGCTACAAATCCCTAATGTATTTGGTTTCCTCCCTCCGAAAGGAATATTTTAGAGAACGTATAACATCTGCAGACCAGATTCACACTTCTCTGATCTCGAGTCACTCTTCCTGATGAATACAAGGTACCAGCACATGAACAAAAACATCAAAAACTGGAGTAATGTTTTTCTTGAAAGTGCCAATTCTGTGATCTGTCACTGATAACCAGGAGTAATTAAAAAGAAGAAAGTAAGTAAGTGAGGATTATATTTGTTACATTTGTGCTTATATTTGTTCTTGACTAGTTACATAACTTTAATGAAGTTTACCTTGATTTACCTCCAGGTATAGAAGGAAAACAGGTCTAATCCTTGACAGAAAAAGGAGGCTCATGAGCAAAACTGACTCAAAAATTCCCAGTAGTTTAATGAAAACTGAATCCAGTCACCATAACAATAAGAAGAAAGTAAGAGTTCTTCACCATACAGGCCTCTTCCTTCCTGGCTGAAGGCTGGAGCTCCCCAGCTCCAAGTTCTTGCCAGGGCTGCCATGCTGCTTTAAACACAGCAGATGATGCAGTTGGGTGACTTCCATCCTCTGTCTTGTATCCTGCAGCTGAGTCTTGTCAGCACCTGCGTTGTGTGAAAAGGTCATGGTGAATGCAGGTATGAAAGGTCAATACCTCTGTAGCCCTGCTCCTCCTTCCCCTTTGGGAAATGACCCATTGCATTCAAGCTTTGCAATTTAGAATGATATTAAATAAAGCTGATCTTTTCATACTATAAAGTATTAACAGCAGCCTTGTGCATTCTGAAAAAGAACCAATTCATTTTACCTTAATGTAGTATTTCCTGACTAAAAAAATGCCTCAGTCTACAGTAATTTTCTTGAGGTAGGCTTTAGGAGACATATAAAGCACAGTTACTGAAGACCTTTGTGATTAACTGTGAGCTAGCTATATATTGGTTTCCCAACACTGTTCCATCACTGCACAATAACTTGTAAGTCCAAGCTTAATAATACAGTCTCCAAAATAAGCTCTTGTGCGTGTCAGGAATGCCTTAGCAGTAAGTGCAGCATTCTTTTTGTGCCACATTGTTGTAAATTTTAGACAATTGTGACAGTTAAAATTACTCTGATCTCTACAGTCCACCTCTGAGACAGTTGCTAGTTCCTGGAAAGACAGAATGATATCATTACACCATCTCTCTGCAGTACTGGCCTTTGCGGTTGCACTGAAGACGCAAACTAGGCAAAAAACTGATTTTTCCATCCAGATATTTCCTTGATGTGACAATGTCTTCTAGCTGGGCTGGAACTATTCTGGTGGTTCTTATCCCTAGGCTAGATAAGGGCCTGAAAGAGCAGTTCTGAAGTGCGACTATTGTTCAAGATTCCATAGCAGACAGAGGTCTCATTAGGTGCAAGCTCCAATTTTCTATCTTCCTCTGAAGCTCACAGCCTACATCCATCCACAGCACAAAGTCATTAGTACTAAACAGACTTATTTAACCTTAAAACAGCCAGGTGAAACTATCTGCCAGAATAATTTCTGTACATTCATTAAAGAGTATCAAGCATTGGTAAGAGAGCCATAACATCCTGTGTTCACTGAGACTGAGTGTCCTTTTTACTGACCCGGTGCCATGGGGTGGGTCAAGCTGGAGGCCAGGCAGTTGTGGAGTGGGTGGCACTGCAGCGAGAGAAACAGTATCTTAAGCATCACACATTTATTGTCTGCCAGGCAGAGAAGGAAGGCTTCATATAAACAAACCACTGAGGGATAGGTCTTTACTAGTGGCATCTTGCACTGCTTCAGCTTACCGCAGTGGATCTCTGCTCAGCATCTAAAGTTGTTAATTAGCTGAAGATTTGAGTATTTATTTGGAATAAGAAGATACCATAGTAATGGCAGAAGCTGTGGTAGGCTGAACTATTCAAAAAGGCAGCCTGTGAACTGAATGATGACAGTAAAAGCCACCTAGTACAACACTCATAGAAGGAATCCTCAGAATGCTTAAAGTTAGAATTTGTATGAAAAAGTTGTTTCTTGACATCAGATAAATATTTATTGTATAACAAAAAATGTTTCCAGAATCATTGTAATGGCACAAAGGACTTAGTTGTTTTTCAACTTTTATGTGTGCCACTTAGCTTTATTGGTAACGGTGGACTTAAAGAATTGTTTCAGAAGCCTGAGAAGTAAAGTCCCTACAACAAATAACCTACAAATAAGTGAAAAGCTCTTCTAATAGAGTGCCAGTCCTGGGTGTGACTTCTCTTTTCTTCTAAAAACTAAAATGATTTGTACTAAACTTCCTTTTTTGATCTTTCTCATGAAATATTAGGAGGAACACTAGTACCCAGGGGGAAAGATAAAGACAGCTGTGCTGACATTTAAGCTGGCAAAACACTGCAGTGGGAATGCACTGCCCTGGAGAAATTTATGAAATACGCATATCCAGATTAAATATATCCTTTTTAGTGTTACGGACTGTCTCTGAAGCTGTTTGAAATGTTTAACTGCTTGCTATTAAATGGAATGTGCTTGCCTTTGGGAAAGGCTTCACATGAAACCACAGAGCCAGTAAAAAAGGAATTCAAAATAAAACTCAAGAAAATGATTAGCCATTAGTTGATATGTATAATAACTTATTTCAGTTTTTCTAATTAGTCATGGGAATAGCAGATGCATGTGCTAATATCCCTAGTGCTATTTGGACTCAACGGAAACATTTTATGGATATTGTCTATTTTTTTACTAGATATGATATACATATGAAATTGGAATGTACTTTCCAGAGAATGTCCATCCATTCTAAGATCAGACATTCAAGTAAATGTGTTGAAAGTTGTTTTTATGACTTGTTTGTTGTTACATGTTTGAGGGAATAAAAGCCCAATCTGATATTGCAAAAAATTTTTAAGAAATTGCAATTAGTAGTTGTTGGAATTCAGTGGATGGTAAGACTTAAAGGACATGATAAGGAGTTATATATTGTGGTGCCACTGTGTTACATGCTGGCAGAAAAAGTTGAAAGAAACCAGAAATGTAAGGAAAAAAAATATGTGTATATATATATGTACATCAATTTGATTAGCTGACAGCTGTAACCTTTCCTAGGCAGTGTTCACCTTTGGGTCACAAAATGTGAGTGTGTGGTATGATTGTACTGGCAGGAATCAAATTTACTGTGATTGCAATTGCTTCAGAAACTGTCAGGCTTTGGTAAATAAATACTGTGTTGTTACTGGGTATTCATTATAATTGTGGAAGGCATTCAAAGCTGGTTAAATCAATCTGAAAAGAACACTTAATCGAGCATCTCTGCAAGATTTGAGTGGATCTTGGTCAGCTCCTGGAACATCAGCCTTTGACCATTGCTCTTTCCTTTTTTCATCCAGCTGTGATTCCTTTTTCTCTCTTTTGGTTGTCCTGTTCTTGCATCTCCAAGGGATTTGACTTAACTCCTCTCCACCCAATAACCCAGCAGCACTGTCATTGAATCTCTATGTGTAGCAACAGTCAAAACAGGTATTTTTCAGCAGCTGGTTTGGCCCCACCACCCAATCTGTGTGCCTCCAACAGGAAGAATACAAAACAGAATGAGCACTAGAGTGAAAAAGAGGCTTTTTGTAGATTATTTTCTTTCATCTTTTTCTTTTGAACACTGAGTTTGTGCTGTCTTCTGGAAAGCAGTATGGCACTTCAGTAACAGGAATGAGAACTCCAGACTGGATGACTTCAACCTGTGTCCTGAGGGATGTTAGAGACAGACGGAGTACTTTCAAGAAGTCTCCAAACATCTCCAAATATCCATTTCACTGTCAGTGTATCCATACCTTCTCTGGAAAACTCTGAGTAGGCACTGCTGGTGTAAAAATGTTGCATGCATTAGGACTTCAGTCCTTGGCTCCAGCTTGTGCCATAGAAGAATGAGATAAGCTCTTATGTTAAGGCCTTACCATTTAACCTTGAAAGATGCAGAGGCCAATCTAGCCGATCTTTCTCATCAACTTCTCCAAAACTGAACAGCTGCCTCTTCATATCTATTCATATCCTTTGATTTTGCCATATATGTGGAAAATGGCCTTGCCCTAAGGTTAATGTAGCATAGACAAGACCCTGCAATGCTTAGGCGAGAAAGCAAGTTCTTCGCAAAGAAGGTATTTGGGAAATCGCATTAAAGCATCTTTATGTAAGTTTTAAGTGGGATTGTGTTTCCTCAGGTCAATCTTCTTTGCATGATTCAAAATACATTCTTTTCTTCTAAATATAAGATATCTTCCCATCATAAAAAAGCTGGGGGGTGTACCCTCATTGTGCTTTTTCTTCCTCTCTCAAATACTTCAAATGCTCCTACACCCCGGTGAGATGCTTTTGTCTCACCCTTATCAAATACCCATATAGGCTATTTTCTGGCCTTACTGAGACCCAGCCACCTAAAGAGTCTCTCTAGCCGAAAAGAAGTCTCATTAGTTTACAGGGTAATACTGCCACATACAATAGTAGTGGGGAACAAACAAAGCAAATGCTGTCTGCCACTGAACTTAAATTTTCTGAATGGAGGCTATCTTGTGCTATTTCATCCAATTTTCTGCATGAAGACACCTGTTCAGAAAAAGGTGTTTCACTGACGAAATCACTCATACATTTATATAAGACAAAGCCACTTGCTGGTTTGTTCTGTTGCATCTAGAGTAGAAATCTAGATACAGTTTCAATTTCAGTGATAATGTTGCTTTTTTAAAGACTAGACAAGAAGAAACAGGATGGCAATTTAAATTACATGCACTTTCACATGAGCGCTTTCCTAAAGCATATTAAAAGTAAATGTTATTGTCAGATCTTTTAGATGGCTAATTCTTTAGATCTTGTACAATAATATCAATAATGTATTCAGTTTCTTGGATAAGATAATGTTCTGTAAAATTAAAAATTCAGAAGAGTATATTTGAGAATTGAGGTTTTACAGCTGGCTTTTTGGCAGAAAGATTAGGGGATTTTTTTGCAAGTAACAGTTCAACAATATAATCTTTATAAAATTAAGCAATTTTATAACTGTTGTTTTGCTTGAGCTATTTCTAGTACCCTGGAACTTTATCTCCATGGCCAAAGCAGACATAAAAATGATAAGCTGTAATATGGCCAAAAATGGCAAGCCGTATTCAGTTTCCAAAAGTTGTTGTACACATACATAATGTAAGAAATACAGTGCAAGGAACCATTTCCTTAGGAGCTGATGATATTTTGTATTGCCTGTTTTTCACCTGCCAGAGGGAGAGCTAGAAGTTATAAGACAGCTGAAGGCCTGTGACATGAAGATAGGTTAGACAAGCTCTTACCAGGATCCTGCTAGTGCCAGGACAGAAGGAAAATTTGTTGAGAGGTGACAAAGTATGCTTGGTCCTGACCTAGTGCAAAACCTTCAAGGCTTCTGTTTCTGTCGTACATGCATTGACCTGTGAAATAGCTCAGAAAAATCGCATTGAAAACAAGGGAATCATTATTATTTAGCTCACCTACCACATCATCTGGAAGATATGGGGTGAAGAGAACAATTGACGCGGAAAGCATGATTTTTAAAATCATTCTCTCCCACTACTCTTCCTCCCTTAGGGAACCCTCCACTTATTCTGAAATCTTGTGCAATCCAGATTTGGTGTTGATATTTACCCTGATTCGATGGGATTATCAAGGCAGACCTTAGTCCATAACGTAGGACATTCTCCCACTTTTATGCTTGTACAGTCCAAAGGAACTCCCAGCTAAGTTCAATAGCAGCTTCCATAGTCTTTTTGTTTCTCTGTTTGTTGGATTTAAACACTATGTTCTTCTTTTCCTTTTGTTCCCAGAACTTGGGCTCACTTTCCCAGGCTTACCCTCATTTCACTTCCAGGCCTATGATCTTATCAGTCTGGACTGACTTCTTGCTTCATGCACAGCTGGGCTGGCATCTGTGGCACTTGGCTATAGCTGAAGATGTGTGCCTGGCAGATGATCAGTATTTTTGATCAGATGCTGCTTGGGGAAAGAATGGTCACCTTGGGTATTGCTGTGCTCTCCCTTGTGGCAGGAATTCCCTCTAAACCAAGCTCACGTGCTGTGCACACCACTGGACCCCACTTTCCCAGGCACCCAGCAGGTGACAGAGACACAAACATGTTCAGTTCTTGCCTCTGCCTTGCATTGAGCCTTACCCTGCATGCAAGCCATCCCAGCAGCAGACCCTTGGGCAGGCAGTGGGATTCAAGCCCAGAGCTCCTCCTTGACAGGCTTCATCTGCAGGCACAGATGTCTCTGAAGTTCTGCAGAGACTCATAACATGGCTCCTGGCTGCAGCCCAGATGTAGCAGCCACAAAAGCTTGATGAGCTTTGGCTACTCCTGAACCCATGGGTCAGCTGAAGTGATCAGAAAATGCTTGGGTGACTGTGAAGTCTTCTAGAAATGTGTATGTAGGAAAGATTGCTAGATATTTCAGATATGAGTTTTATCTAGCGCCAACAAAAAGTCAATTTGGGAATACTCTTTTGCTTACTTTTCTTGTTTCAGTTTTTATTCCCAAGCACTAACAGAGGCATTCAAATCAGGAATTATTTTCAAATGTGAATCACTACTCACCATATGGCTTGAAGTTAGACATAAGCTTTTAATCATATTTCTATGTGAAAACACTATTCACATATTCAGAATTTTTTTTTCTTGTATAAAATATAGCTCGTAACCCAAACTAAAGATTACAGAACAACATACATACAGACACACACACACACAGATGCACATGCAAAACACCAACTTTTTCCTGTCCTAGATTCAATCGTCTGTTCCTGAAAACTCAAAATTTTTGTGAAATTGTCTTCAAGAACATAAGTATACATTATTCGGTCACATATTTCATTCATTCAAAATAAATTGGGGTTTTTTCATTAGTCTTGCAGAATGTCTTATTTAAGACTTTAAAAATTTCTGATTTTGTAATGGAAGGATCTTGCAAAGGTAGGAAAATGGTTCCACTTTTCATTTTCTACAATACTCAAACACATAGTATATATGTGTGTGTGTGTATATATATATATATATTTGGAAGGCATTGTCTATTTCAGAATTTTTTTAGGCACTTTAGACATGGTCCAGATGAATATAGACCAGGTGGTGAGCATAGGCCTGTGCTCCCTGTGGACATTGCTGTGAAAAGCACGTCATAGCTCAGGCTCCCTACAGAACCCACGCAGGTTTCCCATGTCCTGCAAGGAAGGAATGGGCTGAATGTTTGTCAGTGAACTCCTAGTGCACATCATGTAAGACAATGTGGAATACGTAGCTGAAAACTTACGCAACCCATCCAGAGAAAAGTCTGCAAGAGCTCAAGTGTCACCCTGTTGTGTGCTCTGGGACTTGTCTGGCCTGTGGCATGAGGAGCAATAGGAGTAAATAACGGAGTAAATGATCAAACCCCTGTGATTTAATGTACATTATTTGAGTGATCCAGTAGTACTACCTAATACCAGCAAAAGATAATACCAATAAAGATTAAAATGATGCTGTTAAAAGAAAACATCAAGACACTAAAAGGAATCTGCTTAAGAATTTGAGCAAATACTGGAGAAAATTCAATGCAATGTTGTCTTTTTTGTTTTCCTTTTTTGTTTTTCAAATTTCTCAGAATGAGAGGCAAATCTCACAGACCTGCAGGTTCATTAAGTTTATAATCATGGGATAAACTGTGTTTAATGTATTTGGAAAGGCAGATGGTTTTAAAAAAATCATAAATAGCAGATAATCTAGTTATTCAATGCATACTGAAACATACTAATATGACTCTCTGAACTGGTTTTTAAACCCCTTTCATTTTATTTTGTTTTCGTTAGAACATACTTCAGTACTTAAACAGCCAGCATAATTTGAGAGAAAACATAATTATTGTTCTCTGAAGCAAAATGCAGGTGGAGTTTTCTATTACAAGAGAAACAAGTTCTCAACAAGTGCAGACTGATGTATCCCAGTCTTAAAAGTGTTAAACACCATGGTTGTATGAAGGGCTACATGCTTTGGTAAGGCACATGCTTTACTGTACCTCATTTTATGTCAGCAACAGCTTTTACAACTTTACCAGCTGACTCCTTTCACTTTTCATATTAGCATTTATTCCACAACTAATTGGTGACCTGAGTTAGATTATGACTGTCTTCTGAAGATTCTGTCTTTCTATACTTCCCCAATTTTCTTCAGCTGCTCCACAAATTCATTGCTAAGTTTGAGCAAGTTTCATCACTACGGTGTCTCTTGGTAAGAAAGTACAAGGAGGAAATTCTTCACTGACTTCACTGTTCATTTTCTTCCATTGCAGTCTGAATTAATCTATTTCTGAAAATTATTTGCCTGCTCCAGCTTCAGTTACAGTCAGAACTGCCAGTCTTAGCAAACCCTGCAGATGAAGACCTGGCATGTTCCTGAAGTCAGACTGCACGTGTTCTCCATGAGTAGTTGGGTATATTCAAGACACATCAGCCTCTGCTCTGCCTCTGAAACCAATGTTTACTTATGCTCTGGCTGTTTGTACAAGCATTGGGCATTATGACAGCTGGGACTACCAGGTACCCAGAAAACAGGGAGCCATTTCATGAAGTTCTAAGGGGATACATTTCAGCTATAGAAAATAAGAAATTGCTTGAACTTGTCTGTACTTTGGATTTTTTAACAATTTTTTAACCTTTTCTTCTGAAAGAAACAAACCTTGATTTTAAAGTTTCTGCTGTAATTTTAAATACTACCCATATATATATTTGGTTTTCACACAGTGCTCTCTCCTATTCTAATACTCCTATCTCATCATGGCATCCAGATTTCTCTTCCTCCCATATAATTATATCATCTTTCTCAATAGTATTGCATATATTTTTATAAACCCTGAAGGCAGTGTTAGAAAAATCTAAACTTGACTAGGATGAGACAGAAATGCTAGGCAATATTTTACACTGGCAGGAAAGAAGCTCTAGATAGTAAAAAATAGTGTTGAGATACAAAAGTGACCTATAGGGAGAAGTTTTATCCACATGTGGGGGAAGTCTTAGAAAATAAAAACACATTTTAAAAATCTTTAAGACATCTCGAGTGTTGCAGCACTCTGAAATTTAACTCTTCCAGAATACCATAAAGCTTTTTATAAGACAGATAAATCTAATTCTGCTAACCTTTGGCTGATTCCCAGTTCAGAGCATGGGAACAGATGTCAAGATAATCTCCTGCATCTCTGCCTTGTGTTGCATCTCACTGAAGTGGAAGACCTCATTGTGGAGTATCCCAGCAAACCAGGGGGCCAGTGTTGGAGTGGAATGTCAGTGATGCAGAGACCATACTGTCTCTCTGCACCTGAAGAGGCTAAAAACATGCTCAGGGTCGGAGAGCTTTAGATTAAGTCAAGCTGCATAGTGTTTCTATGCCCGGGAATAAGAGCTGCAAAAATGTTATGATGCCCTCTTAGATAAGAAGTTCTTTTTCTTTTTAAGTGACCTTATGTATTAACTGGTCCTTTCAAGGGTAGGATTTTTAGTAGGACTTTAAGTAGCTGTCTGACAAGAACTACTTGCCTGGCTGGAGACCTGGATTACATGACTACACTGCACAGAGCTCCCTTGCAGCTTTTCAAAGGAGAATTTGTGAACCACAGTGGTAGTGAATGCTATAAGGGAGGCTTGAAAGGAATTATCTTCTCTCAAGCACAGGATAGAGGTTTAAAAAACCAGAAAATATTCAAAAGAAAGAGCAGATATTTAAAAACAAGCTTTTACAGAGCTCTTGTCACTAGTCAAAGAATGAGAAGGTGAATTAAAATGCCCCATGAAAAATAGCCTTAGCCATTCTACACACCACTTCTACTGTCTGTTTATTTGAAAGCAAATTTTATTTCATATTTCAAAATATTCCTATTATAATATTAATAATATTCATATTATAATATTCACAAATACCTTTATGATACTAGTTCACTTGAAGTAGCCTTAGTGACAATTCATCTCTTTCTCATTTTCCTAAGTGACAAATTTTGGGAGGAGAAAAAAGGGGACAACATACTTATAAAGGAGAAAAAAATCATGCAAAAGCCAAAGTCTCTTTCCTCAGACTTGTCATGTTAAAGTGTGTCCAAAATGTTAGATCAAATAATGTCTTTCATCTAACATGAAAAACTGTTTCGATCTCCAAAAAGCGTAACTTAGAGAGCTGCAGCAGTTGCATTTTTGCCACACCCAGAAAAAATTAAAGCATCCATTCCTGTGACAATGTATTGCTGGAACCAAATTCATGTCTGCGAAGTCAACGAAATGACAGAAAAATACACTTATAATTGGAACTATTGGTAATTTCTCAAGTTTTTAAGTGCTTGAAATACTTTACCAGGTGGCACCACTTTCTTAGAATTCAGGATCTGAACTTACAGATAGCTAGGATGCAAAGCATCACTTAAAGCAAGTCTCCTACCTTCGTTCATTTTTTGCACAGCAAGCTTGCCAATTCAAACCACAGTCTACAGTTGTGATGACTATGACACTTTAAAAATATTTATACACAGAAAATTTAAAGATTCTTACTTGTCCAATACTTTCTGATGACTCTGTGTAAAAACTTTATTCAAAACCAAACCAAATCAAACCAAAAACTAAACAAACAACAGTAACAACAAATAATATAAAATAAAATAAAATAAAATAACAAGTTTGACCCATCACTCTGTATGTGAACAGATGCTTTTATCAATCCTCTGTTTGCTTGAGTGAGTTTTCTCTGTATGAACCCTCAAGCTGTTACATTCTGAAGAACAGACCCGGGTAACACAAGGGAGCAAGTTTGTCTAGGAAAAGTTAAGGAAACCGTACTCCAAAATGATATTTATTTATACTCTTATTTTGGGAGAATGCTAACATGATTCACTGGATTAACTTGAAAGATGAGTCATCAGAACACAATGACAAAAGAGATATGTTTCAAGGAAAGCACAAATGTTTAGTTCTGACAATTTTAAAGAAATAATAGTATGGTAAGAACAATATGTGTTACACTGCAGGCAGTTACATTCCTGAAGTCTCAGTTAGGATCAGATTCCTCTGTTACCTGCATTGAATATTGTCATGGTTAATGAGATTGCTTGTAGAGTTGCTTTCTATCAGTCTCCAAATCAAGATTTATTTATTTTAATGTATTGCCCTGTAGACAATGTATGATCAGTGTTATCTTTAATTATGGCAAGGTGTTTGGAGACACCACTGTGTTAAAATCCCAAATACTGCATTAGTTAATACTAATTTAAGTGGGAGTTCACTGCTTCTTATTGCCTTAATTTCTGTTCCATGGCCATGACTTTCTCAGATGGAAAACATGTGGCAGTACAGAGGTAGTAAGTTCCTAAACATATGAGCTAGTGAGAAGAGCCAAGAGGGAACAAAACACTCTTGTGGGTTGAATAAGGTTTGAACTCAGTGTTCATTTTGAACATTTGAATTCCATGAAAGTGGAAGACCAAATTCTCCATTATACAGGATGGAGTCCCTGTACCTGCTTTTAAATGCATCCCCATCCCCAGTATAGTCAGAAGTACGTATTTCTCCAGCCCATTTGGCTTCTGGCCAGAAGCTTGGGCAGAACTTCATAAATTTGGACAGAGCTTCATAATCTCTGAAGCTGTATCTTCAGATAGAAAAAAAACATGGAATCGAAATACACTGTTTCCCAACACACACTGGTCAAGTTGCAATAACATGGGAGACTTTGGTGACTAGAGCTTTGGTAGAAGGGAAACTAGGTGTACCAAACTGAGAAGAGGTCCTATACTTCTTTAGCTGCAAATCTTTCCTGATGGAAAGTGAGAAATGCCATAGTATGGATGCGAGATTGAGGCTATTAGGGTTAGGACTGGCAGATGAGGTGAAAGTGAAGCCTGAGGTACACTCAGAGTTTGTATCTGAAGATGCAGACTTATTACTAAGGTATACACGAAGATCCCAGGCTCAGAAAAGCTAAGACTGGTTCAGGAGATGTTGCAGTGGCTGCAAAGTGCACAGCAGTAGTCTCTTGTCCTGGCCTCAGCAGAGGACAGCAGTAGGTGTCTGCAGAAAGAGATTAAGCTTTTAGTGGTATTTCCCTACAGTATTGCCTCAGACTTTGATGTTTTCTGTCTCTGTGTAAAACAGCGTGGCACAGAGTTCAGAGCACACCATTTAACTGCACACTCCTGTGACTGGTTTTGTAGCTTGGTCTGAGTTCACAGCAGTCACAGCTGCACAACAAACAGCCTGGAAGCTGGCTGGTCTGAAGGTGCCATGGATATTCCCTGTAACAAACTGAAGACCAGAATCAACAAATTTTCAATGTGTGAAAGGAGAACAGGAGAAGACAGAGGATATCAGTCCCCAAATAGGTGTCCTGGGAATTTGTTAGATAAAATACTCAACTTTGTCCTAGGAAGCAACATATAATTTGCCCTCCAGAAAAGTGTGAAATCCTGAGGGAAAACCCCTTCCAGTCCCCATGTCTGGTCACTGTGTTAGTCACAAACAAGAGGCAGGACTCAAAGTCCCACTCTTCTGTACCAGTGAGTGGCCCACAATGTGGTTTATCTGTGCTGCTTCAAAGGAGGGAAGTGAATAAAGCTCCAGAGCTTTGTTATTCCTTAAGAGCGCAAAAAAGTGTTCCCCAGCCTTGCAGATGAGCAGCAGAGCACTGAAGCGTGGAATTAATTATATACAGTAATTATTTGTTTTGACAGTGCAACAAAGACCTGATAGCAAAGGCTTTATTCAGTCAGTTGAGCTATTCAAAAGGTGTTACTGCGTTCACTGAGCTCTATCTTGAAAAAAAAAGTTTTCTTACTACTGTCCCAATTAAAAAGTGGCTCCAGAACCTTCACTACTGATATGACTTAAGCCTCCTGATACCAGCCTAAATTCACTCATGCTTGTCACGTACTCACGTGATGCTGCAGAAAAACTGTCCTTAAATTGATTTTTTTTTTTTTTCATTGATACTTGTTTCCCTGGAATATGTTTAAAGACCTGACTCTCTGCTATCTATTGCTAACTTGGCTTGATGTTTTACAAATGGCAGACACCTGTACTGCCAATCATCTTACCAACCTTTCTCTATTTGCATTTGTCTGAAATTATGTTTTCAGAGCACAGATGTCTCTCACAACCTGCTTTCATGGAGGATAGGGATGGGACATGACTGTCCCAAAGAAACAGAAAGGCAGACAGTTTCTTTGACTCTGTTTCTTTTCAGTCCTACTTTTACCTGTGCAGAGTGCTCCTATAGCAGAAGAGGAATGGCCCATGGCCTTTCTATACAGAAGCTGCAAGGCAAGGGAAAAATGCCCTGCATATACAAAAGAGACTATTTACAAGAGCATGTCAGGGACAAGGGTGCATGGCTTCAAACCGACAGAGGTTTTCATTAGACAGTAGGAAGATGAGGGTGGTGAGACACTGGAATAGGTTGCCTGGAGAGTTGTGGATGCCCCACCTCTGGAAATGTTCAAGGTCAGACTGGATGGGGCTTTGAGCAACCTGGTCTAGTGGAAGGTGTCCCTTTCCTAGGCAAAAGAGGTAGAACCAGATGTTCTTTAAGGTCCCTTCCAACCCTATCCATTCTGTGATTCTATGATACAGTACAGATTAGTCTATTATAGTTCCAAGACTTACACTGATAATAGGAAGAGTTGGGGTTTTCTGCTTGTCTTTTCCATAAGCATTAAATCATACCTTTTTTCCCTTTCTTTTCAGAGAACCAGCACTTATAAAAGGCAAGTAACTGAAACTAATCACGCTGCTGTTGTTCATACTTCAGGAAAAGAATAAAAATCCATTTTTAAAAATTTTGAATTGAAAGAAAAATATGGAAAAAGCATGGTCTTAATTTCATCAGTATAAATCTATTCCAGCTGTAACAGTGTCTGTGGAGTTTATTGAAGGCTTGTGTTCTGCTGACCCCATATTTCAGTGTGCATCCTTCTGTTCTGGCCTGTCTCTCTCGCCTCACATATTCTGCCTTTCTATCTCTTATGTTCTGCTCTCTTTCTTGTTACAGTGTGCCTTTCCCTATGGCTTCCTGACTGCAGCTTCTAGGAAGCTAAAGAATTTTAACTAAAAACATGTTGTAAAGTTGCCCCGGAATAGAAGTTTACTCTTCAATATGTCCAAGGAAAAAGAGTCTATAATATCCTAGGTTAATTCATTCCAGGATTTCACCACTGTAGCTACATGGTTGTCACACTCTTTGTTGTTTTTTTTCTGAAATTCAGAAAATTTCTTTTCCTAGGCTGTCAAATATTTTGGGGGCCAATACTGTTAAAGGGTGTATATACAGCTACTTTACACAATGTAAACAATAAAGGTGGATCAGGTAAGTAGATTAACATCATGTGTTCACTGTGTCCAGTGAACTCCTCTGTTGCATAAGCACTTTCACATAAGCATCTTCTATCAAGCAGATAACCCTCTATTTATCTCCTAGCAGGAATAAAAGTAAATTAGCCCATGTCTTCAAAAAATCCCCACCAACCTACTCCAACTAGATTTCACAGACCTCTGTGTTTGCTTATAATCTAGTGTTAATACCCTTTTGATGTCAGAATATTTGAAATCAATTTCTACCATCAGATCCTATCCTTTAGGAGTACAATAGTACCCATGAAGACAGTCTCATAGCCAGAACTGTTTTTTCAGGGTTTTTTTCCATCTTTTTGCTTTCTAGGAGCCACTTATGTCATATGCTCAGCTGCATGCCATAGCAAGGAATTTTCATGAAAGTTTTCAAAAGATTAAAGGAAGATTTCTCCTATAAGCCTATTGGCGCATGGGTATTAGATAACCTTAAGTTCTGTGTAGTGATATAGAAGAAATTATTGCTTCCATTTAGACATGGTGATTAGTCAGGAAGTATCTCTAAAGTCACAGTGCGAACACCTAAGTGGAAGAGAAACGTCTATTCTGACTAAACTATGAATACTCAGATGCAGTAATTTCACCATTTAATGCAACATGTAATTAACAATATCCCAGAAAGGCAAAACTAATGGGATAAATTACTTTTGTGCTGAGAGGTTTAATATGGAGTTTAGTAGGCCTAGCAATGTTCTAGTGAAGGTCCACCTCAGCAGAAACAACATATGCATGAGTCACGTTCACTCCCCTGCAATGAGAAAGTAAAGAAGAGCAAGATGAATTGTTCTCTTACGAAAGTGTTAATGTTAGCAGATCTTCTGTGACAAGCAATCAAGGAAATCTTATTGCTTCATAATAAAGAGAAACCTTGTACAAGACAGTTTGTGGCATATTTACCGGTGAAGAAACCTTTCTTATCTCATCAGATGAAGAGCAAAGTGGCAAACGTCATAACTGGATGCTTTTGATTGGAATTCTGTTCTTAATGTATGATATCTGAGAATACAATCCAACTTGTTATAAAATAAAATTTCAAGAACATGGGAATTGTTTGGGAGTGAAAAACTCAACTCAGTCTTGTGGCTTGCAAGTAAAAAAAAAAAAAAGATTTTCTGATATTTCAAAGTTTCTGACCTTGTAATGAGCTCCTTCATGTAGTCAATATATTAGTAAATACATATTGCATGTGCACATATTTATGCTAGTAAATACATTAATGAATTTATTCAATGTTTAAAAGATCCTGCATGTAGTGGGTTTGAGTGTATATTTTTGGCCATTCATTCAATTTCACAGAGCCCCACTGTGTCTTTTTACTTCACAAAATTGTTTTATCCAGAATCTCCAAAAATTCTTGTCAGAAAAAGATGTATGTGAAGAGCAATCAGACTGGTAGTTATCTTTCAGCTGCAGTCAGAATTGAACTAATTTCTGCTGTGATTATCTATATCCTTGGGCATCTTATTTTCATTGGATTATTAATTTTCTGTAAAAGGATAAGGGTTATGCAGTTGGATTGCTTGCTCCAGTGGGAATACAATGGTTTAATGGCTGTGTAACAGGCAAATTTAATTTTTCAATTACATTCAAATATTTTGTCCTTCCATATATTTTATCTGATTTCTCTATGACCTCAAACTCTTTGCTATGTTGTTAATAAATACACTGTCCAAATAAATCTCCACCTCTGAAAACAAAAACTCACTCTACATTTGTTCTTTGATTTATCTCTTTATCTGAGCCACATTTGCTAGAAAATGAAAAAAAAAAGTCCATTCATATATAAATTCTTCCCACCACCTCGTCTAAATGCAGTCTGCTGATGAACAGAGGTTCTTGCCACCAGATTCAGCCCCCTGATGGTTTTCTCCCCCATGAGAGGTTAAGGAGCACTGTCCCAGTGTGCTCCCACACTTCTGACAACAGGACAGTGGCTTTCTAATGTCACTAAATCAGTCTCTCAGCCAGGGGAGTCTCATACACACCCTGATGTACTGCACATCATCTGTCAGCCTTTCATCCCTTCAGTCAAAACATTTCCTTGGGAAATTATAATTTGTAACTCAGTGTTGGCTTTCAATCTATTTTATTCCTGTGTGTCTATAGAAATGGTGCTGCAACTGCATTTTCATGTCTTAGTATGCATGCCTAAATTGACCTCACCTGGTGAAAGTATACAAAGTTCAAAAGCTTGAAAGAGATTGTGTAGTTAACTGCAGCAATTATGGGAATTTTTAGTTACTTCAGATGTAGATACTGCAGTATTGAGTAGATGACCTTGCAAGTTAGGTCTGTGTACAGCTCTGTGTGGTTGGGACTATGAGCTCAAGAGCAGAGATTGTAGCACAGACAATGATTTTTTTTCCAAACTGCAAGAGAAAATCTCTGCAAGACACTTGTGACCCTTTTATTTACTGACAGCTTTAAATTTGTTAAAGAATGAATGTGAACATATACTGAGCCCAGATGAAACTAGATATAAATTACCATCCAGGGAAACTTGTCCATCGCCTCTCTCAAATTTAGCAAATGGAAAGTGTTTCTTCATCAGGCTCTTATTCTAAAAATATCTTCTCCCAAATCACAACCCATTCGTCTGTATGTTCATTTTAAAAGCATAGGTATTTGAAATGCTATATTTTCCTCATTTTAAAACCCCAATTATTGTTTCAAACATTGAAAATGTCTTTCATTACTGAACATGTCACATATGTTTTCGTTCAGTTTTAAAGTTTCAGAGTTGATGTCTGCAACCTCAGGTCTCAGAGATCCATTTATTTCATTTGTTCAGATTAATGGAACCTCTGAAATACTAGGTAGTGAATAGAGGTGCGGAATAGAAAAGCAAAGACAGTAAAGAAAATATTGGATATATGAATGAATTTTAATCCTAGATAATTGCCAATTGGTTTGAGCTGCTTAAGTATAAATTTATGTAGCTGAAAATCTTAGGGATTCCCCCCACCCCCATGTAGTCATCTTCTTTTTTTCTCTAAAAAATAAAGTGAGGTTTAATAGCAACAGTTTTAGCTGAAGGAATAGCTTGCTCTGAAGTAGCAGACAAATGGTCACAACTTACCATCACTGGGACTTAGTAAGAAGTTCAACAGACTAATCAAACTGCTATATAGGAAAGCCATTATTGGTATCATGTTCCTTCAATCGGATAGATTTTGGAATGCAATTTTCAGAAATGTGAAAATTAGGTTGTTTTTTCCTTTATTTTTCAGATAACTACATTTAGGAAAAATGAGTCTTGATCAACCCTTTTGCATTTATGATTCATGTCTTAATAGAATTTAAAAGCAAGTTTTCAGTTGCTATTTTTATTTCAAAATCCTTTCCCCATTAACTCTTTAGAAAATATTTACTTTCTGCTTATGAAAACACACTTGAAGGTTGAAGCACAAATAAACTCAGGGTTGAAATCCCTCCATCACTCTCTCATCACTCCTGATAGCATTAAGCAAGGGACAAAAAGGCAAATGTTAATAATGAAGTGTCAGCCTGGGTGTTTGTCACTAATGCTGACTGTCCTTGCTCTTGTGTGTACTTTTATCAGTATTCCTACATTATTTTAAAACTTTCTCTAGGAGAAAAAAAACTGTAAGAGAAAAACAGCACAATTGCAGCAAACAGTGTAATTATTTTGAGTTCTTTATGTTCTCTTAGGATCTCTTCAGATCTTGAATCTAGCTGTCAAGGCTGCATTCATCTGTCCTTGATTAAGCCCTCCCTAAGGCTGAGCTGTTCCTTGAAGGTGATGACACAAAAAGGACATCACCAAAGGAAAAAAACTATGGACTTTATGACTTATATGTTTTCCAAGGAACTAGAGATACTGGGCCACTGGATGTTTTCACAGGAAAGGCCCATGTCCCCTACCAATTTTCACGCAGGTCAGAAGGGGTGGTCTAACAGCATTCAGTGAACTCTCACTGATGGATTACTTTCATTTGCTCTTTGAAATTTCACCATCAAGTTCACAAAAATTAAATATGACTAACAAGAAATAGTGGGGATGACTTAGTCACATCATAGCAACCTGGTGATATCACTAACCTAGTCATGCCACTTAACTAGTTGGCCCAATTGCAGTTGTCACCAGACCTCAGGTTCTGCCTACCAGATGTGTCCCATGGCTGCCAAGAGCAGAGAGTAGGTTGCCACTTCTGTGAGCCATCACCTCAGGTCTGCTCCTTGCCTCCCTTATGATAAACCAGTTGTCTCACAGCCTAATCTCACTTCTACGTCCTTCTCAGTCCAGATGAAATCCACTGCTCAGAGAGGGTGTGCAGCTGAGCTGGCACAGGGGTGGAAACCTTCAAGGAAATAATCTGGCCTGGACCAGGCCCTCATAGATTTTGGCCACTGCAATAGGCACTGAATTGCCAGTGACAATATTTCTCTATTAAATGCCATACTAGGGGTCGTTCAAGTTAGTCTCTTCTGTTGAGCCTCTTAGGAATGGCCCCAGAGAAAGGATACTGCTAGAAGAGAATATCCAGACATGCCCAGAGTTCCCTCCCTCCCATTAGAGTTACACAGTGTCTACAGAGCTGTCTACAAGCTATTCATGTTACAATATAAGCAGACTCAGAGAAAAAGTTTTATGCAAAGAGAAACTGCACTTGCAGGAATGGTAAAGCTAATGGAGACACTCAAGTTTTAGAGTGTGCTATTGAACTACCATACACTGTACAGTTTTCCTATCTTGGAGTGTGGCACATATTTAGGGTTTTGAGCTGCTACTGCCACTGCAGATTTGATGAACTGGCTGTGGGTTTTGTTTGTTTAGCTGTTTATTTCTCTGTGCTTGCACTGGCAGATTATTCTTATTTATTGTTTGTAAGGTACTTCTCCAGTCTGTCTCCATCAGGTTAAGAGAAGCAAGCTGACTTATGAATAATACAAAATAGAAGAAAGCAAAAACATTTTCCATAAAATTCAAAAGACAGCACTATGTTTCTTAACCTGCAGTAGACTTCTGAAGTGTGAAATAGTCAGTGCAGTCTATGGTTAAATTACAGTCTAATTTGACAGAAAACTCTATGTTGTGAAACGAACCTATGGGACAAGAACAAGTGCACAGTTGAGGAACAAGCCTATTCAGGCAGGAAGCAAAACAGACCGAAAATAAACACAGACACGACCTCTGCTTTGAATGAGGATTGAAAGCTCAAAACCTTCCCAGTCCCTGCTGTCATCCCATCCTCTCTGTGTGTCAGGTATCTCAGAAATTGCCTGTCACTGGGAGTCCCTGGGATGCCGCTGTGGGGGGGTCTCCCAACAACAAGAACTGACCGTGTTTGTTGGGGGACACAGAAGGAGCCGGGGGGCTCCCACACACGTGGAAGGGCACAGCATTGGTCCGAGTAACCTTGTCCTGTGGGAGCAGCGTCAATCAATGCAGCTGAGGTTCTGATATGAGTACTGATCTTTGTGGGAGGTTTTTTTTACTTCAGTGTAATAAAATTGAAGGATAACCAAAAGATAGTCAGGAAGAAGGAAACTAGAAAAAAATTCTGCCCTGGCCCCTTATTACTGGTAGAGACAAATCCTGATCACTGTTATGAATTTGGAGTCGGAGACATAAAGACATGAATGGGGCCATTCGTATTTTCAAAAGAACTTACAGTTCCTGCAGCTATATGGCTGAGCAGAATGAATGTACTCAAATACTTCTGTAATTTTTTACACAAGTATTTAGTCTTCTGAACCAGTCACCTAAGTACTTCTGTTGAGCAACTTCTACAAATGAAAGAGAGGAAAGGAATAAAATTGAACGGGTAAAACTTTTTATTTGGTTAATAATTTTAAAACCCCAAAGCTTCAGCCTCAAAATCTGTTCACATTCTACTAATGTTTTATGATCTCAAGCCTTTGCTCAAGAGAATAAATTTTACGTTTTTCGTCTTATTTTAGAATTCATACTACAGCAGATTAATTTCCACATCAAAGGCATATTAACCACCCCAGGCTCCATTCTCCTCCATGTTGCAACCACATGTTCTTTAAGTTGTCTTGACCTGGAGATAAATTAATTTATTATTTGATTGTCAAACATTTTTCTAATGCTGTATATTTGTTTTTGCTTCAGCAACATATTTATGATAGGAAATCCTCCTGACTATTTTCCTTCATGACCAGCAAAGCAGTTACAAGCAGCACCACTGAGTGTTGATACCACATGTTATCTGATTAGCTTCTGGAGAACATTCTGGTTCATTACTTACTTAAGATTTTACTGTGATTTCTGTGGTTTAGCCCTCTTTCTCATTTTGTATGCTAATATTTTGTTTTTAAAAATGTTTTCTGTTAAAATGCCTTAAAACATACAAGCACATAGTTTATTTCAAAGACTTAAAGTAACTGAAAAAAAAAAAACAAACTAAAAAATCAGAGGCTTTTCATTATGTGACTTCCTTGAAGTCCGCTGAAATTATTATAAATTACTAACGACTCCAACAACCTTCTTATTGTGTCATATCTCTAGGATAAAATAGATGGTAATGGAAGGGGCAAGCACCAGTGTTCTGAGAGGTACTAGTGAAACTTGCACTGATTACCATGTAAGTGTCTATCAACCTGTTAAAACTAATGGACTAAAAAGGTTTGCAAAACCATCTTAGTAACAATAGATGGGGGAAAAAGGTGAAAACTCTGGCAGAACTAGTTAAAGATAGCACTGAGATATCTCAGAGCATGAATAATTTATTTTTCCAGGCACGGGGATTTTAAACAACACAGTTGAGAGATTTGCCCTCACTTTGCTGTCATGGAAACATCAAGCGATTAGTGTCCAAATGAAGTCTTCCTCAGAACAATACTGTTAAGCAGATTTCTCCTCAGAAAAATGCTGATTGTATACACACTGTAAATATAAACAGTTTGGGAGAGGGGTATGTATTACACCTTTCTTAGATATAGAAAACGTTTCTGTCTTGAAGTCATAACTCCTGAGGAATGAGAAATACAGGAAAGCAAAATTTGGATCAGTATGGGAAGAGGTCTTCTATAGAACTGATTTATTTCATTCACTACGTTTGTTCACCGGAAAGTATGTTTTTGGATGTTCAGAAGTATTCATCAACATTTAAGAAATTCCCCAAAAATTTTAACAAAAATATGCTACAGAGAAAGCAAAGTAATATCGGAGAAGTTAGTACCTCTCTTTTTTGACAGAAACATTTTGAGATTTCATTTTAAAGTTTTCATTACATAAGTCGGTTCTTTTAAAGCAATATTTTAAGCTAAAAAAAAATACAAACAAATATTTTGTTTGGTCTTTAAAAATTGGGATTATTTAAAAATTTTGCAGTGAAAAGTCTATGATTTTTATTTTAAATTAGATAACCACTGGGTCTGTTTTCTGTACATTATAATGATTAAGTTAAAATCTGATACCACATATGGAAATGTAAACACTGGAAAGATATTTGGTTTCCTATTTGCCCTCCCTGCATTGCATGGAAGTGAAGTATTTTTTTCAAAATCTTAACAAAATTAATAAATTATTTTTCAATAATTATTAGACAGGATTATTATATTTGCATGTTATACCGTTAGGCACTTTACTGAGTCTCAGAAGATATAGTGGATGTTTTCAAAAATTCTGAAATATTTTTTAAAATGCTTTCTAACAACAGACTGCCTATTCAGAGGTACAAATATTTTCATCAGAATTGGTTTCAAGTGTCATTAATGGATCAGCCAAATGAATACTGAATGGTACAGTTATAAAACAGTATCAGATAATGCATCCATTTTTGTTATCATACATACATATCATACATATGATATTCAGCAAAATATAAAAAATTCCCAGAACATGTGAATGTTCTGAATGACATGCCCTGTCAGTACCCTTGTCATTAATCGTCGCTGCAGAGTAAATACAGACAGTCTCAAATGGGCTTTATTACTATTTTTCGTGACAAGTAATATTATTACTAAAAATTAACATGGAGTATATGCTGTTCAACTTAAAAATACCATAAAATTTACTTACAAATATAACTTACATTAAATTAAAATGTTATATAAAGCCCTTCAAACTAGGTAATAGTGGTTCCAGAGAACATTAAAGCAGTTTGTGTAGAGAAGATCACATACCTCACACACTAACATTTTACAAAATATTATATTAAAATAATAGTTATAGTGTAACTAGATAAAGGATAAAAACCATTTTGGTAAAACCCATTTTGATAAAAACTTGAGAAAACTCCTTTTTGATGGTTTGAAACATTTCCATTAAAAACTACTAATTTCCTTTACCTCCAAAATAGCTGAGTTAGTGAAATTATTCTGCAATATTTCTAGAAGGATTTCTAGCCCAGAGCTATTCAACCACCCAAATTTCTGGATATTGGACAAAGAACAACTTATTAAACTTTCTGCCACTTGTTTGCTACTAATAATCTGAGAGAAATACTTCTGACTTTCTCATTTGAAGAGCAGATGCTAACAAAGGCTAATGAATTGTAAATCACCTCTATGACATTATAATAAGATGGACAAAATTCTTCAGAAGAAAATATCTTCACCGATCTCTTCATGACTTTCTTCTAGTCAGAGTGAAAACAGATGATTTTCACCTTCCAAGAGCTGCCAGCACAGTGAGTGACTGGATTACTCCTGAGTTCACGCTGCAGAAAATAGTGCATTGCGAAGATTTTCATTTGCTTTTGCAACTATACCAAGAAGCCTTTCGTTTTGTTTTCCCTTTTTTGATTGCTTAGTTGAAATCTCACCATGTCCCAGCATGCTGCCGTGAGGTGACCCTGACTGAACTCTGGGGTCATGAAAGGTTCACAGATTGAGATAAGGACCGAGATCACTCAGCAATTATTGCCATGGATGATACAGACTTGACTTGGGGAAAGTAATTTGATTTAGTATCAATCAAATCAGAGTAGGAAAAATGAGAAGTAAAAATTAGATTATAAAACACCTTCCCCCCCCCCTCCCCCCTCTTTCTAGGCTTAACTTCATTCCCCATTTTCTCTGCCTTCTGTCCTCAGCAGAGCAGCGGGATGGGAAATGGGAGCTGTGGTCACATTGTCACTGCCAGTCCTTCCTCCTCAGATGGAGGACTCCTCACACTCTTCCCCTGCTCCAGCCTGGGGTGCCTCCCATGGAGCCAGCCCTCCGTGAACATCTCCAACATGAGTCCTTCCCATGTGCTGCAGTTCTTCAGCAACTGCTCCACCTTGATTCCCTTTCTTGGGGTGCAATCCTTCGGGAACAGACTGTTCCACTGTGGGTCACGCACAAGATTACAAGCCCAGCCAGCAAACCTGCTCCATTATGGGCTCCTCTCTCAGGAGGGCCACAGGTCCTGCCTGGAGTCTGATGCAGCACAGAGTCACAGCCTCCTTCGGGCTCAGCCACTTGCTCTGCTGTGGGGTATTCCATGGGCTGTAGGTGATTCTCTGCTACACCATAGACCTCCATGGGCTGCAGGGGGGCCAGACTGCCTCACTATGAGTTGGATTCTGCATTTTGTGAAGTGGTCAGTGGAGGCTTTGCAAAAAAATCCCCAACCAACCAACCAAACCAAACCACCTACCCCCCAAAAAAACAAAAAAAAAAAGTGAAATTGATACTATTATCTGTGAGACTCCACTCTCTTCATTGTTTTCCGTTAATCTCATAAGTGACTAAATCAGACAGAGCTGTTTTCCTCCTTATTTTTACCTTTTTATTTAATTATGAAGCAAGAAAATCAGTGTGATTCCATTAATACATTGTTTCCACTAAAACAGTCACGAAAACTAAACTGAATTACCTAACAATTTAAATTAAAACATGCAGAACAGCTTGCATTAGAGCCCAGTGTGGTAATGTTCAGACGCAGCTTCTATTTATGAAAATGTAATTTGTTTCTGAACAATTTAGACAATTTCATCTTGAGTGAAATTTCCTGAGCAGAAGTCTAAGACAGTTTAACATGTGCCTCGTATTGTACCTTTGGACAAATGGGCTGCTCCTTCTTACAGCCTGAAGTAAGACAGAAGTCCTGAGATATTAGATCTTCAGGGAAAAATTTAGACTGTTTCTGTGTCATAACAGAACTTCATGCCACATTCTTGATTTTAATATATTGAGTGACATATTTTAATATATAATTCAACAAGAGAAACAGTTCTAAAATTGCTACACTTAACATCATTGGGTTAAAAATTCACAGGAACAAATTTCATTCAATACTATATGGGCAGCATTTTTTACATAACACTTACGGGGTGAAACATAAAGCCTATAAGTGGGGATTTACTTTGCAATTCCTGTATCAGCTAAAGCAGCATTAGAGCTTCATTGGGACATTTTTCTTGAATTTTTAGCATTTCATGAACCATGTAAAAAGTAGACTGAATATAAGGATTGGTAATACCAATGATAGAATTCTATACACATCCTCTGGCAGGATGCTGATCACATTTCTGCAGCCATATGAAAAATCTAACTACTTCCAAGACACTGAGTGAGGAAAGGGAAATGAAGTAGGATGAATAAGCAGAAATGATAGTCAAAACCATGACTACTCATGTGCTGAAAGTATTAGGAACTGAAGAGCACTCCGAAGGCCTTGCATAATACAGGTCCTATAACTCAGCAGTCTTTTAGTTTCTCTCCTCCCAGTGAAGAACATTTAGCTTAGGAACTACAGAGAGATTTTAAAGCAAGATGATAATATTTTCCTTTTGAAGGATACCTTTTCTTAATAACTATTTGTTGAACATACGAAGGGGAATGTCATTATGTTGAACTCTTTATGCTAAAGGATTTGAAAATGATGAAGACAGTCTTAATGAAAACAGGGTTTCTGCACAAACTACTACATAGCACCAAAATAATTTCCTGGGAATGCATTATGAAAATTGCATGCAAAGCAACTATTCGCCAAAGTCTTGGGGCCCATTTTGAAGGCAGAAGGATGTAATTCTCCAAAAATCTCATGGTCTGCTTTTTATGTGAAAGGAGGAAGAGATGAAGTGGCACTCCCTTCTTTGAACAGAAATTAAAGGTTAGGGCAGGGTGCCTGGATTCTCTTTAAGCAAAGAGCTGTTCAGGTCTATGAACATCATATGCGACCTGTGAAACTGCTTATCCTTCAAACAATACAATCTATTAAAATAAATAACTGTGGGCTGAAGGTAAAAAATTGCTTTTGACTGACCCTTAAATCTAACCTCCTATCAGTAACCTACTGATAAAAAGGCTCTCTCTGCACCCACTGGAGTCCCTCCTTGTCAGTCCCTGGGCACATCCTGACACATTGTCTTTACCCATAACACAGAGGCACAGCTTCAGGGTATGGACATTGAGATGCCTCCTAGTATCATGGTTATGTTCATGTTGTAAAACATATAAACACCACTTTTTTTACAGTGCCACAAGCTGATCACACACAAATGTCTGATCCACAAAACCACAAGTGTTTTACACAAGCATGGAAAACAACAGAAATGAATGGGGGTTCACCTATGATTTATGTAGATACATATCTTTATGTCCATTACCCAACATCTACTTTAACAGGCAACACTTTGCATATTAAGGTGCAAAATGAATGGGCAATCATTTACCTTTGCCACTGTAGGATTTCCCCTATGTTGGGAATATCATAAAGCTGGAGCACAGATTTTTCAGCTGATTTGAGAAAGGCTAGAGTTGTTACTTCTCTGTTAACTGCCGACATCAAAAGCCAAAATGAAGCTCTTGAATATGGTAAAACTTCAGATTTATTTCAAAAATGGTATCCACAGCTGTGGATAGCCTGAAAATACAGTGATCAGTAAGATGCTTACTCCCTGTGTGACAACGTGTTCCTTTCATCCCCAACCTGACCTTTTTTCTCCCATATCTCAGCTCAAGTGATAACCACCAGTGGTGGTTTGAAAGGATGCCTCTGGTCATGATGGCTGCATCTGACTCAGTGGATCCATGAGAGACAGATAACAACATAAAATCCAAGGGCTAATCTGAGAAATGCACTGCTCACCTCCCCCAGCTATAGTGTTGCTCAAGGTCTAACTCAAGTCAACTTTGGAAGAAACCAACTTCTGCAGTTGGTATGCAAATATGGCTATAAGTCAATCATCTAATCCATAAATAGTGGACAGTTGTGACTGCCAGAATGAAGGCTTTGGACAAAGTTTATCAGGAAGGCCCTCCCATTGAATCAAAAGGTTCAGAAAGGACTTTCTTTCTTCCTAAACCCCTTCATAAGGAGGAGTCCTGATATGCCTGGGTCCAGTCTTAGTCTCAGACTTGGACAACAGTTTATGTCTAACAGATTAGATTGGTGTAGTTAATCGTTTATACTACTTTGTTCCACAGGGTTAAGGATGGCAAACCAAATATATTTATATAGGCAAAATAAACTTTGCATTTTGATTGATGATGATAATGATAATTATTAGAATGACTTCAGAGGTATCTACTACACAGTATAGACAGTGTTATTACAGGGCACTATTTATTAAAACCATAGTTTCAAATCTAGTTTGACAATTGTTAAATAGAGATTGATATTACCCACACTGATGACTAGAGGTTAAACTTTTTTGCTTATTCTTAATGAGTAACCTTGAGGGATGTCCCCACCCTAGGAAGGAATCTTGATACACTTTCCTAGAAGAAGTGTGCTGGAAAATCTTACCAATAAAAAATGGGACTGAGCTTTTATATTGTCAAGTGATTGACTGTCAGTCATACATTACTAGGATAGCTGTGCTAGCTCAGCAGAATATAATTCATCTTTAAATACATAATCAGTGCTATCACTTACTGGTTCCTCTATCAGGAAACATCTGTCTTTCTCATCCCTGCCAGTGCCAGTTTCTGTCAGGAAACACAGGTTTTTCACATTCTTGTGATTTTTAATTTTGGCATTCTTGAGTCAGGCTGGTCTCAGCATTCTTTACCATGAAAGGCAGTATGACCTTCTCCTCCATCACACGTAATCTGAGCAATTAAGCTGAAGTTAGAACACTTCCAACCCCACTTAGAACATTCTGCTACAACCATTCAGAGCCCAATGAACCCTGCTGCACAGAAGCAGGTGGCACATCTGTATCTCTCCTTGAGTAGAGATGCCTCTCAAGGTTACTCCTCCAGGCTGAGAGATTCCTTGTAGCAACAGATTCTTGGTAAGTGATTAACAGGATGTTTAACTTTGAAATCTTATCTAAGGGATATAAAGGATTGATTGGGAACATCTAATCCTTTAGACATAAACCATGAACCAATTTTAGGACTAAATTTGGATCCAGCTGCATCTAATCTCTCTGAAAAGCATTTTGGAATGCAAAGGGGTCCTTTCTGAACCTTTTGACTGTATGGGAAGGTCTACCTGAAAATTTTATCTGACCTTGTCCTCTACGCAATAAATAAAGTGTACCTTGCCATTGAATCTTGTTAAACCTCTGTTGCATTTGCTCTCAAACTTTTTTAAATCACTGTTTTTATATCAAAAAGCATATTGCCACTTCTCCCTTAGGAACAAAGTGCTTCAGTGCATCTGCAACACCCTGGGACCAAATCAGCCTGGCCCTGGAGAGATAAAAGCAAAATAACTTAGCTGACAATGTTTGTGAGCATTGTATCTTGCAAAATCTAACCTCTAGTTTTCCAAGGTTCTTCTTACTACCACAAAATAAACAAAGAGAAATTTAATGAAGTATGATTCTGAGCTGGATAGAATCCCATGTCCTATTCAAGATAAAAAGAAGAAAATAAGCAAATTGGATATAAAAGTATCCTGTAGTCAGATAGTAAATTTTCCTGTGCACAAGGTTTAAGCCCTTACTTATCTCCTAGTAGCATCTGTGAATGTGGGCTCACATGTGGAAGCTGTAAGGCAGAAATTATTCATGTCCACAATATTTACTTCTCCTCTGAGATGGCTGGTTACACCATACAGCTGTTCCTGTAGAAGGTTATAATATAAACTGGCAATAGGTTTCGTTTGGTTTGTTTCACTGACTGTGACACTGAACAGCTCTAGAGCTTACAAATCTTCTGTTGAGCCATGACAGTGTTAAGGTGGCAGCTCTCAGAGAGGGGCTGTGTGGGCAGGTTGAATAAGTTACCCCATCACCAGGCCCAGGTTAGTCTACACTATATTCAAATAGATCCAATAGCATCACTCAGTACTGCTTCCTTAGTTGCACAAAGTCATGTTGACTTTAGCAAAACTTTTGTGTTCAAGGCCCTTATCATGTTCATCTGAAATAGGTTGAATCTGTACAATGAAGCTTAGGATGTTTGAAAAAATATGAATGATATCACTGACAGAAACTGAAGGACAATTGAGAGCTGAAATTCTGTCCTGACAGAGAGCAGCTAGCTGAAAATGGAACTGCTTTGCTTCGCTTCTCTTCATTTATTCTCACAATACAGATCATACATTTTTCAAGAGAAGCAAGTGCCTATGCAGATAAATGTCTGCTGGGAGTGCAACCAAGATGCAAGAACCCACTTTGAACTGAGCAACCTTTTGAAGCCACTGACTATAATACAATATTGTAATGATTTGTAGGTTTTATACGGATTTTCTATTGCATCCTGCTTCTCTAAAGATACACCAACCTCTTGAGGTAAACAGAAAAACAGATCAAGAACAGAGAAAGACATTCCTCATTTAATCTGATCCCTTAACTGATACTTTCAAAATTACAGCAAACTTTATTTTTTAGCATATTCTGTATTTCTACAACAGAACAATGAAGATTAAAGCAAGTGGCTTTAATGTCAACGTTGAGCTCAAAACTTTTATTTACTTCTGTTCACCATGTCAATTTTCTGTCGGTTTCTTTGAAATTATATCCCATGTTCACACAGAAGTTGTTGCAATTTTCACTGTAGTACAGGGTATTCATATTGCTTGAATTTGTATGTGAGCTACAAACATTGGTGACTGTAAACATACAAACTGTAAACCTCCAAACAGAGAAGCCATCAAAATCTGATCTGAAATTAAATAAATCTACTTAAATTTTAAAACAATGTTCATAAACATTCCATTATACTTTGACAACTGTTTATCAAAAGGAAGGGATAAAGCTTGTTTACAAAATAATGCCACAATTTTGAGAAAAAATGCCAGCTCCTCCTGTGTCCCTCACTGCAGACAGGCACTTATCTGACATGGTGGACTTAAAGTGCACAGTTTTCCAGGTTTGAGTGCACAAAGTCCATTCGCAAGACAATTTATTGTTGGAAAATTCAGTTGGGGAAAAAGGAAGGGAATGGGGATTAAAAATTTATTTGCTTGGTCCTGGTATTGATCAGGGTAATTTTCAGCATAATTTAGGGAAGCCTAATACAATCTCTGAATCTTCCCTTATGCTCAATCACCATCAGTCATAGAAATATATCTTTCCAATGGTGCTTCTATTAGTGATCAAAACGGGCCTGAAAATCAGCCCATGCAGAAGGTCACTGAATTCACTGCAGTAGCAGGCTGGACTGCAAACAGATCCCCTTATCCTTCCCTAGCCTTCCAGATATTTTTATAAATTGTGTTTTCTCCCCTTATTATGCTTTTTACCATTATAAAGATGGTATAAATGCAGGACAGCATTAGAACCACTTTCCCAGCCTCTTTTAGTTAGAGAGCTCACTACTACTCATGATGCGTCACAAAGATTTAATAAAATCAGTGACAAAGAATAGAAACATGAAATGTCACTTATAGAGACTAATAAGATTGTTGTTCTTAACTAATCATATTTTAAGATTGTTTGTGCAAGGATACATAATCAGAAGGAAAAATAAGACAAGCCATTAAAATCTGCCAGGATTATAACTTATTAGAGCAGGCTGAAATCTCTTTAATTTTCCAAATTACTTCTGGAGCAGGGAAAAAGCAAAACAAACCAGAAAGAAAACAGCTTACAGGACCTGTGTAGTATGTGAATGAGCATGGTAACTTTCCAAGAATTTTAGAATCATATAATGGGGGTTGGGTTGGAAGAAACCTTAAAGATCCTCTAGTTCCAATCCCTCTGCCATGGGCAGGGACACCATCCACTAGATCAGGTTGCTCAAAGCCCCATTCGATATGGCTTTGAACACTTCCCTGGGGGACCTGTTCCAGCGCTTCACTAGCTTCTGAGTAAAGAATTTCTTCCTAATATCTAACTTAAATATCCACTCTTTTAGTTTTAAACCATTCTCCCTTGTCCTATCACTATCTGCCTGTAAGCAGTCTGTCTCCAGCTTTTTTGTGGGCTCCCTCTAAGTATTGATAAGGTCTTCTCCTTCTCTTCTCCGGGATGAATAATCCCAACTCTTTAAGCTTTTCCTCACAGGAGAGGCTATTTCAGAAAATTTCTATTCAGTGAGTATCATCATGATTGTTGCTCTAGCACAAAGTTTTGTCTTCACTTTATTCTTTGATCATAAAAGGACATCATAATGTGCATTGCCTCAGTATTTATTTGCTACTGCCCATGGAAACTTTTGTAGGAAATATAACAAATCAGCACTCCAAGAAAATTCATGCATGTAGTGTCCAAATGATATGCATTCACTTAATGCAAAATAAGATCAAAAAATTTTTAGATTTTAGTTCTGCATCTTTCTGATTGTAGAGCTTAAAAATCTGCTTCTAGAAATAATAGGAAAGGGCAGTACTTTATTTTCCAGTTCCAAAACGATGAGAATTATGGCACTTCTTCTAAGAAATGTTATGAAAACATGTATCCATAGGAATACTCCCAGCTCCAGGACTCCTATAGAGTACCATGGAGTATTTACTTTGGCAAGACTCAGAGAGGACTGTAACTCAGTGCAGTAATAGCTGTGGTATTTAAGATGGTGGGATGCAAAACAACTCCAGCCATGCCCAGAATGTGGGTGCTGTGAAGCCACAGAAGGGAGTCCTGACACGTCAGAAATATGCCGGATGACCAGGGGGTCAGGAGAGACCTTTCTGTGCCATACAGTAAGGTGATGGCAGCTAAAAAGTGCCTTGGTAGTAGGGCCACCAGTTGGGTGAGCTTTCCTTGGATACAGTAATGTTTTTTTCATTTTTTTTTTATGTCTGGGGAGAATGGGAACTTTCCAGATTTATTTGGGATTCCTGAGCATCCTGTAGTATCACTGAGGTGGAATCCCTGACTAAGCTCAGAATATCAAGAAATCAAGAACAATATCCCCAGTGTGGGGCCAGTAAGTCCTGTGTATTCTGTGCATGTTTAAATAATTTGTGCAGCACTTTTGTGGTTAGTCAAACACATTTAGATGCCCAGGACTGAATGCATATATTTCATAAGGCATATATTCACATAATTCTATCAGAGAGATCCATAAATAGCAACATCCTACATTTAATTTCCTAATTTGTGTATCTTCACATTTAGGGTTATATATGTGCATGTGTGTTTGTGTGTGTGTGTGTGTATGTATATATGTGCACATATGTATGCATAAGGATGGGCCTTGCTGGTACAGAACAAAAGCCTTGTCCCCTGAGCACACTGATCCTGTGAAAAGCTGAATTATTTCACCCAGGAAAGCAGGGCAGACTGATGAAGCAGGGTTGTCATACCGCTGAAGATAATGCAGGAGAAATGCTATTAGCCTAAACTCAACCTTCATGTCCAAGCAATTCTTCAGACCCTCTATGATTCAAGATTTCATTCAGATCTGATTATTCCTAAAGTCTTTACTAGACCTGAATGAGCTGGGGTCATAAATTGTTCAGTGTTTCTTCAGATAAAATTAACCTGCTTTGGTCTACTTTGTTTTTGTCATCTTTTGTAATCAGAGCATTTTACCTGTGGTCTCCATGCTCCGTGAAACCTTTTGTGTCTGGGTCCCAGCAATCCTTTTTCCTCTTAATGCATATTTCCTGCCATGGCACTTTACTGCAAGATGTCTGGGAATAATTGGGTACAAAATAATATCAGTTCCATAGAAGAGTCTGTGCAAAAGCGTAAGACATTTGTTGTAGTATTTAAATGATCAAAACTATTGAGCTAATAAACCACTGGTGATGTAGAAAGAACAAAAAGACTGTGGTCCACTTGAAACTGCTCTTTTTTTTTCCCCCTCACTGTTTTGAGATACGCATCTTTTCACACTTCTGGGCTGTTCTTTCATTTAGGACTGAATAAACATAGTATGATTAGCTCCTTTCACCTCAGAGGATATGTATTTTGTATGCTTTCAGAGGAAAAAAAATAGTAAGCTACTCAGAGTTTCCAATATTAGCCAGAGAGTACAGAACATTATTTGCAAGTGCTACTGAAATTGAAAAAGGTGTAATTTCCAAATGCTCATTTTGGCTTTGCAATTAACAGATTTTTTTAGTTATGTTATTTAGTGACATGCCTTTTTTTTCCTTTTTGTTTTCAAGACCCTCTTTTTTTTGAACACACTGGTTTTAAAAGGAACAAGGTTTTCTTCCTCTTACTGAAGTTTTTATTTTGTCAGAGTAATTTAAAATAAACTGCATGTGTATTGTAGACAAGATACTTACAAATTAACAATGAAATTCTATGCTTGCCCATTTTTTACCTTGTTTCCTTTCAAGATTTCTATAGAAAATATCAGTGGCAGGTCTAATAGCACATTGAATTAGCTCATAGCTATTAAAAACAAAAACACTATGCCTCTTGCATCAGACATGGAGTCTGGTACTGAGGCATTTAGCTTCAGACTGAGTTTTTTCTGCTTTCTGGTTTCATACAAGCTTGCTAAATAGCAGAATTAGACCACGACCCTCTATTGCATTGGACATAGTGCCCTATGATAAATATTCAAATTACTGTGGACTTAAACAGAAACTTTCTTTAAAGCTCCAGAGCTAAATAAAACTGAGTAATGAGAGGATACAAATGTTCTTTCTTAATGTTAACTGAGAGCAATTAATCAGTAGTTAATCAAGATGAAGAGGAATTGCAGTGGTTCAGGTTGGGGAAAAAAGCCAATTTTATTTGAGGGGATTAAGTTTGGGTTTTTTCCCCAAATGACTTCCTAATCTGAGTAATGTGGCTCCTTTACTATTTCTGATAGAAGAGGGTGATGCTTCAAGGGAGAGCTTATATTACTAATGTATGTGTATCACCTCTTTCCACCATGTTCCACTATGGGCTGAAAACCACCACTAAAAGTATAATTGCCAGAGTTGAAGACTCTGGTTCAATCTTCCACCCCTGGGATTAGAGAGGTTAAAGGCATGACAGAATCACATACCGTTACCATGGAAACTTTTTTGCATTGATGCTTCCAGGCAAATGACAATACTGTGAATATTTAAAGAGCAGGATTTCAAATATCTGTTTGAAATACTTCTCAAATCCTGTTGTTGCCTCGGAGAGAAAAATAACAATAAATAAATACTGGTATTAGTAATAATAATAATAATGTTCTGTAATTTATACAGCAGTGGTCTCCCAGGGAAAGATGGAATCTGCTTCTAGGCACTAAGGCTGGAGCATGGAGGGAGTAGAACTTTCTCCAGCCCTGTGGCATCATCTATCCACCTGCAGGTCACTAGGTGAAGATGCCTTAAATTCTGCCCCTAAAGAGCAAACTCAGGTTTTGAGGGAGGGATAAGGAAAAGCATTTCTACCCTGTTTTCTTAGAAATCCTACACAACTGGACAAGGGCCCTACACCCTTGGAGGTCAACAGAAAACGTTTGGGGGCAGTCCTGATGCACACCGGGAATGAGCACCCAGGGCAGAGCCCTTCCTTCAGTTCTTCATGCTGACGGCAGGCACAACGGGCACTACACCAGCAGCATTTTTTTTTGGCCTGTTCTTTCCTGAATTAATCAATTTGATCTTTTACACTGCTTAATGGTTAGTCTTATTAGAGACATTTCACTGATGTGTTACCTGTCCTCCTTGAATATCACAAATTACTTTTCAGTTCATAAGTTACTTTCCACCAAGAGTGTAAAAGATCACTTTTCCGCAACAATGCTGAATGCTGCACCAAAAAAACCCCACAAAACCTTATAGTTTTTCCTCTTTTAAAAAGACCAATACCTAAGAAATTGAAATGTTCATTAAAGAATCGGGGCGGGGGGGCGGAAAGCAGAGCTGAATTGCAAGGAACAGGCAGTTACACAACTCTGGGACTCCTCCAGTAAAAACTTTGACACCCACGGACCTGGAGCTGATGCCAAAATCCTCACAGCCAAGAAAAAGGTGACAGCCAAGGTCTAAAAAATAAACACTGTTAGTTCTCACTGAAAATTCATAGCAGTAATGAATATGGCAGAAACAAAATTGTACCATTTTTCCAAAAAATGAAAATACGTGGTATTTTATTTAATATACTCTTTTTGTTCTCCCAGTGCTGTTCTTAATTGGTGACTCCAAGTGGCAGAGAAATGAACATTACCAGCTGAAATGCTATCTGTGAAACAGAGTATCTGGCACAGTGGGCAGATAAAAGTGTTTTGTCAAACCCTGGTTTTGCTTATATCACTGCTCAAGAAATAGATGTGGGAATACAACAGTATATTAAGGGAGGCAGCTCTGAAGAGTGCTCTCGGTTACATGTCCTAAACTGGACAATTCACTGCACTGTCTTCCCTTTCTGAATCCAAGGGTTTTCCTCTGTAAATGTGGAAAAGAGAAAAGGGTTATTTTTACAGATAGAGAGCACATTTCCCCTTCTGGGAAATAGCATGATTAATAGACTGGTTTTGTTTAGCATTGAACCAAGACCTGTGCTACCAAAGGAGTAGAAATTTTATTATAGGAAGTGCACAAGATTTCCAGTACTGTAGAAGGAGTTGATTTTACTTTATCTTTTTATGCAAGGGTTCTGCTAACAGCTTGCTTGCATAAAGAAAAATTAAAAAGTCTGACTAAAGTAGTGAAGAGATTAGCTCTATTGAATAAAATTTATCCTTTACAAACAACAACCATCACCACCCAACCACCCCCAAAACAAAAACGTTCCCACACTTCAACTGAATTATTCTATTAAAATAATCTTCACTGTTTTCTGAGTGAAAAAGAAACGCAGGTTTTTATTTCTGAAGGTTTGTGGCATTTTGCAATCACTTTTCAAATTCTTGCAAACTTCTGTGTTAAGAGTTTGGGCAGGAAGAAATCAAGGAAAGCCGAATTATGAGAGATTGGCCTCACTCCAGCTGAGTGGACAACTACATCAGCAGAGTAATCTTCCCTAATTAAAGAAAAAGATGAGAGGTTGGTCAAGCTGCAAGAAAGAGGAAGACACCACAAACCCAAAATATTATTTCCAAACCCACTGATACCTCTCTGATTCCACAGCAAATGAAGAGAGAGGAAAATCATCCAAGGGGAGCATTCATGGCATCTTGAGAATTATCACAGAAAGGGAATGAAAGTAAAAACCTGCCTGTGCCATGAAGCCATACACCCTCACACACACAAAGTGGGCACCAGGTGAACAGAACCATAATAAAAGAGGTTACAGCAAGGATGGGTTGCAGGGTGATAATGAGACAGGACTTTCTTTCTGCAGAAAACTGGTCTCCAATCTTAAAATTGTAATGTAAGTTCCAGGTTTTATTCAGGATATATGTCTATAAAAGAAGCCAGGGAGAATGAGAGGAACCTTATAATATCTCCCCTGTCATTTGAGCCTGCTGCTAAAAGAGGGAACTGATAGTCATGGGTGGGTTTCTAAATCGACCGTACATCTGACATATTACTACAATTAATAGGCTTCTAAATATGTAAGAAAGTGGATGTTGGTCTCTACAGAAGCCTGTGATTGTCTTTTGGTTGTAAACAGTCATTCTGAAAGTATTTAGCATTGCTGGTATTAAACGTTTAGATGTGTCTCTTTTCTCATAGCAAATATTTTCAGGAGTTTTCTTCTGTATTCAAGCAAAGGAAAATAAGTTTTGGGGTGGAGATTCCTTGTCTTAATTCATGTCCTCTAGGAAATAAATACCTTTTAGCTTATAAGTTTGTAAGTTTCTCTGGCTGAATAGGGCATATCTCTCAGCACAAAGGTTTCTGTGATTCTCTTCTAGAGAATATGGATGATGAAGGTTTTTCCTTTTCTCGTTTATCAGGCATATCTTATTCTGGAGAATTTTTCTGAATTACGGGAGTATGGGCATACGCAGCTATTTACAGGAGTCAGGCTGTAAGGACAATTCAGTCTGGTTCATTTACAAGGTTACATGGGGAATAAAATGGACTCCCTGAAATTCTTGTAAGGAACTAGAGAGCTGGCAGAGGCAATCTGGGCTTGCCAGGGTGGAGGTGTGGGTATGCACACAAGCATGCAAGTGGTGCAAGTCCCAGTGCTCTTCCTGTACAAGGAGATGGTGCCTGGCAGGGAAACTCATTTTTGTGGAGCTCTCTGTTGCCACAGATGAGCAATTTCCACACCTGAAGGCAGCTGCAACATCAGTGCTATAGTTCAGACTGCCACAGAAATACCCACTGTCCTGGGAAATCCCCTTGAGAAAGGTGTGAACACGGTCCAAATGTACTCATCACACTAGTGCAAAGAGAGACAGGCAGAGGAATCAAAAAAGATTAACTTAAATCCCTGAGGCCTAAAGGTCAGCAACTAAGATGCCAACAAGTTTTCACTGAATGCTACAGTGACATTTCACTTTTAAGATATCCTTGAGATTACAGGAACGGATTCTGCTTCTTGCATCTGAGATGGAAAACCTCAATCCTGACCAGCCATGCAGATCTGCCATCAGAGCCTGTCTTGTATCCTGGCTGGGAAAAGAATCCAGCTCAAATCAACCACCTGGGCGGTACAGTCCTGGGAGGCTTGAAGGCTGGAGCACAGTTCATCTGCTGTCTCACAATTGCAGATGCTGTGTTCTAACTCCTTTCTTTCTGTTAAGATTAATTTCTTTCTCCTTGTATTCTCAAAACCCTCCACTATTCAATAGCAGCCAGGAAGAAGAAACAAAGTAAATAATGCCTTACCGAGATCAACATTTGGGCTTTTCTCATTAGCCTTCACCAGACAGCAAATTATAAAACAGAAGTTTCAGAGAAAGCTTCTGATGCCTACTAGCAAACCTCTCAGCAGCATGCTTGAATCAGAAGACAGTATCCTGCCATGTTAACATCTGTGCGAATACCAGTACCTTCCACTCACTTCAGTGGGGATAGTTTTCCACATCAGATTTTCTTTGGGCTGTAGCATGGATTGTGTTATATCTAAAAGCACACAACTGATCCTACAGAGGCAGTGGGGCTATTACTAGCTTTCTGTGTTGATACACACATAATTCTAAAAGAATAATAATATTAAATCTGATGGCATTAGTAGGACCTAATTTCCAAATCCAACTTCTTCCTGGCAGAGGCCACTCGAAACAATTTGTATCTTTTCTATTCACCCTTCTTGCCATATATGTATCTGTAATCTGCTCTTTGCAAAAGGCAAAGAGCTCCATGCAAGCACTTTGCAACCTTCCAGACTGTTAACATCCCTGATGACTTTCAATATCTCGGAAGCATGCACACAAACATTAGAAAGGAAAAGCAACAAGCTTGCACATAGCTAGTACCTGACACTGTTTAAATCCCCTTTGCACATCACCGAAACCGTAAGAACTTTAAGGTTCCTCCAGTATCTCAAAGATTTCTTTATACTAAGCTCTGCATGGGGAGAGTTGGGTCATGTTCATCTCTATAGATAACTGTTCTAGAAAATACTCGCTTAAAGGGTCTGACTATAAAAAACAACATGGAATAATGAAGTCACAATTGTCAGCCTGTCTGTGTGACAGACACATTAATGATGCTTCTCTTCCATTGACTTTAAACTTCTGCATTCCTCGTCAGCCATTTCAGTGAAAAGACACCCATTATAAGTTAACCTTCTAAAATAATTGTTTTCATTTTAAGCCACAATCCCAACATCCCAGCCCAAGGCCAGGGAAGTTTTTCTGAAACGAAACAGTACATTACTGTCAAAAAATGGAACCAACACGTGGGCATCCTGTTTCCAGATAGTTTGTCATCATTCATAACAAATACTAAAGAGAGAGGAACACTGTAAAATTTAAGATTTACAATACAGAAGAATAAACACCTTACTTTCTTTCTCTAAATTAAAGAAAAAAAAAGAGAGAAAAAAGAAAATGAAAAAAAAGTTGGTGAATGAAAAGGTCCAAAAGTTCAGGTTTTACTAACAAGGCTTTAACTCCATCAGAAAGTTGGAGCCACTGCTTGCACCAGTATGGTTGTATAATGATGCTCTGCTCCCTCCCTGTGGCAGAGTTTGGAAGCTCACCAGTCATGCAGCAACGCAGCAAGGCATGGAGGGGCTTTGTACTTCTGCTAATTGAAGAATTTGAATGAGAAAAAAAAAAAGGAAATTAGGAATAACTATCAGGAAAAGTTTTGGTGTTCATCCTTTCATTAAAGTAATTCATTTTTATTCTCATCTTCCACTTTTTTCAAAACTGTTTTTGTCACCATGCTTTTTTAAATCTTCCTGTTACTGTAGTTCCAGATTTCAGGCCTGGAGCTGTGTGGAAGAGGAAAAACGGTGTGGAGGAGGCCTTGCCCTGAGCGTGGGGGTCTTCAGCAGCCCCCATCTTGCAGCCGGGCATGTGTAGGTCTGAAAGGGCATCGCTCCCACCGGGGCCTTGTTGATTCGTGCATTGCTGTACACGTGTGGCACTGCTGCAGAGCCCTTGAGTAGATCTGTGTGACATCCCACTGTAACATGTTGCTGTGCTGGGATGATGAGACAACTGGACCCACGTGGTGGGACAGCCACTCAGGGCTCTCTGCCCTGGTGCAGCTGGGTGCAGCAGACATGCTCCTCAGCTTAGCTCTGTGCTAAAGTTATAAGCAATAAAAAAAGAGGCAGCCCCAATGATCCTGCCCAGGGCCTGTGCTGAAATGTTTAATAGGAGGTCCATCCAGGTGTGCAATTTCCTTTTCATATAAGGAAACCAGATCCCAGGATTACCAGTTGAACGATTCCAGGGGCAGAGAGTCACAGTTAAATCTTTCCAACAACCAGACCTTCTCATTAAGAAAAACTCCAGCAACACACAGACAGAAGGTAGAGTAAAATCTGATGACTAAAAATAGTGTAATTATGCAAGACTCCAAACAAACACATTGATAACCACTATCTTCTTATTTTATGTTGTTGCTAGAAGACAGAGTTAAACTTTAGGTAAATAAATGATGCATTTGTATAACCTCTATTTCTTTCTTTTACCTGTAAAAATGGTATTTTAATTTCATTTCTCTTTTCTGGCTCTGACTCTGCAACTCTTTTTGTAGGGGCAGATTCTCATAATTTATTAAATCAAATTTCTCTTATTAATCTGAAAGCATTTTATGTCTCCAGACAATGCCTATGCCTATAGCTTAAACTTAATTATTACAGTATCTCTAGAAATATAATATATTGGTATTTAATAAAGCAAGTACATAACTAAAAATTAAGCTCCATCAAGGTTTTTTTGTTTCTTTTTTTTTTCTTTTTTTTTTTTTTTTGCCTTACCTATGCTAGGCTCAGATGTGTTGTTTCAGCTGTTATTGCTCACAATTTTCATTTTTTACTTAAACCCTTATGTGGACACAGTTCTGAACAGGAACACAGACCTGAGAACCCAGAATGGACCAGTCAGACCAGAATGGATCATGTTTGCATTGCCATTGTAATGGGTGAGGCAGCTGTCATCCCTGGCTAAGGAAATCATTGATTGATGTGAAAGGTAAGGATAAGAGCTTGATTTTTATCACTATGTGGTGGGAAATGAGATTGAGAAATTACAGTGGATATGTTTGTATGGCCTAATCAGAAATTAACAAACCTGGGATACTCTGTTTTAATGATCTTTTAACTGAAAGGTGTCATTTTTGGAGATTCATGGCTACTCTCCTATGGTAAAGTTTCATTTTGGACTGATCTGCATACAAGGAGCGTGTCAGGACAGTACTCTGAGCACTCACAGTGGGTGGATTTAAAATGAGCAATTAAAATTGACTGTCAGAGAACAGGGGCATAAAGGTTTGAACACATCAGCAGTAGAGAAATGTAGAAAATATTCTGACAAAATGTGGACAAAATGATTGATGCAGTGTTGGGAGATGCAAACAGGAAACTACTACTGGTTGTACTGGGTAGCAAACTTGCCCAAAGTCCAAAGTAGAGGCAGGAATTTGAATCTCATCAAGTTTTTGATTTCTTTGTGAAAGTCACAATTTTTGCCAGTACCCAGGATCATATCAGTATTACAGCTGAAGCTGAGAGAGGGACAGTCAAGCTCCTTTTTCTGATCCTTCCAACACCGATGCTGCCAGATCACAATACAAAACTTGAAATAACTGAACAACATGTTCAAGGAGCAGACAGCCAGCCTGGGATTTTTCAAGAGCAGCACTGTATGAGGGCAGAAACCTCCTACACAAGCATCTTCCATAATTCTTTTTATGAGCCTAGTTATGAAGCTATAAAGATGATCTATGGTCCTTTCCTAATTTTAGTATATTGAACTCTGCTGTCAAGCAATATGAAGGTGAAACATTTTCCAAGACTGACATAACATAGATGCCAGAATATACATTGATTCTTCACTTCACTGGAAATAGAAAAATAATATGACTGTACAATTGCATTTCAGGAGTGATGAGCACAAAGTGACAGTGGGGCAGAGTTGTGCAGACAGTTTTCTGTCAAGAAAATGCAATTCAGCTGGCTGCATCCTGCCTGTGCTTCTGAGTGACCACCCGGCCCTGATCTGAAATGTTTCCCTATTTTTTTTTCTTGCCAGGTGAGTTGGTTTGTTGCCTTAGAGAGATTAAATAGCTCTGCACAGGGTCAGATGAGTGCTTGATGCAGCAAGAAGGCAGAGAAAGGCAGCAGCAGCAGCAGATGTAGTCAGATGAGTTTGTTCTGCTGTGACAATAACAGCAGAGCAGTGCCTGCTGCCAGGGTTAGGGTAAGGGATGGGGGGGAGGAGATGTAATAAGTGAAAGGAAAGGGAGGCATCTGCAACCATCCTTTCCTCTGATGGCTAGGAGCTGACCTGAAGCCTTTGGAGGTATTTCTGAGAACAGTTTCCTTAAGGTTTTCTCTGTTACATCTGCCTCAGATAAACGGAGAAAGAATTAACAGAGTAAATATTCCTATGAATGTTAGTCTTGCAGCTTCTCAACTGCAGGGCCAAACCACATTTTCCTTCTTAAGCCTGTGCCTAAACAACTGGAGCTATTCTGCCCAGGACATATTCTCTGTAGAATACAAAAAGGTCTATTAAATGTCATTGTTTTCCTCTAAGAAACAGCTGAATTTGGAAATAGTCCCAGTTTTGCCTGTTCTCCTTTCTCAGTAATTTGCCCTGCTTGACTTGCCTTTGCTACAGTTTATGGAAGTAACTTGGTGTTGTAGAGACTGTCATTAAAGGGTCTGTCTCTGTAAAAGCCTGAAGTTCATCTATACTGTTCCTAGTCATGTTTTTTATGACTGGTTTAAATAACTGATGAGAAATTGGCATCAAACAAGGGAAATAATAATGCAGTAAAAAATCACTAAAAATCCTGGAATTCAGGACTCCTGTGAAGTTTTATTTCAGACCTCTTTTTTTGCTCTGCATTAAGCTACAAGTTCTACTTCCACAGACATCCTGTTGTTCCAGGTGTATACTTCCACAGTCGTCCTCTGCTGATCTAACCATGATTCTCAGAAACGCTAAAAGCTCACAGCTTTAATGTGAGCAGTGAGACCTGTGCTTTAACCATGTGAAATCCGCTGTAATACTAGGGGATCCAAAACCCTGCCAGAGGGCTTTCCCCACAGCTGGTTGGAACTTTTCAAGCTTAATCTCACATACTTAAGAAATGTTGGGAGGAAGGGATTTCTAAATGTTGCTAGTTCAACCTCCTCAGAAGTTGCTCAAGCACCATTGTAACCAGCTCTAGGTTTGGCTGCTTATGAGTTCACCTAGCCTGATGTTGAAAACCTAGAAGTCTGGAAACTGTGCTACCACATCCTACTCTCACAGTGAAGAAGTTTTTGCAAGAGCCCTTTGTTACATCATCTGTTACTGCCAAGAAGGGTGTAACCCTGATATCTCTGTAGATATTGATGCCTTAGGGCTTTCATGAACTTGTAGATTTTTATACTTCTAGGTAGTTTCTCACATATAGAGTAGCTAGCAACCTCTAACCCTGTGCTAGCTGTCTTAAGGGTCAGATAACAGCTGGAACACCATGACTGGGAAACATGTACCAGAGCTAAGACAATCAGATACCATGTTAGTCAAAACAAGAAAGCAAAGCCCAGCAACCTTGGAGAAGCTCCAATAAGAGAAAGTGGCGTGAAGATGATGATAAAGGATGAAGTAAGGGGTCTTAAGACCTCCAACTCAAATCTAGGAGAGGCGTGCCATGGGGCAGAACCAAGGACGGACATTTCGTAGATTGGATGCAACCTTTAGATATGATAATTGAGTAGTGTTATAAAATTAGTATGCTGCCATGTAGACAGGGCCTTTTTCCAGCTCCTACACCTTGTTCACATTTCTCAAACACACACACACACACACATACACACACCCACAACCACACCCACACACCCACACCCACACCCACACACACGCACACTCTCTGTGTTGCCCAACCTGGTGTGGTGCCCTCTGTTTCCCACCTCGAAAGGAGGGGGGGAGCTCAGGGAAGCTCTGCTTGCAAAGGGGAGTTTTCCCTCTCTTGCTCTCCTGAGGTGGGGGGACATGTTTCCCCTCCCTTGTTCTCCCGGGCCAGACCTCAAGAACCTCAAGTCCTGCTTGAAGGAAGACGAGATCAGTAATGGGAACTGGGTACCAGCATGAGCTGCTGGGGTAGCTGAGCTGCAGGGAAGCGGCTGCAAAAGGGAGTTCCACCCTGGTATATAGTGGGTTGGGAGGTGAGCTGACTTGGGCCCAGAATGTTGCAGGAGTCACAGTGTTCCTGTGGGTGAAAGGGTCTTTCACCAGGGAGGGGCAGGTTGTTGTCCCTTGTTTGCTTCTGTAAGACATGGCAGAGTGGCTCAGGGGTTGGCTGGGTATGGGTCCAGCCGGGAATGAAATGAAAGGGACGCCTTTCAGATTAATTTACTCTGCATGTTTGAAGCATTGGTGCTTGGAAAAGAGCTCTCATGGTATTCCTGAGGCCGTGAGTTCAACCTAGTACCAGTCTTTTCTATCTGTTACTTGTCAACACCTGTTGTACTCTTTTATACTTTTATACTCCTTTATATTCTGTACCCCAAAACTCTATAAGCAAAAGAACTCTTCTCTACTTTACCCACATAAAGCTGTCTTGGAAAGTTTTTTTCCCCCCCTCCTTAAGGCAACAATATGCTTCAACTGCCCCTTAGTATTCTCTTCTCCATGTAATAAGCCCAAGTAACGGTAATAATAACAAGGACAGTAATAATTTCCCTTGATCTACTGGCCATGATACACCTTGCACGTTTTGCCTTTTTTGCAATGAGACAGTGATCCTGGCTCAAATTATGGGGTCCACCACAAGCTTACTTTTCCATAAAATGGATCATTCTTCCCCTCACAAGAAAAAAAGAAAAGCATGGGAACATCAATTTTTCTACACTTCTCTTTAGCACTCATTGAGTCACTGTGTGATACTTTAGCACTCTCAAAAGGAGTGCATTGCAACAGGAGAAATATGGGCAAAGCTTAATCTCATTGCCAGGACACTGGAATGAGCTTAGTAAGATCAACATAGGTATAAATCCATGCTCATTTTTAAAGTTGCTATTATATTGCATTCTAAAATGAATTTTCTAAATATAATTCAGAATTTTCTAAATCAAAATGCAGGCAGAGAAGAATAAATTGCTCTCTCAACTCAGAAGCCAAGTCAGTCCCAGACTCCAGGCATACAGCCCAAGAAGAAAAGCTGCTAATTCCCTGCAATTTAGACCTTTCAGTGCAAAGTGGAGGACACTAGGTACTTCTAGATAAATGCACTCTTGCCTCTGCTACTACTGTTTATAGCACAGAGGGAAGGAGCTGAATGTTCCCTGAACTGCTCAAGTTCACCTAACATCAGCCCAGGCCTTTCCCAATTAATTGTCTCCCAGCATAAGTTTCTGCTTTACTAGGATGTAGGCATGTACCTTGAACTGAGAAGAAAAGAGAGGAAGCAGCAATTTGGAAAGGTTCTGATTTTTAGATCAGATATAAATCATTTAACACCTTAAAACAAGAGAGAAACTGAAAACAGATTTTGTCTTCAAATCTACTTCCACCTTCATAGAAATTGTTTCACAAACTTGTTAATTTTCCTTTTTATGTGCAAAGTATCTGAATCAACCAAGGCCTCTATGAGTAAATAGAAAAGCAGCATTGTCTCTGAAGTTTCAGATGTCTAACAGCTTTATTAATAAAAAAGATTCAGAAATATGCCTATTATACCAGTCACACAAAGAAGGGAAACTCAAAAATTACTCTTGCCATTAACAGTCATACACCTGAGACAAAAACTGGAATTTCATTTAGTTTTCCTTCAAATTCCTTTCCTAAATTTTCTTCTCAGGAACTTCTGTGGGAAGCCACTCAGGAAGGGTTTTTGAAGTGCTCAAGTATTTGCAGTTCTCATTAAAGACTCACAAGCCGTTCCACTGTAGCAACCACCTGAATATCATAGTTTAGATCTAAGTCAGTCCCCAGCATAAAATGCTTTGGAGAGTCTTCAAGATGTAAAAAAAATCTGAGACAAAACTACTGTGACCTACACAAACTGCAAGGGTTTCCACTTATGGATAAAAGGAGGAAAGAGACTGAGGTCACCTCATGTCTTTACGCAGAGGGGGATTTGAATTTCTAGCTGTAGCAATACAGTTATGCTCATTGACTAATGCTCAAAACTTCTCAGGACACTGGCTGTACTGAGACAGTGGGAAATGAATGTAATTCACCATCTCAAGACCTCAGATGTTCCATCCACTCTGTAACCAAGGGCACCCTAATCACGAGACAGAAGAAGCTCAAATTTGTCTGTACTTACTGTCTGGGCAGAAGATGCCAAGTCTCTGTATTTTAAATTATTTATTGGCAAGGCAGCCATTCAGGATTACTACAATGAGACATTTAAAACAAGAAGCTTATGATTACGTTGTTCTCAAGTAATCTGTTGTCCATTTTTATTCCATACCTATTGATGGCAGAAGTGTTAACAAAGGCACAGAATATGACTTTTTGTAATATTGTTCATATCTTTGCATTTGAAAAGGTAAAGAAAACTCCAAGCCCTTTAATGGCTAAAAAAGGGAGGACATGAGAATAGTTTGTTATTGTCAAAACTTTAATATTTAATACAGTGCAATAAAAGATTTTCCTTAGAGATGCTGCAAAGACTACACTGTTTATCCTAAACGTCTTTATTTTATATTATTTGTTGAATTTTTTAATAGGTCACTCACAAATCAGGGCATGGCAGAGAAATACAGATAAGTGGGTCCTCCAACACTGAAAACATCTTTGAAGCACTAATTGTTCATTACCATTTCAAGCAAATTCCCTGTTATTTGTCTATTACGCATTTACAATATAATACTGAAATACTGAAGCATGCAACTATGAACTTCATATTTTTAATTAATTTCTGTGTTAATAAATGTTAGCTCAAGAGAAAAAAAAAACAACAAACAAACCAATAAAAAACTCAAACCAAACAAAAACCCACGTAACTCATCTATGCAATTTTTCCATTTTGGTTTAAAAGTAAGTTTTATGAAATACCAATTACAGACATTTTCTTCTGGACTGTCAATATGTCATAATCAGGATTTTTGATCTCATTTTGGTGTGAAATTCGCAGACTAAATATTTGATCTGAGTGACCTTTCACATGGTTCCCCACAACATCCTGCTCTCCAAGTTGGAGGAGTATGGAATTGATGAACGGATTGCTTAGTAGATGAGGAATTGGGTGGATGGTCTCATCCACAGGGTAGAGGTCAATGACTCAGTGTTCAGACAGAGCTCAGTGATGAGTGATGTCCCTCAGGGTTCCACACTGTGACCAGTGCTGTTTAATGTCTTCAACAATGGCAGTGAGATCGAGTGCACCCTCAGCAAGTGGGCAGACACCACCAGGCTGACTGGTGGGGTTGACATGTCCAAGGGACAGTATGCCACCCAGAAGGACCAACAAGTGGATCCACAGGAACCTGCTGATGTTGAACAAGGCCAAGTGCAAGGTTCTTCACCTGGGCTGGAGCAACACCCGATACCAACATGGCTGGGGGAAGAACAGATCAAGAGCAGCCTTGCCAAGACTGACTTAGGGGTGCTATTGGATGAAAAGTTGGGTGTGCTGACAAACCATGCTTGCAGCCCAGGAAGTCAACCACATCCCAGGGCTGCATCAAGAGAAACAGGTCCAGCAGGTTGAGAGGTGACTATCCCTTTCTGCTCCACTCTGGTGAGACCCCACCTGGAGTGCTTTGGAGTCCTCAGCACAGGAAGGACATGGACCAGTTGGAGCAAGACCAGAGGACCACAGAAATGACTGTAATGATGGAGCACCTCTCCGATGAGAAACACTGGGGAGAGCTGGGGGTGTTCAGCCTGGAGAACAGAAGGCTCTGGGAAGACTTTATTTCAACCTTTTAATACTTAAAGGGGGCCTACAAGAATGATGGAGACAGACATTTTAGCAGGGCCTGTTGCAATAGCACAAAGCGTAATGGTTTTATAGTAAAAGAGGATAGATTTAGACTGGATATATGTAAACTTTTTCATTACAAGAGCGGTAAGACACTATCATAGGTTGCCTAGAAAGGTGATACATTCAAGGTCAGTTCGACAGGGCTCTGAGCAAATTGATCCTGTTTAAGTTGTCTTGCTCATTGCAGGGTGTTGGACTAGATGATCCTTTAAAGGTCCCTTCCAACACAGACTATTCTATGATATAAAGTAATCTCAATTTCTTTTCCAGTTGAATCCTCCTTTGTCTCTCTCCTTTTCCCAGTGCCCTGGACATATGACTCAAGCCACAGAAATTCAAATCACATTCCCACAAGTGATAAGGGTGATAGAATTTAGGAGTTAGTCATGTACTTTTCCCGCCTTGACTGCAATTTTAGTAAGACTAAATCTCAGAGCAATTTCAAAAATGGGTAGCAACTGTTCTTATTTTCATTTTTCAAAGGATTCGGGAGATGGGGTCTGAGGAAAATCACTTCTCTCTTCCCCAGAGAAATGGTGCCAAACTGGAGGCAGCAACACACAGCATTCTAAGAGGCTCCACACCATTTCTTGTAGGATTTTTTTGCCCTAATGCATTTTCTGCCTGTGAAAGTGTTAAATGTGGAAACAGAAATCCAAAGGCTGTTACTCAGCAAGAAGTTGCCTCTGATAACCCCAGTTAATGTGCAGGACAAGAAACCACCTCCCTTAGCCCAGCTCTGCAGTGAGAAGACAGACACACAGCAAAGCTCAGCCTCGTCCCAATGCAGAAAGTCAACACCGCAGAAAGTGTCTGTGCTGAACATGGACCAAGAAAGATTCAGTGATTCAAAGCATTTCAATTTATATTGAAGACAGCTGTCCAAACAAACAGACAACACTTTCTTTTGCTTTTTTTAAAAAAACCAAAAAAAAACAAAAAAACCCAACAAACTTGACACTAGCTTTCTTAATTTCATCTCTCAGAGTAGCTAAGGAAATTCATGTTCAAATTATAAACATTGCACTTAAATAGGCAGCTATATATAATTAACAGAAGGAATGACTCGCACACATAAATGACCATTTCCAGATTAGCTCTCTTTAAAATTAGGATGTCTATCCCTCTCCAGCTCTTTTATCTGCTGTCAGACTTCCTGGTATCTGTACCATCCTTCTGGCAGGCAAGGACACATTTACAATAGCTTTCCCAACAAAAGCAACAATCCCTGCAGCAGAAGACTTAAGCTTGGGTCATAGCAAGGGGAGGTTCTTCAGGCTCCCTGCTTTCATCTTGCCTTGGGTTTGGCTAAACAAAGTTTTGGGAGGCAGAGGGCAGCATATGCCTGCTTTGTCTGTGCAGCTGAAGCGTTGAGGACATGGACTTTTTTTTTTTCTCTGTCCCACAGGCAGGAAGGTGACAGGCACTAGAAGTCCATACGGTGCAAATTAAAGGCAATACAAAGAAAGCAATAATATCACATTTTTAATATAGTACTGGAAGACAGTTGTGAAGAAAAGCACTGCAAGCTTCCTGCAAAAGGCTGATTTTTTTTTTTCTTTTTCTCCATGTGAGAAATGAACACAAAGGACAACAAATGCCAGTTACAAAAATAAGAAATTACAAACAAATCCAATAGCAAGAAGCCGATAAACTCTGTTCTTGCTGGCACAGTGGCCAGAAGGAGCCTGATGGAATTGTTTCAAGAGGTCCCAACACGCTGATGCAAGATGTTACGTTTCCTGATAAAGATCGGTACAGTAGCTCTCACGTGCAAGAAAGGCCAAGACAGAAACTTGTTCTTAGCTATCTTGAAGGGAGATCAAATTATATCAAAACACATGTCAATTTATATTAGCTAGAAGACAAGTGTTGGTATTTTAACAGCAGGGTGTTTCAATTGCCTAAGCAATGGAAAAGGCTTTTTGATTTGTTAAACTAAACTGATAAATTGTCTGGTAGGGGGATCTGGATCTTAAAAAAGATGAGGAGAAAAAGAAAAAAGGGGAGGGGTAACAGAGGGTCCTCAAGTCATGCTTATGGTGCGTGAGAATAAAGATATTATTTCCGTGAGACTGAAATGTACAAGTTGTTGAGCTGATGGAAGTGGAGGCATTCCTCCTCTAACAATATCAGTCAAGAGCAATTACCTTGAAGTAGCAGGTGAAGTGGTTATGTACTTAAAAGTACACAAAGCTTGAATGTACAGTTGTCACAAATGACCTTACTCACATGACTTACAGAAACAAAGCTTCTAGGAAATGAGAATGTACACAGACAGCCTGGGAAGTTCACCCCATGCCTTTCAAGCTCAAGTTACAGATGTCTGCAAATTCATGGGATAAATTTCAAGGAGTCTGAAAAGGGCTACTTAACAGAAAATATATCACCAGTAGCTGAAACCTGCTGCACAGAAGCATGCACTTTGACTGCAATAACATAAAAAATTAAAAATACAAAAGAAAGTGTGCATTAGAATAATGGAATCATTTAAGCTGGAAAAGACCTATAAGACCAACTTCAACATTTCAAGAATGTTATAATAGAAAGCTGTTAAATTGCACAGTAACAAATCAGTGCTACCCTTTGGACCAGACCCTAGAACTCTGTGGGTGCCCTCTTAACTAAAGACAAGTGTCACAACTGAGAAAAAAACGGTGAAAGACCTTCCTTATAAAGAATGAAAAGGCCATGTAAATTCAGTTACCAAAGCTCTTTTTGGCTCTTCAGGTCATTCATGAAAAGACAGAGCCCTCTGCTGGTCTCTGCTTCTCCCTGCACCAAGCTTTTCAGTACTAGAGATCCAAGCGTCAATGCTAAAAGCTTTTCTGGCATCTAAATCTATTTGGATGGAGTGCAATTTAACTTGCAAAATCCACTGCTAAACATGCATAAAAATATTTCTGTAAAAGGAGATTAGGAGCTTATCATAATAGTAAATAGATCTGAGTGAGTTTGGTCCTGTAGAAAACATACACATACAAGAAATATTTTACTTTTGCTAAAACAATTAAAATCTTTACTGCTGGTACAAGTATTTCCAACAGATTCAGGTATTAAGATTCCAGAAAACTATGGGAAGCAGGCTAACACACTTGCCTTTCCCCTAGTATGGATTTCATACATATTTGATCCCCTTTATTTATTTTAATTGAACACTATCCCTTTGCTGAAATAAGAATGTGCACACTGTTATTTGCCCTCTGCAAATACAAACACACCATACCCACCCAGCCTCGGTGGAGTTCAGATGAGAGGACACATCTTTATAATAAATACACCCCTTTGGAAGAAAAATGAGTGGTTTAAAAATATAAAAGCCAAACCTGTGTAGTTTCATCTCTGTCTATTGCCTTAACAGAATTATCAATTAGCACAATGCCTGTTTGCTTTTCATTTAGATTGTAGCACTTAATTTGGAAGAATTCCTGTAATTTGGAGTCATTTTACTTGAAATATATGAGTAAAGGGTCACCAAGGTTAGGCCTACAGCAGAAGTGATGGGCACCTGCTCTGCAAGATGGGAAGAATCCCTGCTCCTCTGGGTTGTCTTCCCCAAGATGCTCTTCAGAGCATCACAACAGACACTTCTTTCTGCAAACTCCTTATCAGGTTAGATCACATATGACCAAGGAGTTTCAAAATATGTATGTACAGCTCCTGTGGCATATATAGTCTACATCCATACAAGTCATATAGTCCTGAATGACCCTGAAATGTCCAGCTCAGCAGACAGTACTAGGACAAGATCCCCACCATGTTTTTTGGCTTAAGCAAACCAGACCATCCCAAACTATTTCCCAGGCATGGTTCAATAATCTTGCACAGTTCCAGGACACTTCTCAATGAGAAGTCCATAAGCAGCCACCCTGTTTTAGAGCCTGAAAGTATTTAGTAGTAGGTACAAACAGTGTTAGTCCCACAGTACAATTTCAGGCATGCTAAATGCAGCTTGTGCGAATGCTGACTGGACTGCCCTGGCACAGAGGCTGCCTGGTAATTTTGTTTCATAGTTGGGAAAATATGAGGATCAGCAAAGCACATGAAGGCCAGCATTGCTAGGATGGCACACGACTTCATTGCACATCCAGCCCTTCACATAAGCATCTTTCAACTTATTCCACAGTTTCACACATGAAAAATGGCACCTTAACAGAAAAAGGGCTAGTAATGGTGCAGTTACTACCCTAGTACTACTGTGGAAACAAGAGACTCAAGCAGAATGAATTTACATAATTAGGAAGACACCTGGTGATGATGTTGGAAAGAAAACTTCAGATCCAAGGAACAAAAGTATAAAGGGGACTTCCAAGCACCCATTTTCACAAACTGACCAACTTTCACAGTAACATACCTATGAAAACAAAACCAGTGGAGATCTTGAATTACATTTATCATGAACTTGGCTGGATCTGTCAATAATGTTAAGCTCTCAGGCAGAAACTTTCACACACGATGGACATAGCACAGCTGAAGCAACCTGACACACATTACTGGAAAAACTAAAAAAAAATTATCTGGTGCACCAAGAAACAATACCCAACAGAAAGACAAAATACACAAAAACACCTGCACAGACCAGAATTTTCAGAGAGTTTATTTATAGATTTATTTCAATTTGGCACACATTTAGAAAATGCCAATACAATCTGGTGGGAAAACTGGAAAAATACTATAGTGTTGCCGGTCCTTTGGAGAGAAAAAAATGAAATGTGAAGTACAAATAAGGAACAATTGGGTTAGGAAATAAGATTGTCTGAAAGTGGGCTCTATCAGACGTAGACCATGAAAAAATCATGAAAGACTTGGAACATCAAGACAAGGATGATGTTTCCAAATGCAGACTGAAACTACCAGAGGGAAGTTTAAAAAACCCAGGTTATTTGCTCTATTGACAGAAGTTGAGCTTTTCAGAACTCAATTTACTGTTTCTGTTTTATCTGGCTTGTTTCTGCTTACATGAGTTCAGTGGGAATGCTGCTATTGAGTTCAACAAAATCAGGCCTTTCACAAAAGGTCAATGCAGCCTCTTTCATAACCAATGAAGCTCTGCACCTAGGGTGCCACAAATGCCAAATCCTTGTAACATTACACTGAAAAGCTGTTATCTCTTCTGTGTGTTTAACTATTTCATAGTCCATTTGCATATTATCTGCATGTTCAGTACCACTAATCACATGAACCTCTCTCAGTTGCCGTTATTTTGTTGGCAACTACTACACTTCTGGTAAAATCAGAACCTTAGACCTTGGTCCCAAACATTAACAGCTTCAGGATGAAGTGAAAAGTTTACTGCTGGGGCCCTCTCATTCCAGAACTGTCTTCACCTTTTATCTCTCATTTTTCTTGTCTAAGTTGACTAAGGAAGGGGCAAGAATCAGAAAGGAATAGAGAGGAAGAACAAAGAGGGAGAAGTGCCTGTAATCACCCCCTCCAGAGGGAGCCTCAGAAGGAAACTGGATGAACACTTCTGAACTTCTCCCAGAAGACCTGAAAGAGCTGATGTGGCATCTGAAAATCATGAAGTGTAAGGCTTCAACAGGTTATCAATATTACCCATGTGTGGCATGACCTGCTTGTAAGGTGGAAAGACGCAGCAGGTGCTAGCCCTTCATTTCCACTGTAGGAGCTGCCACACAGAAGCTGTGGTTCACAAGTCAAGCAATTGAGTCCTCAGTTACCACATTCTTGTCTCAGTGAGTTACATTACAGTGAGATGGATATGGTGCAGTTTTATCATTGAGGATATCAGATCCGAAGACTTATCAATGATATTTTGGCAAAGTAAAATCAGTAACTGTTTGTGTGAAAGGGCCTAAACATCTCAAAGCACTGAAGAAAGGTTCGGTGTGAGTGGCCTGACAGAAAACCATCCATTCAGGCTCACCTTGATTAGAGACAGTCCTTCCCACCCTCATCTTGCTTGGGCTTAAAATCTCACAGGCATTTATTTGTGGTTCACTGAATCTTAACTGTATAATTATCTAACCCCTGAAAGACAAGGGAAATGAAAGGATCAATGTAATTTAAAAATCAAGAAACACAACTAAGTGTTCTGTGTTATAATTCCTTCAGCATAGCCATCTGCTTCTCTAGCTTACTGAGAAAACAGATCTGCAAAGAGGTTGGACATAACTGGGGAAACAGTAGCCTAGAAAAGCAGTTTTGCTATGAGAGAAACTGAAACTGGAATGACACCCGTGACAAAATGAAGCAGCCAGTCTCTGCTGGCGTAACACAGCAAAAATGCAGCACAATCTTCAGTCACTTCTCATTGCACTGCTCTTGGGGGATGTGGACTCGTTTTACACTGTTAAACCAGGAGTATACAAAATTGCACCACTGTCGTACAACTCCAAGAGATAACAGGATGTTACAAAGATGTTGGGATACACTTGTATATAAACAAAAATGAAGGGAGGAAATTCCAGTGCTGAGTCCTCCCCTTCCCACTCCTGAGCTCCAGCCACTGGACATTTAGAGAAAATCAACTCTTCTCCACAACTGAACCCTGCTAGAAAACCTTCCCACTCTAACAACCATGAAATAAAAGCAAATGTATGAACTAACATCACAACATGACTGCAGCTTCATCTCTATGGTTAATTCACTATCCAAGTAAGCCATCTCTGCTAAATATTTGCATTATTATTACATGCTCTGTAGATCAGAACAGCTCTTATTTAAGTCCACCTGTAAAAGTCTGCCAAACAGGTTAATCTGAAAACCAGTTAAGTACAATATTCAACCCTTTTATTTCCGTGTCCATTTATTTAGAAAACATTCATTCAAGGAATGAAAGCTAGGACCCTTGGTACAGTACTAGGTATCATTTATGCTACCATAGACTCTTTTTAGCAGAATGAAAAAGAGAAAATACATACAGTTTTAGAATAATTTCACTTTCAATTACCTTAACCATAATAGCCACTCAAAAAATCCATCACTGGAAAACCAATACTAAAATAATACATTTTCTTACTTCTCTTATTTGGAACTAGAATGATACCACAATTTTTAGAAAATATATACTTTTGTAGGACCCACCTACACCATGCAATTGTTCTAAGTAGCATCCCTAAAAATGTTATGACACCTTAATGTGGAAAAGGCTAGGATGTAAGGAACAGTGTTCTAGCCCAGCAGTGAGATATGGGTATGGTATGATTTCCTACCCCTCTGGGTATAAGCTTAAGTCACATCCACACTGCTGAGACCAAACAACTATGTAAGCTAGAATATCAAAATGTTTTAGAATTGAGTGTAAACACAGTCAAAGAAATAGGATGTTCTGAGTGTTAACTCTATACAAACACCGCAGTGCACTAAGCAAGCACTTTTGAATACTTGCTGGTCTGTGTAAGAGTTACATTTATTGCAAAATGACATAAGAAACTGATATTCACCAGTTGCTCACCTATTCTCATATCAAAGCAGCTGTTCTTTAAACTAGACTGGGAGACTCCAAGACTACCTCAAGCCTCTGCTGTGGGAAAACTCTACGAGTTCAGGCTCTGCTAGAAGTAATTAACTGGGCATTGTACTCTCACCTTTTCTTCAGTTTCACAAGAAGTGAGGTTAGGCCAATAAGATTCTCCTGTGATGGGTACTGAACACTATGATCCATTGCAACAAAGCAATTTCAGATATAAACGGGTCCAAACAAGCACAAGTCTTCCTAGTGGAAGACTAGGCTCTTTAGCCAGCATATGGGAGGAGGGAAGGAGCTTCTCCTGAGGTACCTTGTTTTGCCTCAACTAAGATGCAAGTAAGCCCTGATACATTACATAACACCTTATTTTTCATTTCCCATACAGAAGTTAAGTCTGATCACAGCTTATGCAAGGAAATGAAAGAAGCATACCCAAAATAAAAGCAGTCACATTTTCACAAGGTAAGTTTACACATGATTTCAGGCCGAATCTAAAACCACAACCTGCCACAGCTTGTGTCTTAATCGCCTATTTAAATATTCTGCATTCAATCTCTGTGACACATGAGGTTTTTATTCTAGGCTAACTAGGCCTATTTTTTATATTTAAATTTTAATCTATGTTCTTTAACAAATAAACAGAAGATATGCTTTTTTTTTTTTTTAATTAGGCTTTAAGGCATTTAAATCAGCCTCAAAAAGCTGCAGTCTTCTTGTAAAACATTACTAAAACCTTGATAAATACCTGACTTTTAATTCATTACTGAGGTTTGGACACTCAGCAAGTTTTTTGAAATAGATAAGATCCTTTTTAAAAAGGACATATCACTTATTTGTTCTAGTATATAACAGTTCATTAAATTTAAGAATTGGAAGTTAAGTTGCTTTGTGTATTACCAACATAGGTAAAGCTATTTTAAAAGAGCAGCAATAGTGTTAATGCTGGAAAAAACTTTCCCTAAAAAAACCCCTACCCGTACCAAAAGGCTAGTAGGACTAAGCTTCGGTCTACTTTGCCAGTAAGATTGAGGAATAAAAAGGCTATGTCTGTAGTTCTGCAACATATGAGGAGGTCTTTTGGAAATGTGAACTACAGCAAGAAGTGAAAAGCAATATCTAGACATATTCCACTACTGACCTAGGAAGAAAAACCTCTTTTTACTCAGAACTGCAGTTCTGCTCAACAGCATGAAAACAGTTTAAATTAAAGTCCTTAAGAATAAGGTTTAAGCAACCTAAGCTTACACTGATTAAACTTCGAACAGAAAACATCTCTATTAAATATGAATTTTAGCTTTCTTGAGGAGAGAGGGGAAACCTTTATACTGATAATTCAAACAACAGGTACGTTTTAACCTTCTGAAACCTCTGAGGGGGATGCAGAGAAACACAGGTGGTTACATTTTTGCAGATAGAACTCCACACATTTTAGAGGTGCAACAAATTGCCATTTGATATAAAAGGGCCCACATTCTATTCTGTATATACTGGATTGAAAAGAACATATTTTAGTAAAATTTTGAGGATCCTTCTGTACTTCAAGTGCCACATTCTTCAAACTTGCTTAAACAGATTCAGGTTCAAATGGTCTCTCTCTCTATGTACATTACCACAAACCACAAGTTGTTTGGGATGGCTCAAGAGCTTTCTGCAGAAAAGAGTGCACCTAAAGCTAAAAAGAGAGAAAGTTATTTCTGGGGCTGTAGAAAAATTGCTGGTTTATATCACGTGTTGTAAATGAAAATGACCAGCCAACTTACTATTTCTGTTAAAACTCATTCCCTAAGGTTCCATTCAATGGAGGAAAAAACCTGAAACAAAATAACAGGTACTGAAGGAAGAGGCTGCTTCTACAGGCACAAACACCAAATGATGAACAAGTCCTACATTAGAGAAAAATCTAGCATGCATCTTCAACACTGTACACAGAAATCAGGGACAAGAAGTAACTGCTAAAAACTATACAAGGAAATGCTGCCTCCTTTTAAAAAGGTATATGGAAATAATTACACTGATTAATAAAACACCAATATTCACAACCCACCTGAACTAAAACTGGTTTACATTTTCAGGAAAGAAGTCAAAATAGTAGAGAACATTTCTTTTTTTTCTCTTAAAAAGCAGAAGGAGTGCCACACTGCCAAAGATAATCTGTTGCTGAATAAAGATTTGAATCAACCTTTTTGTGCTTTCCATTCAGGGGATACAGAACACGAGGTCATGTTTCCTGATAAACTGTTCAGTTATCAGATGCATATTCAAATCAAACTTTTTTCCCTACCTAACTCATTATGGAGTTGCTATAACTACAGTAAGATGTAAAAGATTTCAAGAAATTCCTGTGAGAAATACTTAAGTTATTTTATGAAAAAAATTTGGATTTTTCTTTAGTTCACCTACGTTCACCAATATATACGGTATATGCACCTTGAGTATAAGAACTTCATGAAAACAGTCTGAAAAAAAAAAAATGTAGAAGCTGATGTGTGAGGCCATCAGTCCCCTTCCTACTTCTGATTATTATTATTTTATTCTTTTTTAAATACCACCACTGACGAAACCCAAGGCAGGATATAGTCCCCAAACCCACACCAAACTGCTTTGCTTTGCTGTGCATCTTTCCCAGCAGGATTTCGTACCTGCTTCTTCAGACAGAGCATTTGGAGGCTACAAATGCCCAACTTGTACTTCTCCATCAGTCATGTTTATTTGTGTGACGTTTTTTCCAGATCTGGAAGTTTTTCAATTAGTGCTCTATGGTTCATGTTGATACTGGCTATAAGTCCTCCCTCGTTGCCGTCTGAGCCTGTGTAACTGATTTCTTCACCAGTCAGGGTAGTCATATGGCCACCCAATGCTCTCAACACTGCATTTCCAGCACATATGTCCCACTTCTTAATGTAGGTGACATGGATATACACGTCAGCTTCTTCTTGATTCTTCTCAGGCACAGCAAGAAGGGCCAACACTTTATAACCTAGAAGAAATGGGAAAAAGTAAAATTACAAAAATTAAACCAAGTTTTTTTGTAGAGACACATTAAAAGAACAAGATCAGAAACAAAAATACAGTCCTGCTCCTACATTCCTTCAGTTATTTCTCAATCCTTGTATCATGCTGAAGTCTACTACCTTTTTCTTCCTGGCTTCTTATTACAACAGAAGGAAGACGCATACACCATTCTAATAAAGTAACTAATTTCCCTTTATCAGTTGTTATGCAGTAAAGAGTCATTGTTCAAAACAGAATTCTTTCTTTTATGGATTTTTTTTCACTTTTTCAACTCTTCAACCAATATTTTTGTTTCATTAAATTGTTGCTTTCTTTATCTTCCTATACAGAGTCAAGCCCTGAAGATGATCTGTTATGATCAGATACACTTTCTTTGTTGTAAAACTTGTTCAGATTCACTAACAAGAACCAATGCAAGATATTCTTGAGTAAATAATCCCTAAGGGAACTCTAGTTTTCCATATTATAGATACAGAAAGACACATTTCTGTAAAATTCAAATTCTGCATGGTTTTTCTGATACTTTAAAACTGCTATTGCTTTACACTACTACTTCACATATTTGCATTCTGTCAGTAACACGCACAAGGATATCGTGTAAGTAAAAAGTACGCTGAAACCCCTTTGAATTGAGTATGGTATGAGTAGATAAAAAAGGACTATAGTGACATTAGTCTTCTCTTTTGACACAAATGCAAGAAACAGTACCAAACTTTCAGGGGTTTTTTATTAGTACTTTTTTTCAATCAAATGTACTAGTAGTTAACTACCAACCAACAGAGTCTCTTCCATGATTGTCTGTGATCACACAATTGTTTTTGTCCCACTTGAGACATCAGTGACTTCAATGAACACATATCAGTGTGTTCAATGAAAGGACCACAAGAACATTGCTGGTCCAGGCTTACATTCACTAACATACTGACTTGTCAATAGCACAAAGCCTGACCTAAGTTTGCATCTAAGTCCCTATACACAGAAAAACTGTGTCCCTGCTGTCAAGTGCTTGCTTTTAGAGATGTGAAGATCAAAAGGCAAGAGAAAAAAGAGGAGATATCACAGTTACATCCTTATGTCTAGTAAGAGCTACACTGTTAAAACATTTATAAGCAATAAAATAGGATGCTTAAAGAACCAAACCTGCTCCACCAGCGGGGATTATCACAGTTTTATTCCCAAATGTCTGCCGTGCAACCTGCTCTACTTTTCCTGCATGGGACCGGGACACAATAATCCTTGGAGTTTTCTCATTGTAGAAGGAACGAGCTTTTACGTTCGACCCACCATCCACCATTGCCCAAGCTACAAGAGAAAGATATTCCACTAGGATTTACAAAAGACAATCACTGTTTGGTATGGAGATGAAAGGACACCTATTCAAAAAAATGTAATTGATACCTCTGACTTAGTATCTCTGCTGTAAAAGAGAGGGTCAGGGCTGACAGAGGAAAGAGTGCATACCCACATGTGTACGCAAGTGGAAGAGAAACAGCACATACATCACATTTGTGCATATGGCACTATACCATGCCTGACTTTTCTTATGCGATACTTTCAAAAAGATAGATTAAAATGGAAGTAGTAATATTTCAAACTTGCAATTGGAAAGCTACTGAAGTTAAAAGGATGGCTCCTATTCAGAAACAGTTGCCGTATTTCCTCAAATAACATTTTTATACAGTAACAAAAAGCCCTACTACTGTTCAAAGCAGATACCAAAAATATTATTGATTAATTTTGCTCAGAAGGATAGTGATGTTAAGGAAGGAAATAGCTCAGAAGAACAGTAATACAAAGAAAAACGTTCAGTGTTGTGTTTCAGAGAACTGAATTTAGAATACACAACTTCCCACTTGTTTCACTGTGAGGTTCAAAGCCAAGCTTGGCAGGTGGCATCCCCTAACTATTAATCCGACATTTACTTAGCAAAGTAACCAGCAATTTCATCTCAGTGGAGGGCCAGATTGTATGGCAACAGACTGAGCTATGTGTAATAATAATGCCAACTACCCCTTATTGCTTTGTATTTGTGTGGTGCTATTAGGAATAATCCCACTCATAACATATGGGTATTTCCAGCTTGGAAAATGAATACTTGTCACACAGAATGACAGAATTCATTGCACCTGATCTGAACATTTCACACTTCACTATTATTAAAGGAGATAAATTCTCAACATTACAATGTTAAAAACACATTTCTTCAGATAGATATTGACACAGAAAAGTATGTTGCAATCCTTCCAAGATTCTTGAAACATATTGGAATATAGTATATACTTAAGTAACTAGAAATTAATTTCACATTTAAAGACAGTAAAATACTTAGCATAAAATATTGAGTGTTCAGTGGGCCAAAAAAAGGAGAACAAATAGAGAACACATTTATTCAGACTTTGTTTTTGTGCCACACCTACTGCATAACTTCAGAACTCTAGAGGTCAGTATTGCCTAAGGGAAAATGTAAACAGAAATTCTTCCAAAGACATAGTAAAATATGAATACTAAAACTACTTTGAAGCTTTCAGGAGTTCATACACATTGCCAAATTTGCAGAAATGCTCGCTGATACATCATGAATACTAAAGAATTAATTACTTCACAGTTGTGGCATTAAAAGCATGTAAGATGATCAATAAGGCTATGCTAGACAGTCTTGCCTATTACATGAAGTTGCCACTAAGATCTTTAATCAATCTTTGTTATTCAAACTGAATAAACACCAGCTCCTGGGTACAATATCACAGACCCAAGCTATACTGCTAAAGGAGCAAAATACTCATTTCTGCTAAAGACTGAAAGCAAACAAAAGACTGGTCAGTATTTGTAGGTTTCACTTTTTTTTGTTTGCTATAAGCACTCTGATTGAAGGAATCTTAATTCTAAACATATTTTCAGTTAGTTTATTTTTATGTTAAACAAGGACAGGAATTTCCTTTGTGGTTTTATAGCACAGAACACATCTGCAGCTCTAATTGTCTCTAATTGCTCTAGGTCTGCAGCAGTGCTCCTTTGCCCCAGGTACTATTTTCTCATTGATATCTACAGATGTTGTCTGATACATCAAATTTTAATTAACACTATGACTGATTATGATGGAAATACATGAAGGCACGAGGGTACCTGTATATGACGAGAATGGCTTGTGTATCACTCCTATTACTGGTTTACCATTTACAGCCACACAAACCATTGTTGTGACATACTGTCGAAGATCCTCTGTGGGCAAAACAAGAAAGGGAGCAAGTTTACAAACAGATGCCAAGAACATAAAAAGAAAACAGACATGAGATTATAGAAATTTTGCTTTCTGACGACTAGTCTACATTCTGCTTCTTACAATTATGTAACTGATGTTTTTTCAAATAGCCTTGCAGTTTTCAAAAGACTTCAGAGTTTTCCAGCAATTTTTCCTGTTCAGTAGATATAACCTATACTACCAAACCTAATGTTAACTGCTGTCTTACGCGACACATATTTTCATGGAAATCTGTGCCCTTACATTCTCCCTTCTCTGCCTCACCTCCTATCTTCTACTGGTTCAAAACTGATAATTCAAATACCAAGGAACATTGACCAGAAAGGATGACTGCATCAATGCAATAGTCACAAAAAATTCCCATTTTTCCATTTGTTCCGTAGTACTTATCAGCAAGAATTTTAGTTCGATTGCCTTGAACTGCTTATGTGACATCCTAAAACATTTGAAAAGGGGGAACACTGAATATGCATGCTTTTTTTTAAAAATTCTTGTATCAAATTAAATAGAATATTTACTTAGTGTTCCACTTAAATAAACAACACCAAAAATCTGAGATACTTAGTGTTGCCACAGCAATAACTGAAATAAAGAAATGTGTAAGTCCAATAGAATCCAAAACTGACAATTATCATTTGTTATAGCAATTACTTAGTTGCGAGGAATACCAACGTAATTTCAGAGTTAGAATATATTAAAATAAATGCTGTGATCTCAGAGCTACAGAAATTTCACTATGTAGTTTGATCAAATAAATCACACTACCTTTGACGTAACACACTTTAACACACTATGTCATTTTAAATACTTACTATTTTGTCTTCAGTATAAAAGGCAGACATCAGAATTACACACATGATTTGTCAACAAGAATCAGCTACCTGTGTATTCTTGTGTAGCATCTAACGGATCGATCCAGACAGTAACACTTTCTGCTGGAACCTCCTTAGGCTGTATTTTTTGCTTTATGTCTTCAGGAATAGTACGATCCCAAGGGACTGTATCCTGCTCAGCTGTATCAACACGCTCCTCAGAATTTATCTGTGGTAAGACAACAAAAGTACTTGCATTAACTTATCAGACACAGTAACTGCAGTACTTAGGAAAAGTATAGGTTTGCTCACATTTTCTCTTTCTTCCTTCACTTCCAGCTCAAAGTGCATGAATTACTCATTTTTTTCAGCAACTCACAGGCTATTAGCATCATGTGACAAGCAATGGAAAACCACAGTCCAGAATCTTACTGTGAACCACACCACAGGTGAACACTCTTGCTTTGGCTGCAACTCTCCCTACTGAAAATTCCCACAATATGAATCGCATTTTTTTTTTTTTTTAAATCAGTATTTAAATGCAGTTGCTTCAAAGACTACAGGCAAAACATTCTACTCTGGAAAATCATACGGTATACAGAAAGTAGGGCTATAATATTCAATTTGTAGAAATGAGTAAATGCAGATTCAAATGTACAGATACACCATCAACAGGCATTTCGCACACTGCATATGACTTGGACAAGTAGGAATCCTAGCATATATATACATATATATATATATATATATATATATATACACATATATAGATATTCCTGCTGCTGGCATTGAGTTACAGCCAGAAATCTAAGCAGCTGAACTGAATGTAACCATTATGCAACTCTCAGAGGAATGTTTTTTCATGAACAAGTTAGTAACATCCTGTATCTGTCTTTAGGGTAGGTAGGTTGGGCTAAGGTCCTAAGAACATGGGCCCATGAAGAACATTTATAAACAGCAGTTAAAGGTCACATTTAAGCCCATTGTCACCTATTGCCTAGCTTAATGAATTTTATTATACACCAGAGGACAATTCAGTATGTCAAACAGAGTTTCATCCAGCAGTGGAGCACACAGTCCCAAGCTGTTAAATGGAATAACGTTCTGCAAAGCCCAATAAAATGTCATTGTGATGACAGCAGCACAGTACTTTTTGATCACAAGAGATGCAGTTGTCTCAAAATACCATATACAATGTTCTCTCATATTACAAAATATCACATAACGTGGCAGGAAGAACTACTGGAGAAATACGGAACAGTATGTCTTAACTCATCCATACCAGCTTACTACAGCTGCAAACATGGTTTATAGGAGAGGTGTAATGCAACTGGACACAAGCAGTGCTAACATGAATTTAGACAAATTCATCTTATTTACTTTTAGAACCTTAGTTACATTAGAAGACTAGTATTGCTATGCTCCCACTGCCATTAAAAAGGAAATAATTACTACTGTGTCCTTCAAGCTTCAGTCTGTGCAAATACTTCAAAAACACATCACTCCACTAATTACTCAGTAGGACAATGATGCTTATGTCTTAGATGTATAGGTTAGATGTCTGAAGCGGAGTGTAGCCAATCTGGAGTTTTAGGATATTTTAGAGTATGTGAACACAAGCTTTTTTATTCTTGCTAACTTTAAAGGTATCTTCCTCTAACATAATTTAAGAGATGTCAAACTGACTAGCTCTAAAGTCCAGTCAAGGCAAAATTGTAGGTGCACATGGCATGCAATGTATCAGCAACCTAGAACCACCAATTACCCTTCACTTGTGAGAGATGGAGTCAAGACTGATAGTTCAGCTTCAAATATATGACAACAGGAGCAGATAAGTCCCCTTCAACCGAAACAACTTATTACAGATGTTATAGGCAAGTGACATTCAAAGACAAGGAAAATGAAGCAGCTATAAGACTATGTTTGAATGTGACAGACTTCGTATGAGCAGGATTTTTACATAATTCACATCATGACAAAAAAGACATCACACCCCCCACAATTTTAACAGATTATTAGCAAAGAGTTAAGTCATCTTCTCTGTGAGAATTCAAAAAGAAAAAGCAAGCAGAACTGCAGCAACTCCAGCCATACATCATAGCTGTCTTCTCACGTAAAACCAGTATCTGAAGCATTGTGTGCCAGACACAGAGCCCTTGAAGTTGCCATGACATTTACAAATTAAACATCTGTCACTGTACAATAAACCTGATGACTGTGTTTTCCCCAAGGGAAAATGGTGCTGCAAAGTCAAGATGAGTAGTTTCACAGACTTGGCAGTCTCAACACAGCCCTCGGGCAGTTTAAGTTCCACTACAGCACATTACATACCACCATAAAAAAAACATTTCCTCAAAAGAAGAAAGAGGCCTCCAAAAAGCTAAATGCTTGGAACCAAAGCTCAAAAGGCAGAATATCTTGTTAAACCTGTTGTTACAGTACACTAAAATTAAAAGTCTGAAACTATCTGAAAGGTATTGTTTTTAGATAAAGACCTCCTACTAGTTCAGACTTCAGAGCAGTGGCCATGACACTGCAGTATTTATAATGCCTGTGAGGAGTCTCTCTCAAAAGCCATTATTATTCTTCCAGAAAGAGGAAATAGTGATAAGGTTGCAGAGCCACCTGGAGAAAATTAAAAGAAAAAAAAAAACCAGCCGGGTCACCAATTCTTCCATTCATATGACCATTTACTCTGTAGCTGCAGCTAAATACTTCACAAATAATAGTTCAAATAGAAATTCATAGCCATTTCAAAACATGCAGTTATTAAAATTACATATTGTTAGGAAGTTACATTATAGGTTTTGCAAGATACAGCTGCCTGAGAAATAATCACCAACCCTTAACACTGGAGACTTCTCTTATTCCTCCTTTTTTTTTAATCCAGGAGAATATTACCCAGAAAACATGCCTTTGTGTTAATATGATGTTTCCATCCTACTTGTCATTCTCATTTGCTGGATGCCTCCAGAGGTCATGACCTTATACTTGAAACTTTTCAGAAGTGATATGGATATGTAGTTGCCGGCATTCCCAAATCTTGCCTCACAAATTAGGAGCACCCATGGTAGAAGGAAAATCATAATGCCAAACGTTACAGACCATAGAGCTTGTTTTAGCAAGATGCTCTGAGTCAATTAAACTGACACATTAGTGTAAATACTTAAAAGTTTGCATATCTATCATTATACACAACTTCGCCTACTCCTAAGAGTCGGATTTAGATAGCAACCCATCATGCAAGAACATGGGATAGCAAGCAGAAGACAGGAATAAACTGCCATTTGGGGTAACCCACCTAACAGCTGTAATGTGTAAAAGCCCATCTTGGGAGGTTCTGAAATCTGCCCACTGACACCAAACTTAACTACATTTCAGTAATCTTTTCTCAGTTATGCTTGAAGTAAAAGCCTTCCTCACAAAGAACTGCATCAAACGCAGAGGTTTAATAAAATATAGGTAAATCAGTGCATGGAATACTGCTGAAAGGTTAAAAAAGAATATTCATAAGCACAGATTTCGCCAGCACAGAGCTTCCCCAAAATGAGCTTGTGAGGTGTAGGAATTCCGTAAGAAAAAATGATGCTGCTCATGGGAGCCAGCAGCAGATATCCAATGGCAACACCAGGATCAGCTCATGCTGTGCTTTCCAAAACACCTAGGTGCTTCCAGCCTTCAGAAACCTCTCAAATAGAGAACATTCCCCTCCAGCACATTGGTGGTTGGAATACAGATCTGTTCAGGGACACAGAGGCAACTCCAGCATACTACAAACCTGTCTGGATAAATGCAGTGCTCTGAACAAACAGCCAGCAGTCCTGAACACATGAAGACTTCAGAGAACCTCACAGTGGCTCTTTCTCCTGTGCTGGGTTACTCCCTACCAGCACTTCATGATGTCTCTGTGGCAGCTCAGCACCCAAATCCCCCCTACTTGAATAGTAGCTAGGGGTCTGTGGCATGGAGCACAATCTTGGGCTTTTTCCTGGTTTAAAAGAGTAGGGCACAACTGGACTTTGAATTCACCCATTAAAGATAAATTAAACTGAAAAAATATATGCTAAAAAAATTAAAAGAAGCTTCTATTCAAATATATGGATGATTTTTTAAAAACATGCATCAGTACATGCAAATGCAATGCTTATCTTAGAAAGTGTTTGGTGTTATGTGATTTTTTTTACATTTACTACTCTCCCTTCTCCCCCACATACTTTATACAGCCCAAAACTAATTTTGTATTTTCATATAAAAATAATCCAGTATCTTAAAAAAGACAAGGTAGCACAGCTATCTATTCCTGAGTGTGTCAACATCCCCATCTGATAAAGTACTCTCAAATCCAAATCTTAGTTCTGTTTCATTAGCAAATAAAACAACAGAAATATGACATCTGTTATAAAGAAGAAATACTAATTAAGCTACTCAAAAAAAAAAAAAAAAAAAAAAGAAACCCCCCCCTCCCCAACACCACAAAACAATCCCCCTCCCGCCCAGAGTACAGGTAACAACAAAATATACATTCATATTCTGGCTAGAGAATGGTGAGTATTCCAGGTATTATGTTTCAGGAACAGAGATTGGAACACGTTGAACAGAGAGGTAGTAGATGCCCCACCCCTGGAAGAGTTCAAGGCCAGGCTGGACAGGGCTCTAAGCAACCTGATTTGAGTTGAAAATGTCCCAGCTCATTGTTGGGGCTTAGATTAGATGGCCTTTAGAGATCTCTTCCAACCCAAACTATTCTATGAACCTATGATACAATGGATAAGTCCATTGATTTGAATGGGACCACGGAAATGAAAAGCCTGGAGGCTTAGACGAAATAGCGTGCACAGGGGAGCATTAGTAAACCATTAATAGATGTTTATTTTTCTGTTTTGTTAGCACACTAATCCTGCATGACCTACACAGCCACTTCACCAGTGATGATGCAGCGTAAGCGTTATGCATACCCAAGAACCAAAGTTAACTTTGCCACATCACCTGAGTGGAGATAGAGGAAAGCAGTGCTGAGATAGAAGTAAATGCAAACATTTACAAACAATAAACCAAAAATGATTCTGATACCTTCTTTCTGGCTGACTGAGAGATATCCTCTGTGGAGAGTGGAAGATATTTTATACTACATACATTCTCTGGACTAATGCCCAAGGCAACCAGTAAGAGTTCAGGTTCGTGTCTGTCCAATCTGGTGGCCTTCTACAATGGAGTGACTGCAAAAGTTGACAAGGGAAGACCAACTGGTGTTGTCTACCTAGACTTCTGTAAGGCCTTTGACACAGCATCACAACATCATTATCTCCAAACTGGAGAGACATGGATTTGAAGAGCAGACTATTTGGTGGATAAGAAACTGGATGGATGGATGGATGGATGGATGCAGCCAGGAAGTTGTGGTCAAGGGCTCTACATCCATGTGGAGGCTAGGAGGCTAGTGATGAATGATGTCCCTCAAAGCTGTGTTTTGGGACTGATGCTCTTTAATACCTTCACCAATGACAGTAAGATCAAGTGCACCCTCAGCAGGTTTGCAGATGACATGAACCTGAGCGATGTAGTTGACACAACAGAAGAGACACCATTCAGAGAGACCTGGACAAACTTGAGAAGTTGGCTCATGAGAACCTCATGAAGTTCAACAAGTCCAAGTGCAAGTTGTTGCACCTGGGTTGAGAGAACTCACTGAGAACATAATGGAGCAGGACTTGGGGGATGGATCTTGGGGACGAAAAGCTGGACATGAGCCAACAGTGTGTGCTCACAGCCCAAAAGGCCAACTACCTCCTAGGATGGATCAAAAAAGGAGCAAGGCCAGCAAGTGGCAAGAGGGCATTCTCCTGCTCAATCGGCCCTCATGAGACCCCAACTGAAGTATTGCAAGCAGGTATGGAGTCCTCATCCCAGTAATGACACAGACCTATTAGAGTAGGTCCAGAGGAACACCACAAAGATGATTGGAGGGGTAGAGCACATCTTCAGCAAAGACAGGCTGAACGAACGGGGTTTATTCAGCCTGGAGAAGGGAAGGCTCCAAGCAGACCTTACAGCAGCCTTCCAGGGCTTAACAGGGGCTTATAAAATAGATGGATAATGCCTTTTTATAAGGGCAGATAGTGACAGGACAAGGGAAATTGGTTTTAAACTAAAATAGGACAGATTTGGCTTAGATGTTAGGAGGAAATTCTTTACCATAAGAGTGGTGAGGCACTTGAAGAGATTGCCCAGAGAAGTGGATGCCCCACCCCTCAGTGTGTTCAAGGCCAGATTGGATGGGTCTTTGAGTAGCTTGGTGTAGTGGAAGGTATTCCTGCTGATGGCATGGAGATTGAAAGAAGATGATCTTTAAAGTCCCTTCCAACCCAAGCCATTCTATGACTGTAGGATACCCACAACTACATGCCTTGAAAGGTGTAGTGACCTATTAGGGACTGTACTTGATTTGCTCTTATTTGACTGTGCTTCAGAGATGTCACAATGCAGGGGACAGCAGTTCAACCAGCAGTCTTTGGGCCTTCCCCCACTTACACACCAAGCCTCATCCCTTCAACCGCTGCTGCTGTGCTACACTGAAGAGCAAAATGCCCTTATACCCACCTCCAAGTCAGACTGTTTTACCTCCACTGGCTCTGCTTCTCTTGTTTCTTACCTCAAATGTATCAGAGGTGAAAGCTGTCTCAGCTTCTTTCAGCATCTGTACATACACAAATTGTGTGAAGGAATCAGATGCCAAAACCTCTGAATGTAAACACCCACTTGACAAGTCAGGACACATAAGTATGCACAACAGCAGAGCACTCTGCAGGAGAGCAAAAAGCAGTCAAAGCACCGTATTTCCAGTATCTGAGGAAAGTATCTAACCTACGCTGGTTATGAAACAGGGCTCCAGAATCTGTTACAGAAAGAAGGATGTGTATTCACAGCAAGACCTAACTCACATGCAGCCAGGACCACTCATGAGCCCTCCCTCCTAACTACTGAATTTAGGGATGGTGAGTAGCAGTTTTCACTGTGAATGAAAGCTTTTCCTTGAAAGTTTATGACTTCAAAAAGAATGCAAATTCAGGAATCAAAATACCACTTCATTTTTTAAGTTTAAAATGCCTTTAAGCTTAAAATAATTTAAATAGTAGCCTTACCAGCCTAGTAAAAAAAAAAAATTAAAAAAATCTAGTTTTTTCAATACAGACACTTTTAAAGCCAGCTGTTTTCTTTGGAAAAGGCTCTTTTCCTCCTTAGATTTCCACAACATATTAGAAAGGAAAAACGAGCCTTTTCAGGTGATGTTCATGCCTTTCCAAAAGGTTCCTCTTGCTAAAGTTCAATTTAGAAAAAGTTTTCGCAAGGCAGATTTTCTTACGAAAGGAGAGAGGACCTTGTTGAATCATGTCATTTTCTAAAAAAACAGCTCATTAAAAGGTAATTAATTTTAATAAAACTATAAAGCACATTTGTATACAAATGTGTAAGGTAGGAAATTATACTAATGTATGAAATAATAAGAGGTATAAAACCCACTGGTCTCATGTTGTAATTCATTTGAAGAGAAAACCACAAATACTTCTGTAATTATGCCACGACACTGACAAAGGATACATGCATTTTTCAAGGCACCTAAGTCCAGACAGACAGAGGTTTTCTTCTACCATCAACTCCATCTTTATTTATTTTACAACAAGAAGTCACTTAACGCAGGAATAAAATGACAGAATGTGCAAAGAAGAGCATGCACAAACCTAAATGTCAAGAAGTTCAATTAGAGCTTATCAAAACTCGTTAGGTAACTTTGGTCATTAAGCCAGCAGGAAGCAGACTGAAACAAACAGGATTTCATAAATGGCAAAGACATATCAGATGACAATTCTGCTTCTACTGACTTACAATGAATAGAGATTGGTGAAAACAACAAAAGTGGAACTAAAGCAATCAGCACAGATCACAGAATTCACTGTTTCCACCAGTAATCTGCAGAGACAACTAGAATTTTAAACCAGTAAAATAAGCCACTCGCTCATTAGCTCATGTAAGTTATTTCAGTAGATGGCAAAAATCTCTGCTACAGTTCTATACAGGCGGAAGTCTAGTAAGGAGAAAGAGATGACTACCTTGTCACAAGAGTTGCAACACTTCTTTTAACAAAGCATCCAAATAAGGCCAGATTAGAAGTCTACCAATGCAATAAACACACAGAAGTCTTCCACTGTTTGTAAGTGGCTACACCACTAAGAAACTCAGCTCTCCAGACGCTCAACTGAGAGATTAAACACCCCAAGTGTACACACAAGCCAAATGAACTACTTCTAATTACAACTGAAAAGATAATCACAGAACTCACTGACATAAATTTACAGCCTTTGATTTCATTTTTATGTAGAGAGAGTCATCTGGCATCAGCCCTGTTAAGAGATGCATCTCCAGGCGACACCAATTACTGAAATTTCAGATTAAAATTCACACTCCTTATTTTACTTAGAAACCCACTGGCAGTTGTTAAGATCATCCAGGTTAGAAAAACATTAATTTTATTAAAAGCCCTAAGACTGTAGGATGACATTCTCACAACCTGAAGAGACAAATTACTGAACTTACTCAGTAAAGCACAATCTTAAGGAGCATTTTGTTTCTTAAACCTACTTCTTTAACATACTTATTTTTCACACTGAATCAGTCTAAGATGCATAGATAGCCATCTCAGATGAAATTCCAGTTTTCTGGGTATGATAGTTGGCACAGTGGTCAGAAGCCTGTAAACAGTGGGTTTAAACCTAGAGAGTATTTAGAAGGAAATCAAAGTGACATACTCTTGAATTTTAATTTAAAACACCAATGCCGGATTCCAGCATTGTCATGCACAAACTTGAAATGCAGCATTTATCATCAATTTTAACTGGAAAAGAGATAGAAAAGTTTGTATTCAGGAGAGCAGCAAGACTCATAAAAAGATGTTCAAAGAGAAAGACTGGGATAGAACAATACGTAATTTCCATCACAGTCACAATAAAATAAAAAAAGGAACAAACAAGATGAAGCTCTGTTTAGTATTTACACTAGAAAATAAGATCTATAACTAATGCAACTATAGAATATAAATTAATGCACTGGTCTAAAATAAGCCAAAACAGCTCAAAAAGAGAGTGTAGGACAAAATTAAATCTGACAAATAAGAGTGAAGTCTTCATCCTGTAAAAATAATGCTAGTAGAGTGCAGAAGCAAAATTACAAAATTTTGTGAGTCACTTTAAAATTGACTTTTTCACAGTCAGAGGACAGAGATAATGTGGTCAAAGTACAAGTTTAAGGAACACATCATCCTCTGTCAATCACTCCTGTCGTTGTGAGCAAGTGGGTCTGCTCCTTCAGATGTGCCATAATGGGAAGCAAAGCAGGGTATTCCTAAGCAGCCTTTATTTTAAATTTTTACCTTGGATATATTCAGTTATCAGGTTCCTGGCACTGACCACTGGACAAGCCACGTTAGAAAATGTAAGACTGTGAGACATGGTGCTAAGAGAGATCTTTTACCAGATAATGCTGCTGAAACCCTGGTATCATGAGATCATTTCTTCACAGAAGCTCTCCTGAGCAAAACATAACAAGTGTTTTCGGTCAGTCTCTACCTGAATTTGGAAAGACTACCTCCCCAGTTCACTCTGCCCCCTGCAGCAGGGCTGGCTCAAGCATATCCTTAATCTCCTCACCTACTTTCCAGCCCAATCCTTATTGTACCACCACTGTGCTAGCACAAGGAATAAATAAGGCTGCATGGAGACACAATCAGGAAAGCAGAGAAGTAACCCAGAAGGATAAACAAGATAAATAAAAAATGAAAAGAAGAGAGGCTGATTTCAGCTGGATCAGAGCTTTAACTCGTTCTCAGCACAACAAATAGATGAAGACAACATTCAGGTACTGCAGGAGCAGTAAACACATCAAGACTGTAACAAGTTGAGAAGAGAAACTGCTGCATATATTTTACGATTAAGTATGTTTTAAAACTAACTGTACAGACACACTTCATAGAATATGCATGCAAATATTCACTGCTGGATTTTGAGTGTGATCAGACAACACTGAGTAATATACACAGCTTAGAAAGAAGTGACTTCTCCTTCCTCCCTTATTTTTCTCATGCCTATTTCTGAGGGATATAAAAACAACACTCAACACCACTCAAACTACTACAAAGTGAAGAAACAGAATTGTTCTGTTCCTCTTTGGTCTTACCTAAGATAGTTTTGAGAAGTCTTGAACTGACGCAAAAGCATCTATTTATATCAAACAGAGCAGGTGATGTAAGCAGTGGAGTTCCTCTTCCTCTGTAGAGACAGTACCTTTACTTGAAAGAACAAAGGCAAAGTATTTGTGGGGCTTTTTCCCCCTCAGATTTTTAAAGTTTTTTTTTTATAAATCACAACTCCTAGTATTTTAAGACTTTTTCCAGATTTATTTCAGCTTCTGCAAGTGAGAAGCCCAATTCATCTACCTTCTTCTAATAACCACACCTTAAGGGAAGATCTTCTTCAGAGAGACTATTTACCTGCTTTCCTTTTTTATGTCCAGCAGTACAATACAGGGAACCCAAGGCTGCTCAATGGCAAGTTTATTTCAGTCAAATGACTTCTCCCCGTGGTTATTTTGAAACATTGGAAAGCCGTGGTTATTCTTAGAGAATCAGAGAATAATAAGATGGTTTGGACTGGAAGGGACCTTCAAGATCATCTCATTCCAACACCCCTGCCATGTGCTGGGACACCTTCCACTAGATCAAGTTGCTTAAAACCTTATCCTGCCTAGCTCTGAACACTTCCAGGGAGTAGGACATCCACAGCTTCTCTGGGCAACCTGTTCCACTGCCTTGCTACTCTCCCAGTAAAAATTCTTCTTAATATCCAATCTAAACTTGCACTCTTTCAGTTTGAAGCCATTCCCCCTTGTCCTGTCACATGCCCTTGTGAAAAGTCTCCCTCCAGCTCTCTTGTAGCCCCTTTCAGGTACTGAAAGGCCACTATAATTTCTCCCTGGAGCCTTCTCTTTTCCAGACTGAATAAATCCATTGCCTTTGCTTTATAGGCATATTTTAGCACCCAGCTTTTGCGCTAGTTCATCTTCCTAGCTGTAGCATTTGTCACGAATTTAAATACTAAGGTACACCTGTCAAGCTGAAGGACTCCATGATCTGAGAAAATCAGGAGCGTAAGCTTACTCTTGGAATTACTTCAGTTTTTGTTTGACAGATTTTATTAGCAGCATCTTTTCTTGCAAGGAGAGAAGAGGGGATTTATTTGACTTCAGGAACATTTTTATTCCAGAGTGTCACTTTGTACAGCATGATAAGGCTACAGATATAAAGTAAGATACTTCTTACAAGAGGCAATTTTATACTGACTCAGAAAATCCTCCATAATCGTTATATTCACACCAAAACTGCAGCAGGTCTGTTCTGTGAAAGAACTGCAGTTTCAGATGTGTTGTTCTGAAGTTACACATGAAGGATTTGCAGATCGAGAGCATACCTTCACATCTGAGGAGTGCATATGGTATGCATACGGTAAAAGAAAGCTTTTATTTTGGTTTAGCCAAATGTTTATGAATACATCCTCATCACAGATTTTGAGAGACAGAATGTCTTATTAGTATATACAGCTTAGTGAATTTTTTTTAAACACCATATGAGATATGCTATTATTATCCACATCATGGACTTAGAATATTAAGCATCCCAGAGCTGATCTGTCAGACTGAATAACTCCAGATCACCTGAAAATCTGTCAAACACATTCTTCCTAGACAACCTCAGTGCTCACGCTCAGTCAGTCTAAGGAGGAGTGAGGAAAAGGAGAAGACATATGCTTGTTATTTCTTCCAGTTCCACAGACCTATACAGATATTTTTGTCTTCATACTGCTTTTGAGAACACATCTGCACTTTAGAAAGTACCATATATTCTTAAAGACTAGCAGCACAAGTCAACTACAAGAAAAATAAAAAAGAGTACTGAAGTTTGTTAAGAGCAGATATTCAGAGATAACATCTTCTGAGGGAAAGACACACAAGTCAGACTGTCACTGCTAGGAAACACAGGCACCAGTGCAGAGTTTACATGTGTGACCACAGACACTGAACATTCACTGAGCTCTTCAAGCCCAGACTAAATGGCAGACTTCTCTAGAAGCACAGGCAACTCTTACAGCAAGACTAATGAAGCCCCTCCATCTGTGAAAGGGGAGGAAGCATACAAGTTTCAAGCTGTGACCCAGGTAAGCTGTAATGCCAAGCTCCATGAAGACACTGAATAATAAGAGAGAACAGGGTCAATACTTTTTCCTCCTTTACCATAGGGCCTGTGAAAGTGATTTGTCACTGACAGACAATCCAGCAATCTTTAGAACAGAACCTTCATAATCTTTCTGTAAAGGAAGATTAGTACCATACCAACTTTATTTCAAACATTGAAGAATTTGTTGTTTCCTTTTATTTCATACTCAACAGGTTCTTTACAACACTTTAAAACCCCACCAAAACAAACAAAAAAGCCAACAAACAAAAAACTACATGCTACCCTGAGAAATTTCCAAAACAGCCACTGAAAACTCATTGTACAGTAACTTAAGAACCAAAAAAAAAAAAAAAAAACTTAAGTACTTTTTCTGTCAACCTGTCCAGGAGAAGCATACAATTGCCACCTTTGAAATCCAAATTTAGGGTTTTCTAGCAATTTCAAATAACAGCGAAAACCTAAGGAATTTAACATCAAGAGATAGCAGCTCTCCTTTACTGAAGCGAAAGCAGAAACGATGCCAACAAAACGCAGAAAGCCTCAAAGTATAGTTCTGGTTTTGGTGCGACCTGAAGCATTAGACACAGGTTTCAGAAATGAAGGAGAGCAGGGAGTGCTGTGTACACTTCTGAAAGCAAAGTAAACTCATTTAGCCCAGGTAAAATGATTCACAGCGTGACACAGCTGTTAGCTTATCTGCAGTCCCACAGTCACGAGAGCGAAACACTGTCACTGCAGCACCATGTTCCTAGACCTCAAATTCTCAATCGCTTCTTCCCCTTCCTGGCTCTCCCCATCACTGAAGGCAGGCTGGACAACTACGAAAATAACAGCATTCCCAATGCACCCTAACCACACGCGGAACCTGCGCTGTGAAGCTACCTGTATCCTCGGCCAGAGATCACATAATCCACTGTGCTGAGACTCGGTGTTTCCCCCACCCCTCGATGGGGTTTCACCTCGCGTGGCTCCGCTTACAACACGCACCCACTGCCCCTGCAACCCGACACCCCGGCTACACCCGTGAGGCGGCACTGACACAGGCGGCGGGGGAAGGGGAAAACGCAGGGGAAGGGTAGCGCTTGCTGCCCGCGGCCACGGAGCGGAGAGCGCCGGTGGCGAGCAGCGCATCGCGGGTGGCGAGCAGCTCATCGCGGGTGGCGAGCAGCCACGGCCGGGGCAGCAGCGCAGGGCTCGGGGGGGTCGGGCACCCACCTGGACGGCGGGGAAGGCGCCCTTGAGCAGGTGGAACATCCTGCGGTTGGACAGCAGGTCGCCGGTGGTGAGCTGCTCCTCGGCCCCCTCCCGCGTCTTGCCCTTCGCCTTGGCGTTGAGCACGTTCCCCTCGCGGACCCGCTTCACCTCCTCGCCGCCCCGCGCCGCCGCCAGCACCGACACGGCCAGCAGCTCCCGCAGGTCCACGGAGCCGCGGGGCGCCTCGGGCCCGCCGCCCGCCGCGTCGCTCAGCATGAAGAAGGCGAAGCGGCCGGCCAGGAAGCCGGAGTAGAGGTGGTAGAGGACGCCGAGCCCCAGCAGGCAGAACACGGCCATGCCGAGCGGCGAGAGGCGGATGCCCATGGGGGCCATGGCCGCGGGGCACGGCAGGGCAGTGCCAGGGCAGTGCCAAGGCAGGGCAGGGCAGGGCGGCGGGGCCGGGCTCAGCACAGCCCCATAGCGCAGCACGGCACGGCCGGGTCCGGAGCGGCTCCACGCTCCCGGCAGAGGCGGCCCGTCTGTATCCGGGTCAGGCGGGGGCGGAGCGCGCCGCTCGCACTGAGCATGTCCCGCCGGCCCGGGCGGTCCGGCACGGGGGGAGCGCGGGGGGCGCTGGGGTACCTGAGGGGAGCATCCCTGGGTTACCTGCCATGAGCATCCCTGGGTTATCTCCCGTGAGCATCCTTAGGTTTCCTGCTGTGGGCATCCCTGGGCTACCTGCCGTGGGCATCCCTGGGTTATCTGCTGAGAGCATCCCTGGGTTATCTGCTGAGAGCATCCCTGGGTTATCTGCCATGGGCATCCCTGGGTCATCTGCTGTGAGCATCCCTGGGCTACCTGCCGTGAGCATCCCTGGGCTACCTGCCGTGGGCATCCCTGGGTTATCTGCTGAGAGCATGCCTGGGCTACCTGCTGGGAGCATCCCTGGGTTACCTGCCATGAGCATCCCTGGGTTACCTGCCGTGGGCATCCCTGGGTTATCTGCCATGGCAGATATCATCCCTGGCAGCTCACAATGGCTTTCCCCCGCTGGTTGTCCTGAACTAAATGGTTTGGGGTGCTTTTTTTTCCCCTCATGTCCCAGGCAGCAGGTGCTCCAGGAATCCGCTGCGACGGAGCCAAGGGAGCTGCCCCCGCCCACGGGACAGGTGCCGGAGCCCACCCGGCACGCCAGGAAGAAGTTTTCTCCTGGAAATCGCTGTTGGCATAAGTTGCCACTAAATTTCTGGAGATGTGCTGTTAGTGGTGCTGAGCATCTCTGCCGAGCATCTCCTGTTTCTGTTGTCCTGGTTCGGGAAGTTTGGGCCCCATTGGAAAAGGAAAGGGACACAAAGTTAAGAATTCCTCTCATTCAGTAAAATGAATCAAATCCAACTGTTTTCTCAGCCAGATGATATGCTAAAGGCCTACCTGTCTTGATTTTTACCTTTTCTTTACACCTTGGTTTGGGGGAGTGTGAAACTGCATGTTCATAGCCAGAATGGACATCTGGGTTGGGAACTGGGAAAAGTCTCTGATTTCTGTCCATTCTCATTCCTAGTTCTTTCTAGTAGTTTCGAGTAAGTTAGAAACAAAAGAATTAAGTTAATTCAGTGTTGTTTGAGGTAATTACATATTTTTTTATTTTGATCCCTTGATATGCAGGTTGTGGAAAGAGACCTCAGTAGTGACTCTGGGAAGAAGTCATTACCAGGGATTGTGCATTATAAGTATTTTCCCGTGATCTTGCATTTTATTTTTTCAAAAGTGTTAAACTTACATATTAACGTGAAAACTAGGAAAGACCAAAATTAAGATTGGCCTTGCAAATTGAAGTTGCCATGTCATCTCCTCTGCGTTTCCATTTTAATGGCATCTGCAATTACATGGTTACATATGAAGCATCCTACAGGATCACACCCTGTCAGAATTATATATGTATGTGCAGGGAGTGAAAGTTAAAGAAAGGATCTTAGAACAAGGAAGCATTCTATTTGAAATGGGATTTAAAAGAGTTGGACTTTATTCTTAGCTATGTTGGGATTAAACTTTTTGTGCTATTAGGCAACAACTAGAATGTTTTTCAGCGTCCCTTTTTAAGTGCAAATTCTTGTGCTTGATTTTTTTTTCATGCACTTGCTTCGCTGACACAAAAGGGACTTGAAAGCTTGAAAGTTCACTTTCCTTAATATTGATTTCACAGTTCAGCATTTCACATAATGATAATGGTAAGAGGCTGTGCAGCAATACAGGGTTGGTATGAGACAAAGCAGACTTGTGTCAGTAATGAGCTATAAATGCAGCACTTTACAAGCATGCATAGTTTTTGTGTTCTCTTTTAAAAAATACTGGGCAAAGTAGTCAACAGCTGTGCTGCTTGATGCTATCAGTAACAGTTTATGTGTGTTTGGTAAACTTGAATTTTAAACTGCTGTTGGAGCAAACCCAGGAGAAGGAAGAAAACCTTCAACTTTATGAACCGGTTTCTTGCTTAATGGAAAGAAAGTAAAATACTAGGCTTTTTGTACCACTGAAGTTTGCAGAACCTTACAGAGGTATAGAAAATTAATGGATTTATTACTTACTGCCTACATTTTTATGCCTGCAGTAAACATAGGAAGAAAATCTTAACAGTAATGTAAGCTATGAAGAGGACGGTGCACAGAGGGCTCCTTATTTCCCTGATACTGTATGTACCATCTGTACCATGTTTCAGAATAAACAGTGTTCATTACTGAATGCAGTCATACGACCAATAGGCAATAGGCTGGCATGCTGTTTCTCCATAGCAATCTTATTCTGTAATTACGGATGTAATTTTTAAAGGTCTCAGTCTGGTACCTCCCATGCTGTTTTCCCAAGATCCTTAGATCAGGTTGCTCATATTTATCCACGGTGCTGTTGACTTCACATGGACTCCAGAACACCACACAGATATTTGCAAAGTGTTCCTGGCAGATGGTATAAAGGGAGTTTAGGCAAGGTTTCCTTATTGCTTCAACTTGTGAGGTGGGTTTTCAGAGACCATGGTGCAGGCATAAAATGAAATCAACTTGGAAAAAAAGAAAGTATCTCTGTGCATCCTTAGCAAAAGGAGATTTATCTCTTTACTTGAAAGATGAGGTAAAAATCTAATGGAAGTGTTTCTTTTGAAAATATAAGATTATTCTTTTGGACACCTTAACTAATTGTGGGCCAGATAATTTGATGTATCTGAAAAAAAAAAAGTTTTTGCCTGAAACAAACTAAGTTTTTAAGCTTATTTGTATTTTTGACAGGAAAATTATAACCATCTGTAATACTGAAGTGATCCTTAATTGGCTAAAAGAAAGGTGCTCCAACATGGAATGAAGCTGAGGATGCAGATCTGATATTACATACATTCCTATTGGGTCTGTGTCAGCAGCCATCCTAGGAGTCCACTTTATGTTAAGGCAGTCTTGACGACCTGAACAACAGGCTGGTGTGCTGAAAGTAATGTGCCCCTGTGGGGGTTGAGGGGACCCTGCACAGAAATGGTTGAGGAGGAGGTAAATGGTTTGGAAACTTCTCTTTCCTCAAGAAACCTGTCATGGCTAAAAGAAACATATATTGACAGAATGTATGAGAACAGCCATCTCTTTGTCTTTTCCTCAGAGCTGTTTCCCAGCTAAGCTAGGTAAGACAAGTAACTCTTATCTAAGAAGAAGCAAAGAAGCATTCCTTTCCTCATAAGTGGGGGAAGGGAAGAGAAGGAGGAGAAGAGAATGGCTCAGAAGGCAGTACAGCGCATGTCTAAATCCCTTTGAGATATATATAACCCCTAAGACCTGTGGCTGGTGTGTGTTTTTTTGCCACCCAGCTGTGAGTTCTGGCAGCTCTACAGTGTTCCTGAAATACACTTCCTTTCCTGCTTGAAAGTCCATGGTTTAGCTCTCTACCTGCATGAACATTGGAGATTGCAGCACCTTTAGCTTCCCAGAGAAACAGTCACTGTGGAATGACTTGGCAGAGTGTCTCAGGTGGGTTGCAGTGTGGTGGGAGAGAAGTGCATTGCTTTATGTTAGGTTCATCTAGCAGAGGCTGCGCTGACAGACAGGCAACGTGATATTGCATTCTGCCTCCCTCCCTGAACGTACCAAGAGAGATGCTTCTGCTGTTCACTGCCACATTCTTGACATGAAGGGTGGTGACTTTGTCAGAAGAATTGTACCTTGAGTTGGAGAGGCTGACAAATGAAGAGGCCACTTGCTTGTAGAGAAAAGGCATTAAAAGATGTCCTGAGCACCTGGTGGTGATCCCCAAGAAGCACGATGAGGAAGGCTATGTAGGTACTGGTAACCTCTGGCCATTGTCAGGGAAGTCAGTTCGGGAGAGGAGAGAGCCATGGCCATATACAAACCCCTTGTTTTTGCTATATGTGCATGAGGAGAATGCCAGAGCACATGGAGTTTGGTGTCTCTGACCTGTAGAGTCTGTAGGAAGAGTGTATAAACTAGTGAGCTGGCATCCTTGTCCAAGCTAGAAGTTTTTTGTCAGCAGTGTTTTACAGTGTAGTGTATTGCCACAGCTGCTTTGCCAGCATCATTGCTGACTCGTGGAAAAGCAGACAATGCACACATCTTCCACAGCTCCAGCCATGTGAGCCAGTTAACAGGGTCTGTCAGCAGCCACTGAAGTGCTGTGTTGCTGTTTATTTCTCTGTGACTCCTTCCTAACACTGATGGCTTATGAATCCATTCACAGGCAACCTTCGTGAGTGCTCAGTTTTTGTGTTTGCAGCTGAAAGATGTCTGTGGAAAACACCAGGAGCCCCTCAGGGTAAGAGCTGAGTTTGGTCTGCAGCATATGAAAAAGATCTTTTGTGTCTGCACTTCTGAGAGGCCAAGAGCGAGCAGATGACTCTTGGATGGGACCAGAGAACCCAAAGAGAATCTGCTGTGAAAGTGTCAGCACCAGCTGCCCCCACTATATTTCCCTGTCAATGCTGGGAAGGTAGTCCATGAGGGAGTCCCATACAAGGTTTTTGTAGTGTGGGGTAGGTTTCCCTTGCATAGAGCATTTGATTGGTACATTGTGTGTGCATGGGCAGCTATGAACAGTTGGTTTATGTAATCAGGCTCTTCCTCCTTTCTTGCTGTTTTCTCCTTATCTTTCCTTTTCTTTCTTTCCTGGTGATTTTGGTTGTAACGCCACCTCGCCCAATCCTGTTTGCAGCAGCAGCCCCAGTTAGAGCTGGCCCTTTCTTATATCCTGACTTGACTCTGCAGGGCTGAGTCTTGGGAGGGTTGTGCAGAGACATATCAAACTTGAGGGTATTTTTTATGCTTTATTTAAACTAGTATGTAAAATCAAAGCAGAATGCTACAAAATATGTGAAGCACGAAGGTGGACCAAACAGGGAAAAAAGGGTGGATGAAGGTCTCTATTTTAGAGTGTATCTGAAGAGTTCCTAGGTACCTGTATTCCATCTTTTCTCAAAGGTTTCCTTCCCATACCAGGGTGCTCCTTGGACATGGATGCTTCCCTTTTCTTTCTGGAGAGGAAATGGATCCAAATACACCCAAATGCTGTGCTGCCATTCAGTGAAAGCTTGATAGGCTGGAAATTTGGGCAGAAAGAAACCTAATGAGGTTCAACAAGGGCAGATGTAAGGTCCTGCACCTGGGGTAGAATAACCCCAGGTACCAGTACAGGCTGGGGGCTGACCTGCTAGAGAGAAGTTCTGCTGAGAAGGACCTGGAGTCTTGGTGGATGACAAGTTGACCATGAGCAGGCAGTGTGCCCTTGCTGCCAGGAGGGCCAATAGTATCCTGGGGTGAATGAGAAAGAGTGTTGCCAGCAGGTCAAGAAAGGTGATCCTCTGCCTCTGCTGGGCCCTAGTGGGGCCACATCTGAAGTATTGTGTTCAGTTTGGCTCTCACAGTTCAAGAAAGAGAAGAAGCTACTGGAGAAGGTCCAGTGGAAGGCCACAAAGATGATTAAGGGACTGAAGTATCTCTCTTATGAGGAGAGACTGCAGGAACTGGGCCTGTTTAGTCTGGAGAAGAGAACACTGAGAAAGGATCTTGTTAATGTGTATAAATATCTAAATGGTTGGTGTCAAGGGGATGGTGCCAGGCTCTTTTCAGTGGTGCCTGTGACCAGATGAGGAGCAGTGGCCTAAACTAAAACACAAGAAGTTCCACCTCATCATGAGGAAGAACTTCTTTACACCGAGGATGGCAGAGCACTGGAACAGGCTGCCCAGGGAGGTCATGGAGTCTCCCTCTCTGGAGACATTCAAAACCCACCTGTACATAATCCTGTGTCATGTGCTCTAGGTGACCCTGCCTTGGCATGGAGGTCCCTTCCAACCCTAACAATTCTGTGATTCTGTGAAATATAAATATAGGATGAGTCTATAATCTGCAGTCCATGTGGGAATTATATCTGTATTTCTCACCAGAACAGGATCCAGCTCCTGGAGCTTGCAGCAGGTCCCACCACCAGAACTAGAGTCATCATGGACATTCATGAGCTATGCAGAGCCTGTTGCCTGCATTGTTCCAGGTCTGCTTAGTGCTGATCCTGATATGTTCAGCCAGCAGCGATGCAGCCAGTCTTCTCGCTGCCTGACTGTCAGGAGAGATTGTTTTGCCCTCCTTGCCTACTCGCACCCATGAGTTTCTCAGTGCACTAAGCTGCATCCAGGGGATGCTGCTTATGGCAAGTCTGGCTTTGTACCGGGGCTTGGTTCTGGTTTAGTGGCAATGCTAAGATTATAAAATGCAATACCTGTGATTCAGGAGAAGGGAAAATGGAAGACCCCAATCCAAGAGAGGGCATCCAAGGTGAAAAACAGATGCAAAGTGTTAGAGAAAAAGACCTGTCTATGATGGGACTCTGGAAGGAAGGAACATGGTCCAAGCCTGCATTAGCAGAAGAGCAACTGCAGTCAGGTCCTGTGAGGTCAGGAGTCAAGCACTGGGAAGGAATCTGACAGGACCTGTGGGTTGGTTTGGGGAATTCTGATATGGGCACTTTGTGCTTGATTTGATGTGAAACTGGTTAGCCAAAAAGTTTGGAACAAATTTTAATGGACACAGTCTCTATAAATTAGATCAGACCTTATATAAATGCAAAACTTTAGCATACTCCTTCAAGACCTTATGCCATCATGTGGGTACAATCAAAGCTTGCTTTAGGATAATGAAAAGAGTAGAATTTTGCTACCTTTCTGAGTCACAGATTTCTTAATAGGCCTGTTAGGTACAGAGGTACATAGCCTAACAGCCTAACAGCTATTTTGAAAAAAATACTGTATCTCCAAGGAAATTAAAAAGTCTTTGAGAAATGAAGTGTAGAAATATTTTCTGAATAAGTAAGAAATTAAGAAGTTTAGAAAGGAAAAGGCTGAATTTGTATGGAACCTTTGGAGGATTAGAAGAGCGAGCTTATATGTAAAAGCTTATGTGATGCATAAAAAAGGGCTCTGTAGATACAAGTTAAACTATATGGTATGCAGACAACTGCAACAAAAGGAAATATGAGGAGGGATATTTTATTTACATGTGATGTTGGTGCAAAAATCTTAAGTGCTTGTAACTTTGTCAGTTTTGGGTGCTGTACAGAGAAATCCTTTTGTTTGAATTGTAAACAGCTTGGGAGTTAAATGTAATTTCACTGGTAACTGAACACCAAGGCTGCGGAGATTCTGATCCACAGTGTGTTTCAGTTTAGGAAATGCCCGGCACTCTGGCACAGGTGAAGTGCATTGGAGCTGTACAGAGCAGTCTGACAGAGTGTTACAAAAATCAGGGAAAGCAAAAAAATCTGGTGGAGACAGCAGGGAGACTGCTGTGCCAACAATAAAGCAATGGAGAACACATTGAACTGCAGGAATATTCAGGGATTTTGTATCTGCTGTCAACTACAACCTACGCTTTGAGCAAATAAATTGCATAGCTTAGTGTGGAGTAAAGTTTAGGGGTCCAGCATAAAAAGATTATAGTAAATGTTCTTACATGCAAAAGTTCAAGTCTGTACAGTGAGCAAAAATGCTATCAAATTAGAAAAACATTTTACATATAAATTGGAAATGTCCATTAGTGTGAAATACCCGTTCAATTTATAAAGTAATAGATTACATATAAGTGCAAGGCAGTGAAATGTTGTATTTTACAGCTTTGTGGGGAGTCTTCTTTGAAGGTCTAGCATATATTGCCTGAGGGGTTTAATTGCCGATGGATTCTAACAGGGCCTTTCAGAAAGGGTTTCAGATGGTAAGATCCTGTCAGCTAGGCAGAACTTCATTTTAACACCGTTCTGGTTTACAGAGCCACCTCTAAGAGTGGTCACAATCATTCACAGATTTTCTGTCTGCCCAAAGCAACATGTTCTCTTGCTTCCAGAACAGCAGAAAAGTTCAGAATTGACACTGAATGCTATCAGTTCATCAGAAGTTGGGTGGAAATCACAGCTGAAAGGGGGTTTTGCTCCTGTTTCCACTCAAAAATGTTCATCTCTGGCCCCACACTTTTATTCCCCTGGCTGTGACAGCACAGCTATTCATGAAGCTCTCCTTCAAACAGAGCCAGAGTTAAAGCAGTTTTATGGCTTGGTCTCTTCTGCCAGGCAACCAGCAACAGGACAAGAGGGCATGGGCTTAAGCTCTGCAGGGGAGGTTTAGGTTGGATATTAGGAAGAAATTATTTACAAAGAGAGTAATCAGGCATTGGAATGGCCTGCTCAGAGAGGTGGTGGATTCACCATTCCTAGAGGTTTTTAAGATGAGACTGGATGTGGCACTTAGTGCCATGATCTAGTAATCACAGTGGTGTCAGATCAGGGGTTGGACTTGACAATCTCAGAAGTTTCTTCCAATCCAGTTGATTCTATGATTCTATGTCCCTGTGTAGTGCTGCCTACCTGAGCTCTTTGGCTTGATACAAGCTCAAACCTACCTGCTTGCCCCATAACAAACTGTCCCCAGCTGTGTGTTTTCACCACCTCCATGCAGAGTAGTGTAAATGAAGCCACGTGAAGAGCTGGGCCAAGGTACTCATCCATCTGAAAAATAACCCAGCAAAACAAACAGAAAGTATTAGACATAGCAGATAGATTCAGTGAGGTTCTTGTTTGTCTTTCCTTTGCCTCAAAAAGAGTTAAACTCTTGTCTGCCTTCCTTTGTAATTTTTGAATGTGAGCACTTGTTCCATGATAATATTTGGAAATAGTAGGCTAAGGAGAGGAGCTTCACAGGCTCTCATTCCCCACAGAAGCACAAAATATGCTCTTAGATATGAGGCAATGTTCTCATGCTCATAAAAAAGCATATTTATGTATTCAAGTAAAATATTATGTTAAGCAGAGTAGAACTATATGCAGTGATTACATCAGTGAAGTGACTGTTTTTTTCAAAGTATCTTTAGATAATAATAAAAAATTGTTCCCAAACAACTATATTTTGCTTGAACATTGAGCCTCACAAAATATTCTAGAATAGAAATATGGTTTTTATTATTGATATTATTGTGATCAGTAAGAGTAGCAATATTTTTTTAGAGAGACTAAAATTTGATGCCTTAAATATTTTTTCTTGGTTAGCCAAAGAAAATATTGTTGACTGATACATGTATCTTGGCATTAAAGAATTTGAAAAATATATTTAAAATTTTTTCCACAAAAAAAATTATTTCCTATTTTGCTATTGCCTTAGTTATTTTCTGTAATTGGCATATGTTAATCTGACTTCTAAGAATAACTGCAAACAAATTTGGCTAATTTTCTCCTAATGACAGTTTCTCTAGAATAAAATAAATGTCTTCCAAGGCACTTAGACAGTCTCAAGCACATTGAATCCAATGAAGTAAGGATTTTCTCTCCAAATCCCACCTCTTGCTCCCTGTTTTCTTGCAAGAAATGAAGAACTAGCAGGACAGTTCTTTGAAAATAAAAATTGCTAGACAAACACCCCCAATAAAATTCTTTGAGCCTTCTGCTAATATTTTTTCAGTGGGTAGTCTCAGGAAGACCACGAATACATTTAATTCAAAATTCCAATTTGAAAATGTTGCCAGTTCACTAGGAAGCCTCTTGTGATTGCTCTTCAATCACAGTGTGCAAATGTTGAGTTTTGAAGCAAATCAACAGCCAGGGAGGCGTGAAATGTGTGTCCTAGTTTCGGAAGGAGAGAGACTACTTTTCATGTGGCTGATGTGACTCAAGTTCCCGTACAAGTTCACTGTGGTCAGTTAGTGCACACTCGGCAAGTCTCTAACCAGACAGATTCTTGCATTAACATGAGGGAAGTGTAGGGTTGTTCAAAGTTGCTCATAAATTTTAGGGTGTGTTAGAACTGAGTACACCCAAATATGTGGGTCTGAGCTCTAGTTCTATCTGGAAAATCTGAACAAGAGTTGGAGAAAGACTGACACTACTGTTCAGATATTTAAAGTGCATTATACACCATAATCCTGTTTGAAAAAGAACCTGTCAATCTGGAATCAATACCTGGGGATTTTTTGCCTATCCTGAGACAGAGCGGCTCAGACACTGTTCAGCTTTCTTCCTTACAACTTGTAAGTAGAGGCTGCAGAGCTGCGCTCTCAATACATACCTTGCAGCATAACCTTGAACATTTGGATACTGATGACAACGAAAGAAAAAACATTTTTTTAAAGCAGGACCCTAAGGGCAAGCTTATATATATATATAAGCTATAGCACTCAACTTTTTTTTTTTTTTTTTTTTTTTTAATGCTAAACATTTAGATTGGCATCTGGGAAAAATCAGTTAAAATAGGGCACGCTGTTCTTCCATTTAATTTTTTCAGTGCCTTTCCACATAATAAGAGATAACCTTAAAGGATAAACCAGAGTGTCAGAAGGAAGTGAAGCTATGTATTTATATATATGTATATATATATATATATATATATAAATGCTGTCTTTCAAACAGTTCAAACAGTGCTTTACCAAATATGGCTGTGACCCTACTGCTGTATAGGCATAATGTCCCACAGAGTTTATGTCTCTTCCTCTGTTGTGTAAGTAGTATATAATTTCCAGGAACTTTTATTTTCTTGCTGATGCATTTTAAGATATTGAGCTGTATTTCATGAAGTTGCAAGGTACCTTGTTATTGTTGTTCCCTAATTTCAGGTTACTAAAATGCTTTGGTTGGAAACTTTGCCAAAGAGTTGTGTGTTACTGTGCTATACTTTCTGTTTTAATGATTGCTGTGCCTATCGTGGCAACATTATTCAGACCCTTTCTGGGCTGATTGCTTCCAGAGCTGTTGCTTTGTAGTGCACAGCACTAAATAAACTGACATTCCATACTCCAAAAGGCGGTAGAATAGAAGGTTAAACTGGGATGTCTTCACTGTATTAATTTCCCAGGGAGGAAACAGTGAAGATACTTGCATATGAACAAAACTTCCTGGTCAAAAAAATAAAGCTAACACATGTGAAAGAATCAGCCCTAGGCACTCAATCTCTTCCCACAGCAGAAAGCTATCATCCATCAACACAGTCACCAGAGGGCTAAATGCAGTCTTAACAAGAACTATAACATAATGGTGATGGAGTTCAACAGAGGTGAGTTTGTCCAGAAAGTGTTTAAAGCAAATATCTATGTGTAAATTTGTCACACTACATTGCCTAAGCCAAAACTGGTGGAGCTGGAGCTCCAAGGATTTCTCTCTCCCTCCCCCTCTCTCTCTCTTTCTCTCTCTCTGTATGTATGTACCTGTGTATGTGTGTCTTACACAGACAACCACTGATGCTTCTATTTGTTGTGTTTTCAGATTTGTTCCACAGGGAATGGAAGAGGTGCTGGAGCAAGGCAGAGTCCAAAGTACTGACTGAAAAGCCTTTATCTTTTACCACTCAGAATTCTCCAAGATTCTTAATAATTAAAAGCTTGTAGTTATTAGGCTACAAACAGCACAGTTCATCAAAAAAAGAGTCAATAATCCATGAAGTGTAAAGCCTTACAAAGCCATCTCTTTGCAATACAAGCAAAGGCAATAATGGATCTTGTTCAAGCAAACACATAATTAAACCTGACAGTGCACATTAAACATTTGATGCAGACAACAGTCAATACTAATGGAGGCCACTAGTGGAAATGTCCTCTGAAGCGTCTCGTAGGTGAGCTGGATTGAAAACAGTGAAAAGATGGATACATTAACAATTTGGTAGTGTGTTTAATTCTAAACCCCTTCACAACAGCAAGAGGATTAACAAAAATAAAAGAATCACAGGCTGTGAATTAATAGGACTTCAGCAAAAATAGTCACTCAAATGACTGAAGAGGTAAACTGTTTTGGTTTTTATTTATTACTGTAGTGCAATAAATTTGCTTCTTTCTTCATGCTACATCTCTTGTTCTGTGTTATTAATAGTGTGTGTAAGAGCTCTATTTGATGAGCAATTGAATTGCCAGAGAAGTCTAGTCATAGAAATAAGTCTGTGTTGAATAAATGAAGGTCACACCAGAAAACAAAGAAAAGAAGATATAACATTCTAACATTCTATAATGATGGTCTGAACATTCTAACATTCTAAAATTCTATGAAGGATAGTCTATGTATTTTTCCATTCAATGAAAGAGGGCTTGAACATTCAAACATTCTGTGAAAGAAGGTCTGAATAGTCTAGCATTCCATGAAGGATGGTCTGAACATTGAGTGGTGCATCTGACACACTGGAAGGATGGGATGCCATCCAGAGGGACCTGGACATGCTGGAGAAGTGGGCCCCTGTGAATCTCATGAGGTTTAAGAAGACCAGGTGCAAAGTGCTGCCCCAATATCAATACAGACTGGGGGATTAACAGATTAAGAGCAGCCCTGCCAAGAAGGACTTGGGGGTGCTGGTGAGTGAGAGGATGTGAGCCAGCAATGTACACTTATAGCCCAGAAAGCCAATTGTGTCTTGGGCTACATCAAAAGAAGAGTGTCCAGCAGGTCAAGGGAGGTCATTCCATCCCTCTACTCCACTCTTGTGAGACCCCACCTGGACTATTGCATCCTGCTCTGGGGTCCCCAGCATAGGAAAGGCATCAACTTGTTGGAACAAGCCCAGAAGAGGGCTACTAAAGTGGTTGGAGGGGTGGAGCACCTCTCCTACAAGGAAAGGCTGAGAGAGTTGGGGTTTTTCAGCCTGGAGAAGGGAAAGCTTTGGGGTGATCCAGTTGCAACCTTCCACTACCTGAAGGGAGCTTACAAGAAAGATGCAGAGGGCCTGTTTACAAGGGCATGTAGTGACAGGACAAGTGTGAATAACTTCAGACTGACAGAGGTTTGGATTAGATATAAAGAAGAAATTCTTTACTCTGAGTGTGATGAGGCACTGGAACAGGTTGCCCAAAGGGATTGTGGATGCCCCATCTGTGGAAATGTTCAAGGCCAGGTTGGATGGGCTCTGAACAACCTTGGCTAGTCAGAGGCGTCCCTGCGCATGACAGAGGGGCTGGAACTAGTTGATCTTGAAGGTGCCTTCCAACCCAAGCCATTTTATGATTTTATGATAAACTATTTGTAGTAGCAGTATCATTAAATCTGCTTCAAATGGCATTGCACAGTGAAGGCACTGTGCTGAACTAGGAAAACTTTAATATTACTTCCAAGAATGTACCAAAGTTCAAATAGCTTCAAAAGTTCAGTGTTTTAAAAAACGACCTGTCAGAGAAGTGGAACAGATTAGTTTGTGCATTGCAGTACTTCTGTGTTACTGATTACTGAAGCATCTCAGACATTCATACTCAAGGGCATACTGATGCTGTACATCCTTAAGGTCTAATCCTTTCCTGTTTCTGTGGTACTAAGGAACTATATCCTACAAAAGGAGCTGGTTGAGAGATGCCTCTTGCACTGAGAAATTCTGCTGATGGAAGCACAGGTCTTCCCTTTTTTTTTTTTCAGCTATGCCCATTATCAGGTACAAACACTTTTCAACCCTTAGAGCATGCATGGTATAACTTCTAGCTGCAGAAATCTGTACTTTAAATAATTTCTGTTAACAGCTGGTCCTGTTCAAGTGTGGGTAGATATTTCTGACTCTTTGAGAAAATCCCCTCTGGTAGTCCAGCCCAAGTTCTCACTGTGTTCTTGTCTGTCAGGTGTGTTTTATTGGTCTGAAATCTGTCACTGGAGCATTGTGACCATAACTGAGCTCTTTGTATCTTCCATCTGACTTAGTCATACTTTGTTTCCTGAGCCCTTACTCATTTGTGAGAGGTGTAGGGATGTTCAGCTTGCATATACATTTAATGAAGTCTGAATGATAATGTTATTATTGGGAGATATGGTAAATTATATCCATGTGAGAACATTATTTTTACTGGTTTATTGTTGCTGGTAATTCTAACTATTGGTGAAGTATCATTGAAACACAGATGTCTCTTTGCATATCTCTTGCCATTGGCACCCTGTAAATTTAGCATCACTCTAGAACATTGCTTAGGTAATGCTGCCATCTGGACACTTTGGAGAGTCTTACTTCTGAGAAAAGAGCTATTCACTCATGAGAAAAAAATTCTTACTTGAGGAGTCTCATCTCAGCACATTTTCTGAGATGAAGGAGGCTCCTAGCTCAGTAACTGGCATGTCTCAGAACTGTAAATGCAGGCTGCAGAATCAGGCATATCTCAAAGCACTCACTATGCTCAGTCCATACTTACAATTTTTAATGATTTAAGCTTTTGTTTATTTTGGGTTTTTTTTTAATTTTTAGTGGAATTAAGTGACACTAGGATTGATACTCAAGCCTTAACCTCACCTCCGGGAAGCTTCTTTTGAATGGGCTTGTCCTGTTGACTTCTTTTGAATTGGTCATTCAACAGTTTACCCAATAAAGGAAAAGATTAATCACATTAAAATCACCTATTTAGACCTGCATTTTAGTAGTGCTTAATCATGCTTTGCATACTGTTCAGCTCCATGGAGTCACTAGATTTTTCCTGTTTTCAGAATAAATAAAAGGTGTGAATAGTATTTGTATTATGCACTTTTTTATGATTTTTAAAAAAAAAATATATAAGGCCTATGTTCTAAGTTATCATGGCAAATATCTGGAATCATTTCTTTGCTGCTAATGAAATTAAAGTAGTGGGAAGCAAAATGTGATATTAGACTCTAAGAAAACAAGCTTAAAAATATTGGAAAAATTAATCACAATAAAGGTGAACCAAGTGTTAATTTTCTTTTGCAGTCACTAAAATGATATTTAAGTCAACATGAACAAAAATTAGAAAAATAATCCATTCTGGATGAGTGGTTGCATTGCTTGCAAGCTGCTTCACAGGGAGTCATTATGTATACATTCATTAGAAAGTGACTTTTTTCCACATTCTTATTCCATCTTCCTCTTTAAATTGTATTAGTTAAAATTCTCCATAAAATTAAAATGTGCTGTTAAAGTGAGGACTAGCTGTGCTTGCTGGAATGCATTTTATTCCCTATTACACTACCTTGAACCTAGAATTATTATAGTAATGAGAAGATTACTTTAGATTTAAGATTTATTTTATGCTACCTTCAGTCAGAACATATTCTGAATTTAAAAAGTGTGATTTTGATGTCATGCACGACTTTCTTATTCACATTAAGAGATGTCAATGTGTCACAGTGAGAAAACCCAACTCGGACAAGACTTCTGTTATGGAAAGTCATTTGTGTTTAATGTGCTTTTGAGATGTGGCATAGTGTTGTTGAAATATTTTCTATTTAGAAATTCTGAAACTGCTGGAATTCTTTGTGTGTTATTCAGCCAAGTCTAATTCTTGTCTTTCCAAAGCAACTGGGAAGTCAATCATTGCAAGAAGGGTCTCCCCTGCCAGAGGGAGTTCAGCACAGGACTCTGCCAGCACCACTAAGAATAGCAGATGAAAATTGTGCTGAGAGAGCTGAAGGATGAGAAAAGCACACTGAAGTAGAGCATAGTGGTATCTGGGTAGATATTATAAAGGGAATAGGAAGAACTAGTCTGAAAGTTGCTGTTGGGTTATGCTGCTTAAAGGCATCATGACTGATTGCAGCTGTAAGGGGTGCTTTCCTTCAGTACCTTTCACACATCTCCCACATTGCCTAGTACTAATTCCAAGGCCATCACTGCTTTGTGGGAATGGAAGACTGTTTCAGAGACAAAGGGCACTTATTCATTTTATCCTGGGTTCCAGCACCATCTCTGGTCTGGTTCCTTGGGATGGTGTGTGCACCCCCAGCCCCTCTGAGATGCACTATTTATAGACTAGTCCCCACCCATGCACAGTTTGTCATTCTTAAACTTTCTAGAAAGAGGTCGGGGAGGTCTCTGGTGGTTTTGATCCCCCTCCCCCGTGTCAGAGATGCAGGTGCAATGCTGTCTCAAGCTTATTTTCTGAGATAATTACCCAAGATAAGGATCCTCTCGTCTAACTTTATCTGGTTGGCATAGTAACATTCTTTTTCTCTTCTGACAAGTGTTTGAGACATTACCTTTTCTAGATTTTCAGTCTCTCATACATGTTCTTTTTGTGTAACATTAGTCCTTATTACTGAAGCTCTCTTCAGGCTCTTTTTCTCCATCAGCATCTTCCTAAGCTAAAAATTCATCTTCATAAGGATAGTCATTACACCCATTATTTTCATCATTTTCTTCATATATGTCCTCTGGAACAGGTTCAACTTCTACCAGTTCGTATTCTTCTCTATCTGGCTGTACAGAAAGGATGTTTTGGGTCAAACCAGGGGCTGATGCTTCCATATGTAGATGTCATAAGCATGCTCGTCTTCTTTCTCATTTTTCTTTTTTTCTTTTTACATTTGGATCAGTCTTCTGTGGGTTTGCAGTGGTTGCACTGTTGTCTCCCACCATGTCCTCTTCTTGTACATTAGCAAACAACTGGAATTTCCCATAGCAATCTGAAGTCTTATCAACAGCACTGCTCTCCTCTTGTGAAATATCTTCTACTTCACAGTCTGGTGTGTTACCATCAGTTGAAGCCTCATCACTTATTACAGGTGCAACTGTTTCAGTACAGTCAGGTCAATGGCTGATGATTCACAGCAGCAGTTTTCCTTCCTTTTCAGTTGCTCGGAAGAACAGAGTTCCTGAATGATTGTCTGAGTGCTTTCCAAAGAAGGTCACAGGCTTTGAGCTGCTTTGTCTCCCATGATCACATCTTTAACGTATTTCTGAATGGGTCCATTCTTGAAGGACATGGTCACCATGAGCTTGAAGAGGCTCCTCTCTACTGGTTTGGCACCACCACACCCTGTCCACAGCCACTTGCATGTGAGGAGCAGTGCCTCAGCCAGCTCCATCCCACCACATTTCTGCTTAACACGCAGCACTGCCACGCACTCCATGGAGATCCATGGCTGCATCATAGCATTTGATACACTTTCAGTAGGAAGTTAAAACATCCTAATATCAGATGAAACTACATACTGAGGCCATCATAATTAAAAGAGTCCTTGCAGATAGCTACTATGCTCCCCAGGACATCATGACTGCATGCACACAGCTGGTGTGAGTTACTTTCTCCTCTTTTTGTGTCTGATGGGCATTCTTTTTGTCAGCTTGACCTGCAAAATTTCGAAAAGAAGAAACCTGGTTGCATGAGGCAGAGAAGGTTTTACATCATGTTGTTCATAAGTATGGTTAGGTTAGTCTTTAGGTAGAGCCCGCATTTTCCTTGTGAAAAAGTTTCTGATCTCACTCAGTGCCTTATCCACGCAGCTGGAATTCATGCTGGCAATCCCTGACAGAGTCCTGGTGGGTTTGACAGGGAAAAATAAGGAGGCTCAGCTGCTTACATCAGATCAAGCATAAATTGGAGTAAACCTCAGTAATCTCAATACAGTTAACAGCATGTCAACTTGCAAATTAGAGACGGAGAAAAAAAACATCTTGTGGGAATAAAAATTGATGGGAAAGCCCCATAACCTCAACTCACGCAGTGTCTTGCTGAATGCAAAAATAATTATCAATTTCCTCCTGAAAATGAAAACCCAGACCAGCAGCTTTAGACACATGTATGTACATGTGGTTAGAAACTTCTGAAAATTTTCCCCCAAAGCTTGGCTGAAACTTGCCAAAATTTTTTCTAACAACAAGAAAAACATAAACAAACAAAACCTAATTTTGAGTGAAGCAGATACTACAAATGAAAGTGCTAATTGACTCCCAAATCTGATAAACAGATGGATGGAAATTTTTCAAGTAAGTCTTCTGGTGAGAATGGGCTCAGCCAACCCACTGGGGTAGTACCTTCTCCTCGAACTGCATTGGCCCCAGCTGCACAGTAACACATGGCAGGGAAGAGGCATAAGGCCTTGGAGATCCTTACAGGGTGAGAGTGAAAGCAGTAAAACATGGAGCCACATATACATTGCATTTGCAAGACAGGAAGATAAGGGAAGAGTCTTATTTTCACCATACACAATGGAGCAGATTGACTTCCTCCCCGGGTAATAGGGGTAGCACAAGTCTCAGCTCTTCACCAGAAAACTTGGGAGGCTTCAGAGCAGCATCTTGCTTCTCAGTTTTAGGCAGTTACTTGATCACCATTTAATCATCTGAGGTGGTTGCCAAATTCCTTCCAAGAGACTAAATTAGGGATTATTTAGGGAGTTTTTTTTCCCTGGATATAGCTTTTATGAAAGCAACATGCTTGACTAATTACAAAGTAATAAAAGCTGGAGACTGAAATTCATGAAAAGCTGAAAAAAATCTTGTCTTTTGGTATTTCTTTTGACACAGTAAATCCTGGGCAAGCAAATGTAAAATAAGCTTATGTCATCTTTAATATAGGCATTTAGTACGGTGATGTTCATTATCATGTGTTCTTTTGCCTCAAGCTTTCCCATTTGCACTCCATTTTTGCAGACAGCCCCTGTAAGTGTCTGTTAGCTGGGCAATGCTCAGAGCTACAGGCTCAGAACCAGCCTGAGTTACAGCTTTTCTCCTCTCATCAATGGGCTCCTGTAAGCATCTGCTTTCTGCATTGATGTCCCACAGAACACCAAACAAGGTCACACAACAGATTTGATTTTGCCTTTTCTCTAGTGTCTGGGGCCCACCATGTGTTAGTATTACCCAGACTGAACTGGTCGACATTTCTGCTTTTGAAGAAAAATGGAAACTGCTACAAAGGGAAACCAGAGCTGTTTAGGGAGGCACAGAGATTAACAGCAATATTACTGCCATTTCTGCTGCTTTCTAGAAAATATCTCAGGACTTCACACGATATTATCTAGACAGCATGGAGGAACAAGAAATTCCCAGGTTTTATACATAGTAGACTGAAACTGCTTTGATCATTGAAAATGAAAATAGATGTGAAGAGGGAGGCTGCGTGCAGCTGGCAACTGGAAATGTGAGAGGCAACTCATAGACACTTCACTGCTGTATCAGCATTGAATACTGTGGTGACGTAGGGTTCAGCCTAAGGTGGCTACTAAGTGTTTACTCACTGCTTAGCAGGTTTTCAGTCCAGGTTTCACTCTTAATACTTCCTATGTTAATTAGTTTAAAGCTAGCTTGGCTGCATTAATAAGGGCTCCATCTGCTGAAGCAGCTGCAATGTCAATCAACCTGGAATGGGCGTACAAGAGTTGGAGACCAGATAAGACTGAGCCTGACTGAGAAAACTGAGGCTGAGATGGGAAGACTAAAAGCTGTGGCTAGCAATGGATGATATAAGAAATCTGGTGCAGAGGAGAACAGACGGGAATGGGCAGTGAAGAGATGCTCTCTGACTGGGTGTGATGCAGTAAATGTGCAATGATGCTGAGCAATGCAGAAAGCACAAAACATGAACTAATTCCTCTGTCAGTGATCATTGCTCATCCAAGGCACAGAGTGCACTCATGCCCTGTGAAAAGAGGTGTATGTGACCACGTGTAATGAGAGAATATGTCAGGAAAAGTGCACAGAAAGAGGCTTCATGAAGGCTGCATGGAATCTTAATCACAACCTTTCTGGCCTTTGAAGCAGAGTTTCCAACCACTCTGTCCATTCTCACAGGTTTTTCTGTCCATTATAAGCTCCTGTAGATTGTCAAGTAAAAATATGCTGTATGTTTTCGAATCTAAGTGAAAAAATCTGCATCAGGGAGGATTTCTACATCTTACCTAGCACAGCACAGAAAAGTGAATGTGCAAGTTTTTTGTTTGTGGGGCAGTTCAATATTGGAGCTGGCTAGAGGCAGAATGTCAGTAAAAATGGCTTATTGAATGGTAATAAGGAAATTTGCTTGGTGAATAAAAGCCCCATTGCTCTAGAAGGTGAGTCTTTTTACTCTAATGGTTTGTTGGAGGGTTTTTGGTTGTTGGTGGTGGGTTTTTTTGGGGAGGAGGGAGAAGGTGAATTCTTTACATTTTCACCTCCTAAAACAGGCATTGTAGTAGACAGTGTAGGATATGCTTTTCTCATGTAACGTTTGTTTTTTTTTTAACATGGTGAATTAAGTCTGCTGATAAATAGCCCACTGAGTTCAATAATTAGATTTGATCGTTATTCTTTGTCTGATATGCTAAATACAAACTCCTTTCACTTATATAGGCACAATTAGTGCAGATACTCTGCTATCTACTCTCTGTTAGTCTATGCTATCTACTATCTAATAATCTATGTGAGAATAAAACCTAATCTGATATTACACATAACATCAGCAGTATGAAGAGTTGTGACATTCAAATGAAAAATGAGACTGATTGAATGCCTTTGAATCGCTCATAGTAAAGTGCTGTATATATGATAAAAAATAGGGAATTTACCCCTACATTTCTGAAACTTTCCTGACATGCAATCTTATATAAAACTCCTGGCCATTATCCCCAAATATTGTCTATGTGAAAATTCAGCTAAATCTTTTGACATATGGAAGTCAACAAAACATGACATTGCAACTTATTACGCTACTAGTTCATTTTCCAGAATTTTGTGAAAGACCGTCCCCAGAAGATCCTCACCAGAAGACAGATTGGAAACATAGGGCAAGGTAGCTCAAACAGTTGGCTCTTCTGAGGGACACAAGCCATCCACCAAGAGGATAACGAGACTTGTGCCCAAAGAGCCTGTCAAGAGCTGAGGGAAGCTGTTAGCAGCAGTGGGGATGCTCGTGAGGGAAGCCAGCCTGCTGGCTGTCATCCTGAAGGTGAATTTTGGGGGAGAGTGGCACAGAGAAGCATTTCTCTTGTTGTATTGGAGCACTTTTTCAGGGCACTGGGGATTGCTCCATGGGTGACTGATATCAGAAGGGGAGAGAGATCACAGCTCTTCAGCAAAGCTCATCCCTCTGCTGTAGACCAGGTGTTGTCAGGTAGCCTTCCCTTGAGGTAGGCTTGGGTGAAATCAGGAGCCAGTAAGCAAGGCTGTGCTGCGTTCCAGAAGCACAGGGGCCGTCTGTTGCTCCCTCCATTCCAGGGTAATTCATTCACCACTCTCAGATTCAGGGGAAAAGTCTCTTAGAGGACAAGTTGGATACAAGGTCAGTGCTGAGTCTTGCGCTGCATGTGCTCTACCTTGCATGGGGTGAGCAGTGAGTGCAAGAGGTGTCTGCCCTGTCAGGAGGCTTTGCTGTCTCTTTCTTCAGCTTCACAAGAACATTGTCACCAGCTGGCAGAGCTGAGACGTGGCACCATGTCCCATGGAGAGCACTGGGGAGCTCAGTTCTTCAGCACTGGATCAGATTTTAAAAAATATTTGTTAACCTACTTGAAACAAAGGCTAAAGTAATTAGGACCCTGACATATTTTCCATTTCAGGATTGATTCTAGTCCTGGTGCTATTGATTCCAAAGCTTTAAAAAGAGTTGAAAGAGCATTTCTTTACCAGGTCATTAAAAATGCTGATATATTCAGCAGTTTATCTGAATTGGTCCCTGTTACCTACCTTACCATTGTGTCCTGAGGTAGGATTTATTCCCAATGCACTGAACTCCACTGACATGTGGACTTTAAAGCCTCATCTCTTCTGTGGGATCTTGGAACATGTTGAAGTGCTTTTTAGATTAGCAATGAGTGTAAACATTTGCTTGCATATGGAAGGGCTTCAATATTCCGACTCACTGATTAAAGACAACAGAAATACAGAACTGCATGTGACAAGGAGAAGAAAATGAGAAGCAGAACTTTGAAGCCCATACTTTTGTACAGTAGGGCCTTATTTACCTTGTTGTTTAGATTTGTTCATCATTTTAGTGTTTGTGAGAAAGAAATTATTCTTTCTGTGTACATGATCATTTATTTGCATTTAATATGCATGAAATGCATGAAATTTTACTGAATAAATGATAATTTTTCCAGAGTAATGTGAATCAAAAATGAAAGTATGCATGCTAAAATAAGTACAAGCTTCTGTTACTGTAATGAAAAATTGCTTCAATTGCCTAAATTTGTAGCTATAGCAGTTGCAGTGTTGCTAACTACCATACTCTGACATTCAAAACAAACAAATTCATCTTGAGGACCTTATATTAATGTAGTGTTTTTAATATGGCACCCCTTTAAAATAATTGCTCAATAGTAAGTTTGTAAATGAAAGCGTAAAGATAGAAACACATTCCTGCTTGGCAAACTGAATAGCAACATGAGGTTAATAGTTCAGCTGTTAATGTCAGCATTTTTTGCCACTTCTTCTGTCTCTTTTTCTCCTTCCTCTGTACTCCATGTAGCCTTTCCAGAGTTCCACATGGTTTTGTGAGATACTTCTGTCTGAGAGATTGCTGTATGAGTTGTCCAGTTTGCAGCTAACAGTGCAAATGTACACCTCTGTGAAATGCTCCTTCAGGACTAAGTCTGAAATATGCATGGACATCACTAGACCAGGATCTGGTCTAAGGCCAGATTATGGTTTTGGTCCTGGCTACTCTCTTCCAGCAGTTTTTCTGTGAGACCAATTGCCCAAAGCTTTGCTGGGGGTCAGGACTGGATGCATGGCCACAAAATGAGGATGCACAAGGCCATAGAGGATCACAGCCATTCCTTTTCCAAATGGATGGGGAACGCACTCTGAGTTAGGACTAATGAAGGAGCAATGGCCCTGAAACCCTGCTGCATAAATCTATTCATAAAGTTTTTAAACAGATACTTTATAGAATATGGTCAGAAACATTGCTAAACTCTCTGATTTATCCTGAAGCAAGAAACACATCCAGACCTGCCTTGTCAAACAAGTCTTAAAGTCACTCCTTAAATTTAACTTAAGTACACATCTCCTAGAGCTGCAGTGCAGCTCTTTTGCCCACTTCCTCTTGCAGAAACTCATGCACACTATTCTCCCTGCAACCCTTGTCCCCATCCCAGGAGCTACTTTTTGCTTGCCACATGCTTGTACATGTAATACTCTCTTACAGGAGAGAGTTGAGAGGGCTATTAATGAAATCCCAACTAAAGGTGAAATGACTTCTGTGATTTTTCTATTTGGAGAGTATCATAACGGTAATATTTCAGGATATCAACAAAAATTCAGCTGTATGATAGAATATGAACCTTCAGGCACTCCTCTACCCTATAAAAAATGAGCAGCAAACTATGAGCAGGGGCATGTTGTGATCTTGGCCGCAGCCAGCATTGTGTCACATGGACCTGGTCTAAAACAGCTCTAAAAATGTCCACCCTCACAAAAGAAAATAGAGGCCGATAAACCTAGTCACTCTAACCAGACCATGCTTATAAACTGAGCATCTCACTTCACAAAAGTGACCTTTAAGGTGATGAATTTTATTTCTGTACTGACATCTTTTCAAGTTGATTAGGTCATTGTTTTAAAAATTGAGGGTTTATTCAGGAAAGATTCATTACAGAACGTAACCTCTATTTCAGGTGGTCAAGAGAATGCAAAGCACAAGGTTACATTTGCTGGTGTGTAAACTGTTACCCAGTGCAGTCCTTGGACAACTTCACCAAGACTTCCATCCCGAGATCAATCTTCAATGTCTTTCAGTTGATTGAGAAATACACAGTCTGTCTGCCAAGTGCTTTTTTCCAGGGCAATATATTTGTTCCAGCTGTTTCATACTCTTCTACCTACCTTTCTAAGAGAAGTATTCACTATGAAAGTGCTTTTAATTCTAACTGGGACAGACTTAAGGTGTGATGCTGCATAGCTTCTCCCTCTCAGGGAACATTAATTTCCGGCAGTATCAATGTGATTTTAGTCCCTTACCACGGCCTAGAGACACCTGTGTCCAGTTCTGTGGTGGTCTTTGCATCATGTGAGGATGCAGGATTACACACCACAGAATTCAGAAATAGGTGTGGGATTCAATTTTGGTTTTTAATACTATTTTCAATATTTCCAAGACCTAAGTATTAAGTGAGGAAGGAGCCTGTAAGACCAATCCTCCTCCTTACTCTCTTACCATATGTGGCAGTTTTTTCTTCAGAATAGTCTTTTAGCATGAAAATGATCGCCCATAAATGATAGTTTTTCAACACAAAGAACAATCTAAGGTACTAGTAGTATTTAACTGATGTTTTCTTTTCAGGTGATAGTCAGACTAAGCTATCCTTCTTTCACTAGTTCCTATTTCTTAATTTCCACATCATCTACTCCTGGAGAATCACAATAATCCTATGTATCACAAGGTCTATGGTTATGCATTTTCAGTTGGATGCTCCAATGATACCTTAGTAAAGGCATCAGTGGTGATGGAGTTCAGTTCTAGGTCCTTTTGGCACAACAATTTGCTCAGACATTAGTTTTGCTTTCTCCAAATTCTGCCTCATGATTTGCTCCTTCTCGAGAGAAGACAGCCCCATCAACCGCAATCAGATTAGCCACTGCCCTTGTGGCAGCAGTGAGCAGAGCAATAGCAGAAGCTAAGTCTGTCCTCTTCCACTGAAGCAGCTATTTGTGTTGAAGCCACCCCAGGTCTCCTTAGGAAATGCTTCAAAATAAACTGCCGGGCAGCATGAAAATTTGTGTGTTAAAACAGCCCTTCCTGCCTCAGGCAGAAGGTCTCCAGAGAAGCTAGAGAAGCCCAGTTTGCCAGGATATTCACCCACCACCCTATGAAGTAGCTTGTGTACAAAGAACAAAGCCTGACTTTAACTGACTGGCATCGTACAACAGGCCTAGACTGCTTTTTCACTGTGAGAAATCACACTTGATTACACAGCTGCAAAAACTATGGCCCTACTTAAACTGTGCATTTTCCAGCATATACCTACATCAAATTGTTATAAGTTCCCAAAAATACATTTCATCTTCTTAAAGAGTCTCTATGGACTTACTAATTTCAAGTCCTTTCAAGGTCTTGTCTTCCTCAGAAGGGCAGGTATCAATGGCAACACACACAGGCTATAAGGGAACAGAGATACAGCAGAGACAGCCCCAAATAATCCATTTATCTCCTGCAACTTCCCCTTACCCTGTGCTCTACTGTCCTGTGATAAGAAGGTCCATTTTTGTCCCTGGATCCTGATGGTAATGCTGCCTTCCTCTTGCAATGTAACTTGTTGAGTCTTTGTTTTGAGGCAGAAAATATGCCGAAGAATTAATGGGACTAAGAAGCTGAAAAAAACAGGTTCAATGGTGCCCAGAAACCCTCATCAAAGACCAGTGGCTTATGGTAAAATAAAATATATGTGCACTCCTCTATCTCACTGCTTTATGACTCTGTTGTTGTAGACACTGATTTTTTTTTTAACAATGGGTGGCTGAGCTTGTCATTCCTGAGGTACCAGGGGTGTGATGCAGCCCTGGCATCTTCTTGGTGGAGTAGAGGAGAGGCAGGAGGAAGAGACAAAAGGAGAGGAAAAGCACCCACGATCTGCTGCTCTTTCAACATATTTCATTTGTGCTTGAGTGAACCAGAGCAGAAAAGGACACTATGGGACACTTGCCCACTGGGTGCCCTGGCAAGTCTTTGGCAATTCAGCTTAAAGCAATCCCTTTCTCCAGAGTGAAAACAATCAGCCTTTTCTCTGCTTTCCTGATAATCCTGCCTGCCATCAAATCCCCATCCAGTTCTCTCATGGTTTCCCAGCCAAAAATCCCAGTAGTCACTGCATCACTTTTCTCCTAAGCTTTTTCATGAAAGCTGATTTCCTCTGCAATACTTGTTAAGTGATCAAAACTGCTGGCCTGCTGCTGCTAGTTTGTGTGGCATGAAAACACAGTCATCTTAGTTTGTAGCTCTGCAAGCAACCATGTTTTCAGTTTCATAGATCAACTGAAATTAAAAAAAAAAAAAAAAACACAACAAAACCAAAACCACACAAAAAACCAACCCCTCCCCCCCCAAAAAAAAACAAAACAAACAAAACCAACCAACAAAACTAAAAACCTGAAACCATGACTTTATAAATGTTCTGATCAAAGCCAAAACAAAACTCAGTTTCTGTCTGAAAAAGCATTTTCAGGTCATTTCAGGAATACAAGCAATAAGTGGGACTTGTGGTCCCTGAAAGTATCTTAATGCCTAAGAAAGAAACATTCAAATAAAGTATTTCAGAATGAAAAAAGTGGGGAAAATGCAACATGTCAAAGTGACACATTTTAACTTGTTTTGGGGTTGTATTTCGGTTCTCAGGAGGCCAAGCCAATCTGATAAACTCAAAATGAAACTTTTCCAAGTCAGTCTTTATATACACTTTCCAGTGTGAAAAGTGGTCTATGGAAAATTTGAGTCAGCCAAAGTTCATTGGTGCATTTTCTGTTATCCATCATTTATCTTCTGTTTCCATTGTTATCTCTTTGAAGCAGAGCTCTCTATGCATGGTTAGATAGCAGACAGAAAATATGGGGTATTGTTCTCTTACTGCAGCTTGTGTTCCTACCTAAAAAGAAACAAAGGCGTGGGATTTTCAACCTGGTGTTAGAAATGCCCTATTTCAGGTCCTGATTTTTACTTTGTGTTCGGTTTAGCTTGCTAAGGCACTACAATTCCCCATGCTGCATTTCTGAATTTCTCATCACTCCCAGCTAGCCACATGTGTGAGACAGCTGTTCTTCCTCCCAGCCATGTCACTGCATAAATTTTCAAGCATCCAAAAAAAATCTCATGTGACCCGAGTTTTGCACCTATGCCACCAGGGTAAGCCAGAAGTCAAGAAACACACGAGTACAAACAGCATGGGTAATGATCACTTTTGCAAGGCTTGTCCAAAGTAGACAATACAAATCCCAATTTACTTCTTATTGCAGTAACATGTTTTTCTTTCTTATATTAATTATCAAACTTACTCCTACCTCCTCTTGTTTGCCTCATTATTCCAATCCTATATGCCTCCCTGCCCATCTGGAGGTGGATTGCCAAGGTCCCGATTATCCTTCACTTGCTCTAGTCATTTACAATGATGATATATGCCCCTGAGCTCTGCTCAGTTGATACTGGTACAAATGTGGCAGACAAGGGTGAATTGCATTTCACATCTGTTGTCCAGGTGTCTAGCATTTCTCATTCTCCTTCTGAGAGACTAAGGTCAGATCTGATAAAGATATCCACTGCTTCGCTTGTAGTGCTGATGAGGAAACCTCATCTCATCTGTCACACGTGAAGTTCCTTATCCAATTTTCACATGCACAGTGTGCTGGCAGTGAGCGTCCTTAACTTGGTGGTGCTGAAGGGCTGCTACTCACACAGGATGGTAAAGCCATATGTGCCTGGAACCTTGAACGGGCTGCTTGCAAATAAAGTTTAACGCAATAATAAACTGTACATGCAATAAACTACTCCAGTTTGTTAGCTTTTGGCTTAGTCCCCACTTCTGCCCCTATATCTTGTGTATGAGGCTTGTCTCAAGATACACAGTCTCTGAATATGCCTAGTCCTGCAGGAAAAGGCCACAGAGGCACACTATTAATGCTGCCTCTCTACCTTCCAGTTCTTTCATTAGTAAAAATATTTCCAGTGAGAGAAAAACTGCTCAAATCAGTGCATTTAGGGGTGCTCCAGAAGGGTCTTTTTCCCCTTTAAATAAAACCTTCTCTGTCTGCATATGTAATTACATAGTTAATAGATCAGGGACTAGAACATGTTTTTCCCACTTTCATCCAGTAGAAGTCACTCTCTCCCCAGCTTTTTTTTTTTCCTCTGGGGTCAATTAGTATTTAATTGAGTGTATCCAAGGGAAGACCTCCAAAAGAAGAAATTAGGAGAAGCCTGTTTAAGATGATCTACACTGCTGACAAGGCCATTTTCCTGAGAGACGGATAAACCAAGGTCATGTCCTGTTCTGAGTTACACAGAGGGGGTTTGAATGAATGAGCATGACTAAAAGGAAGAAGAGCAAAGTAACTGTAAGGAATTGTATATTAACAGGAAAAAATCAGATATTGTGTACATTTTGATTAACTAAAGCCTAAAGTGATTAATGACAATGTTTCAGGAAAAAGAAAAAAAAATTTGAAAAACAGTAGTATTTGTGGGGTGGCGAGGGGAAAGTGAAAGGTCTGTATTTGAAAGAACTTTTTTTCCCCCTTCCTTTAAGGTGTATGTGATATCTTAGGCTACTTCAGGAATGGACATTTCGGAAAAGAAATCAATATATTGGAAGTGGGAGGTAGAAGAATGATTTTCTCCTCCAGAATCCCCTGGGGAATATTTGAGTTCAAATTGCTTCAGTCAAAAAGCAATGCATTTATATTTAATTAAGTGTAAAACCCACATGCCAAGTAATCTTCTGAGTCTGATCTGGAAAGGCCAGTTATCCCAATCAAAACAGAGCACATAGATATACAGAACTTTGAGAATGGTATTAGCTCAAGGCAATTCAAAATTGTTAATCTGATTCTTGTCAGGAAAATTACAAATGAGCAATTTTTGTAGAAAATTGAACAAATGAAGTAGTGGTCAAAGTTTAATTAGAAATTATGTACCTGCTCATTTTTTGATAGCAATAACCAAAATGTTGTAGACTGGAGGAGAAGAATAATAAAAAAAGAACAAGAAAAGAGCAGAGAAGCCTCAGAAAATTTGACATAAGTAGAATGGCTTTACTGAATACAAGTGTTTAATCTCAGCCCCAGCCAGAGCATCTGTCACTCATCCTGGAGTGAATCAGTGTGTCAGCACTACAGAAGCAAACCTAAAGGGAGGGAAATGTTAGAAGTCATCCCCACATCTCACCATGAAAAACAGATACTGCTGCATTAACAGTGCTGTTCCATGGAAATAATAGTCAGCTCTTTTTTAAAAACAAGAATTGGTTTTGAGCTTGGACATATGTCCTAGTTTTGGCTGGGACAGAGTTCATTTTCTTAGTAGCTGATACAGTGTTGTGTTTTTGGAATTTAGTATGAGAAGAACGTCAATAACACACTGATGTTTCAGGTGTTGCTAAATGTTGTTTACCCTAAGTCAAGGACTTTTCATTCCTGTTCTTTGCTAATGAGGAGCTGCACAAAAAACCAGAAAGGAACACACCCAGGACTGCTGACCCAATCTGGCCAAAAGTATATTCCATACCAGAGAACATCATGCTCAGTATATAAACTGGGGGAATTGCCTGGTCAGGGATGGTCTTCACTGATTAGCAGTGTGGTGAGCAACTGTATTGGGCACCACCTGTTTCTCTTGAGTTCTGTTACTCTCTCCCTCTCTTTGTCTTTACTATCCGTATTATGAACATATTTAATCTTTTTTTCCAAATTATTAAATTGATCTTATCTCAGCCCATGAGATTTTCTTTTTCCTTCTGATTCTTCTCCTTAACTAAGGGCAGGTTTTGGAGACAGTGAACAAGCAGCTACATGGTACTTATTCAAGGTTGGGTTAAAACCCCAACAACATATGACCAAACAACAAAACTAACTTTGGCTTTTTTTTCTTTTTTTTTTTTATGATTGTACCATTTAATAATGATGGGAACACAAGAATAACCATAACAGTGATTGCAATGGATGCCCAGGAAGGAGGAGGAACAGGACAAGCTCATATGACTGTTTCCCTCCTATTCTTCCAACATCTGAGCTTTTTGAGCTCTGGGAATTTTCTGAGTGTTCCATGAATTTTCTATTTAATAACTGATAATAGATCTCTCTTCAAAGTTTTTGTTCAGGCTCTACTTATATCCACATACATTTCTTGTTTCCTTTAGGAGTGCCACAGGCCTGCTACACACTGAGGAATGAGTAACGTTCTTTTTATAGTTTCAAAGCTGGCTTTCACTAGCCTCCTTCAAGGCCTATAAAAATTGTACTTGGTTTCTGCCCTGTCGGATGAAATTTTGGTGCTGGCGGCCACAAAAGTATGGAGTCCTGGCTTCCTTGCAATATTTTCCTTTTTTTTTTCATCACAAATTAGTTTCTGTCAGAATAATTCTTTACTCCGTCTAGGGGTTATTTCAGAATACTATATCATTTTTTACCATCGGACTTGACCTGATTTCTTCCAAACCTCATTTGACAGAAGAAAAAGGGGCACGCTACATAATTCATTAGATACCAGAAGAGCATTAAAAATGTATTTAACAAGAACTAATCCCACCAGGAAATCAAATAACAGCTTATTTCCTCAAAGCAGTCTTGATGGAGCAGGCCCATATTTAAGCATTTGAGATTTTCTTTATATCATTTGGGGAAAACATGATTCATCATGCTGCTTATGCTAAAAATAACTCCCAAATAAAACAAAACACAAAGCAACAAAAACCCCAAAGAAAACAAACCAACAAAATAAAACACACAAACAAACCAAAACATACCCCATGACAAGTTCAACTGAACAGTGGGAACTTAATGAAACCAAATAAACAGTGCTGTGCTCAAACTCAAAATACATGTACCTTCAGGCAGCAGTCTAAAGAAAAACTAGTTTGTTGAATTATTTAGTGAACATGGCAGATCCCGGATAAAACCTTTTCTCATCTGCTCAGCTCCAGATAAATGGCATGTAAAGGTAACTGATGCTTGCAGGTGAGTGCTTGCCCTCCTACAGAAATAAACCATCCTGAGAAGTGGGTGATGTGGCAGCTGCCCCTGGTGCTTATGGTTAAAAGCTGAGCTTTCTGAGGACACAAGGCTTACATTGAGTTCCCACAGTGGAACAACACTGCCTTATGCCAGCAAAGATATTTATAGCAATTCACTGTATGCTCTGAGCAAAACTGTCAAGAGATCTCCGGAACCCGTTTTAACATCAGCCAAACATAAACTATTGATCACGCTGCTGTTTAGATCTCTGTAACTCTTGGGATTTAACAAGAAACATGTTACTGTGTGAGATATGGAAAAGTCACACGGAAATTTTCAGAGGAAGCAGAACTTTATTTTTTTCTTTCAATTTTTCTCTTTAATTTCTGTCAAGAAAAGTTAGTATGGAAGAAATCAAAACATCCTCTAGAATAGAGGATCAATTCAACAGAGGCAAGGCAATTTTCCCAGGGAAATTTTCTCTGTTTTCCTTCCTGTCTGACATGCTCTCCTCCAGCCTGTCTAAAAGGCATTTGCCAAGCCTAGAGCCTGGCAGTCGTGGCCAAGAGCCTCAAGGTTTCTTATAATGTAGTAAGGTGTGTTTTACAGATGAGAAGGGAAAGAGGTTACCAAGGGTAATCTCATCCCCTTCTGACTAAGTTTGAAATATATCTGGGATTTTTTCCTATGGCTTTTGTAAATGTCCAGGGCATTTTGACCTGTTAAACTTGTTCTATAAGGAGTGAAGTTTTTAGGTGGAGGGTGGAGAGGGGGAGACGCGCACTGAAGAAGGCAGGAGGAGAATGGGGAACATATTCCTTACAGCAATTTGAAATTCTTAATGGATAAAAGATTTCTTTCCTGTCCCAAGAACATATCCTGCAATACACAGTGCTCTGTAGGAACAACAGTCTCAGATCAATGGCCTATCTAGGACAGTGTACATTTTCAAATCCTCAACCAGATATTTAATTAGAAGGTGTTTCCATTTCAACTGTCTTCATGCATCCCATCAATACTCCTAACATTTCATCAATATTTTCTTTCCCACTGAGTCTGAGAAGTACATGTGTTTACAAAGAATTATTCTGAAAATTAGGCAACTAAAGGAAAAGACCAGAGCTGTAAAAGTGCTTAACCCTAAGTCTTACCTATTAAAAGCAACGGTAGCTGCTGTATATTGCAAAACGATGAAACCTCCACTAGTTGCTTGCAAAGAAAATGCTCCATCATTACCACCTATGATTAAAGTAGGAGAAGAAATAGATTCTGTAATGGGGAAAACATTAACATAATTGCTAATTCATACAAAACAAAACTAAAAAATTATTAGTTTTCTAATTTATTAGTTTTCTGTTTTTTCTAAATTGAAATACAAATTTGAAGTACGAAACCAGATTTCAATATTAAATCCCTCCCCCCTCAACTATGGAATACAGTGCTAACACTACATTAATTTAAATGAAAATTTAAATACCTGCAAGCCAATTTAATACATTTTAATGACATGAAAGCTGCAAGTAATGGAAACTGCTTAGTAGGAGTAACATTTAGGGCTTTTATTGTTTGCAACATCCATATTGATGCCTTAGGACTTTTATATATGCATAGATTTTAGTATTTTATGTATTTGTAGATTTATATAGCTGTATAGTTTCTCACATTTGAGGTAGCAGCTAGCAGTTTCTAATATTTTTTTTACTGTTTGTGGCACATTCCCGAATTTCTGTTCAATGGTCTTTTCAAAGAAGAGATTTCAGCAAGGACATCTTGTTTGGAACACATGCACCTGGATCAGAATGATAAGACATATTGTAGTCAAAACAAGATAGAAGACCCAGAACCCTTGGAGGGGCTCCAATGGAGCAGTTCTGAGGGTGGTACCAAGGACAAAAGGTTTTTGGGTTGGATGTACCCATTAGGTATAATTAAGCAGTGTTATAAATTTGTAAGAACCCTATTCTCTGTGTGTGCTGATATAATTCATATTCCTGAAAGCTTTCATTAAAGAACTGCTCTCTACTCTACCTATACTAATATTGTCTCAAAAGTTTTTTTCCTTGATTTTAGGCAATGATATCACATGAGATAATACTAAGGAGTCCTTGTTTTTAAGGGATGCATCAGGTCTCAAGACATTTCTTTCCATAAGAGGTTTTCTCATGATCGGATTTTCACTGAAATTTGATAGTTTCCTGTCAAAAACTTATTCATTTGGAAGCAGTTTGTCACTACTGAGGCTAATTATTCAGTGTAAGAGAGCTGAGTGTCTTGCTTTGTAAGAGATATGCTTCTGAGATCTATTAAAAACACTGTTTAACTCACAGCCAGATGCCACATTTGTCTTACCATTTACAAATCTTTTATGTAAATGACAGAAATGAAACACTAGAAGCAAAGTACTCTTTGTGGGTTTTTTTTGCTTGGGGTTTTGTTTGCTTGTTTGTTTTGGGTTTTCTTTGTTTTGTTTTGTTTTTTTTGTAATTTAACCTGTTTCTATTTCTTTTTCCTCATAAAATGTGTATATTCTGTTCCCAAGCTGCAGTTCTGAGTCAGAGAATTGGTGGTTATAACTCTACATGTTATTACTGAAGTTAGTAAAAAATATGACACATGTTGGTTTTTTAAAAAGTTAAAGGGATCTCTCTGAATTTGAGATATGACGGAAAGAGCATTAAGAAGATATGGACTTAACCTTACACTAGAATCAGGCTTAGTGGGACATAAATTTTTAAACTAAGTACATTTATTGGCTGTAGTTTCACATTTTAATGTGAATTATATAATGAAGATAATTTATGATTAATTTTATTGAATTATATACTGAAAATTCAAATCACATTAACCAAATTCCTTCTTGGTACCTACCCCTATTTGGTGAGTCTGGGCCTTCAGGGTCACCTTACTAATAGACTGGAACTTGACTTATGTTTCCAGTCATGCAAATAATTAGTATGTCCAGTGGTAATGAAACTATTAGAAGAAAACTAATTACCAGTTGAAGTGTTTGCAGGAGCAGAGTCCCAAATCCTTAAATATATTACTTAGCTTCTTGAATAAGTTATTCAGCCTTCTCTTCACTAGTTTTGGCTGAAAACATGGAGTTATTTTCACCAATGAAGTATGAAATACAGTGTTAGGAAAATCCACATTTTCTTTCTCTTGGACTCAATTTTTAGCTTTCAGCATGAATCACAGATGAAGTGAGATCCATCAGAAAATCTCCAGCCCAGTCATGCCCCTGACCATTCAGTAGTCTATTACATCCTCTTGCAGAAATCAACCTGATTTTTAATGGGCAACCACTACACATTCTGAGTCTGAGAAGCAGAGTAATTTCCTGATGTGCTAATTGTGAGAGTCCAAAGAGACCTAGATTTCCACGACCAACTGCTATAGCCCTGGAATAAATTTTAAATAATTCTGACAATGCCTACAATTGATACCAATTTGCATAGTCCACCATTTGTACTTTGTGTCCAGAATAGCACTGTATTTTTATTCTTATATTTCAGAGGATTGCTAGAAGACTGACTGTGGCTGTCATATGATATTCTGGAATACATAGGTTTTGGACTGTGATGAACTCTAGAGGAGCAGCTTGGAATCATTCATGGTCTGAGAAACCTTTCCAGAGCACACCAGGCCTGAGCTATCATGCTTTATGATTAAAACAGAATGAAAGAATCACAGAATGATTAGGGTTGGAAAGGATTTTTGAAGGTCATTACAGAAACATAAAATGACTTGGGTTGGAAGGAACTTTTAAGATGATCTAATTCAAACTCCCATGACATGGGCAGGGACACCTTCCACTAGACCAGATTGCTCAAAACCCCGTCCTTGAACACTTCCAGGGATGGGACATCCACTACTTTTTTGGGAAACCTCTTTCAGTGCCTCACCACACTCAGAGTAAAGAATTTTTCCCTAATGTCTAGTCTAAACCTACTCTCAGTTTAAAACCAAAACCCTTGTCCTATCACTACATGCCTTTGTAAAAAGTCCCTCTCTATCATTCTTCAAGGCTCCCTTCTGTTACTGGAAGGCCACAACTGAGTCTCCAAAGCCTTCTCTTTTCCAGGCTGAAAAATCCCAACTCTCTCAGCCATTCTTCATAGGAGAGGTGCTCCAAACCTCTAATCACCTTCGTGGATCTCCCCTGGACCTTCTCCAACAGGTCAATATCCTTCCTTTGCTGAGGACCCCAGAGCAGAATGCAGTGCTCCAGGTGGAGTCTAGCAAGAGTGGAGTAGAGGGGCAGAATCACCTCTCTTGACCTGATGATCATGACGCTTTTGATGCAGCCCAGGATAGAATTGGCTTTCTGGACTTTCAGCTCATGTTGCCGGGACGTGTCCAGCCTCATCCACCAGCATCCCCAAGTCATTCTCAGCAGGGCTGCTCTTGTTCTGTTCATCCCCCAGCCTGTATTGATACTGGTCCTCTAGTTCAATTCTCCAGTTTAAACGGGATTACCTAAGAGGAGATTGCCCAGGACTATGTTCAATCAGGTTTTGAATGCCTCCAAGGATGGAGACTCTGTAACTTCCTTGGGTAAATTTATGCCAAATTTTGACTACACTTATGGTAAAAAAAATGGCTGCTTGTGTGCAGTTGGAATACCATGTGTTCTAATTTGTGTCTGTTACCTCTTCTCCTATCAGTAGTCACTACTGAGAATGGTCTGGCTCCCTCATGTTCATTCACTCCCATCAGGTGAATCTAATCAATACATATTGATTAATACATACATCTAATCAATCCATATTGATTAGATACCCTTAAGTCTTCTCTCAGCTGCAGAGTCCCTGTTCTTTCAGACTTTCCTCATATGAAAAAAGGAAAAAAAAAAAAAAAAAGAAGGGAGTTTTCAATATATCATCTGGAAAATTTTGGAAGACTTTCCCAAATAAGAAATTTCAGACATTGGTCTTGATCTAGTTTTCCTCATAAGCTACACAACTGCAGTTCATTGTGCAAGTGCCAGATTAAATCATTAATAGGGTGTTAATTTGGTGGTTTTTGTCATGAAACTCGTCAGACCACTATGTTGCACACCTGGAGATTTCACATGTGTTTCACCCAGGCTGGATGCTTAATAGCACAGCAATGGCAGAGCAATGCCATGGTTACTGTTCAGGGTATGTGTGCATTGATGATTCGCAGTGTCCTGAACTTTTTGACCTCTCAGGCTGCTTTGATGAAAACCTATTGCAAAAAGCATGAAGATGGTGCAAGGAATAACTGTTGGCATGGTCTTGCTATTGGTGGGAAGGTGTTGGTAGTGAGAACTACATAATGTGGGATATCGCTCATCGCTAGGGCAAAAAACCAGACTAAGAAGTTGCTAACGTCTATCATCAACCACTGAGTTAGGCTATAACTGAGCACATGCATTGATTTGCCTTGCCAAAGAAAACTCTTCCTCCACAGTTTCTCAGTTTAGTACTCAGAAGTGATATTGTGCTACAATATTAGATAATTTTTCTTGCCTTGATTTGTGAATCAGCCTTGCTCAGCAATGGATAAATCTGTGATGCCTGACTTGTAGATGACATTATTTTTCAAAGGATCAGTTAATAATGTTTTGGCTGTAATTTTAGATATTGTTTTCTCCTACAAATGTTAAAATTTATAATTAAATTATCCCACCACTCTTAAGGAAGCTGCCACAACAGACAGAATGGTCTTCCTGGAGACTTCACGATACCCCACTTCACCTGACAAATGTGCTGCATTCCTCTGCTCTGTGTTTGCATATTTTGACTCATACCTTTAAAGGCTCAGGGATCAGGGACTGACATTTCATAGCCTTGCAATTTGAAAAAAAAATCTAAACCCTGTAATATATTACATGCACATCTCTAAATGTCTGCTCTCTCTGAATCTGTGGAATGTAAGTGGTTATCCAAAGTATTTGTGAGTCTGGTCTTTGTCAGTGTTGTTTGTGGTACTGTGAAGCCTGTGAGCACCTGTCACCTGTCTGGATCAGGAGAGTTTTTGCACTCATGACTGGACAAGCACCAAATAGAAAAATGGTCTGTAACTCCAAATCCTGTAAAACACAAAGGCACCAATCTCCTCTTATCCTAGAGAAGTTAACACTTCAAGACCAGGTTTCTGTCTGCTTATTTCTCACTATGTGTGTGGTACGATATTTTTCAGTAGGAGGTAGTAAATGATCTGCTTGCTACGACAGATGCTTTTGTTTGGCTGAAGAGATGAAACTCAGAGATATAAATTGGTTTTATAACTTGCTAATAGATAGGTGTATCCATACTACCTGTAAGTCAAGTAGTGCCATTCTTTCATGCCTACTTTAAAGTGACAAAATATTTGACCCTTACCTTCCAGATTGTAAACAGTGGCACAAAGAGGTGATGTTCCAACTCCTTCAGGGCATTTGTTTCAGTGCAAATGTGGATTTCAGTGGTTTTCCCTGCCTGCAGGAAGCAGAAAACAGCAGCTTTCCAAAGTCTAGGTCCTACAAAAGATAGTCTGCTTCCTTCACCCACCAGCACTTTTCTACAGAAAATACTAATGAATAAAGCTGTCATGGCTAAGTCCAAGGAAGAAAGATTTTTTTCCCATCAGATAAAAGGAATGTCTCTAGTCTCTCTGTCACGGCCTGCCAACTAATCTAAGATAGAAGAAAAACTGTTCATGTGCTGAACTATTTTCTCACTAATCTCATTTTAAGGAGAGTAACATAATGAAGATTTATTTGGGACACTCAGTATACTTTTCTTAAAGCCAGACAAAAAAGGAAATCTGGTATTTGTTTTATTTCTACTTTAGCACTTTATCTGGCAGCTTGACATGAGAGCAGACATAAGAGCATAACTTTGTACAAGATATTAATCTTAAATTATCATAAAAAAATTTTATTCTCCAGATTATCAAGTACAGTCTAATTGGCAAGGATGGATCCTGTGTTTAAAAATAGTTTGGAGATGCTATTCTTGTAGCAGGGCAATATTTTTTTCTGGAATCTATTTTAAATGCCTTTATTAGTTAGCTCTGTTGGCTTTTTTCCTAGGTTGCTTTATAAATCTTTTAAAACTCTGAATTCCCAAATGCTGTCCTCTGACAATGAGTTCTGGAACAGTGACCGACAAAAAGCAATCCAGCTTGAGTGGCATTTGAGCAAGCTACTGCCCCAGAAAAATAATAAGTGCTTTATGAGTGTCTCTCAGAGTCTTGTAGCTGGGTATTTAGGTAGACTTTGGAAAATAGTGAGTTCAGAGTCACCCTCTGTGTTGCCATGATGGCTCTCAGAGTGTCATAATGTGACTCTTTATCAGGAGTTTGATCAGATTAAGGGCTGTGTACAGTGACTTTAAATGAGAGCATTCAGGCATATGCGAGATATGAGAACAGCCTTTACGAACTCAGTATAACTCATGCAGTGATAATCCTTTTTAACTTGGGATCACAACATTCAAAGCCCAGTGATGCAATACAGTTATCCCAATCCTTTCCCTGATATGCACCAGAATAAAACCATCAGGAACAGATATTAAACCACTTGAAGGTTAAGACAAATGCTACACTGCTGGGAATTCATTAAAAAACAACTTTGACCTTTTGACAAATGGGTAAAATTAATTTATTGTATTTTGCTGTTTTATCTGAAATCTCTTAAGTTTTGCATCTTCCAAATGTCAGGCAGGTTTCTTAAACCCCAGAGCAAAAGAATAAGCTGTGAGATTCATATTCCCTCTTCATTATGTGTTTGCTGAAGTTTTTTTCCTGTTGATCTCCGTTAGATCTGGTGTTTTCTTTAGTTTCATCTGGAATTGCTACTGTGGTGCCTTTCTGTAGTTCTATATTATAATACCAAACTTTTCAGTGTTTGTTCTTTTTTATTAACAGATTTATTGAGAGAATATGATGCTGTAACATCAGGATTTTGCTCCTGATGCCCCAGCATCCCAAGTAATCCCAGTATATCACCTCCTTCTAGCTCCTTGGCCCCCTGTGCAGGTACCCTGTGCAGGATAGGCTGTTGTGCTCTATTGCATGGTCACAGCCACCTTGCTCTTTGCCACCAGCCTCACCAGCTCACAGCAATATCATGCCAACCTCTGCAGGAAGGGATCTGGGTAGGTGTATACAAGTCAGAGGAGTTGGAAAGACTGTGAGTCCATAAAATGAAAAATATTTAGTCAAATTAATGAGCAGATGCTACAAGACAGCAAAGTATGGACCGTGTCATGGGTAGGAACTGTATAGCACCAGGCAACTAGCTATTCAAAGTACAAATATCTTATTTTTGTAATACCATGCCTTAAACACCCCCATGGTTTTCTGCAATTACCCCCTAAACCCCAGACAGGAGAAGGGCAATGTGCCTAAGAGTATTATTCTTTATTTATGGTTTTCTGCAGTGGTCTGTTTGTCTCATCCAGCCACTGATTGGGAGCCCCATGCTTTCCTGCAGGGAAGACTCAGCCTCCACTTGGGGCTTTGCAGGACCCTGCTCCAAGCTGTGAGCCCACAGGCAAATCTATGGGAGCACTGGAGATGTGCCAAGCACTGTGGAAAACAGGGGTCATTGGAAAAGTGGTGCAGAGCACTCAGACCTGAATCAGAGCTTCCTGAAGTCAATGGGAGTCCCTCCACAGACCTGCTTGGCCACACACCCCTAGGGTGATCCCAGTGGATAACTTGTGTGGAAGGAACTCCACCTTCACGAAGCCCATAGCAGGACCAACTGTTTTTCTTCTGTTGTTACTACATATTAGTGGAAAAGAGTCTAAGTCACAAAAATAGCCTGCCTGGGTCTTTGTAGCCCTGCAACAGTAATTCCTGAATCACAGTCCCATCCCTGAGCATGAGCAAGAGAAACACATCAACATTAGCTGCAATTCAGTTTTCCTCACAGCAGATGGAGTTTTCCATTTTTAAATAAATGACAACATTCTGTCAGAGAAAGAAGAGATGGCAAAGACCCAGCCAAAACACTGGAGCCAAGTACCCATGAACAAGGGAAAGTTGCCTTTTGGATCCAAGCGCTAGAGGGCTCTGGCAGGCCCACCTATCTCAGAAACAGATTTGATTGATTAATTAATATTTGGCTTGAGCTAGCTGATCAATCCTGGGAAAATTGCTTGAAGATTAATCAAATGTTGTGAATAATTTTTCTTTCTATTTTTACCTGACCTCCTGTGAGGTTTTTGCCACATGTGGGAGGAATATCAGGACTGCTACATGCGAGGAAACTATGTGGCGGGAATCTCACTGCCACCATGAAGTGTTTGGTGAGGGGACTGATAATGATTAGGTGTCAAAAGGACTCAACAAGTCTTTATATAAAAACTTTTGTTCTTGAACAGATTTATAGGGGAAAAATCAAGAGGTAAATAATCTTCTTATGTGCTGCAGCATGCAAATCAATAGTAGTGCTACTAATTCGTCCCAGGCAGCTTTATTCAGATTCAAACCTCTCAGTTCATGATTTGAGTCTGCCTCATTTCTCTCTAGGTTTCCTTCAGATAAGTATTATCTGAAGTCACATGAGGCACTGTTGTTAGCTAGTACACAGCTATTCCAGGGCTGAATGTCAAAGTGCATGATAAAAAAAAATATCATTGCATCCTTCACTCAAGTGTACAAATGGGCGTTCTCTGAAATTACTCCAGCTGCAATGGAGTTACTATAACCAGGTATTTATTCTATAAAGTACATTGATAATGTATTCAAAGTTCTGCTCAAAGACAATTCATTATCAATGTTATCAATTGCTTAGTGCTAAATATCTCTAAAAACATATTATCACCATAGAACACACAGTATTCACTTCTGTGTATACTTTTAAAATACAATGAGAGCTAATTAAAATTCCATTATAACCATGGCTTACTCTGTTGTCCTGGGAATTTTGAATCAGTTCAAGATGACTTCTAAGCTTTACAGTCCCCATAAATCTTACAGATGCATCAGATGATTTTTTTATTCTATTGGCTGCTGTCAATTATCAGCAAAATCTTGCAGTTGAGTACCAGACTGCAAACACAGCATATGCAATGACCCCCTAAACCCCAGACAGGAGAAGGGCAATGTGCCTAAGAGTATTATTCTTGCTAACATATGTCTTTATTTATTTTTCTCATTAATATTTGTTGAGCCTCTGGTACCAATAATATTTCAGGTTTAATAGGATTCCATCAAAACCTCCATTGAATGAGTGGTAGATCTGCAAAGTAAAGCACTGTATGTAGTGTCAAAGGTAAATCTGCCTGTACAACTGAAGATCTTCACTTTGCTTTTGAGAGGCTGGACTATGGTCTTTCAAATTATGGCATAAGCACACTCTGGTTTTCTCTCAAAACACCCAGTCTTGTCAAGGTCAAAAGTGGTCATTCTCTGTGACCAAAGTGGCTCTGATTCTAAGTATTATGAAATGTAGGATCCAGACAGACTGTTCAGGTTTAGCAGTGATTCGAATTCAACAAGTTGTCTCATCTGAGCAAAATACTTGCTAAATATTATATTCTTAAATCTAACTAAAGTTTCCTGCCCTTCATTAATTGTAAATGTGATTTCATTTCTGCTTCATTTTACTATGTCACACAATTAAACATAGCATTTATTTTTCCCAAGCCCCTGGACACATCTGCTATAAGCACATATTTAGTGGTTGTGTTGTACTGGATTCCCAGTTGGGCATGTTGTGTAGACCAAGGCTTGGCTGGTGCGACATCAGTAAGTGCTTTCAGGAGAGCAGACAAATCTAAGACTTGCTTATGCCTATAAATGTACAATAATCTGGATGTATTTGCAAAAGAAACAAATGCGTTTTAATTTTGTTTGCAGGTTGCTGCTCATAAGTTAGCTCATTCATTAGAGTATCTCAGAAACAGAGGGTTGAGTGTCATCTCAGGAGAGTAGCTTACCCAGTCCCTCCGTGCTGGATCAGAATCAGGTGTAAATTCTGGGAACAGACTGCAAGCGAAAGAATATTTTTCTGAGACAAGCAAATGCAAAATAAAGTAGACTAATTAGAGCTGCTCAGCTTCAAAGGCTTCCGAGTGTTTAATATATTGATCACAGTGTTCAAAGTTCTTCATGATGCCTCCTCCCCCCCAAAAAAGGTTCCTAATTGAATGTTGAACTATATTCTGATGAAATCTCATGTCAATTGCAAGAACTCACTAGTTTGCCAGTGTTAGTGAATGTCAGAATTAAAGGCAGTTTCAGTACTCAGTGTGCAGGTCAGTAATTTGAACCTTCTTTTTTTCGAAGTGAAGAAATAAAGTTGCAGAGATTCATGAGTGTTGTGCACAATCCATGAGAAAAAATGGGGATCCAGAGCACTGATCCCTTATTGCCATAAAATTGGGTCATTCCTACCGAAGTCAACAGAAAGAGAAAGGATTTGAGGCACTGAGTTTGGGCAGTGATGACAGTGGGAAAGGAGCATCAGGAGTTTAGTCACATGTGAGTTAACAAAGGTCAGGCCAGTGCAGTCACTCAGATTCCTTGCAGAAGTAGCAGAGGGCTATTTTGTCAAGACTGCTCACCCTTCTCACCACATTTTTAACTTTGTTGCCTTCTTGAAACAGACTGGTAAACTCACCATCCTGTAGGACATGGGAGGTGGGCAGCAATTCCACTGGTTAAAAAGGGCTATATAATCTGATCCAGTGCAGATGATTTGGTCTGCACATGCTGCTTCAGGCTCCTCAGCATGCAAGGAGAACTAAGGGCAATACTGGTGAAAGAAAATCTTACTGTGGGTACTGTGAAGTGGAAATGAAGGGTTAGGCAAAAGAGACAATTAAAAAAAAAAGAAATTAAAAAAATGCGTTGATTCTGACCCTATCAGTTTATTAGCCGAAGCAAAGCAACTCTCGAGTCAAAGGTAAGGATTTTTGTGTTCCTTCCACTTTCTGATAGCTTTGCAAAGAGAGAGTTCAAAAGCAGCTGTGTTGTGTTTCCCCTTCTCACTGTCTTTTTCCTTGCCAAGCCTGAGGGTCACAGTGGCTTGTGCACAGATGTCTGCTGGTGGGCAGCCCATCAACGGGGGTGGCCTCAGCAGCTGGCTGTGGGGCTCTTCTGGCCCTCAGGCTCTGGCATGTACCCTTTTTGTCCTGGCAAATGTAGTGCACATATCATAACCACCAGTTGTTTCTAAACTTGGATCAATAATTTTAATTGAAAAAAAAAAATGGGGAAAGATAAAAAAAAAAACAAAACCGGAAGCATTCATTTAGATATTTTAATAATGAAAAATTACAGCCTATTTCTCTTGACATATTCTAGATAAAAAGTTTCTTATTTTCTTTCCAAGAGAGCACTTTTCATTTAAAATTGATCTACATCTAAAAGGAAGGGTAACAAGAAATCAACAAAACTGAGACATTGATTTTTCTTTTGCCTGAGAAAAACGTTGAAGGCTGACCTAAAAAATGTTTATCTGGGGTTGGATTTTGTTGTTACTCTGTTTGGTACATGACAATCGAAAAACGAAAGAAGATGTTCAGCTGTATTTTTCCTTCAGTAATTTGTGGTCTCCATCTTCCCTCTCACTCATCAATACAGTTGAGCTAACCCATTTCTTTGACCATCTCTAGATGTGAATGACAACCATTAAGTGATAATTATTAATCATCACTATGCTTTCATTAAATCCTCACAAAATGTTCAGTCTCTAATAATCTGTTTTTTCAACCAACTTCCCATGCAGTGGCACTTGGCAGAGTCACATCTGCGACCAGAAGTGGAAGCCAGCAGTCCACACCTGGTATGGTCCTCGTGAGCTATAAATAGCCCATAGATGTAGTTATAAATAATTACAAATAGTATTAAAAGTCTGCTTCTTTTCAATGGCTAGCAAGACTGTTCCCATTACAGGGAACATTGGAGAAGTCAAGTAGTATATATTCCAGTGAAAATTACCTGTTCTTGCCATGAGAAGTCACAGAGTACATAAATCAGATGTGATACTGACCTTTTCATCGTGTTGCAAAGCAAGGCTTACTTCATCATCTAAGCATGACATGTGAATATATCTCCATTTTATTTCTACCTGCATTCCCTTAGGTAAAGCTTCCAGCTAGCTGTACTTTAGTGACTTGTCTAGAGAGTTCAGTTCTCACTGTTCCTGGTGAAAATTTCCTTTCTTCTTCTTGTCATGGATTACCCTATTATGCCAGCATCTACTATTTAAGCAGGTATTGTTAATCACATGAAACTGAAGTGCATTTGAGATTTCATGTGAGTACTTACAATAATGAGACTACTATTAGCCTTAAAATCATGTCCAGAAACACTGTTTTCCTACCTCTTCTGTCCAGAAGAAGAAACCAACCAGTGTGAAGCAGAGAGTGAATTGTAACTATTTGAGAAAAAAAGATCTTTAGAACTGTATATTTCCTTAATAGATTGGAAATATTTATGTCTATTTGGCTTATACAAGCATTGGGCCATACAGCAGCATAACTGCATTGCATTGTGAAAAGAACCACAAGTCTCTTAGCCTAGGGGTGTCGGGGGGCCCTTGGGTGATTTCTGCTCTCAGCTAAACAAATGCCCAGTGGTCCATAACTGCAGAGACTTCCTTTGCCTCACTGATTCACTATGGTTTTCCATGAGCACCTATCTGATGATTTTGTCCTCTACCCTTTTTAAATACTGTTCCTCTTGTGAGATGTCCACTGTGGTGTACAACTCTATTTTCATCCATGTTGACTTTGGTGAGGAAGGGCTTTTGTCTGTAGTTACATAAGTCTGGACTCACAGAGAGCATGAAAAAGTTTAGGCGAGGAGCCCTGTTCGTGAAGAAGGAATGAGATTAAATGCACATCACCAAGTGAATTGATATGAATGTCTAACATAGTCTGTGGAAAAAAATATTTCAGGTGTTTCTCTTTAACACAAGCTTGCTTTGGAGTCACTTATGCAGTTCAAGCAATTTGGAAAATACTGTCTAGTTAGCACAGTGGTGCACAGCAGCTTGAATTTGCAGTTCACTGTTTCATTAACTATTCAGTTAGCAATGAAGCTGCAAACAATGTGAATATTAACATTTCTCTGTTGGTCTAACCTAAAGAAAAAATCTTTTCACCTGTTATATCACTTCTGAATCCCTCTAATTGTTAAAAATAATACAAATTAAAAAAAAAAAAAAAAGGGGAGTTGGAAAAACTTGTCTTTTACAGGTTGTACCAGACTGCAGCAATGCTTTTCTGTTTTCAGCCAAGCTGAATTTTGATTATTGTCCAGCTTATTCCCTTTGTGCTGCTGGCACAGGCTTTTTGTCTTTTCAAGCATTTAATCTCTGTTTTGCTGATGCCAGAGTTCAGCTTATTTTGCCCTGTGTTTGAAATACTATTTTCTTCAGAAGCAGCAGGTCATGGACTTATCTACGGATTCTCACAGACACTTAAGGTCAATGCCATCCTCTTTTTCACCAGCATACTATTGTCATCTCTCTATTGCAAAACAGTCAGTACATGTTCAGTAAAACAATGATGTTAAATGCCTATCTTAGTGGACTAAAAGGTTATTTAGTTCATTTATATAAAGCACGTGGTCATCCAAGGTCCCACTCTAATAAAGACTTATGCTTGAAATCATGTGCTAACCATTGCAACTGAATTCAAGTAATTAATTAGTCAAGGCATAAAGATCTGCCAAAGCATAAACCTTTGTGGATCCAGTGTCTTTAGGTGACTGGAAACTTATTTGATGTGATTTACGTAGCATCACTGTTCTGGTAGCTGAGATAGCCCAGAGGTAGAAACAAGGCAAAAATTGTAGTGGGGTGGAAGAGTATTATGTTTCACGAAAAATAAAAGTCCCCTTTTAAACGCAGGGCCAGGGTTTGTACATTCAGCAGTGTGTGTATGTGGAGGGGGTTTCTTCCAGTCAGGCATTTCCTACTTATTCTCATGAATGTCCAACATGGAGAGAATAAAAGCCCCAGAATTGCCAGTGAGACTCCCTGAATTTTGTCTTTAAACCTTTCACCTCTGAAGAAATCAATTTATCTCTTATTTCCAGGGCTTAGTCTCATCTCCTTATCAAAATCTTCTGAGAACTCTGTCTAAAAGTGTTAAAAGTAACTTTGTATTTCAAATAACTCTTTGTGTCAGTGCTTTCAGAAATCTTTCCTTTCTGGTCACCACTGAACCAACCTGGTCTAACCTGAAAATCCCAGAATAAGCTTGGTGACCTTGCAGAGATATTATATTTTGCCTAATTTTATCTTATTTTTGTTAGGAGTATGTGATTGAAAGGAATTTGCAAAGAGAGGTTCTACAGTGCCTGTCTGTGCTGTGTGTCACCTCTACAAGTGTTCAGGTGATTCAGCTCAGCCTCTACCTGGAGACTCATCAAGGCATTTAAGTATCTACTTGAATAACATTAAAGTCACTGGGAGTCCTGTAAATACTTTTTGTCAAGAGGAAGGATGGACCCCTTTTGGTCTGAGGAGCACATAAAGAAAACTACTTTGATGAGACCACAGATGGGAAAGCAGAGAGTGTCTGCATGAGTAAAGTGCTGCCTGTGAATTCTTGTAGCTCCTGCAGTGGCAGATCAGCGCTCTACCACCCACAGAGGACGGATGCTCCAGATCTGCAACTCACCGACACAGAGCCCGGGGAACACCCCCAGCAGATGAGGGAAAGGAGACAAGCCACACCTACACTTACCCACCTTCTCTTTCCACCTTTGTTGATGCCAGTAAAGTGTCAGGTTGACCCCCAAGTCCTCTGCAGAACAGCAGTGGTGCAAATCTATGACCAACACAGGTTTGCTCACTAGGAGTTCCCTAACTCCAGCCCTTAATAAAGGTCTAAGACAGAAGACAGAAGTTTTGTTTTAAGTTAGGATAGCATAACACTGGGAGAGTTTGCCCAGAGAGGTGGTAGATGCCACATCCCTGGAAACATTGGAGGTCAGACTGGATGAGGTTCTGAGAAACCCGATAGTGTTGAAGATGCCCCTGCTTATTGCAGGGGACTTGGACTAGACGGACTATAAAGGTCCCTTCCGATCCAAACCATTCTATGCTTCTTTGACTATAAAAGCAGAAAACATGGGCAAAAGGTGAGAGTTCAGCACAGGAGAACTCTCCTGCCGCAATGAGGGGTGCCGGTGTTAACTAGGAGGACACCGGTCCCGTGCTGTGTGTATTTGCGGCGGGGAACGGAGGGCCGGGCTGCCCCCGAAGGAGCGGTGGTCCTGCCGGCGGTTCCCGGCGCGGGGCTGGAGGCGGGAGCGCGGCGCGCCCGCGAGGAGGAGCCCGAGGGATGCTCGGCGCGATGCTCCGCGCAGCGCCCGCCGTGTTCGTCTGTTTCAGAGGTCAGGAAAATGTGGCATGCTGTACGTGTAAGGCAGGGTTCAAACACGACTTATAGAAAGCTTATTACCCACGCAGTCCCGTGCTACTGCAAAAGGGGGTCCGTGCGGGGCGAAGTAGTAAAATACAGGCTGTGCTTTGTGAAACATGAAGCAGCATTAAAATGAAAGAAAGCATATAAAGCATAAATAATAAATATAATGCCTTGCCAGCTGCAATTTTGGACTTCCAGCGTATGAGAATCTACTCCATGCATGTACCTCAATCTTTCCACTGCTGTTTTTGTTGACAGAAGTCCTACTTGAGTACCTCAGTTTAACCAGCTGACCTTCTTTGTCTGCAAGTAGGGTAAAATCTTTAAAGAAACAGTTACTGTTAGTATTGTGATCATTTTGTTGTGGTCAGGAAAAGTTTTTGTTAAACTCCAAGGGACGCCCATTTTCCTCAGAGCTTTGTCGAAAATAGGGAAAGAACATTTCTCCCCAGGCACCCCATAAAGTAACAATAACCCATTAACCCAACAGCTCTAAAAAGAGTTCAGACTGCTGCAGAGTTCATTCGTTCAGTGCTGGAGTGTCTTGATTTTGAAATGTAACAGTTGGAAAACAGACATCCTGGTTTGGCTTTTGACAAGCAGGCCTTCTAGATCTTGCTGTTCTTTTAACTAAAGTGCATACAAGAGTAGAAGCTGGTTATTCCTTCCTGTGACCACTCTGTGCTCATCCTGTTTCACAGCTGCTTACAAACCAAGTTGTTTGGTGGTACATGCACAGTCTCCCTGGAGGTGCAGAACTGGATTGCAGGTTTCTAATGATTCCCAAAGCATAATCTTTCCTGCTTGTTCTACAACCACTTTACACAAAACTTTTAAAAGCATTTGAAAGGAAATAAGGAATTCTGGTGTCAGTGATGTGGATTGGGAAAGGCACTGGAAAACAGCCACCTAAACCAATCTGAGCTCAGAATTAGGCCTATCAGTTTGCATTGTGGGGAAGGGAATTGTCCCACTGGAATGCTCAGTCATGAATGCATCTGGTCTTCTGTGTAATGTAGTAATCATTTTGCACAATGGGATTATGAGCCATGTTTATAAATACCATCTGTTTGTTTGCATGATTTTGAGTCACTGGTTTGATACTCAAGCCCTAAGCTGAGGCACTCACAGATCTGAGTGCTTGTTAGATGTACCTTAAGCTGTAACCTTTATTATCTCTGTATAATTGCAGGAGGGTGTGTGATGTAATTTTTTTCCACCACCTAGTCCATCTGACTTTTTGTACCCATTCAGAAGCAATATTCTTACACAATGACTCAGTAAATTATGCCAGCCTCACTCTTTGGATTTTAAGGTAGAGATGCCTTCAGCAAGGCATAAACGAGCTCTTCATTACTTAACATTGCTGACACACCATGAAACTCTCCAAGCTGAGCAGAGCATTCTAAAACAGACCTTCTGGAGTAGCCCCAAGACTCATATTTAAAAACTTCCCACCTGAACATGCTAATTTTGCAGACATGTATTTCACTTGCAAACCAAATCTTTTACCCTGTAAACACAATGGCATAGAAGCATGCAAAGCTCAATAAAAATTGCCAAAAATCTGCAGCACATCATGTTTTTAGGGATATTTGAAAATTTGTTTTCAAAGTTTACTTTCACTATTTCATTTCTCTAGGGCTAAGTCACTGTCAGAAATGAAAAAAGAGCTTTTGTGCTCAAAAGGAAAGAGCTCAAAAGAAGGACCCTCCAAACTCTATCATCTTGGGTTTATGACTGGAAGGAGAAAGAAGAAATGTGCAAGACTGATAAAAGCATTCACATAGGTTGTGTTATTCAGTCAAGTGAAGCTGAAAGCAAGGCTGGAGATGCTGCCTCTTTGCCCAGTGAAAGAGGGGAGGCGTGCATCTCAGAGGTTTCCAACCAGTGCTCTGGGTGTACTGACTACAGCAGCCACCCAAATTCATGCCACACAGCCTGCCCACTGTGCTCATGAGGACTGAAGAGGCAGAAGAGTTGGGATAATAATCCCTATCATATGTGATGTTCTGTGAGCACTTACAGAAGGCCCTTGATCCAAGAGAGGAGACATCAGGTAAGAAAGAGCATCATGAAGAGGAAGAAAACCTATTTGCTCTTCTAGAAAAGCTGATAAAGGAAAGTCAAATGCTAGCAATAGAAAAAGCAGGATTGAAAGGGATGGTCCTGGCAGCCCAGAGTTCAGGTAAACATGTGGTGGCAGGCAAGGCTCAAGCTACATTGTTTCACACAACAGGCACCAGTAACTGGTTTTTACTGCATTTTTTGGCGAAGTGTCTAATATACATGAATAAACCCCTTAAGCTGATGGGAAAAGTCCTGTTCTGTGCATTAAAGAAAGCTCATTACTTACGTCACAGTAGCACCAGCACCCGGACATCCTGAGGAGCGCCCAGGTTTGGATTCCTGAGGTCGAGTGTTGAGACAGATTTTCTGTAGCACCCTGTGGTACAACTCTGAGCTGGCCTAGAAACACTTATTAAAGAGGCTTCTGACTTGCAGCACTTTAGAAAAAATGCCTATGTAGTGGAAACCTCACTGAATCCATCTCATGAACCTGATGATCATGCTCAGTCAAATGTGGTATCAAGGGAGGGTCCAAAATGTTAGCATAGGTTATCAGGTCCCCTTCTGTTTTCTTCTCTGACAGCAATGTTCAGAGCATTTATGAAGAGAAATATCTATCATCTTGTAATTTAGAAGCTGACGTTGAATCTCAGTTTTCCTCTCTTGCATGAATATTTGAATTCATCTTGGAAACTGGTTCAATGACATCATTCAGCTGGCGCTGACAACCTCTGAAATACATTGTGAGGTTTGACAGAAACAGCATAAAGAGGATTAAATCAGTCTTGGAAGTGTAAATGTCTGTATCATGATGACCTTAACATTGTAAATAAACATTTGTGTGTGCATGTATAAACATATGTCATATTTATGCATAAATAGTAAACATAAACAGTATAGACTGATTTTCACGACAGCATTGCACACCTTGACATTATCCCTTCAAATGCAAGTTTTTCTGATTTTTTCCTTAGGAAAGGATTCTAAAATTTTCTCCCATATATGAGCTTTGAATTTTTATTGAATAAAAAATGAAAAATTAAAATGGACATTTCTGTGCCACCTGCAATGTGAGGATTGCTGTCGGGGACTGTTAACCAATTTAATGCCATACAGAGTTAGCCACAAGAAGGAAAAATGTGAAGCTTTATATCATGAAATTCAATGCTGCATTTACAGGAGAGAAAAATTTAGTTACCTGACATTTATTTACTTCAGTCTTTTAAATGCTCTTCTGGAGGAAAAAAGCAAGCCCATATTTCTTCAGATCTTGGTCAATTTATTTGCTTAAAAAACACTGCTTATAAAATTTGAGTGTTTTTTTATCTGTGTCTTTTCCAGTCTGGGGCACTGTCAAATGTCCAGGGAAGCTTCTTCCTCTGCTGTGATGGTGTGTGGTAGAGCCTCTCCTCCTTTGGCAGAACTTGCTGGTGAGAGAAGGACTAGAAAAGCATGTGCGTGGTTCTGTGTAGGTGCTATTAGTGCCGCCTCTGCTCTTTCTATGTGAGGAGCACCCCTGAGCACTGCTTACCTCTGGGACTTGGTGACAATCACCTTCCCTGTCATTACAGGGACCTGCACAAGACTCTTCACTTTGATTTCTAATTATTTTTCTAGCTAATTCCCTTGAGAGGACAGCCTTAGAAAGAAAGCCCAGCTGAAAGGCACGGATTTTCCCTTAAATAAAGTCGCAGTTCCTCCAAGCTCTGGCCTTGCTGGTTTTTGGTGGAAGTGAAGATGGTGTGAAAAGTTTAATAGATTTCTTATTCTCAGGCATGAGAGCTCTCACCAAGTCCTCCCTCTCACATAGCTCCTGACACTTGATGACACCACTCATGTGACTTCTGAGCAGGAGAACTGCAACTGAATGAAACATCGATGGGTCTTGCTAAACAGACAGAGCTGTTCAGGCATTCCAGAGCACTGCCCCAGCCCCAGCTTTTGGTAAATCAGGTAATCTTTTTATCTTAGCTAGAATAACCTAGCAATAATCTCAAAGCCCTGATAGACACAGTGTCATTTGCAAGAATTTTCCAAGATGTCAGAAATCTGTTGTCTACCAACACTCACACCCCCAATTTACTTGGACAAATGTTCCCTTTAAACTTTATTGTTTTCCCATTTTAAGTCCTCACACCTGCATCCCCACTGCTGCTGAAACACTTGTTCTCCAGTTTTGTGCCCCTTTCTCTCTGATATACAGTGTAAAAGGTGTCAGCTATGTTTGGATTGAGTCTGAGAGAATTCTCATTATTTTTCCTCTAAGATCTTCACAACAGGACTGCTGTGGCCATCATGAACAGATATCCATTCTGCCTCTAAGGGAGCAATGACAAACTGCTTGGCCAGAAATAATGCGCTAAGGATTGGGACATACATATCTTGGTGAAAAGAAGAACAGAAATTAATTTTGTTTTGGCCTTTTTCCTCTTTATTGAATACAGGATTTCCTTGTCACATCCTTTAAGTATATGCTTTGCCCCTCAGGCTTAAAAATCTTCATTTTATTAAAGCCTCTAATTCACAACTTTCTTGTAGACTGGGCTGACACAGTGCATGGCAGAGTGATGGACCAAAATTAATGGAAAGAAAAATTGTATTTTTCAGTATTTAACATGGTGCTAGGAAAAACTATTTGACACCATGGGCTGCACAGCTGCTGGGGAAAAGTGCTTTTGTACCAAGAGAAATGTTCCCAAACTGCTGTTGGCCCTTGTTAAAGCTGAAGGTATTTCTAGCTTTGAGTGTAGTGAATATTTGGTGACAAGTGTTGCTGACAGCTTTTAGGTATTACAGCCTAAGAGGGAGAACTAGTTCTAAGTAAATGCTTAATCCATAGGCTAGATCCGTCATGTTTGATAACTGGAAGTGAAGGGGATTTTTGAGGAAAAATGCTATGAGTCTGAAGGCCCTGAGGAGATGAAGGGTAGCAGGATGATATTTCTGGGAGCCTTTAGGGTTCTCTCCTTGACTTTGAGGGTATTACTATATGCTGTTTCTTAAATATTGTTTTAATGAGAGTAATTTTATTTTTTTTTTACTTATGGTATGATTATGCTGTAATTACTAAGTCCTAGTTTTTGTTTCTGTCCAGAGATGAAAGAAAAGGGTTTGAATGGTATTTTGGCTACTTTGAAGAGGACCACAGAACTACCAAACCTGGATTCTGACCATAGTTTCATTCTGCAATAAAATAAAATACAAAGTTCATAGGTGTCTAAGCAGAGAAAAATTCAAACAGTTTTTTCTTCCTTTAATTGCGCTTATTTTTGCTGAAATAAAGATTTCCCATCTTTATGGCCTCTGAATTGCCCAGTCAGAGAAATTCTTTTAGCTGTACTTTACCAAATGTGGCGGACACTGAAACCTTCAGAAAAGAGAGCCTAGCTTTTGTGGCCATGCACATACTTACTCAGGTCTCAGCCAGTTTCTTTTGAGTACAATACCATAAAACCCCACAAAATGCTCAGTTTCCAAGGAAACTGAAATCTCCACTTTTTGACAAATGCACACAATTTATTGCTCATTTCAACTACTGCACTACTTGCTAACTATTTTCTTCAGCTAGAATGTGTGTTTTCTAACAGAAAATGAACTGAGGAGCTGGTGGTTGCTGCAGGGCAGAGTTTTTCCAAGATCACCATGGTTTCACCCTAACAGTGCATGGCACTCATTCACCTACCGCCCCAGGAAAGGTGCTTGATGAGTGTGGTTCAGAAGTGACCTCCAGAGGAAATCTGCCAGCTTGGTGGCCCCATGACCTTGGACCACATATTTAAGGGTAGGCAGATAAGAACTCATTGAGACTTTCAAAAGCTCTTAGGCACCTCTTTCACCCTGAAGTCAACTCATTACCACAGCTGCAGCCTGTCAAGAAAGTGAAGTGAGACCTAACAGAAAAATCTTTTCCTCTGTTACACGAATGTGCAGCAGAGAAAAGTACAGCATCTGTCCTTCCCACTTCTCACCAGAGAAGTGCTTGGTCCTTCAGAAAATGCAGAGCTGGATGGCCCAAGAGCTCATCTCTACTAATGTTACCATCTCTGTCAAGTGCTTTTGCTGAGCTTCCGGTGTCTGGGTGCCCACTGCTCAGGGAGACAAGGCAAAGGGAGACAGCATGGGATTTTATCTGTTGGCTTAGTAACAGTGTGGGTGGTTCTCAGACTCACCAGCAGAATACAGGTCAGCTGATGCACAGTTTTCCCAAGGCAAGCATCTGCACATGGGGCAGCATTTGAATGCCTGATGTGTGGATAGTCAGGACTAACTGTGCATCTGTAGCTACTGCAAGAGAACTGTGATACACTCAAAGATGTTTTTGCTGGGTTCTGAAAGTCTGACTTTTAGACGCCTCATTGTGCCTGAAAGAAATGCTTCGGGCTGAAGGGAGGCTTACTTCTCTTCCCCATGACAGTACGGAACACAACACTTTCAATAAGGAGACTTACGTATTTCCCACATTCAGTGGGGAAGGGGAAAGTGTTAGCTGGAACTGCACAAAGATGCAGAACTGCATTAAGGGCAGACAAAAGAAGGCTGTTTGTAAACCTCAGGGTGAATGCTGTAGGATCTGCTTGCCCCGAAGGATTGAATGGCAAATAGCTAATACACATTTTACCAGCATAATTGCTGCATTTTAGGAAGATACAACTTGTTTTTCAGAAGTGCGTAGCGTACTGAAAGGTTTGGAAAAGAGCTAAAATTTTCAGCTATATTAGAGATGGACAGGCATTTAGCTTTAAGCTGAGGGCAAATGAGAGCTAAAACTGGAAATTCAGGTTTTGAATCAAGTTACTGGTATCCCATCCCATAACCAACCCTGCTAACTTGTCAGAGCACAGTGTCAGAAATTAAACATTTATATTGTTGTTGACTTTGCAAGATTGGCCAATTCTGATCAGTTTTGTTCAAAGGAGGAAAGGGGGCACCTCCTAGAAACCCCTTATGTCCCAAATCAGCACAGGTTCATATTTCAGATCCCCATGCACTATAAAATGAGCATGGCAGGGATTCTATGTTTGGAATCTGGACTATCCCTAGTCAGCATGGATTTGAATAGTACCGTGACTGCCATACACTGAATTCATGCTGCTAGAAGCTTTCAAAGTGATGCATTTCTGATGTAATTTTCTCCTTTCATTCTCATTTCATAAGCTTCATTCAAGCTGTTTTCCCAAGAAACACAGCATTCAGCTGCATTTTATCTATGCTTGATCCTGGAGAGCATTGAAAAAAATACCTTAAGTCTTCATCTCAGGCCCCAGATAGCAAAGGGCCTGCCATTGCTGCCAGTAAAGAAATGGCTACTGGCATCACCACAAAATTATTTCAGAGGTAGCAGCCATTAAACAACATCCCTTTCAATGCCTTTAAATTTTTCACGTTTCACTGGATTTGAGGTTCCTTTAACTTGTGAGAATATGTTTTTTTCGGTCAGGTTAATTTTTTCTCCTTTAAGCTTATACCCTGTATTTAATCAATGTAGAACACAATAAACCCCTGAGTGACCTGCTCTGATGTAATTCATAACTGAGGAGGGTATTGGAGTACGTGACCTTCAGAGGTCCTGAATTTTCCTGTGATGTAATTAAATCTAGGAAAGCTATGATGAGAAGTCTGAAATCTGAACTCCCACATCCCACTAATGTCACCTTAGTGAAAAAATCTTGCATACTCTTGTGACGTTGCTATCCTGCAGAAAAGAAAATAAGTTTAAATGACATGATGTCTCTTGAATGTCAGGTTTATTGTCTCAGTTCATATGAACATCATCACTTTCAGCTGTTTCCTAATACCATATATGATGACCATATCCAGTTCAACTCAAGGTAATTGCCCCATGTGTGAATATGGTTTTATAGTAAAAAATAGTAAATTTTGAATGTCCACACATAACTATCTCAAGTTATTTTGAAACCATATTAAAGTGTTCATGTGGTTGGTGAAAATTACTTTGAATTTGCCACATCATCAGTTGTTCTGGAGAACGAGAAAATTTAATTTCTGGTGTGTTAAATGATTTGGCTGTCTGGAAATATTTGATGGTACAAAATTCTTGCTTTATCTCACTTTCTGACTTTGTTGCTATACCTTTATTTGCCCACCAGGATAGTGAATAGCATTATGAAAAAAATGTTTGCAAAACCCCCTAGGGACTCTCTGTGACACAAAGAAAATTCAAAAATGGCTGCAAATGTATATATTTTTTAAGGGCAGAAATCCTTAATGTTTTAGCTTTATTTTTCTTCGAGAGCATTCATCTATTTATATGCAAAACCATATGATATTTAGTCCTCTCTTCTCTTTTCCATCACCATCTTTGAAATTCAAAGCAGACTCTGTGTGAAACTGTTTATTTTTGAAAAACAGCTAGACTGAGAGAAATGTGCCAATACTGTAGGCATATTTGGGGTGTGGGGGCAGAAAGTCATTAGAATGATTTTTTTTTTTTCATTTCACAATACACTCAGCATTAAAATTCTATTCAGTGCTGCTCAGTTGTTTTAGGAGGATATCTTTAACTCACTTAGATGTTCTCCTAATTTCAACAGCTCCTGAAGGAATACAATTTGTGACCTAAGAAAAACATGATTCTCTTTCCTGGCTGTAAGAAATCTGAGGTTTTCTGACAGATCTGCTAAATAAGTTTTTCAATAAAACATAAAACAACCCCTTATACTTGAACTAACCTATTAACACTAAATTGTGAAAAATGCAAACAATGTCTCCAAAAGTGCTAGTGAAGCGACAATTTCTGAAAAAAAAACCCAACACCTTAAAAGGCAGTGATCAGGACAAAACATTTAAAAATTATATTCAAATGCTTGCTTTGAGTTTCATCCATTTTTAAACACTTTCACCTGAGTTTTGGCATTGGCACTGTAGCGCAGTTTCTTCGTGCCCTTTCCATTCCCTGTGGGCCAAGCAATCTGGACTGCATCCTCCCCTGAGCACTGTGCTTTTGAGAAAAGGAGAGTACAAGGGGATCCAGACTACCATCCCTGTTATGTATGACAGTAGCTCATGCAGCCATGTTATTTCTTAATTGATTTAAACCAAAATGTTGAGCACTTTCTTAGTGGTAGATCAAAAAATTATAGAAAAATGAATAGTATCTCTCCTCTCCTGTAATTTTCAAAGTGTGTTTCTCTTCAGAGACACTTTTACAAAAGAAAAAAAAAAAAAACAAAACTGCTGATTAGCTGTCTTTATTGGAGACGAGCACATTCTGGCAGTACGTTTTTTGTCCCCTGACAGTATTTACTCTTGTGCCAGGAATTGGGGTCACATAGATTTATCCATGCTGGTCCTATGCCATTAAGACATTATAGATGTTAAAAGGCTAAATAAATACTTTGCAACAACCTCATCCTGTCATTTGGATAAAGTGGAGTTTATAACTGTGTTGTGAATAATGAAATTAGCTGAAGCTGTGTTGTTTGAACCGTGCTGAAGAAGTCAGCTAGTATTATCACCAATGTGAGTGACTGATCAAACAAACAGCAGGAGAACAGAGATGGCATTTCTGAATTTCTCTTTTATTGTTTTGGATAAGGAAAAGAGAAGGAGATGTTCTCCAGCTGTGTAGAAAGAGAGTTCAAATCACAATCACTACTCCATCTAGTGCAAACCACTAGATTCTTTGGACATTTGGTTAGAATTCAGATAATTAATAAAGAGCAAAGGGAACTTACTATTTTTGCTGAAGACATGCTTCATTTTTCTGGCTGAAATTAGCTTATATTTCTGGGAAATATGGCATACTCAATTTGTTTCTATATAGCAGGGAAGATAAAGTACTTTGAAGTATTACAAGCTAAGCTTTTTAGTGGAGACTAACACTTGAACTCCCTTGAGAAAAAAAAAAAAAAGGAGTTATGACAATTTGAAAAGTTTCTTATGAGTTATAGTTAATATTGTGAAACTGATGTGCCATAAACAGGTGTTTGAAACTGTCATCTGATTTTGGGGCTGCATACTATATATAAGAGGAACTGAGTCTCCACAATTTAATTTTTTGATGGAAATTATTTTCTGATTTCTGGAACTGAGGGAATTTGGCCTGAAAACACATGAATTTGAAGCATATGTTCTCTGTCCTGTAGAAAAAAGAGATATAAATGGTGCCCTGCTATGTAGTGATAGAGTTTGGGGGATCAGGGCCTATGAGGAAATCAGCCAAGGGAATCATGGTCAGGGACAAGCACCAGTTTGCAGTCTAGGCACCTGTTGAGACTAGAATAGACTATTTCAGTTAGGAGAGACCTACAATGATCGTCTAGTCCTTTCTCATAGGAGAACAAGAGGAGATCATGTGTTCCCAGCCTCCAGCACAGAGGTGGATGGACAGTTGCATCAGACCAAACTTGTCCAATGTCCCATCTCTCAGAAAGGCCTCAGAAAAAATGCAAAACCATGGGAAGGATATAAAAATACTTTCCCACAATACTTTGAGTTGCAGAAGTAACCTGTGTTGCCTCAGGACAATTCTCCCCTCTGAAAATCTACTGTGGTCTCATGCATCTCGGGCACCTCTATAAGCTGTTATTTTTTATTTAGGCATGTGGACTGCCTACATCCCCACAGTGTAAAGTCATGGTCCCCAACCTATAGCAAGTTATTTACATGGCCTCTGACACTACTTGCAGAGACAGGAAATAATAAAGGTAATTCTGAAATATGCGAAGGATTTCACAGAGAAACTTGTAGGGGAAGGAGACGCCTGCAGCACTTTATGTGGTCAGCACAAAAACGTGTTGCTCAAGAGCTGTGGGAGTCTGAAAGGAGACATACTCTGCAGTATCTGCCGAAACCAGGCATGAACATGTTTCCAAACTTCAGCAGGGCTGCTCAGTTTGTTTGCTTTCTCCCCTATAACACTCTGCAGAGATGACTGGAAGTGGAGCTCCAGCAAGGCACTTAGGCTACTGAGTGGTCAGTGCCAGTGCTGGGAATATGATGGTCCTTGGCTGACAATCTGCATTTCTGCAGAAAGCTGCTGGGGAGTTCACAAAGCAGTTAAATCAGACCAAGGAAACTTGGTGCTTGTGTGCAGACATAAATGCCAGTGAAGTGGCAGAATATTTCATTCTCTCTCTTTCCATCTGAGTGCTGGGAATTTTGTGGAGAGCACTAAAGTGTTTTCAAGGCACTGAGATGAAGATTTGACCATAGTGTTCAAAGTAGTCCTCCTCAAGGTGTTATCAATTGCACTACCTCTGGAGGAAAGCAATGGCATTTCTACTGAGCAGATTTCTGCCCTGCACTGCTTTGACTGTGTCAGACTTTGTACACAGTCCCATGAGCTGCAGTTGCTTGCCCGTATAAGGATTTTTTTAAATGAAAATTTGATAAAGGTTGAGTGTTATTAAAATTCAGGGTGCACTTGGCCTTATCAACAGTTAAAAAATTTCTCAAGCTGGAGCCCATCAATAATCACAGCAGACAGCACTGTGGACTTATCTCAATTTCAGATAATAGCAAAGTTGCCGCATATTAACTTAAAGACAGACAGAAATTAAAATATGATTAATCATTGTTAGCCTTGCTTGGTTGATGCGGGTTTGGCTTTTAGGTAATGTATATGCATGATTTTTTTTTAATGCACAAGTATCTATTATGCATGTACTGCCACACAATTTCTGTCAGATTTAGTTAAACAGAGGAAATAATTTTGAGCAGACTCAGGCAGTTTGAATACTTTGCATTGCCATTGCAGACAAGAGTAAAACTTAGCAGTATCCCCACACATCATGTGCATGTAATTTTGGCAGCATTCATTTCTACTATCAAAGTGCACCATAGGTGTTTTAAATCACTAACATATTATGAAGATTTCTTGTGCTTTTTCTGATGTCTAATTCCATATCTTTTTCGGGGAAGTGAAGGTGAAACAAAAGTAAGGGTGGTATTTCCTGATACCAGGATTCTTCAGGATCAATACCATTGTTCTGATAAAGATCTACACAGTTGTTGTGGTTTAAACCCACCTGGCAACTAAGCCCCATACAGCCACTTACTCCCTTCCTGTGGATTAGGGAAGAAAATCAGAAAGGTAAAAGTGAGAGAACTCAGTGGTTCTCAGCTTAATAGGGAAAGCAGAAGTTGTGCACACAAGTAAAACAAAACAAGGAGTTAATTTACCACTTCCCATGGGCAGGCAGGTGTTCAGCCATCCCCAGGAAAGCAAGGCTTCATCATGAGTAATGGTGACTTGGGAAGACAAATGCTGTCACCCTGAACACCTCCCTTTTCTCTTTCCCCTATCTGTGTGTGCTGAGCGTGGCACCAGGTGGTATGGGATAGCTCATTGGTCACTTGGGGTCAGTTGTCCTGAGTCCTTGTGCACCCCCAGCCCCCTCACTGGCAGGGTGGAATGAGGAGCTGAAGGGTCTTGACTCTGTGCAAGCACTGCTCAGCAAGAACAAACACATCCCTGTTACATCAGCACAAACCCAAAAGATAACCCCATACCAACTACTGTGAAGAAAATTAATTCTACTCCAGGCAAAACCAGTATAACAATCAATAGCAAAGAAGAGAAAACTGCTTCTTCATGTCTGCAACAAACTGGAAATAAATTCAAACTTGCATGATTAGCCATTTCTTTTTGAGTCCTAACACTACCCTTGGCAGGGTAGATATATTAATATGTATTTGAAAATAAATCTTTCTATGGGGCTGCAGCATCTGAGAACTTTGAAGACAAGAAAATTTTGTAGAGGTGAAAGATATGAAAAGCTGCTTCAGGCATTGTGGCTTCCACTTATACAGCCTAGGGGTTTTTTCCAGCTGTCTGGATTTGATGTGTACCTTCTCCTTTGAATACAATTACAGGCAAACTAGTTCTGGTCTTTATATTATCAGTTAGCAAAAGCCTTTGAGTAGTTTCAAGGTGCTTTGTAGCTGTTCATCCAGCCTTCTGGTGAAAAGCTAAAAGATTTTGATGGAGCTTAACAGAGTTCTGTTTCAGGTATCAAAAAGCCTACTCTACCTCCCATAGGTCAAAATTTTAGAAAAAAAATTATTTGATGTAACACTGTCTTGTTTATAGGGGAAAGGACAATATGTTTCAAGAGAATCTCAAAAGATGTCTGAGAAATATATTTCAACTGAAGATTTGGACTCATCTAGGTAAATAAAAGCTTGAATCGTTGAAACTATTACTTTTAACAGAATTTCCTTTTCTATAGGAATATTAGGGTTTTAAGGTTTTGTTTATTGGATGACGTTTTCTGTGGGAAAAAAAAATGTTTGTTTTGTTGAAAACTCAATTTAGGCTATTTGGGGACTAATTTTTTTGCCAGATAAATCTGAGCCTTGCATTTGTAGTGGTCCCTCATGCCTGGACCAATCTTTTGGAAATGGGTCAGGTTCTCAGGTACGGCCATATCACCAGCTCCTACAGTCACAGCAGTGTGATTGAAGACATGAATGCTAAAGACAGCCATGTTCTGTCTTTTTCTGTCTAAGGAAACTCTACTTTCCTTGGCAACAATCCCAAGACTTTGAGACTTATTACTGCCGCCTTGAGCTTCATGAGCGGAACCACATCATAACCAGTGAGACAGGAACTCAAAAACACTGAGTTGTTTCATCAGCCCAGAATCTTTATTGCAATCCAACAGTTTCTCCCCACCCAAGTTAGAAAACTATTTCCTATTTCTCTCTTCCAAGAGCTGGAGAATTAAATATTGTCTGGAGTTTCTGACAAGATCAGCTATGATTTTTAATATCCTTTTTCTGCTAAATTTCCATTTCCTGGGTGGAGGTGTGAAGTGTAACCGTACATCTGGGTGTGGATGTATGTTACAGCTCTTCAGGCTGTATAGCTTTTAGTCTCCATATTTGTTTAACTTTTCCTGATGTTAATGGAAGCTATGAGTACTATTATGGAAGAGTGTTTTAGAGAAGGGAATATCCAGCCAGGCAGGCTCTTCTTGTTAATAAATTTTATTGTATTTCTAGAAGAAACATTTCTTACTGTGGGAAATGACTGGAAAATAAGCTTGCTTGATGACCTAATCCAAAACCAGTTACAGACTGTGTAGTCACTGGACAGTTAACAGTACCAGAAATACCTCAGCTTTCTAAGTCCATAGGACCCATTTGTTTTAATCACATTATATTTAAGGCTGATAATCTCAAAAGAGAGCATGCCCAGCAGAGCTCAACATCGTGCACTGGATCTAGTCAATGTCATCAACAGACATGGGGATGGACACAAAATGACCATCCTCAAAAATCAATGATTATACTAAATAGATTAATCCAATGGCAGGGGCTTAAACGCCAGATTTACCACTGCAATTTGATATTGACAGCATATCCATTCTATCCCATTTGCAGCTTTTGTAATTGCAGTTCATTACTTAATTTAACCAGTCAAAAATACTATACAGGAAAACAAAATGTATTTCTGTCATAGCTTCGGACTGAGTTCATAGTTATTACTACCACTGGTGCTTGAAAATTGTCCATTTTGGACCAGTATAATTTTTCCATGGTAAAGTAGAAAAAATTGTTTAGGACCTGGAGACTGAACAAAACCAAACCAAACCAAACCAAACCACAACAACAAAAAAAAACCACAAAAAAACCCTCAAAAAAAACCCCATAAAATGACAGGACATCAGGAAGTTGTATCATCAAGAAGCTGTGAAATGGAACAGGTTTTTGTGAACACTCAATGGTCAATATGAAATAATAGGGCTACAGACGTGGTTTTAAAGAAATCCAAATCTTTACACTAAGCAGTTAGAAGAATGTGATCTAGGAGAACACTTACTTCATGCCTGTATTGTCAGCAAAAACACAGTTTTCTGTAGTCATTTGAAATTACAGGCTATTATAATTACATGCCAGAGAGAACTGGAGGCTGGGTGGCACAGCGGCAGCATTGTTGTAGTGGTGGAGTAATGGCAGCAGGAAAATGCTTTATGATGGAGCACTTAGAGCATTCCAGGAAGCAAAAGCAGAAACAGAGTGACTCCAACCTATGTCCTGCTGCCGGTGTAGGCAGCAGCTGTTGTGATGTGGGCATGCTTTGCAGGCAGCACAATGGTGGCTTTAGCTCAGCACCCCACTATGAGGCTGGTGCTGCTCGTGGTGCCTCCTCACTCACAGGCATATGGAGCTCTGCAAGAAGGTTGTGAAGCCCTATGGTAGTCATTCATTAACCTGTGCCATGTGCAGTGCCTGAGGGACAGCCTTTGGCATTAGGACATATGCTGTAACTTTCACTCAGGTAAGGAAGGTTCCGTGCTGTCTCCTCTCTTTGGCAATCTACATCACTCCACTTCTACTGCTGTGACAGTGTGGTAGAGACCAAGCAATACACAAAGCTTTCACTCACACAATGTGCATCAGACCTGGCACTGGCTTCCAAATGTTCATCAGCTGGGATCCTGACTCTGGTAATGAGCCTTGCTTTAGTTAGCCTGTTACCCAAAAATAGAGTGGGACTTGTTGCATGCTGAAGTCTGACATCCTGGGGAACAACAACCATTTTGGGAATTACAACTCTGCTCCTCCACCCTACAAAACACTCTGCAAACCCTGACAAATCTGTCCCTCACTTGATCATGTCACCTTTGTGTTCAAAACAATATATTGTGCATTGTTTACTCTTTTATACCTCTTCACATTCAGAAGATGTTTAATTTATTCTTTGCCTTGATTTGTACTCTTCTTATTAGTCACTTCTGTTTTTTCCTTTCACTTATATGGTGGATTCCTTTTCCTCATAGCTACCACTTCTTTTAATTGTAGCTTTTCCTTCTTTCTGTACTTTTTCTTTCTTTTTTTTTTTTAATGAATATTTATCTTTTAATTAAATCACCAGGAGGCATATTTAGAGCCCCTAGGGTTCACTTTGAACTACGAAAAGGAAAAGGCTTACTCTGTGCTATAAACAAAATGTTAATTTGAATTAATTGAAGGAAATGCTCTGCCTATGACAGACTTGTTTCTGAATAATTCATAATTTCATCCAGAAAAGTAAACAATATGGCCCTGAATTTTGCTTCTGGTCCCATCAGTGTCAGTCTGGAGCAGCTCTGCTGATATGAGCTGAATTGATCTCATTTGATATTGGTCCAGTCAAAAGCAAACTCTGGCCCCAAATCACCATGGGAAGAGTGTATTTTTTTTTTTTTAATAGCACTATAAGTGCTATTCCCCACCTCGAGGGCCTCATATTTCAGAGGAATGGTTTCCCTCGTAACTGAAACATGATGGTAACTGGGGTGAAGTGTAGGAGTAGCTGGGTTCCAGGAAACCATTGGCCAAGGAAAAGTGATATAGAAGCGTGGGGGGGGAAATGATGGCTAGTGAGATCTCACCCAGAACAGACATGGAAGTATCCAACAGTGAGAAGAAGCCTGTGAAGAGGGAAGATGAAGGGGCATGTGCCAGCAGCTCTGAAGTCCCTTGACTCCTTAAAGTATTGGCCAAAAATAACTGGCAGATATGCCTCTGGCTTGTCATCCAACCCCTCCTCTGCAGACTGAAATAGGAGGAATAAATAGCTTCTGCTGCTTTATCTTTCCTCCTTGTGAATGGTGAAGCATTGGTAGGTGGATCTTCACAAGCACGACGTGTAAAGGGAGAAAGAGAGTTAATAAAGTTCAGGGAAGGGAAGAAAATAGTCCTCTGAACAGTTCCTGGCTGAAAAGTAAGAACTTTTTCAAACTCATTTACAACCTTATCCCCTTGTACCCTGCACCTCCTTTGCCAGTTATTGATGATCTGTTTGTTCTTGTCCTACTTGAGTAGACCTGCAAAAGAGGGGCAATCACACATACCTTGATATTGCTGGCTAATCCAAAATTGAAACAAATGCTGCTAAGTCAAAAATTGCCTTTGGCTATTATATGTGAGGGTCACGTACAGAGAAGGCATGTAAATGGAGCTATCTCAGATATATAATACATATTATCTTGCACGATAATATTAATTCCCACAGCGCGTGACAAAAAGTCACTGTCCATTGGATATCAATTGATTCAAAGGTTCATAAAATTAGACATATTTTTGAGAGTAACTATTAAAGAGTCAGATTACTGATGATTGGAGGTATTGAAAATGCATGACTGAAGCCATTGCACTCACCCTCCTACTCCTTCCAGAAGCTTCTGATGACATTTTTCAAGAGGCATTTGGCAAAAGAGACTTTTGGTTTAACCCATGACCAAATGCGTGGTCTTACTCATGGCTCTGCATTTCCCATGAAACCAAGAATCCTCAGATTCAGTTTATGGCATAACAACACAAGTCTGCTTGACAGCACAGGCACAAGACAGAGGAGAAAAAAAAAATTAAAGTAATTTCTTAATAATTAAAAGGAATAAATGGTTTTGCCTTTGGTACTTTCCCAAGAGTCTGGGACTTAACACATTTTACCAGTTCTATTTCTAGTCTATAGAGATTCTTACAGTCTACTCATCACATTAGTGCATTAGAGCATTAAAAAAAATCCACACTAGGAGGTTTATAATGTAGGTGTGCCAACAAAGTGAATGGCAGGTTAAAAATAACCATTGAGTTTTCATATAACAAAAGGAGAAAAATGCATAGGTTTAGAGTGTTTTAGAAAATTTTGAGTAAAATTTCTTGTTTCCCCGAAAAATGGTATTGCAGTGATCAATTTTTAGTTTTTCTGTAACACAGAGTAATATCAAGATAAGAAAGTCTTAAATATGACTCAACTTTAATAAAGGAAAAACTATTTAAGCCAGTCAGTCTTTACAAGACACTTACGTTTTTCTCTACATGAGGTGATTTTTAACAGGGATTTGAAGAAAGGTTATTAGAGTCTTCTCTCCCAGGAATTAGAAACCTATGAGGTCTGAAAAAAAAATATCTGACTTAAAATTTTGATCACAGATTCAGAAACTGATTAGAAAAATAGATTTGCAGAATAGTGTTATTAATATTGAAATCAGTAATACCTCTGAAGAGTTATAATTCCTCACTGCTAACAGGACTCTTAAAGAGATTTATTTTCTCCCACTGAATAATGTGAGTCTCAAATATCTAAAGAGTGATTATTTTCACTGTGAATTTCGAAAGTGTAGCAGTCAGGAGAAAGTACCTGCTTTTATGTAATTGCCCTTTGAGTCATAAAGTTCAACTCTGCATTAATGAATCTTTGCATACTTTTGCCAGCGTATAGTTACTGGTGTTTTGTGGTGTCTTAAAATGATAATATATTTATATTTACTTGCCAGGTCTTTTTATGCTTCATTCTTCTTGTTAATTACAGAAAATATGTGCTGGAGAAGAGCTGTCCTTCATGCTGCACAGATAGCTGATGGCATACTGATATCTTTATAGTCCTCCAGGAAAAGGAGCCAAAGCCTCTAAACATTGACCTTGAGAACCCAGTGAGGTACCCAACACTGCTGCTAGTTCCCAACATGCTCTAAAATGTGGTGGAAAACACCCAGGAGCAGACATTCCACCAAGAAGTTAACCACCTGAATGGGCTCATAGCACTCATACTCAGCACACAAGAGTTGGCAAAGTCTTCAACAGAGAAATAAGAATCTGCCCATGAAGGCAGGAGTTTTTTTCCTGTGAACTCTGTTGATCTGGTTTAGAGATGGGGCTTTCCCAACCTCCTGAGCCTGAGTTTTCTACCCTGCAGCTGAATGCCTGACCTGATGCCTAGAACTGCTATTGATCTGCACCGGAGTCAAAGTTTGTTTATATCTCAAAACATGTCTAAACCCAGCTATTTAATAAATGAACCTTTTGTCCAGTATAGAACTTTTCCCTGGATTGATTTTTCTAATGATTATTTCCAGATTTTTCTTACTTTTCACTGATTTTTTTTTTATTTTTTTATTTTGGTGGCTCTTTCAGTAACTGTATCCCACGTTTATGCTGCATGGATTTGCAGAATGTTCCTTAATTCCCGTTTTAATACTCACCTCTCTATCTCCTTTTCTCTCTCTCCCTCTCTTTTTAACTCAATAGTTCTCATGCTGATTATCTTCTTTCAAAAAACTCAGGCTTTAAATCCATCTCTCCCACGTCTTCCTCCTCCTGTTTCAGTGTGTTATAGATTAGATTGGTTCCATAACCAAGTGAAGCTGAGGCATGTTTAGAAAATAACTTTGGTTTAGTGTATTTAATTAAGTCCCCAAACTCTTAGCTGATTCCTGACAGCTGGATTTGGTTTGAAATACAGTAAATGAGTTTATTTTTGTGATTTCTGCAAGAAATCCTGTAACATAGCAGAAAAGATGTGGGCAGGTATTGTTCATTCATGCTGGTGCTCCCTGAGGTGCCTTTTTGGCTGACGACGTGCCAAATTGTTCTACCTTATCTTAGTCTCCTAAACTTATTTTCTGTCTTAAATTCAGCTCCACTAATGATCACCACAGGGTCAGTGCCAAGACAGACACAGTTGGCTACTTATTGTTCACCACAAGGTCATCTAAATATTGCTCTGAGCTACGGCAGAGGTTCTTCAGATCTGCTCTCATCCATGCAGGTGCAGAAGGCAGCTAACTATTACCATCTGGTCTCTGGAACTGAGTTTGTAGGGGCAGCCAGAAAGCAGACACCTGTTTGGAACAGGATCTCATAATAAATCATTGCCAAATTATATTGCAAGAAGGATATGGGGGAACAAAAACTGAAAGAGGAAACAGATGACTCAGTCTTCACTAGCTAAAAAAAAGAAAGAACCAAGTAGGGCAAGAGGGACAAAGTCGGGTAGGAGAGGGAAAGGTAGGGTTTTCTGTTTGTTTGGGCTGTAAATTACATGTACAAGGAGGAAATGGGAAACTTATTTGTAAATTTAGTTCAAGGAAAGGCAGATGGTGCTGCTTCACTTTCTCTCAGGTACTTTGCCAGTTTACATTATCTATCAGGAAAGTGCTATTTGTTCAATTTCATCTGAACCACGGGTAAGTCTACATTGGGCTCTTAGCTTTTCATATAGAGCTGTTTCTAGTTTTGTTCAAGACTTTGGGTTCATAGTATCGTGGAATGGTTTGGGTTGGAAGGGACCTTCAAGATTACCTGATTCCAACCCCGCTGCCCTAGGCAGGGACACCTTCCACTGGAACAGGTTACTCAGAGCCTCATCCCGCCTGACCTTGAATGCTTCTGGGGACACAGCATCCAGTTCTCTGGGCAACGTGTTTCAGTGCCTCACCACCCTCACAGTGAAGAATTTCTTTCTAATATTCATCTAAATACACCCTCTTTGAGTTTCAAACCTTTCCCCCTTACCCTAGCCCTGTATTTCTGTGTGAAAATTCCCCTCTTCCCTCTCTTATAAGGCCCATTTAGGTACTGGAAGGCTGCTACAAAGTATGTCTAACAGCTTCACTTCTTCAGGCTGAACAGACCTCAATTCTCTCCACCTGTCCTCACAGGAGAGGTGCTCCAGCCCTCGTTTTATCTTTGTGGACTTCCTCTAGACCCACCCTGGCAGGGTTCCCAACCTTCTACCATTGTCACGCCTGCTGAGTGACTTCTGCCACCTTCCTTCTCTCTTGCAGGAACATGTCCCTTACACCTGATGAGTGCCCACCCCACTGCTGACTGCATGCAGCATAATAACAAAAAGGTGCTTGTCAAATTAGAAACCAGATTTGCCAGAAATTTATTGCTGTTTGCTATGTGAAGGTGAACTAAAATTACTTATAATTGTGACCCCCAGCTTCTTAATTAGAAAAGATTTATCAAGATTTAAGCATTGGTAATATAGTCCTTGCTTGTCAGCTTTTATCTGCTCAGGTTCAAAAAACCACATAAACATTTATTTACTTTTAAATACCTGCTCACAACAGCAAGCTTGTGAAAGTGCAGTGTGGGCTTCAGGTGAAGTACTGTCCTAAGTGCTGCCTTAGACACAATTTATTCTTTCCTTCTTTCCTTTTGTGTTGTAAATCATGCTACATCGTTTCAGTCATTGTTGCTTCTTTGATTTTCTAAAATTAAAGTGAAGCAGCCGTCTCTCCAAGACATTGTGTCATTATGTTCTGTAAAGTGTGTAGAGCAGATGTTTTCCTCTATCTATGTGACCTTATCCTTGCATTTGACTTCTGCTTGTTGACATAGATTTTAATTGCACATCCTTCTCACAGCAAACAGTAATAAATCTTCAAAGGAATGTAACTGTAGCTGTAAATTACAATGCGTGGGTGTACATTTAATACCTTAGGTTGCCCACTAGCTCAGGATAGTAGGTGATTCAGGAGAGGAAGTCACTAATAGAGCAGCAAGGTTATTTTGAGAAAGTTTCCTTGCGTGTACTTTTCCTTTGCTTTGAAAGACACAACATTATGCAGTAATTTAGGCTTGATTTCATAAATAACAGCCTTGGCTTCCAGTCTGATTCAGTCTTCCTTTGCTTCACATTTTCCGGGCATTTCCTGCCAAGATATATTTTTTTCTTCCTTAGCAGATTGCTCTCTGCTATCTCCTGGTTTCTCTTACACCTAGTCCCTTTAGGCACCGTATCACTACTTTTGAGCTGTACTTCCCTGTGAACTGTGGAGGAGATGAATGGAAACTGCAGTTCGAGGAACTGGTAATTTGGCAGGACACTGCTCATGCCATAAATCAAACTGACAATAAATCACTAACTATTATTTGGTATGGCTAGGACTGAAATGAATATTGTATTTGGAAGCGTCTTTTTTCCCTTCGATCCTGAAAAGCCACATGTTTCTATTTTTCTGTCCAAAAATGAGAATTGGCAATATTATCCTTGGGTATGGGAAATTAAAACATCTTTTCATCACTGTTCTAAATATTATTTGCTTAGGCTAATGTTTTCCTAATACATTTTTGTTGTCCCTCAACCTACTAGCTACCTAGAGGAGTGTTTCACTTACTTCATTCTAATATTATTAATCCTGCAAAAAGAGAAAAATTGCAAGAGGGAAAGTGATTATCTTTTATATTAACAATGTAACACTGGCATCTAGGTTTTTATTGTTTGGGGTTTTTTGAAAGACTTATTACAAAGCTGCCTGCGGTTTGATGGTAATTCAGTAAAAATTGGGTTTATGCATATATTAATTCTATGTACTTTTAATAATGAGATGCTGTAAAGCCCACTTTGAGAATTTGCTAGATCACAGAGCAAATAAAAACGTGAACTAGACCAAAAATATTGGCCCAAGCTTCTACATCTTGAAGGTGAAGCAGGAAAGACTTAATGCTTCCTGGATTAAGAAGCCCTATTAAGTAAGTAAATGGAATATGTCCATCTGTGAAAGCTAGGAAAGGAGGAAAAAAATCCAAGGTTCTTATTCAGAGTCTGTTTTCAAGCCTGCTGGTTTCCTAATACTGTGCATTAGATCTGAGAGTCTGAGCCAACTGAGGTTGAAACTTGACCCTGAATAATGAAAAAAAAAAGCAATCTGTTGAGCTGCAAATCCATGTGTGCTGTGCTGCTGCTGAGATGTCTACCTGTTATCAGTCCTGGGCCTCAGGGATCTGTGCATCCAGAACACATTTTGTCTGGGTCAGCAGCAGCCTGGGTGTTCAAGTGCCCATGACAGGTCAGGAAATGAGTAATGTTAAAGATCGCTGAGAACCCTGGTAGCCTGTCCATCTTAAGGGATTGCCCAGAATCACCACATTTCACCAATCAAATAGCACAGTAGATCAGCAATGACTTCTGGCTTGGCAGAGGCTGATAATGCCAAACAGAAAGAGAGCTGGACAGCAAGACTTGGTTCCAAGCTTGGGAAATATTCAAAAACACAATTCAATTGTCATGAACATGGTGTAGGAATGTTTCCTCTGCATAACTGGTTGTGTGAATGTTATTTCTGATAACAGGTATCATGATTTATGGCATCGTGGAACATTAAATTTGCAGATGCTGCCAAGTGATAAAGTGGCAGTGTTACCAGTTTATGTAAACTCAGCACTTAGGAAGTCAAAATCTTAGCAGGACTGTTGCAATATGTTCAAGTGCTCATTTGTCCCCCAAACTCTGCCAAGACACATCTCCTATTCTAATGCAGGGAATCTCTGTGAGTAATAATAAAGATTTGAATTGTACAGATGTTTGTGATATGGAGAAGTGGATATCCAGATGCTACAAATTGAAACTTGCTCCTTGTGCTCAGGGGAAAGTTTAAATCTACGTACAGAAACTGTATTCAAAAGAGGCAGGAGAATTATTAGACTTTGCAAGGAAAGACTTAGAGGCTGTCTGAAATTAGATTTTTTGCACGAGTTTAATTTCAAAAGCTGTTTTTAGTTCTAATCCAGAAACAGAGTTGGTAAAGTCAATTCTGCATTCCCAGGCAAGCCCAGTGGAGTCACTGGAGAATTTCTTTAGATGTCTCTTCACTCTGTGAAAAATAAATGAGTTCTGTTTGCAAAGACTGCAAATACCTCAAACTCCCTGCTGTAGAATATTAATAAATAACTATTTTTACACAGAAAGCTCTCAGGTAAATTGGGCTTTTGTGAGAAAGTCTTTGAGATTTATTCTTTTACTACTTGCTTTATATTTTCCAAAATATGGCCTCACATGTTCCTGTTGCAAAGAAATGAGAAAATTCTTGAGAGTATTGAAGACTGAGTGATCATTTCATTTAGCTTTTTCACTGTGTGAGATTATTTGATGATACCCCAGTCTATAGGAAAACCCCTGTGGTTTATGTCTGTGACAGGGACTTCACCCACTTAACCAGTGTGCACGTAGTGACTGTCTTTGCCAGTAGTACCAGACCATGTGCAGGATTAGCTGTGGTGCCTCCCTTGTGCTAGAGGGTTTAATTGAAGTGCCCTCCATGCACCGCAGCATTTATGAGTTATGACTCAAACTTTAGGTGTTCTCCAGACTTTCAGAGAAAGGCGTTTGCTGTCCCAACTACACATATTTATTTTTGCTTAAGCCCTAAGGTCTGTAAATTTGGCCAAGCTTCTTTATGCAAATATAATAGAAACATGCAAAAAATATCCTCTGAAACACAAATATGTAGGTTGCATCAGAATGCATTCTTGTACCCAACCCCAATTTTCACATAAATATAGAAACTTGGGCAAACATTTACTCTGTAATAAGTTTTCTTTTTTTTTTTTTAAAAAAAAAGGAAATCAAATGGATTCTTTGAAGAATATCTGAATATAGACTTAACTAAGAGTCCAGAATGGTTTTAGGAGAAGAAACATCCACTGTTTTTGAAAAAAAAAAAAAAAAAAAAAACCAAAAATTATTTGTAGCTGTCTAAAATAAATTATGAAATGTTTTAATTTCCTTGGAAAAAAATATATTAAATGGTTGTGTTTTTTTGGATT
>JAWWEW010000078.1:112587254-112605946 GCA_035583185.1 Anabacerthia variegaticeps
GTTAACCACTGTAGTTATGCTAATGCATTGCCTCCAAGCTTTTGGAAGGAATTCAAAAGGTTTGAAACTATAACACAGAACTAGTCTGAGAGTGGATTTCCTCTATATTTTCATAGTGTCTCTGTTTCAATGAGACTTCAATTTGCCACATCAGATTCCTGTTTCTGTCCAAGTGAGAGCTAGAAGAAATGTTAGTTTACCTGCTCTCTTGCTTGCCCTATGGCAGATGCAATGGGAGAGAGGCATTTCCTAGTGCTGCACTGTATTGCTGCCAACCAGTATGCAGAAAAGCTGAACAAACTACTAAAGTTCTCTCAGTAATATTATTTGGGGTGGGATGGAAGTAAATTTGTTCTGATTTCCTTTCCTGTTGCTGAAATCTTTTCATTCAGCTGTTTCATTCTTTCAAGGTCTCCTTTGCAGCTGTGAGGTCTTGGAATTTTCCAGTTTTATAGATTCCTGCATCCAGTTCATGAGATTATAAGAAAAACTTTTAATAATTCAAGGACTGGTAGAAGTTAGAGTGCATTCAGGTGCTTCATTATGCCGAAAAAAGCAAACAGCTGATATAACCTGCTAAACAAAGCCAAAATGTAGGTCTGAGTCTTGGAAATTCTGTTTCACTGGTATCTCTTTTCATTATTAATCAGATTAAGCTCATAAATGCAATGTGTAGATGCATCAAACAGCAAGAGGCTTGCAAATAATTGTTTACCTAAATTTTAATCTTTTTTTTTTTTAGACATACTTATTCCCCTTCTCGATGCAGCATTTTCAGTTAATCCATAATTTTATTTTCATACAGAAAACAGATTATATCCAGAAGACCGAGATTAAAGAATGTGTAGTAACATCATTATTAAGATTTTCTTCACCATTGAAAATATTCTCAAATCAGGTGAAACAGGCTTGCTTAATGTCACTTGCAGATGGAGAAGCCTGTCCTTCCTCAGAAACACAGGCAGGTGAGTCTGTGACTCCATTTCTAATGAAGCACAAGGGAACTTGGCCACTTGTACATCAGAGGATGACGCAGCTGAGGTCAGTACAGTGCAGGTTTTCACCTGGCCTAGAAAGGTTACCTGCAACATTATCTGTGTGGCTTTTCTTTCCCCAGTAGGAAATTGCTCCTTCTAAAAGTTATCACAAAGCTCCATAAAGCTTTCAGTCTTTTTTAACTCTTCAAAACTGCCTTTTTTCTTGAAAAATTAGAAGTCTGAGAAGTTTCATAAGCCTTCAAAGACTTGCCAGTCAGAAAGTTCTTGGCAGCTTTCCTACTTTTTCATTGATCCTAAAGCAAATACTTGCAGAGTGTATGAGGATCCCTGCTGACTAGTGATCATGCTAATTTTGTTGATAACTGTTATAGTTTCAAAATATTTCATGGAATTTTTTTTTCTCTCCCTTACCAACAGAGTGGTTTGGGAGTTGGAGAGCCAGGAAGAGATGGTTTGTTGAAGTCCAGCCCCCCACTATCTGCTCCCAGAGCCAGCTAACTGTCTAAAGCCTAAGCATAGGGATGTCTAATAGCTTTGCATTCCAATGTAATGGCTGGGGAGAGGATTGGGAGAGATGGGGGCGGGAGAAAGTTTTTCCTGGTGTTGGCCACACATCTCTCCTCAATCTGTGTAGGTGCATTGCTGGGCTGGTGGAAACACGGGGAGGGGCTCTATTTTTCCTGGCTTGATCCTCCTGACTCTGTGTGCTCTGTGCCTTTCTTCTGAGAGAGCAGTCACCACTGCCTGTGTTCTCCACAGACTCCTTGAGGGGCCAACACCATCTGCAGAGGAATTGCAAACCCGTCCCCCGAAATGCTTTTGGGCAAAGGACAGTGAGAGGGTCCTTACACTGCCCACGAGAAAAGTTTCAGCCCGCTCCTGTGGCTGCCATTCCCGCGTGAGTTTCGGAGCCAGCACCTCTCCCTGGTCCCTGTCTTTGCCTTGCCAGAGACAGTGGATCATCACAGCCACTGCTTCCCGAGGTGTGGCATCACCTCCTGCCCTCTGTGAACATAACTACACTGAAGGGGCAGAGACAGGACTTGGTTTGTTTGAAAGTTTGGTTACGGTGTTGCTGTTTGTTCTGTTCTGGGAGGGTTTTTTTGGTTATACATATATATATTTGCAGTAAAGAACTGTTATCCTTTTTCTCTGCATTTTCTGATTAAAGTCTCTTAATTTCAAAGGTTGTGCTGGGTTTTGGGAAGTGGCCCCCTTCCTAGTCCAGAAGGATTCCTCACTTTCCCTGATAGACATCTTGGTTTGTTTTAAACTGAGACAATTGCCAATTAAGTTCAGTAGTAAAATTATTTGGATCACAGAAGTCATAAGACTATGTTGATTGCAATGTGCTGGCTAAAATAAAAGCTTCACTAGTCATATACCACTATCACCCACATAAATAAAAGGATGATAATGCTGGATGTAACACCAATAGCAAGGCATATTAACAGATCAGTGGAGCCGAAAATATCAATTTGTGTAATGGGCGTAGAAAAGATAGTAATTGCTTTTTATATTTCCATCAAAATCACATAGATGCCACTGGTAACATTTTAGTGGCTACTTTGCCCTATAATACTCCCATGATCTAAGTTAGATTTATCCTCCTAAATGAAAGCAAGAATGAAGTCAAACATGAACATTCATAATGGTTTGTGCAACATGTATGAAAATCACATCAGAAACAAGGAAAATTGAGATCTTCTGGAATGTAAATATTTAGTTATTGGTGGTCTTGCCTGTAAATCACAGGGAGCTATTATTTAGACTTAAATAATAGCCAAACTTTGTGGCACAAGACCTAGACTATCAGAAATGGAAAAAAATCATGTAAGAAATGGGCCTGTGAAGAAGATGAAGAAACTAGCCAAAATGCCTTAAAAACTGAAGCTTTTATTGTGTTTTAAAAATGGATTCCTTGTCTTTTTTTCCCTTAGTCACTGTCTTCTTCCCAAAATCCCCTGAGAAAACCCTTATCTCCCTAGCCAGGCCTGCAGGGATTCATCCTTGAAGGACTCTGTTTAGTTTCTCCTATTGGCCCTTATTTAACCCTTTCCCATCGGTTGTTATCCCTGGATTCTTATTGGTAGTAACTAGAATCCCCCTAAAACCTTTAAATACCTCTACCCATGTTAATAAACTCTCTCACTGCTTCCTCTCCTGTGGCCTCTGTGTGGCTGTTCCTGGGGCATCTCAGGGACCACGTGGAGTGGGACAAAAAGGGGAGCATCTCCCAGCAGCTGTCACAAAATTTCACCTTACATATTTCTGCCTGGTTACTGTTGAACAGATACCCTGTGAGAGGACTATACAGAGAGGACAGACATTATTAGACATTCAGATGCACAAGTATTTTTGTAAGATCTTTTGCTCAATCAACTTTTTTGTATTGAAGACATATCAGTTAACTTTTAAAAATCCTCATTCAAGAAATAGAGGATAGCCCCCTCATGAAACTCTTCATGATCCACTGTAAAAACATCTGGTGAAACAGTAAAGACAGCTAATGTCCTTCTCACTAATGATTATTTTATGATTCACATCGAATATATTCAGTTAATAATAATGGCAGGGTCTTTGTAGCAGATACACTTTGAGAAAGTTACCATAATACTACACAGTGCTAAAAATTGAACTGCTCATCATATGTTAGTGTTGATTAAGATAAGTTTATTTCATCTGGAACCATTCAAGCATCAAAATGTAGACTGGATAGTGCAAAAAATTAACATGAATTTTACTGAACTTCCTTCTGTGTTTTAGGGGTGATTTGATTTGGGATATTTGTTTGGTTGTTTGGTTGGTTGGTTGGTTTGTTTTTATGAACACATTTTGCAAAAGTTGCAAGTTGTTTTAACTTGAAACAGCAAAATTGAATAACAAAGTGTTCCTGTTTAAACTAAAATAATTTTAAAAAGACCCAAAGCAAGTAAAATATAGTTGGATTCCAGACAAAACTGCCTCTTTGCTTTCCCTCTCCTGGTTTAATTCAGAACTAACAATGAATCAAAAACACCCAGCATTCAGATGGCTCAGGGTTTTTGGATGGTAAAGAAATAACAGTTATTAAAGGGCTTTTTAAAGTATCAGAGAAAAGCACAATGGGAACCTAAGCCTGGAAATCAAAGCCAAAGAAAATCAAATGGAAGTACAATACAAATATTTAATGGTGAGGTTGATTTCTGCTGGAACCAGTGACAGAGAAAAGTGGTAGATTCAAGGCTGCAAACCTTTTAAGCACACACTTTAGCCAAATGTCAGCCATTTGGCTCTATACAGAAGTAGCTGGAATAAATTTTATGGACTATGATATAGAAGAGATTTGACTGTGTGACCTAATATTCCCCTTCTGTCCTCAAGATCTATTTAAAATGAGCTTTAGTGGCACCCACCAGAGAAAATGAATCTCAGCGAGCAGGACAAGATCTTGTGTTTTTGGTATGATTTTTAATGGATTATTTTTGTGAAGTTTAAGAGGAGCTCTAGAGAAAGCAGTATTCATTCAAAGTGTATAAATAACTCTCTTGCTGAGACTGAAACAATGACTCTGTATATACTATTGGCAGTGCAAACCCAATGCAATCTTTTTCAAAGAACAAACTATTCCTGCAATGTTTGCCAGCTGGAGTGTTTGCTTTGTGCTTAATTCAAAATATATCTTTGGTTCATCTTCTTCATGAAGAGCCATTCTGTTTACAGTAACTGTTAACTTACTATAATAGTGGGGACTGTAGACAATACTACATTGTTTTACATAGCTTGATGTTATCAGGCAGAACCAGACATCATTGACGAAGCAATTACCACTAGCATGGATGTACACTTAAAAAAAGAAAAAAGAAAGAAAGAAAAAAGAAAAATATAAATGTGTCACTGAGAAACACAAGAATAATTGTTTTTTCTTAGTGAAACAAAAGTATCTGCTTTGTCCTTTGTTCATTTGGCTGACTTTATACACAGAAAATTGTCTATCCATTCCTATTACAGTAAGGACTCAGTTCCTTCTATGACCTGGGACCTTGTTTTGTTTAACACTAGACAGACAGAGGAGCTGTGTGATGTCAAGGAAAGGGGAGGGAAAGAGAAGTGCAAATTTTTTGCCATTTGTGGTGGAATTAGCTGTGTGACTTGTCATGCAGTAAAGGCCATGTCCCATGTCTTGTGGTCCTGCAATACCTTCTTCACAAAGCAGTCCAGGGTATGTATTTGAATTTTTTTTTACTATTTTCATGAGTGCCCAGGGATAGAATCAGACAGCAGCAGGGCTGGCAGATTAGGTAGCTGTTGCTTCTGCAAAAACACAACAAAAGCCTCAGTGGGGGATGCAGCAGGTTTGCTCCCTCTGTGGATCGTGTATAATGGATGCAGGTAGGGTATGAAGTTAGCATCATCCCAGCTCACAAAAATCACTGACCTAGGATGCAACAGGTCTTTGTGCATTTCCTTTCTGCTGTCCCCTTTATACAAATTAAAACTGTATCCCACCTGATTTGCTCAGGTTTGCAGTTTTGAATTACCAGTCCCCAGTCTAAAATCGCTTTCTTACCAGAGAGGTTCTTTTTTATTATCATGAAATGTTCCTTCCCATGCATGGTCTGGTTTTCTCATGAATTCAGTTTTGCCAAAATGGACAACTTTATGTCAATTGTAAAATGGAGCCAAGCAAATGTTTTCACACAGTTCTGCTTCTTGTGGAATCTGTTACTGAATCTGACTCTGTCTATTCATTAGGACTTTTGCTTGAGTGGCAATTCATTTTCCAGGTGTGCCAGTGCTGCAAGACAGTGAAAAAAACATCTCACTTTGTGTGGGTATATGATTTTCTGGTGGGAGGATAAGAAAACTAGGAATGGTGAAAAACTAGCTATGGTGAAAAACAAGTTCTTTTAGTTAAGCACCAGAGGAAAACACCTCTTCGGTCTATACCTCAAAAAATTTCTGAAATATTGCAAATGTCTTCTATGTAATGGCAGGAAAGTGGTACACAACAAAAGATACTGTCTTTATATTGGGCAATCCCCTCTGCCCATAGCCTTCAGCCTTAAGGTCTTCTCAGTGTCCTCACAGTCAAATGGCTTTGAAACCAGCCTCAGTAAACTGCATATTCTCCTAATTACTGTCATTTCACAGGGAAGAAGGTCAAACACTGGAAAAGGTGCACATAGAAGCTGTGAGGTCACAGTCCACAGAAATACTCAAACTATGAATGGACACAACCTTAAGGAACTTTTTCTATCTTCAAAGTGTGCCCTGCCTTGAAAAGAGGTGAAATTCATCACAAGTCCCTTCCAGCCTCAGTTCAGCATCAGCCTCCAAGAAAGAGAGTTAATTATTCCGTGCCTTGACTTGAACTTGTTCCATTGCTTGCTTAGGTGATGGTTAGTCATTTTTTGTTAAAGCTGCCATTTTTTCTAAAATGGATGTTCTTCCTTGAGGCCTTGTCAAATATTGTTTATCAGTATTAGATATGTTGTATAAGATCTTTGACATATTTTTTATTGCTGTATTTTTTATTACAACACTGAGCTGGGATCAACGTCCAGTAGTTTATTCACTAGAACCCAGAGCAACATGAGCTATTTGTCCTCTAACACCATTATTTTTGTCCTTACTGAAATGAAAAACATTTGCCTAAAACTTGCTATTAGTTTCACTGCCTTCTCTTGGGCTACAGGATATAAATCATATTGTCCTTTTGCTAACTTTAATTGTTGCTGCTCAATCTACCATGTGATGCAATTGCAAATGTGCTTTTAAGCATTTCATTTCCTATTCCTACAAGTCCTGATCCAGATCTTGGAAATGCTACTGTTCTTCTGATACTCTCTTCACCATAGCATTCATAAATAAATATAAATAAATAAATTATCCTCTTCTTCTCTACCTACTGTCATGGTGTGTGTCATTCCTATCTGTTCTCCGTTATTCCTTTATTTTTTTCCCCCAGAATATTTCCCCACTGAAAGAGGACTATTTGCAGGAGCATGTAGTGACTGGACAAGGAGCAATGGCTTCAAACTGAAAGAGGGTATGTTTACCTTAGATATTCAGAAAGCATTCTTTACTGTGACAGTGGTGAAGCACCGGAACAGGTTGCACAGAGAGGTTGTGGACAGCCCATCCGTGGAAGCGTTCCATGCTAGGCTGGATGGGGCAACCTGGTCTAGTGAAAGGTGTCCCTACCCATGACAGGGGGGTTGAACTAGATGATCTTTAAGGTCCCTTCCAACCCAAGCCTTTCTATGACTCTATGATTTGAACGTGGTCTCATACCTCGGCCTTTTAAATTCTTGATGCACACCAAGAATTACCTACCTATAGTAAATAAGCACTGCCATTCCAGTGCAGTTTGCCAATACACATGCAATTTTTATTCCCTTCCATGGAAACAGAGAGAATGGAGATGGAGGCCATACCCCGAAGTCTCCTAAATGCTGGGATTTCTGGGGATTGGTTGTCCATTTTGTTTGCTAAAAGGGAAGAATGTGAGTGGTGAAAGGGGCCAAAATGGAAAGTCAGCAGCGCTATGTCCCCTGCCTGTAAGAGCACACATCCACTGAAGCTGGTGCATTTTATGGCTGCTAATGGACTAACAGACCATAACCTTCCTTTTGTAGAGTGAGGAGCTGATGGTTGTCTCCACATCTTCCCAGCATCTTTCAGTTGCGACCAAATAAAAGCCTTTTAATGTGTTGGTACAAGCAATTCTGTGGCTGTCTCATAAGCATAGAAGTAGTTTGCTGAATTCCATAAATGGCCTTTTGCACAGGGTCTACACAGTTCTTACAACCTGAAGATCTTTAGCAAAGTACTGAGCTTTATGCCTCAGCCATAAGATGAGAGAATGAAGGATAATTTGTGATAGTTAACTGAGGTTATTTGGCTGAACTACTCAATCCTTTATAGATCACTTAATGGCGATGAGGGTACAATATTTTAGATACAGTATCAAATTAATGTCTCCAAGTTCTCACCTCGAACACCATTCATTTCTCAGTGTACGAAGCAAGATGATTTACAATGAGTTCTAGACAGTAAAAAATGCATATACCAGTATCAAATTATTCTATATTTTAGGCAGGCTTTCAGTTTGGGGGTTTATGAGGCGAGATTATTTCTCTAGATGCATACATAACTATGTATTGCAGCCAGCTGGAACACGTGTTTCTGATGGATGGCAGATGCAGAGATTTTCACTTGGCTCCTTTCTCTGTCCTCTATAATCTGTCTGAGATCTTTTTCTTATTAAGATCAGATGATCTCTCAGGTGTTCCTTATGCTCTTTAGATTGTGTGAAAGTGAAAAAGAAGATTTTGGGCAAAAATTATCATGGCTCTCACTTGAAAGCTGTGTTCACTTTTTTAGTCAGCCAAGCAAACCCTTTAGAGAATAAAAAAAACAAAAACAACAACAACAGCAACAATAAAAGGTGAGAAGTGCTATTGAAACAGTCAAACTATTTTAATAAAACGGAAAGCACAATATAACATAGTTTTACCTTTTTGTCCTTGGATTTATTTTTAAAGATGTGTTTTGAAATACTGCTAACAACTAGCATGGAATCATAAAACCATAGAAGGTTTTGTGTAGGAAGGAACCTTAAAGATCATCTAGTTCCAAATTCCTGCCGTGGGAGGGGCATCTTCCACATGTATCATGTTGCTTTCTTTTATTTGGCCATTCACTGGTGTGTTCTGTGCTTTTGTGGATCGTACTCATTTTATGTCAGCTTTCAGTCCTGCAAACACAGAATACCACCTCGATACAACAGTTTCTTGATTCATTCTTGGAGCTCCAGTCATTTAATATCTAGGTGGCATGGGTAGTGTGGAAGTGTAATGGCTCAGTAAAAAACTAGAGGGCACTCCATGACATGTTCATCTTTGGATGGAATAAAGAGAAGCACTGTGTCATAAAATTTAAACAACGGGAAACTTTAGTACAACATAGGATGACAAAATACTGGAAAACAAGTCTATCAATTGCTATTAAAAATAATATTCATGCAGCACATGAATTGACTAAATAGCTGAAAGTCACCTGAATGCCTCTTACAGTTGTACTCATTTTTAACAGATACTCCAACTTACATGCTTATACTTACTCCTGTAATAATTACACACAACCTTAAACTGAGTAGCTGTTTCCCTGCTTTAGGGTTTCTTGCATAGTTTGGATTTGCTGTGCTGTACTGATGATGACATTCTTGGCCATAGGAGGAACTCTGTAGATACTTCCAATACTATCTTAAAAAACTCCTGTCTTATATTGACTTTAGTTAACAGAATAAGACCTCACCTTATTCTATCCTGTTATGTAATGTGGGATCTACATAGGCAGTGCCCTTTTAGGGGCTGGGTGAAGGCATCGGCTGCCTGGGGCTACAATTTTATAGTCACTATGCATCAGAATTTGATCCTGAAGGCTAATTTTCCTCGAGATGCACAAAGAGAAGTGAAGGCAGTGCTAAATGCTCCTCTTTGCACTCATTTACAGAGGATTGAATATGTTTCTTATTATTCCAGCTAATTTTCTTTATAAAAACTTGCCTGAAAAGAAATTACTAGTTCACTGGAGACATGGAGGTCTGTGCTATTTGAATAAACAAAGATTTAAGTGGTACACACAGGAAAGGAGGAAGCCCAGTGCAACTCGCCCATCAAAAGAGTATGACCCGATTGTTTTCATGCTCAAATAAGATTTTGGGTTATAAGAAGATGAATCTGTTAAAAACACTAGGAACTGAAAGCAAAGCAAACCACAAAGGATGGTGGGGGTGAGATGAATAAGGTGCAACTCGAAAACTTCAGTATGTTACAGTTTAACTCCATGGTGCACTCACATTTTAGACATTATGTGGTACTCTGCACTCACCCATTCTTTCAGGAAAGAAAATATCAGGATTAGAGAAGAGCCAAGGGGATGGGAAAGGATGAAGAAAAGTGTCAGGATATGGTGTGATCCCTCTCTTCAGCCTATGGAGAAGATGACCAAAATCTATGAAAACTACTGAAAAAGCTGAGGATAATGACTCACAGTCTCTTTCTATGTTAAGACTGGTGGCTGTCTTACAAAGCTGGTAGGAGTCAAGCTCAAAAGAGTCAAGATGAATATTTTTCATGCAATGAGCACTTAAAATATGAAAATCCTTAGTATGATAGGGACTCTAAAAGCTCACATTAGTTCAAAAAGGGATTAGGGAAATTCATGTAAAGAAAGTCTTCCGATAACTACTGAATACAAAGACCCTCATCTCCAGGATTGCCTGAGCTATAGATCACCAGATGCTGAGGGAATTTTCTGGGTGTGTAGCACTACATGAGCTCTTTGCATTCACACAGCTTCCTGTATGTCCAGTTTGCTCTCAGCCAGAACAACTGTTTTTATGTGTGGAAAATTCCCCTGAAAACATATCACATTTGTTGCAGAAAGCCAAATGGCCCAACCCTTGCCAGTTGTATTGTAACAGCAGCTAAAACTCAAAGCTTTAGCAGAAGATGAAAAGTGCTATGATGAGCTTCCTCTGGCTATGGGTGAGGAAAACTCTCCTCCTTCAGAGAAGACTGTCCATGATGTTTGATGAAACAAACAGAAAAACAGTATTTGGTTACTGTTATCCTTACCACACACAAGGATTATTTGCAGATTGAGATTCAGCTGCATCCTGCAGCTGAAATGTCTCTGAAGCAGAGCATGGCAGCAGATGTGGAAGGATTCTGAGACTGCTATTGCATGCACTTCCCCTCTTTTGACTTGCTTTCTCTTGTCATCTGCTCCTGGCTGCTGCTGAACCCCATCAGTTAGCTCTGGCAGGCTTTTGCCCTGCCCAAACAGTGCTGCCATGAGGGAAATCAATTCCAAAAGCAGTCATTTTTATGAAAGGGTGAGCATTACAGCTGATGTCATAGGATGACTAGAACAGTAGCTGGACTTCAACTTATGGTGTGCACTTTCTGCTTTGGGCATGAAGCATCTCAGACCTTATGCTAATTCTCTTTGTCTGCTTCTTTGCCAGATGTGAAGCCATTGTGGCAGAAGACTCTCAGCTGTAGAGTGCTGATCACCCTTTCACTCCACAATCCTTTGAGGATGATTGTATTCAATCAAGGTTGCTATTATGATGAAATAGGACATCTCATTCATGTATCAAATGAAACATAAATAGTTCATAATAGAACATATGAAAAATCTCCCACCAAAACTATTTATATTCTCCCATTCATGCCTAAGTCACAATGATTCCCATCTTCTTTAAATCTGAGTCTGATCTAGGCAGCTTTTTATGCATTTCTGTCTAAGGATTTTCAGGGTTTTGGTTGTATTTGTTACTTAAAGATTTGTTCTTCTTTACTGTATCATCATCTTCATTGACAATTATCTTGTAAGCGTATTTCAAGCCAGGTGGTTTCTGACTGGTGAAACAAATCCTTTATTGGAGGCCAAAATGTATCTTTAGCTGAGGGACACGACCTCACAAAAAAAGTCCCTCTGTCTTTTGTCTTTCTCCTCTCCATTCTATTTGCTCACCTTTTCTCCTCTCTTCTCATGCAGTAGTTCCTCCTATCTGGGAGCCTTATAGGGAGCTTAATATGTTTTCTAGCAGGCATGATGGTGGTAGGAATTGGAGGAGGACTGAAGGCTGTGCCTTGGGCTGGACCATGCTGGGTATGTAAGGCAGTGGCTGGCTGCCATTCATTCCCAGTAAAATGGTAAACCACATTGAGTTTGGGCGGAAGGAAAATATTACTGCATTTTCCTTCCAGAGGGAGCCAAAGCAAGCCAGGAACCAAACTATGAGGAGCTGCTGTGGTGAGAACGAGAAAGAGATTTTTCTCTTTAATATTTTGCACAAAGCCGATAGTGTCTGCAGAGGATGTTCAAGGCTGATGTAGCAGCCAGTGAGAGGCTAAACTGGAATGTAGGAGCTGGCAGAGTTAGGATGGGTGGGCTCTCGGTTTTGCTGGAGCTTGAGTTGCAAAGGTTGTCTGTAAGGGGCTGGAGCAGTCACGGTGTGGAGCAGAACAGGCAATGAGGTTATAAGTGTATTTGATGAGAGGGAAGCACTCAAAAAGATCACACTCTCCAGAAAGAAGGGGGCACAGAGGCTTTGAGAATTGCTGCATTGAGAGTGTTTTGCCTGTTTATCCCCTCCTGAAAAAGTGAATTCCTTCATTTTATTGTACCTTTTGGATTAATGTGCAAATACAAATGATACATTACTGCTGTATGTGTATTAAAAGGCAAAATGAAGAAAGAATAGATGGAAAGGCAAGATGATTTTTGTTGGCCCTTCAATGCTCAGGAGAATTTATTTGACTAGCTTGACACATGGGCCCAGAAAATTGTCTTGGTGTTTATATTGCGGGGAGAAAAGACAGATTTGTGGGGCTAAACGTTATGCTGAACATTTCACTAATGCATTAAAAAGTACTGACCCCAGCCTTGGGGAACTTTATTTCCGGTACATATTTCATGTTCTTTCTCTACTGTTAAGTGACTAGGAACAATTCGAGGCCCTCTATTTTTGCATGCCTGCTTGACAATTTTTGTGTGAGCCTTACAGGGTTTTTTTCTCAGAAGAGAAGAATAAAATAAAACCTAATTTTCTCATACCTGTGAGAATGTAAGGCAGAGATACAATCTTCAGCAGATTCAGCAAGGGAGGAGGTGACATAAAAGAGATAGTGAGGAAGTAGACAAAGGTGCATCCTCTAATATCCATAATGCCATGACTGTGAGCACTCTGGTGAGTACCAGAGGAATGAGCCAGGTTGAGCAGCCAGGCCTGGTGCCCTTCCTGAATTCCCTTCAACTGCTGCTGGCAGATGTTGGCTATAGCAAGCATAGGATGAATCCATGGGGACTTCTGGGATGAATTTAAAGAGATTTTAAACTGTTAAGCTGTACTGAGTCAAAGACTTGAAATCTGAAGAGTTTTGGTTGCTCCTGAAAACCATGACTAGTGCAAAACTGAGGTCAAACACTGAGGATCTGTCATGGAGTTGTCCATCCACCTCTATGAGTTAACTAGAACAAAGCTACCATGTGTCCACTTGTGTCTCCTCACCTCACCTCACCTCCTTGTGGTTTAGGGGGAGGAAGATGTGGTCTTTGGAATCAGAGGCTGGAGTTGTAGCAGTCAATATGCCTTTGAGTTTCATTTTTGTGCTTTGATAACGCTCCTTGAAAATTGAACAGTGTCTGAATCAAACTCCTCTTTTTTTATCTCATAAATATTCTTATGTAGTCTCAGAGAATATTTTAAAATTTAGATGATCCTGTTTTTCTAGGGAAAATAGAGAGTACAGAAGAAGGAACATTTTCGTTCATGGCTGTGGTTTTTGTTGTTGTAGTTTCAGTTGGGCTTTTGGGGGTCCTTTTTTTGTTATTTACTAAACTTCATCAAGACACTACACTTGGGAAAAGTGACAAGGTTATGATCCACATGAAAATAAAAAACTTGGCAAGTAACATGTTAGTATGATTTTCAATGGGGAAAAAAAAAATCAGATGATGGTTCCAGTGCCTTGCATTTTACACATTGCATTTTTATAAATAAATTAGTTTGTCTCTCCTACAGACACAAGCCCTTCAGAGCTCCTTCACTGACATATCTACACCTTTTGCATCTTATTTAGCTGGATTGTCTTTGCTATTGTTTTTGTCACTTTGCTTATTTTCTTCTCCCTTTGTTTGTCTTTGTTTATCCTCTTCTTGGCCACTTTTTATAAACACCCATGCAATCACAACCAAACTACCACTGCGAGTCAGTTTTTAAACACATGAGTATCAAGGAAGGGCAATGGCATGTGGTAGGAATACCCACTTGGACTGGGGACAGGCTGAAAGTATGGGATGGTCCTGAACAATAATTTTAGTAGAAAGACCAGGGCACGCTCACCCTATCTGAACATGACACCCAAGTAAGTGCAAGTTTTTTAGGATCTAGTATGGCATTATATTGAGTCATTTGAAGACAGCAAGATGCCTCAGAGCTGTCCCAGGCAAGAATGTACTATGAAGCCATAGACACAGAGATGAGACCGATACTTGCAAAAAGTCTGTCAGCTTTATTTTGCTGCTAGAAAACTCTACTGATTCTTTTTCAATGTACAAAAAATGAAGAGCAAAACAAAGTCCATCAACTCTTAACATTATGCAAGAACAATATGAGAACATATCAGCAATAACACTGCATATTAAAAACTGAGCATTTTAAGCAGATGTTGCTACTGTAGATATGAAAACACGAAGTAAAATTTAAATTAATTTTAACATTATGAAGGCTCTTAGGTAAGAAAAACATGGCACAGACTTTTTGTTGGTATGAGAGTGTATATCATAGGAACCTTGAGGTACTAAACAGATAAAGAAATACAGACTTTATGTAACTCAGTCATACTATTCCAAATAGGATTTTATTCTAGTTGAATATATGCTCAAGAGATGGTTTCTCCATGACCGTTGTATTTCCAAATTCCCTTAGACAATTACTATACACAAGTGAAATCTCAGTTTTCTATTTGCACAGGATAATTTCTTTGGCTATCACCAGTCGTACTGACACAAACATTTGCTATTTGTTAGTTTGTCAGTCAGTCTGTTTATAAAAGATGGACTTGATTACAGCTCCAGCTGGGAGCTTTATTGAAGCAAATTCGTCCAGACAAAGTTGTGGTGAAACCAGATATCAGGAACTGATCTGTGAATGACGAGAATTTTTCCTTTACTTGCCTTTTCTTGCCTTTCCTCACCTTCCTGCTCCTTTCCTTCCCTCCACTCCCCTTCTTCTCCCTTCCCTCCCTCCTCTTCTTTCCCCTCCCCTTCTGTCCTTTCCTTTTCCCTTGCCCTTTACCCTTTCCTTTCTTTTCCTTCCCTGTGTTCTGAGTTTGGGAACAGAATTAACAGATGTCATAAAGCAGGGAAGGAATTTTTATCTCTGAAACTTGAGAGACCTAACTCTTTTTCTGAAAGGTACATATGTCAAGCACAAAGAGAGCAGCACATGTCATGCTGATGTGTTACAGGTCTGGATACTAACTGGGAAATCCCAAAATGTAATGTTATCCCTTGCAACAATCAAGACATAAGGAAAAAATAAATCCCTGGTTATAGCACAGCAGTTCGTGTTGTTGGCATAAAGAGTTGTCACCAGGTGTTCACAGAAAGTCATGAGACAGCTTGCCAAGCTGCAAATAGAAGTGTATTAAACTCAGTTGTGTACAGTTTCAATGCCCTAGATTTTGTTAAATATTACCAGAGGCAATTTTTGTTTTCAGTTTTGGGTTAGCACACAACTGAAACTCAGTGATGCTCAGCCAAAACCCATAAGTCTTGCCTAGTTTTGAATCAAAATTCCACAAAACCACAGTGTTTATCATGGTTTCTACATGAAGTCATAATTAACCCCAGATTTGCTCAAAACTTTGTCCAAGCTAACTAAAAATTCTGTAAACTGTGGGAAACCCAGCTGAAGTATTGGGTAAGTATGAAAACATGAGCTGATATTTGAGTTCACTCTGATTCTAGGTTTTGCTGGAAAAGTTTCAAATTACTGTAGCTGCAATGTGATTATTTTATCCCAGAGGGTAGATGTTAATAGAGATTAATTTAACTTCTGAACTCCAGAAATCTGTAAGTGTTCAGGATTTTCCAGGACTCCATATTTACAATAACTGCACTACAATACCTTTTCTCTAAAGAATTTCTATTCAGAAAATACTCTTTTTACTCAACCTGCTGGTTTCCTAACTAGAAAATCAAAAGTTTGGAGGGTATAGAGGTGATGTTGGTTTTTTGGGAGGTGGGGTTGATACTGCAAGTGTATGTTCTTAACTAGTTTTATATAAATGCCATTATTTCTGTTCTCTGATTTGCTATCCGAAGCATTCTTCTGGGATATTAGTAGGAAATGTTCACTCATGTATTTGGAGCCATTCAAAAGGGAAAAAAAGAGATGGGAAGACAGTGAGGTAGAAAGACAAGGATGGAGTGACAGAGAAAAAAAAGTCTGTTAGGGTCTTCATTTGAAAATCATTAATAAATTTCTATGACTGAAAATATTACTGGAAAATGCCTTGTTTTGGCAGAGAATCATTCTAGAGTGAAATCCTGACCTCAGTGGGACCTCTGGAAGTTTAGTTTACCTATACTGTACATCATCTTCTTTGGAAGCAGGGCTTTGTCATGGATCTCATTGTAGAGGATGTCTATTTTCAAATTATTTTTATTCTCTACTACAGATTTGGATCTCATTACACTTCCTGGACATTGTCAGGATGTCCCAGATTGGTAAATGCTTAGCACTGAAGAAGACCACATGAAAGGTCAGGACATTTCAGACATATCATATCTTTAACTCCCACATACAATGTGTAGCTTAATAAATCTAGGGACCAGTAATTTCAAGTAATTAAATGCAATTTTTCCAGAAAAATCTGCTTAGAGGAAAAGGGTATAAACCTCAACATTTATGTTCTTATAATGGGTTGGTTTTGTTACAAAGAGTTATGGAAAGGTACAAGGGCCAAGAACAGCATCAAGCCTAAATCAGCACTATTGTTTAGCATTATATTGTTCCAGATATTTATGGTCACTTGAGTACAACAAATACTGGAGGTAAAATGTTTGGTTTCCATTTAAATTTGAAACTGATAATTTTAGCACCAAGTGTGCTATATAATCACAACCCTATCACTTTAAAACAATTTTAGTATTAAGTACAGATGGCATATATATATACATGACTTTATTAATAATCACAAAAATCTATGCCTTAATTAATCAAAAGTCAACTGCTGTGTAAAGATTTTGCACTAGCTTAACCCTCCTTTAGTAAAACAGATTCTCTAGATAGGAATTAAATGACTGTCAAGAGTTTTACTATTTGCATCATTAATTCTGACCCTTTATTTGCAAGACTCTCTCTCCCAAAATTAATTCATCTCAGTTATCATATCACACCAGAACTTCACACCCATTGCCAGGCTTCCAATGATTTCTCCCCATATGGCAACTTCCTCAGCTACATTATATACAGTTACTGTTCAGCAGTCTTAAGGAAGTGCGTCTTTTGCATAACCAGCTTCACTAATGAGCTGATCACCAATCTGTTTCTGGAAGGAAAATAGTGATTCTTCATTAGTGATGTGAATACATTTAAGTTTAAAGTAGAAAAACTATTTTAGCATTAGGAATTCCTGCTTTCTGAGGGTTTAATTCCAACAGCTAGAACTTTTCAGGTTTCCGTTTCAGTTAGTGGAGAGAAGGACATTGCACATATAAAGTTCAGAGACTTCAAACAATTTATGCAATCACAGATTACTTTCTGTAGATACTCATTTCTCAACATGTGCCCCTTCTTTCTAGTCTGTGTTAGATATTGAATTCTAGGTCCCTAAATAGTCCTGCAACTCCGGTCTTTATTTATTTGCAGAACTGGGGGCTTGGTAGTTTAAAGCAGGAGGAATACTGAGAAACCCTTCCTTTTTCATACTGGCAGTTTCTCTGTGTTCACAGTCTCTGGACTGGAAATCTCCACTTTAGGTATTAGACAGAGTACATATTTGGCACTGCTCAGTAGTGGTGTCCCTGAGGAAGTGTCTGAAGAATTGGTCCAGGGAAATTAAAATCCTCTTTTCTCTTTACTCAACTACAGAAGACAGTACATATAACTTACACTTCAGATGATGATGGATTTACACCAAAGGAGCAGGAAAGCAATAAGCCTCAGCACTGAGGCATGTGGAAAATCCTTCTCAAGAGTAAGTAACCTAAAGCACTCATGTGAAATACATTCACAGGTCACAAGATCAGAGAGACAGAAGATGATCAGACTGCACAAGAGAAAGTACCTGCTGCAGCACAAAATGGTTTGGTCTGTAGGGTTATCCCACCAAGGTAGTCAACTCTTAATCACTTGTGTTACTGAATATTCCAAATATGCAGATGGGTGCATTATAGAAGGTTTTCAACTAGTCTCTATCTCACATCTCAACATTTTTATACAGCATATGAACTCAAAATCATCCCTGTCTTCATGGCGCAAACACATTCATAGAACCACAGAATCATGAAATGGTGTGGGTTGGAAGGGAACTTCAAGAACACCTAATTCCCCCATGGGCAGAGACACCTTCCACTGGATCAGATTTCTCAAAGCCACATGCAACCTGACAGGAAACATTTCCAGGGATGGGACAGCCACAGCTTCCCTGGGCAACCTGTCCTAGTGCCTCACTAACCTTACAGTAAAGAATTTCTTCTATATATCTAAACTAAACCTGTGGTCTGTCAGTTTAAAACCATTCCCCAAAGTCCTGTAACTACATGCCCTTTTAAAAAGTCCCTCTTGAGCTTTCATGTAGCCCCTTTCAGGTACTGAAGGCTGCTCTAAGGTTTCCTCCAGCTTTCTGTTCTCCAGGCTGAACAGCCCCAACTCTTTGAGGCTTTACTCACTGGCAAGGTGCTCCAGCCCTCTGAACATCTTCGTTTCTCTCCTCTTGACCTCCTTGAGCAAGTCCTTGTGTTCCTTATGTTTGAGGCCCCATTGCTGAACACATTACTGCAGGTGGGATCTCATGTGAGCAGAGCGGGGGGAAGATTCACCTCCCTCAATGTCCTAGTTCAGCAGGTGGGACCAGTTATCACTGTGTGGGGGGTGATCAAAGCTATGTATTCTACCCCCTCTAT
>JAWWEW010000078.1:112606046-112653871 GCA_035583185.1 Anabacerthia variegaticeps
TTGTAATATTTTTCATTAAATTGTAACTCTGACTTATAAACTCTCTTGTGGTGGGTCCATTTCTCCTGCCAGTTTACCTTTAAAACCAGCACACTCAACCACATTTCTTTTGATGTGGCCCAAGATATAGTTGGCTTTCTGAACTGTCAGCACCTTCAGTTTCATAAGGTTCTCAGAAGCCCACCTCTGAAGCCTGTCCATGTCCCTCTGGATGGCAGCCCTTCCCTCCAGCGTGCCAACTGCACCATTCAGTCTGGAGTCATCAGCAAACTTGCTGAGGGTCCACTCTATTGCATTGTTCATGTCACTGACAAATATATTGAATCATACTAGTCCCAGTATGAATCCCTGAAGGACATCACTTGTCTCTGGGTCTGTCCCTGGTCATCAAGCTGTGGACCACAACTCTTTGAGTGTGACCAGCCAGCCAATTCTTTATCCACCGAGTGGTCCAAAATGTAGGATGCACGCATCAATACCACAACCTCTCACACACTGAGTGAACACTCTATCATGTGAGGTAAATTCCCCTACTTTCAATGGACATGGCTATATAGACTGTAGGACAGTGTCTTTTAAAATTAAGTAAGTCAAGCATGATGGTGAAACAAGTGATAATAATAATAATAATAATTTTAATACAAATTCAAAGGGTGATATACAGAAGACAGGGGAGAGAAAAACCAAAAACATTATAAAGCAAGCAGGTAAAATAATAGCAGCTTCTTGAATGAGTGTTCTGTCTGAGAATGGGTCTGTGGGCATCCTACAGCACAGACCTGGGTCTTGGACAAACAGATTGGTAAGACAAATAACAGTTTCTATTAAATCAAATGACAGAAGCTGGAGCTAAGATTCACAGACATCCGTTTGTAAGGAAGAATAGAATTTGACATTATACTTTCAATTGCATTCACTCTCCTCACATGGATCATAGCTGTTGTTATTCATTAACATAACACTTTAAAAATAACACTAGAAGAATGAAGGGGTTTTTTTATCACTTCTTTTCTTGCTTAAAAGCATTTGCTGTGTTTGAACACTTACATGAAGAGAAAGTACCTTTTGTTTTTACCCCTATCTTTAAATTAATGGTTATGGATCTCCTCTGCAGGAAACTGCCCTTTGTAATTTGAAAGGTTATGGGTTATTCTGAGTTGGAAGGGATCCACAAGGATCAGGAAGCCCAGCTCTTAAGTGAAGGGCCCACAGAGTGATTGAACTCACAACCTTGACTTTACTAGCACCATGTTCTAACCAACTGAGCTAAATCAGCTCTACTATGGTCAAAAGGAGTAGCTGTGAAAGGGAAGAAGGGAGAAGATCTGCCTGCCTCACACAGAGTTTCCTAACCTCTGACTACTCCTTCACTCCAGCTAACTGTTTTTTGTCTGTGGTTTTCCTCCAAGTCCTTACAGCTACCTTACATAAAACCTTCTGAAGGACTTTCTTCTAAAGTCCTCAAAGAAGCAATTCACAGACTCAAAGAATCTCGTGATGGAGAGAGAGGGACATTCAACCTGGGAGGGACTCAGAGAGTGTCTAGTCCACCCTTCTGGTCCATGTAAGATTAACTGTAAGGGTAGGTCTGGTCTCCCAGGGCTTTTCTCATCTGGATCTCCAATGGTGAGGATGGTGCAGACTTGCTGGCAACCTGTCCCAATGGAGATTACTTCTTGTGGTGAAACAAATTTTGTCTGTATCCATTGCAGACTGCTCTGTTTCAGTGCATACCCATCAAGCTCTGTAAAAACATGTAAAACAAAACTGAAAGGACTGAGATCTCCAACCTTCGTAAGCTTGTAATAGCCATTTAAATCAGAAGGATACTTTTCTGGACATGCCACATCTGTTCTTCCATGTTCCCTGAAACATCTCCCAAGACTGTCCATCAAACTGAAATGAAAGATGAAAAATCATGGAAGTTCTCTATATCATATAAACAGAAGTTAACCATTATATCAGCATCCTGGTCTCATGATCATGCAAGGTTTCAAAATGTATTTAGCAGCTCATGTTTTTTTAATTGGCAGTGTCATATTCTTCATGTAAATCTTATTCTGCCTCAAGATAGTGTTATCCTAAATCTCTCATTAGTCTACACACTTATGCGGTTGCATTTTTCCCTTTGATCTGCCCATTGGCTAGATGTAAACTAGCAAGTAGCCAATACTAGGAAAATTTTGCCTCAGAATGACCTGACCATCTGAAATCAATTCCCTGTAAAGAGCTTAAAACAATAATCCATTTTAGATGTGCTCTAATGTATTCCTTTAGTTCAAAACGTGAGAGTACAAATAAGTGTGAGCAGACACAGGAACTATATGGTCACATATACAAGGGACAAAAGCAGAAGTGTCAGAGAGTTTTGACATTCACTGAACACAGATCATCTGGCACTTGGAAGCAGTAAACAAGGTTCCTTTACAAACCCACCAAAGCGGCAGCAACCAAACTGAGGAAAGAGGGAGGCAGACTGCTCGAGCTATACTGCCAAAGCCATACAAACAAAAGCAGTCATGTGCAGCTGGAATGCTCCCCAAGTAATGCATCCTGGCCCTCAAATGGAAATGGCTGCCAAGTGTTTGCTGACTGATGCTGTAGTCCTGCTTACAGCCTCCATTTATTTTGCGCTCCTAAGGCTGAGGATTATTGATCCCAAGCTGTACAATTTAATGCTTTGTGCCCACACACTTTATTTTATATTAAGATGATCCCAAATACCTACAGACTTTCAGATGCTTCTGACTAATATTCTCTCTCCTTATTCCAGTCACTAGGTGGTCTTAAAGTTGTTGTGCCTGGCATCAGGGAGATCCTCAGGGTAATTCATGGAAAAAGTGAGCTTGGAGTAATAACACCTGCAACATTTCTCTCGCTATTTATGTTTTTTCCCCTGTCTGTGAGAAACAAGGATATTCCTCTCCCTACAGAAAAGTCACAGTATCCCTTCATTACAGATAGAGATGATTTAAAGCCAGTTCAAGGTTCAGTTAACCCTTCAGAAGGAAATGTATAACTCAGCAGGGAGTGGTAATAAAAATAATGATGTACAGTGAAGGGAAGGAGAACTCTTTTCCTGACCTGTGAGGTTCATTTCATATTAGGAATTACTGAAATTCTGCAGAACATTTCACACATAGCTTAGGTTTTCTGAGTTTCAATTCCATTTCCAGATGGAAGTGGGAATAAACTTTGGGTGAAGTTGTACAAGACTGCTAGAAAAGGACAGCTGAAGTTGGGCAGAAACATCTCTCTGGTTTTTACGGTGCAATTTACAATGGGAATGGTGAAAGTCTAACTATTTTTTATATTTTTACACATTCAAAATGCATATATGAATGAACAGTTATGTGTAGGGGCTTCAGCTAACTGAAGTAGTGTTTACTGCTAGCTGATATGCTCCAAAGTGTGCAGTCTCATCTCTAGCTGCCACTCCAGAATAACACAGATGTCTTAGAGTTCCTGAGTGACATCTGACACTCCCATGTGGTTCTCTTTATCTGGGTGTCTCCAAAAAGCTAAAAACCTGTACTTGCCACAGAAAATGCCCCACAGCCAATGAGGGTTCATGTGGGTATATGCATGCAGAGGCATCATTTAGTCCTTTAGATTTCACTTCAGGAAAATTTCAGTAAAATTAATGGGTATTTTTTTTTTATAACAGAATGAGAACTTCAGTATGTGGAAAACATGCACCTACTTCTGCTACTTCAAAATTCAGTATTTGATTGGTGCTTTGAAATAGCTTGTGTGAACTCCTGTATGTTTGCAAATCCCAGGTTTCTTAACAGCTGTGGTGGGGGTGCCGGCTCCTCTACCCCTCCAGCCTCCCGAGGTCTGGAGGGAGTTGCGAAATATCCTCGTGGCCGGGAGTGAAACAGATGTACCAGTCCCAGGTGGGGTGGTCGCAGAAAGGCGTTTAATTTCCTGTGTCTAGGGTATTTGAACCCCTTGGGCGGGGTTTAGGAAGGTAGGGTGTGATTGGGTAAGGGCTCGGGGGGAGTGGTGTGGCTCAAGGGACATCGGGGCCAATAAGGGAGCAGGAGAACCAAAACCCAGTGGGAACCCAGGAATAGGGAATGACAGGGGACATATCCAATAGGATCGGGAGGGAGGCGGGGCTGGATACCCGGGAAAAAGGAAAGCTCTTTTCACATGTGATCAGGGGATTCTAGGAATTACAATCTAAACAGGGGAAAACCCGTACATAAAAGACGCAAGTGATGTTGGATTGTAAAGTCTCTGGTCCTTTGGAAGTTGTCACAGTGCTGGTCCTGTATTCTGGGGTTTCTTCTTCCACGATGTATATACTCTGGAAAGTCCTCTGTCTCCTTTTCACCTGTGCTGTTGCAGAAGTATTTCCCAACAGTTTCTAATGAAATATCATAGAATAAAAGAATGGTTTGGATTGTAAGGGATCTTCAAGATCATCTAGTTCCAATCCCCCCACCGCAAGCAGTGACATCTTCCACTCAACAAGGTAGCTCAAAGCCCCATCCAACCTGGCCTTGAACACTTCCAGGGATGGGCCATCCACAACTTCTCTTAGTAACCTGTCCCACTTCCTCACCACCCACATTATAAAAAATTTCTTCCGTATATCCAATCTATACCAACTTTCTTGTAATTTAAAGACACTGTCCCTTGTCCTGTCACTACATGCCCTTGTCAAATTTCCTTCTCCATCTTTGTTGTAGGCCCACATTAAGCACTAGAAAGTCACTCCTGAGGCTGCTCTTCACCAGGTTGAACAATCCCAGCTCTCCCAGTCTCTTGTCATAGGAGAGATGCTCCAGCCCTTTGGTCATCTCTCTTGCTCTCCTCTAGACCCATTCCAACAGGTCCACACACTTCTTAAGTTAAAGGCCCCAGAGCTGAATTCCAGACAGGGTCTCACAAGAGCAGAGTAGAGAAGAGTCACCTCCCTTCACCTGTTAGACACGCTTCTTCTGGTGCAGCCCAGGATATAGCTGGATTTTTGGTCTGTGAGCACATATCACTGGTTTATGTTGAGTTTCTTGTCAACCAACACCCCCAAACCCTTCTCCACAAGGCTGCTCTCAATCCAGTCTTTGCCCAGTCTGTATTTGTGCCTGAGATTTCCTTGCCTCAGGTGCTGGACCTTGCATTTGGTCTTGTTGAACTTCATGAGGTTCACACAGGCCCACCTCTGAAGCTTCTCCAGCTCACCCTGGATGGTATCCCTGCCCACCAGCATGCTGACTGCACCACAGAGCTTGGTGTTGTCAGCAAACTTGATGAAGGTGCACTCAATCCCATGGTCCATGTCACCAACAAAGACGTTAACCGGCACCAATACCTGCATGAACCCCTGAGGCAAGCCGCTCACCACCAGTATTCACCTGGATTTTGAGCCATTGAATGCAACACTGTGAGTGCAACCATCCAGCCAATTCCTTATCCATCGAGGGGTCTATCTGTCAAATTCATGCCTGTCTAATTTGGAGACAAGGATATTGTGGGAGATGTTGTCAAGATGTGACTCTTCAGCATCTTTCCACATCAGATACTAACACTATTCATTTTCACTCCACCAACAAAATATTTTTTCCATAGTCTATCACTAAATGATGACTAAATTACACAGACAAGTGAAGGGGACCCCTGCTTAGTCATTCATAGTGCCAACTGTCAGAGGTGTTTTAAATATCCATAGGTGATTGCTACTTTTAAAATTTAAATATTTTTAAAAATATCCAGTTGGACATGCAAAGCCTGATCTGCAGATGGTAAAACTCAGACTAGTTTCATTGTCTACTCTAACCCCTAATTCTAACTTAATAGGGCATCCACATAATTAAATTGTAATTAATTTAATTTGTTTAGGATTAGGATTCATGTGTGTACTGAATATGAAACATATAAGCTTCCAATGACCAGCTGCTACTTAAACTTATTGTCTTTCTTAGCATGAACTCAAGTGGATGTTATCCTGAGCTGAAAATATCTTGTACTTACATGGTTGTGGAGAAACACCAAAATAAACCTTAGGTCTTTAACTAGTGTTAAACTAATGTTAAGCTAACTAGCTTATTTGACTAGTGTTTAACTAGGAGATATACATATATCTGAAATGTATTCTACAAACCAGAAATATTTATAATATGTTACAGTAGAAGGTAATGCACAGATGGACTGAGAAGCATGATTTGAATAACTAATACAATGAAATATCAAATTATCATTGTAGTCCTTTTCTCTATACACCAATTATCAGAGTGTGTGTGTGCATTGAGCAGGAACTCCACTCTGCTAGAGCTACCAATAGCTTGGCCTGAATGGCGAATGACTGAAGTAGTCTCACCCTATAGATCTAGTCTCTCATATGGGTACATGTACAGCTCTTCTCTTTTTTCCTTTTTTTTCTTTTTTTTTTTTTTAGGAATTTGAGGAATACAAAAGCTTCTTACCCATAGAGGAGACGCTCAACAACATGTGTCAGAGAGGGCATCACAGCTCTGCCCTCTTCTCAACCTGTGTTGAATCATCACCAGTTCAGAGAAGTATGTGCTGTAGCTGTTTACCTGTGGTAATGCAATTTTGGTACTAGTACTTCTTTGATACTACTATGGGGCTTTACAGAGCCGAGGGAAGAAGTGTGTATTCCCTAGACATCTATGCCTGTGTGGAAAATAAAGTGTTTGAAACTCAAGTTAACAGTCTCTTTTCCCTTTTTTTTTTTTTTTAATAAATTAAAATAGGTATTTTATATCTTTTGAAATTATTCAGAGAAATCATATATCTTGTTATCTGAAAATATAATACAGTTCCAGGTCCATCTTTCCTATTCTGCTGGGCATAATGCCAGATAATTGTGGTACACATACTTGAAGAAGTGCCATTTGTCATCCAAATTATTGGAATGTCAGGAGACCACCAACTGAGTGCAACGAAAAGCACTGAGGCTAAAGATTTCTGGGTGACTCTGTTACACTTGGCTGCCCTTGTGGAAAAATACCCATGTTGCTGCTAATACGCAGTTATTTCATTCCTACAAAAATAATTTCTCTCTCTAGATATCTATTTATTATTTTACTAGTGAAAGTCACTGGATTTGGGCTTTAAATTATCACCTTTGCTTACAGCATAAATAAGCAGAGACCTGCCTTCCTCACCTCTGAGTGCATTAGGAGGCAGAGGCTGGAAATGCACCCTCAGGCTCTAACCAACAGGGTTTGCACATCTGGGATTGCTATCTTGGGGAACCTGCTGAGAACAACAGGAAAATCACTTAAACATTTTTTTGTTACTTTACTAAAGACTGCAAATAAACTTGCTATAAGACCCGCTCTTCATTTTCATTACATAGGATGAACAATATTTGCAGAAATTGATAGTTTATTTCAGGAAAACATGCTAAAAAATGGTTCCTACATGTGGTAAGCTGTCTATGCTGTTTCGTAACATCAGCTACCAGGACAGAATAGATAATCCCCAATTCAAAAAATTTGCAGTCAAGTATAGGTCATGACACAATAAATAGATCAACGAATTTAGAAACAATGAATATTGATCCATGCCAGTAGCCCCAACACAGGAAAAGCTCTGCTTTACAGTGTTTTTTTCCAGGACTACTCAGGAAAGAAATGTTATAACACAGCTTTTAGAGGAAAATTAATATCTTTTGCACATACTTATGGATTGTCCATTGAGTGTAAGGGGCTGCCTAGCAGACAGCATAGAAATGTTCATTTCAAAATTGAACAAGGAAATGATGAAAGGCAAGTGTTCAGATCTCATTAAAAGCAAAAATGAGCAGGATAGAAGTAGGCTGAGAGAATGCTTAAGACCTCTGCAGAAGAGGAGAACAGAGATGGCAGCAAGGTAAGAGTTTGCACAGGAAGAGCTCTGTCCATTGGAAAATGAACATCTGATCCAGCTGGATGATGACAAGCATTTGCTCAAGAAAGTTTCATTGAACTGACTGAGATATGACAAAAAGTGATTGTGTTGGATAGTTGGATAAGAGGCAGTATATCAAATGACAGAGGATGTGCATTTTCAATATATATCTTATAATAAATAAGCCATATTTATTTTGAAATGCCACATAACTTGCAGCTCAGCTGGGAAGTAAACTTATAAGTATGTGCAAGTTTAAATCTAGTTATAAAAATACTTAGAATTTTAATTCCCAGCAAAATTAAATTGCAATATGTGTAACTAATTATAAATGAATGCTGCAAAGTGATACCAGGAACCAGCTGGAAGTGGGAGCTAACAGACATTGCACTGACTGAGAGAAAAATGGGGACATGCTATCTCAGAATGAGATTTCAGGGAACAGAGAGAGTTAATGTTTGATGCAGAGCAGAACTCACAAACAAGGTTAACAGTATTGCAGCTAATGAGAATTTGGTGCTATGATGATACTCAGCTAAGATTTTAAAGAAGAGGTCTTGGGCAGGGAAAGAGATTTGTAGGTCATCTGTATTGAGAGGATAATTGAATTTGTGCTCTGTTGATGAGATTAAACAGAGGTAAGATATAAAAATGACTGAGAATGGAAGCAAGGACATACATATTTGGGATCCCCATTGAGAGGTCAGGGAAGGTAAGGACATGACTTTCACAGATACACTAAAGAGGGTAAGACCAGGTAACACCAAAGTCACAGCTGCTTAGAGGAAGAGCAATTTCAGGAAAAAAACCTCGAATTGTCTTTGACAAAAGTGACTGGCATACCTAAGGATGGAGTATTTTCTTTAAAATTTTGATTAGAAGGCATTGCTGAAGACCTCCTTAAGCTTGGCTGCAGGTGAATGCAGGGGGAAGAAGCCAGCTTGAAGAGTCAAGGATGGAATTGAAATGTGTGACCAGAGATTATTCAGTGAGCTTAGGGATGAAAGGAATAAAGAAAATAGAACAGTAGCTAGAGGAGCAGGGGACGTCAAGAGTAATTTTAATACAGGAAAGACAATAAACCTTATAGTAGGAGAGGGAAAAGGCACTAAGAAATTGAAAATAGCATGATAAAAAAGGAACAAAAGAAAAACACGTGATATGGCATGGAACTGAACTCCTATGACAGTGCAGGTATAAGGAGAAAAAAGCAGGAGAAAAACTTGGCATGGGAGGGAGGCAAGAGTTGTGAGTAGGAATGGAAGTAAGATGAGAAAGATTGTGGTATATTTTTCTGAAGATGTGGGGATACTTTATGAAAAGGAAGTAAGATGAGAAAGATTGTGGTATATTTTTCTGAAGATGTGGGGATACTTTATGAAAAGGATAGTAACAGTTTTGAGAAATAAATCAAAGATGGCAAAAAAAGAAAGGGACAAAGATAAGTGTCACTATGAATACAAAAGGAAGCAGAAAGATGTTGTTGACCTGGCAAATAGATTTATCCAAATTAAAGGAAAGGGAGATGAGGATGGAAAGAACTGAAGAGCTAGTGAAGCTGGAGGTAACTGTCCAGGAGGAAAGGAGCTCAGAGGAGAAGGAATAGAATAGGAGTAGAATAGGACGAAGACAAATACTGAAGTCAAAGGGAATGAAAGCCATGGGCAGTGGACAAGAAGGAAAAAAAAACACAGTCTCTGCTATGAACATACTGTGTTGTGCCCCTCATGACCTAGAAACCACTGGGCACATTTCTGTCAGACAATTATAATGAAGTTTTTTGCGTTTCTATATCAAGGCTAATGTGGTGTTGTGATGTTGTCATCTGGATTCTTCAGAAATGTGCTGACACCATTTGTTCTTTTGGCACAGGCTCAATTGAGCCCTTCTGGCACCACTGCTAAGGACCACTTTCCATCAATGGGAATGAGGTAGCAGTTTGTTTATATAGGATGGTTGTCCAGGGGATAAAGCAAAAAGGCAGGATCTTTTCTCCTGTGTTAGGATTAGCTCCACAGCAACAGAGTGTCAGGAATTGCAGTTAGAGCTGCTTAATTCCTACCAACATAAAGGTCTTTGTTATTGGTACACTAGGTGTTTACGTGGATGAAAAAACACTTTATTAAATGTAATGCTTCCCATAGAGGGACAAGTCACGACCCCATATTTTGCCAGTTGCACTTATCTCCCACAGTTTGAACTGACAGTGTGATTTGGAGAGTAAAACTGCTGTGGGTTGCAGAAAGCAGACTTTGCTGTTTATCTAGAAAACACTGTTTCAGCAGGGCTTCCATCTACCAGGGACCCACTGCTGTGGCTGGTCACACGTCTCTTCTACTCTTTTGTGTAATATCAGCCACCTTTATCACATGTCTCTTTATTCCTAAAGTTCTTTGACTGGGACATCAATGACCAAAAAGCACAAGGGCTCTGCTCAGGAAGACCCGAGGTAAACTAGGTGCCACAGGCGTTCAACGCTTTTCTAAAGCAGGTGATTTGTGTAGGTATTTTTATCCAAGTGAATTAACTGAAGCCACCCAAACAAAAAATCTCTGTTAAGGGTGTCATGGAAGATCGCTTAGGAGATTGATACAAGCAAGAGAGCAAATCAAGCCTCTGCTTACAGAAGAGCATTTAGAGGATGCTTTGAGTGACAGCAGACAGATTCCATACTTAATGATGGACAGTGGAGGTGTTTTGAGTAGCAAGAAGTTCTCAGGAACATGTTTCAGGAACAGTATTGTAGTCAAGATGTGGAGTTTAATCTCAGTTTAATCTTTTCTAATGCAGCTACTTGAGCTGAGTGAACACTGATTGAGCAGATTGGTCTTGATCTCTTTACTTCTCCTGGCTTTGAAAAGAGCATGACAATGTCCAGCTCCTTTGTACCAGTGAGCCAAGTGCTAATTCACTTTTAAGTCTGTACTACTTTCTGATGCTGCTGTAGGCTGATGTTGATAGACAAAATTAGTCTAGACAATTATTTATTTCAAAATTTATATCTTTGTGTCTCTGTCAATGTATAATTTAGTATCACTGTTAACGTTTGCCCCAGGCAAGTTCAGTAAAGTAATAGAGATAGCTTAACAGCATCAACAGCTCTGGATTTTTTTCTCAGAAATTACATAATGCCAGTAATTATATGTGTCAGGAGACCTTCAATGGTGGTCTGAATGCTGGTATAACCTGCATGTTAGGTACTTCTAGGTATTATGTAAACTCTGCCACACTCACCTAACCACTCAAATTTTGCCATTGTTGCTTTACAAAACACAAAGCCCATCCAGGCCACTATGTCCACACAGAGCAGATCAGTGTAATGTGGAAACACTGGGTCCTTTTATTGCAAAACTTCAAGCATGCTTGAAGTGTGAGAAGGTTTTGGGGCTGAGCCATGTTTTGGTACATTGAAGTACTTCCTGGATGGGTCCTGAATCAGCATAAAGGAAAGTTGGCCACTCACAGCTTTCTCATGGTATGTCTGTGGGCCAAGGGGAGCCATTCTCCATGCCATCGTGTTACTATATGGGCAACTGGATTCAAGAAGGGAAATGACAAGTATACATGATATAGCATAGGCATGCAGCCTCACACTAGGGCTGTTTGATTAACAAAGGCCACACATATTATACATGCCTTTTGTGAAACAAGTTGATGGAAACTTCTAAAAAAAAAGAAATAAAGGTGAAAAGGTGTCATGAGAAGCTTCCATGATGCCCAACAAAATGAAAATGATCTTTTCATGTTATATCCATGAATTATTTAGTTGATAAAACAAAGAAATGTTTCTGATGGTCAGCTACCAAAGTACAGCATAAACCTGCAATCATTATACAGACAAGTACTCCCATGACCTTCCCTGGGATGAATTTTTATGACCAGAGGCCACTCTTTTACACAGAAAATAAACAGCATAATGATAAATATTATACCAGCAAAATGGTGTCTTATTTTGCTATCATATTTTCTGTGCATATATTAATTTGATATACAGTTTTTCTTCTATTTAAAGTTGTTTTCCAAAATTTACATGAGGTAATATTTTAATGTGTTCTGACTTGCAGCAGTAGTTTATATCTTTGATACTGAGTGCATTAAAATACATATTCCTGGGAGAAACAAAAGGAGTGTGGATCATTCACAGCTTGTGACTTTTTTTTCTCTTCCATCTTTTTTGTTCTTACCCCTGTTCCCTTGAGTTTATCTCATAGAATCATAGGATCATTTAGGCTGGAAATGATCTTTAAGATCATTGAACCCAACAGTTAAACTATTACTGCCAAGGTCACCACTCAACCATGTCCCTAAGTACCACATCTACATGTTTTTTAAATACCTCTGGGGTAATGACTCAACCACTTCCATGGGCAGCCTGTTCCAATGCTTGACCACCTTTTCAGTGAACAATCTTTTCCTAACATTCAATCTAAACCTATCCTTGTACAATTTGAGACCATTTCTTCTTGTCCTGTCACTTGGTATCTGGGAGAAGAAACCAACCTCCACCTCACAAAGAGCTCCTCTCAGGCGCTTGTAGAGAGCAATAAAGTGCTGCCTGAGCCTCCTTTTCTCCAGGCTCAACAACCCCAGCTCCCTCAGCCGCTCCTCATAAGATATGTGTTCCAGACCCTTCATCCTCTTCACTGCTTTCCTTTGGACACATTCACTGTGTCAATGAGCTGTTTGCAAGTTGTCATCTAGAAGGCAGGTATCACAACAGCCAGACTTCATTCTTGCCTTGCACTTAATATCACAGAATATCAGCCTGGATTTACATCCTGGTGAATGACTCAGGGACAGGTGTGCTCAGCTCCAGGAGGGAGCAAGGGCTACGCAGCTGCTCCTGGTTTATAAACATCCCCTTTCCCTTGCCTTCAACCAGAGCTCAGACACTTGTTTGATTCTGGGTCGTTCCACTCTGTCTCCCCACTGGGTAGCTTTCCTCAGATGAAAGACTCATTAGATCAATGCTTTCTTGCCCCTTGTGTTTGCACTCTCTGTCAGATCTCAGAAAATGTGTTCATCCTGTCTACAGCCTGACTGTGAGGGTAGGTCACCTAGGGTCTGATTTTAAACAACAGCAGCTTCTGCCCTGTTGAACTTCTCTTTTCATCAGCAGCATGAACCGCTGCAGCAAGGAAAATGGAAAAATAACTTCTTATAGCAGAGAAGCACACAAGGAGAGCACAGGTGTAGCTCACACCAGGCCATTTGGTTCAGAGTCACTCAGGAAGGGGAGATATTTTTGACACACTTGCACAGGACCACCAAGGTCCTTTATAAGCAATTATGAAGACAAATGATCTCACATTTGTTCCCATTCAGTGTCCTGTGGCTTCTGGATGAAAAGATGGGAAAGAACAGTTGGAGTGAGCCTATGCTGCAGCCAGCATTAACATATCCAAATAGCTCCATGGCCAGCTTGAGTGCAAATCAGAACAGCCTGAGGGCAGCCCTAATTTACAGCAATCCAGCCAAGCGATGGAAAGATGGAAAGAGAAATCCAAGGAAAATGCTGGTGATAATCCCTAGGACTGAAAGATTTGGGTCAAACTCCAACCTGCTGAACTAGGCAGAATCTGGTTCATTTTGGTTGATATGACAGGCCTCTGCATATCTTACTGCCTTTTAGTAAACTAGGATAAAAAGCATAAGATACAAAATTAAAACAAACACCTGCAAAGGATCCTTGAAAGACACGAGCGATGAATAATGCTGGAGAGGATTCTGAGCACTAAGATGGATGACGGGAAAAAAATTAAGATGGAAGGTGGGGAAAGATGCTTGCTTTGTAACTTGAATATCTTGTGAAGGAGGAAAAAAAAACGAAAATGCAGAAGTAAAGGGAAGTAAGGTAGAATGGAGCCATGAAATAACATCTTTCAGATCTGGTATGGATCACTATGAATAATGCATCACTAATTACAAAGATGTAAGTGCAGCCATGCATCCAGTCTCTGGCATGTCAATTGAAATTTAAAGGGAAATGAGAAATGTGATAATATGTCTATTTCTATCAGAAACCATGTCTATTGCTGCTGTTTGCAGGAAGAGTTTTCTTTCATAGAGATCAGTTCCTTCTCTTTATGTAGCAGTGAAGCCATAAACACATGCCTGTGAACTGGTAATCTGTTTCCATGGAAATGAATAGGATGTCACAAATGCAGCGCTATGACTTCATTTCAAGATCGAGCACAAGGAGCAGCCAGGCAGCAAAAGAGGGATATCTGGTTATTTCAGGCACCTATGACTGCCCACTGTAAATCTCCTCTGTCTGGACAGACAACCAAGAGGAGTGGGAAGGTTAAACTGGACCGAGTCATTCTTGAGGTTCCTTGGGTGGGAGATGAAGGTTGTGATGATATTCCTTGTGGGATGATTCCTCTTGTGAAAGAAATGCCATTGATTAGCTATTATTTGTGCCTTAGTTGCTTGATGTTTTCAATTTTTTGCCAGAGTTATGTATTCTTGTATTAGAGTGTACTAGAACAAAAATAAGTGAATAAATTAATTGTGGCAAGAAAATGAAGAAGGTAAATGTGAGAAATATTTCTTTTTTATGACACTAGAATGTTTTTATTACTTTACATATGCCAGTTTTTCAAGTTGCAAATCATGAAACAAAAGATCATCCCTTTCTGCTTTACTAACACAGAGGGCTGTGCTTTCTTCTGACAAGTAGTGAATAACTAGTTTACAAAAAAATCCAGGTTTTTTACAGGCCATTTTTGTAGAGTTGCAACTTCTCTGTTTTCTTATTACATTGTCTCTGACAAGGCACATACATTTGAAGCCAAGATGAGAATCCTCAAATCCTCTATTCCTGTTTCATTGTCCTGTTTATCAGCAGTGTTTACACAGCGCATTCGACCATGTTTGCCCTGGTCAGTCTTCTTTTGGAAGTCAGAGACAAGGGGTATTCAATAACTAAAAAGCTTTCTTAAAACCAAAGAATATTTATTTTGAGGAAAAACTTCCTTTAAAAGTCTCTAGATTTCTCTTATTTTTTTTATTTTTTTTTTTATTTTATTTTTTATTTTTTTTTTTAGATCTTTGAACCCCCAGGCATTTTCCTGTCCTGGCATTGTCTTTTAACAACTGTTAAGTGTTTGCTGAGAAGTGGCTTATCTCAGCCCATTCTTCCCGTTTTGCCTTTTTTTTTTTTTTTCCCTCTTCACATTTCAAGGTAAAATAAACCAATGCACTTGTACAGTGAGCATGGTGAGAACTAGGTCAATACACAGTATTTGTAAACCCTTACAAAACACTTCTAATTTTGTCACAGACACGGGAAAAGCTTGATGTTTACCTTCTTCCTCTTCAGCTTGTTAAAAGACCAGATGGAATATTAGACTGTGACATTACAAAACAAGTCTGTTGAATGTTGTCTTATACCAGGTGGGCAAGGCAACAGAGCAAGGCAGTGGGCTTACTCACCCAGTCACATCCCAGTCTCAATAGATAAGGATAAAACTCCTCCTTGATGACTTTCCCTTCCTCAGATCTTTGAGAATAACCAGATCTTTTGAAAATTTTGGTAGCTGAGTATTTTGTCCATTGGCAAGAAAAAGAAGCTCTTGATAAGCCTTTCTTGGTTCTGCCATCCAAAAAAGCCACACAGCTGATCAGATGTTTGTCTTCGCCAGTGCCATACAGCACTGTGCAAATACTTTGAGGTACAAATCAATGAGGCTTCAGGTATCAAATTCTAGAAGTGTCACTGTTTACCTGGACAGAAATCTAGTTACTCTCTGATGCATTCAACCTTCTTGAGGAGAACTATATTTTGGAGTGACATTTTTTCTGTATGTTCTTGAAGGAGAACAGAACATTAATTACCTTCAATGAGGAGGTATTATAATGTTATCACTAACTAAAAACAAAGAAATAATGGGGAAGAAATTTCCCTTTTCTCCTGTGGCTGTCTGGAACTTGAGTTTGTTACACCCAGTAACAATTAATTGCATCATAATTGGCTCAAGAGTAAATTTTTTCTGTCTGTATAAGCATTTCAGATGTATTCAGGATGCTAGTAAAAAGAAACGGTGAAACTAGTAGATCATCTGAATAGAAACAGATCTTTCAGGCTCTCAGGAGGGTTACTTACACCCATAGTGAGCCAGGTATTATTCAAAAATAAGAAAGCAACTGAAGAGACTACAAACATTACTGAGGAGGTGCTAGAACTTCATGACAACATTTTAAGAAGCTCTTAAAGAGTAATTTGAGATAGACTGAATTTCAGTATGTATTGCCAGAAAGTTCTACTGCCAGGAAGGTTCTATATGCACAATCCTGGCATGTCAGTATAGATCAGAAAGTGCCCTTCTCTTTTGGCACGCGAAAGTTTGAAGCTCTTGTGTCTCTAAAAGCCTGTATTACTTTTAATAGCAATTAGAGTTGGCACTGCCAAGCATGCAGGTACATCTGTGCCCTAGCACCTCAGCAGGGATGTGAACTGGATGGATGCAGACTATTAGAGATGAGCACAGCTGTACTCCTCCCTGACCATCCATTTGGTCAACAAATTAAAACCAAAAACAGGGCAGTGACCAAGCCCTCCTATTTTGTATGCATTCTTCACACAGAGCAGCATCTCAGGCTTCCTGGTCACTGACTCCTTCTTCTGTCTTTTTTTTTCCTGAATCACCAATTTGTTTGCAGACCCCATTTTCTTTTTTATTTTTTGAGTTATTTTGTTACTTTTTGACAGAGGAAACTGTCTGCTGTCACACTGCATTTGTGATTGAATCCCCGGCTTGAAAACTGATGAGCAGCTTTCCTTGCATAATTTCCCTCCTATGGTCTGTGCTGTAAATAGAAGGAAAAAATAGCAATCCGTGCCCCATGGTTATGGGAGTCACTATTTTTCTTTAGTTTTGCAGAGTATCTGCAGATAAACAGTGGGAAATCTTTTACCATGGAATCATTTAAAATTGCATCCATTTCAATATGACAGCATCACTATGTTTTGTTTAACTGCCAACTCCAATTATACATAGTGCATCTTTTATTACTCGGATTTCTGGGATTGCAACAATGTATGGAATCTGTCCAGTTTTAGAGAGTAATCCATCTTACAAGACTATTAAAATCATTTTGCTCTGTTTGGGTTCAATTCCAAATTTGAGTCCACCCCATAGTGAGTTTTAATGCTGACATAAGTCTTAGAGCATTGTAATTGCAATTTGCTCTCTATTTCTTTCCTTTCAGTTTTTAATTCCCTCCAGTCTGTGAAAGCATCTTGCATTCCTTAATTCAATGCTTAACTTCCAGGTTGATGTAATGCTTTTTACTGTCTAGGAATATCCTATCAAATTCTTCAGCCTTCTTTTCCATAAACTCAACTGATGTGGTAAGTGGTAACTGAAGCTTGTGCTGCATGTAAAAAAGGGCTTAATCACTTGTCAAAGAACTGCAAAAACGGGATAAGATGTGAAAGAATATACTACACAGATCATTGCCATGTAGATACACCAAAACAACTACTTCCTAAGAGTGAAGACCAAAAATAAAAAAGCTTTTGGATTAGTTTCTGGGTTTTTTTACATTCCTTAGAAAAAAACACAGTATCTTTAGCAATCACTTATTCAGTAAATTATTCTGCAGCCTTCCACTGATAACTACCTGATGCCATGGTGGCCCAGATACTCCCATATGTGCAAACTGTCATTTTTCCACTGAAAGTAAGGGTAGATCTCTGGGCAACAGAACAAATTTGAATAGGCCACTCATTATCTGACTGAAAAAGTGATTATAAAATTACCCAGCCATTACATGGGATTAAAAAAAAATAATTAATGGAAATTGTGTAAGAGAAGAAGATTATCATCAGAATGTCCTCATGTTGGGCACATGACTTGGATACAAAAGGTAGGTTATTCTCTGCTGATGACCTTTCAATGTAGTGGAAAGAGAGAGTGAGTCAGAGTAGACTCGTGACTTTGAAGCTCTGAATGCCTCTTAGGAGTAATCAGAAATAGATATCTTGACCAAATTAGGTGCCAAATACTCGCACTCCCCGGAGAGATTTAAATTCTGCTTGTGGAGCCTAAACTATGTTCATTTGGCATCAAACGACTTCAGCATGAAAGATACAAGTCTCTTCACAAGCTTAAAAAGACTTCTCAGCTTTTTCATTTACATAATCACAAGAACTGTCAGACCAACTCTCCTGGAAGCTTTGCATTAATAAGAGTTGAAATAAAACTTCTCTTCAGTTATTTATTCAAACCTTAAACAAAGAAACAAAAGTCGACAGACAGAAGATATGCAATCATATAAAATCCTGACTGCCTGTAGATTTGAATGATTATGTATTTGTTTCCTCTATATCTCTTTTTTTTTTTTCCTGTTTTTTTCCCCAGAGTTTTGTTGCACAGGAAGTTTTTTGAGGGAGTAAGCAATCAATACCAACAGAAATCACCAGCTGTGTGAAGAGTTTTAGGCTGCAATTCAGGACACTAAGGGATTCTTTTAATTTCAGAATTTATTGCATGTAATTCTGTGTTTAGGGCCTTATACGACTGCCTTGGGTAAAGGAGAACCCTCTGTAAGGCAGATATCTACTACATTACAAAGGAAAAATTTCAGATAACTCTTTGTTTTTCTAGATTTGACTCCATGTTAATAAATCACCTTAAAACTGCATCATGGTTGAAGAGCTCATCAGCTCTATCTATGCCATGATTTAAAAATCTGATCCAAAAGTAAGCAGGGTGACTGTTGTTTTTGCCCATGATTAAGCAGTTGCTGTTAGATATTAATCTCATTTTTACTTGAATATTAGAGTCGATCCACAATAACAGCAGAATACCTTCCAGAGGAACTGCAGAGACTTTATTTACTGATTTAGAAGCAGAAACAATCCAGCAGGTTATTTCCTTTCTTCCTCTCAGGTAGTGGTGACAGACAGGAAAGAATCTCTTTGCAAGATCATTTCCCCTGATTTTTGCTGGCTCCTCTGCTGGTATCACTGCAATTCGCCTCCTTGTCTTTCAGACTTCTTTTAAGAAAAGATGCCTCTGCATGCCTCTTTAAAAATCAAGAGCATGAAGAAGAAAGACAAGAATCACTTCAAGCTTTCTGGGGTTGGCAAACTATATAGGGGAAATAAGCAAAAGAAAGCAGATTTTATGATCCAATAACCACACTATGGTTGCTCTTCTTTCTATGCCTGACCAAGGGTTTTTAGATACTGACAGGAAAGCATAAGAGTCCTACTGATTTTTTAAAGCAGCTTCTATGTTTCCATACCTCCTTCCTCATACCCTTAGCACTAGCAGACTAGTGGCATTTTTGTGAACCCTCATGACTGCAGTAAAGACTGTTGTAGGTCAAGAGAATGTGACAGGAGACTCAGGAGCAATTAGCAGTGTAAATGAAGCTCCAGACTGAAGCTGAAGGCACAATCCTGGAAATCTTTCTAGTTTCAGATCTTCAGGTGCTTAGTTATTTCCTTGCATTTCTAAGAAATAGTAAAAAGCTGCAAATATTTCCAGTTCCAAACATCTATAACTGTAAGGCAAATGCTTTACTTGTCTTTTTTCACTTGCTTTCCAGTTTTATAACTTTAATCATTCATGCAGTGTTGAGCTTTGAATTTCTCTTTAGAAGGGCAGACTAGAAACATCTGGTTTTAAAAGAAAGTTGGGGGCCTCTTGAATATGTGATTGAATAAGCTGAAATTTGATTGATAGAACTTGTTGTGGAAAACCTTGCTGTGAACCCATGGTGTCGGCCACTGGAGGTCACAGGAAAAGACCAGCTCAGCTGTGTAAGTCATGCTCCCTTTTCGCTTCTGCAAAAAGGGAATACCATTAGCAAGAGCTAAAATTTAAACAGGCAATATATCATTTTTGCCAAAATGATATTTCTGGGGCTAAGTTTTCTGACAAGGCCATTGCCAAATGAGTCTGCTCTGAACAGCTGAAATGACCACTCCAGCACTTGATCTGAACACACATAGCAAAAATTTGCACCAAACAAAAAACAAACAAAAGGCAGCCAGGGTGGTTTGCTTGCTTGGAAGGCACTTGGGGTAAAATCATGTGTGAGGAGGTAATTCTGAACTTCCCAAATCCACTCCATAACCATGTCCTCTGCTCTGCGTCTGGCTCATGGTTGTGTCTCGCAGAGGGCTTCTCGCAGTGCATGCTGGCTCTGCTGCCCACTCAAAGTGAGTTGGGTTAGGTCATGGCAACCCAAGCTTCAGGAGTCAGATGGTCCACATAATAAAAAGCACTGTCAGTCTTATTGGTAGTCTCAGTGGAGATCCCAAATAAGACCAAGGACAAAGAGTAGGACACTGATCATTGCGTGCCAGAGCAGCTTCAGCAGTGCTGAACATGTCCTACAGCAATGTTCAGGGAAGGAGCTTTGCAAAACAATCTGCAGAGCTGCTGAATCCCACTGGGTTTTCAAGGACCAGGAGGGATACAAATCCCTTCCAGCCTCAGAAAGGGCTTGAACCTCTGTTCTGTATTTGTACTTACTTCTGTTGTGACTTAACCCCAGCCAGCAGCCTAGCAACACACAGCCACCTGCTCACTCCTCCACCAACAGGATTGAGAGAATCAGAAGGGTAAAAACTGGAGAACTTGTGGGCTGATATAAAGGCAATTTAATAGGGAAAGCAAAAGCCATGCACAGAAGCAAAACAAAATAAGGAAGTAATTCACTGCTTCCCCTGAGCAGACAGGTGTTCAGCCATCTCCAGGAGAGCATGGCTGTCCCCATCGCACATAATGGTTACTTGGAAAGTCAAACACCATGATTCCAAAAAACTCCCCCTTCCTCCTTCTTCCCCCCACTTTCTATACCAAACATGATGTCATATGGTATGGAATATCCCTTTGTTCAGTTTGGGCCACCTGTCCTGGCTGTGTCTCTTCTCAACTTCCCACGCACTTCCAACTTACTCAGCACAATGGCAGTACAAAAAGCAGAAAAGGCTTTGGCTCTTGGTGAGCACTGCTCAGCAATAACAAAAATATCTCTATGTTATCAACCTTGTGTTCAGCACAAATCCAAAACATCGTCCCCATACCAGCCACTGTGAAGAAAATTAACTCTACCCCAGCCAAAACCAACACAACTTCTCCTGTATGTCAATGATGAATTTACAAGAGTTCTTTATGAGGAGAGAAACAAGAATCCATCCCTCCATGACAAAATGTTATCTTCACAGAAACAAAAGAGGTCTCTCAAAGCTGCCAAAACATCAGGGAGAAAGAACATTAACATCACAAACACTGAAGTACTCAGGCGCTGATTTTATCTGTGATACCTGTGTAATCTGATTGCTTTTAACACAGTCACAACAGCTACAATTGACTGGGAATATCCATTTTGTTCACAGAGAATGGAAGGATAAAATTTATGTTATTCCAATCTACTCTGGTAGAGCTGTTGGAAGTTAAAGAAAAAAACCACCCTTTTTTCATCAATACTGTGTTCACATGTTACAGCAGTACTTTAGGATGACAACAAAATTGGACCCTTGTTGTGCTTGCTCCCAACCAGACAAATCTGAAGGCACAGCCCATGTTCAACAGCATGTATGGTAAATGTTCACATGTAAGGTTAAGGTAAAGTTTCTTGCTTTTCACAGTGGTTGCGTTCTGTGCTGTGTCTTGTGATATAGAAATAGTACACACCTGGATGCACACACTTGGAAAATTACTCCTAAATTTGGATAACAAATTCTTAACAACTCCTTCAAATGTATTTTCCAGTACATTGATTTGTATTTTTAAGGAGTGATTTGCAGAAGTGAAGCCAAAAGCAGATATATGCTTTGTTTTCTGCAAGCCTAATTCAAACAAATGTTCACCCAAAATGTGTTTTCACCAAAGTATTTACAAATAAAAAGACTCAAAACAAACAAGAAATAAAAAACCAGACACTGTGTTTTCGTTGGAAAGCCTATAGGACCATGGATATCCAACACACACTGGAAATCCAATGTACACTGGAACAGAAAATGTTCCTCAACACACTCAGTATGGTGTAAACCACTGGAGCTAAATACGAATGGACAACAGAAGTTTTCATGACCTTTGCTGATCAAGTGCATTCTGCTTTAGTGTGTCTATATCTCCTTGTGTGTTACAGTGAAATAAAAATGACACATTCTGTGGCACAAATAACTTCTTGTTTGTGATATGTCTTCCTTATGTTCTTGGTATTTGCTGTGCATAAACATCTGCTACAGCTTGGCCACTGAAAACATGAAACACAGAGGACTTGGATTTGCTGAAGACATTTATTGCTGTATGATACTGAGGTACTTTTAGATCACATAAGTGTTATACAATAAGGAAAAAGGAAAAAACCTTCAAACTAAAAATGCATATTTTGAATTTCACCAGCTTTACCAAATAGACCCATTTAACTCCTATTGAATTGGAACCTTCAGGAAATAGAGGTGCCCAGAACTAATGTGCAAGCCACAGTGATTCCAAACAAGAAAAGAGCCTATCTCACTGGAGCTAAACTTTTTGTGAGCTGATGTTAACTTAGCAAATACTGATAACTAATTTTTTAAAAATTCAAAACATTATGGTTTTTATTTCTAAATGCTTTTATTGGAATATTGCTCAAATGTAATTTTTAAACCCAAAGTGAAACAAAATGCTGCAGTTCCTAACATTTCAGTACATGAGTAATCAGAAAAGATGTCCAGTATTCATACAACTCTATAAGCCAGATAAACAGTTTAAACATATATAGAGATTATTAATAGTCTTTTGGAAAACAAACAATCTAACCAAAACAAAACCACAGGCTCCAGATCCTGTAGTGCCACTTGACCATGTACAATCAGTTTTGATAAGAAAGAAAGAAATTTCTCTCATCTTTCTCTAAGACTGAAGCTGTGGCTTCACTGCCCAACTCACTCCTTTTACCCTCTGTTCTCTCCTGAGGACAGAGAAAAAAACAGCTAGATGGAGCAGAGGCAAGTAGCAGTGATGATGATGCACTTGGGGTGTAAGAGCAATTTTGTGTGTTAGTCCTGGAGTTAAAGTTGTTTGTTATGCATCTCATTGACCAGCTTTGCAGTTCTGTCCATAACAACTACCTTGTGCCTGGGGAGGGCTTCTGAACATCTAGGGATATTCCAGGGACAGAGAAATCTCATCACACTCTGCTAGCGTTTTTAGGAACAACTTGATCAAAGAAGGTTTTAGGGGCTTGCCTCTGCTGTTGATGAAGTTAAAGCCCTATTGACATCAAGGGAAAGAGGATCAAATATTTGATATTCTCTACAGAGTGAAGAGCTCCCAACAAAGAGTTTTGTGGTGCTGTAGCTAAGCAGCGAGAAATTTGCATTTTGTCATAGATGCCTGAGGGTTCAAGATTCTGTCTTTATCATGTTTAATTTAGCACTCACAGCAGCAAAACAGATACAGCTACACAGTACCTCTGCAAAAATAAATAATTTCTTCAGTGCCAGGCTTTGAGCTCACTTTATAATATTTCCCCAGAAACTGAGATGGTTATCAACAACAACAGTGTTTATCAACTCAAGAAATTATAACAATTCTGTGGCAGTGTGAACTCTATTGTGCTGTGCAGTTTCCCTTAGGCCTGTAGGACTAACCTTTTCTCAGCTTGGGACCCTGGAGTGAGGAAAATTACTGTCTGATGGACAGCCTATTATTTTCACAAATGCCAGTACAGGGCCTGCACTGTCTCTGACGTCCATAGTCTATGCCTGCAGGGCAAATGTCACACTGGAGATTTAGAGGATTTGAAGCAAACACTCATTCCAGACTGAATGGACCCTATATTGTGATCCAATGAAAGACAGCTTTGGTGAATCCAAGATGGAATCTGTTGGGGAAGGGGAAGGGAGGTGGGAATTGTGTTTCACTTTTTTACAATTATCATAATTTATCTTCAGTTCAATGACATCTTAGAGATTTTCTTCATTAACATTAAAGACATGATAAAATTGTTGTCTGTTCTTTTTATTAACAAGACCAGACTGTGTGTGAGACAGAGCAGAGTGCCAAACACTGTGCTGTAAAGACAGGTCAGACAAAGGCAGTGTTATTGTTACTATCACTTCTATATATCCTTTGGAGAACTCAGGCATGCACGGATTGTAGAAAACTAGAACTGAACCAGGAACTGATTTGAAGGCTCCTATAATCCAAGTCAATACATCAAATGAAACCAGCTTCTGCAACCAGTGCTTCTGTGACAAATGTGGCAGTACATTGAGTGGAAACCAGACAGAGAAAATGCAAGAAAGCAACTTTTTTTTTTTTTTTTTTAAATCAAATTGACAAAACAATCTGTTATTTAACCATTATTAAATTAGAGCTTATTTATTTATTTATTTATTTTAAGTTTAGGATTATTTATGTCATTTTAATTCACATATTTCAAAACAGTTTATGGTCAAAACATGAGGGACTCAATTGAGCCTTTAGGCTGTGCACCATCAGGTAGTATGTGTCCCCCTCAATATCCTTGCGTGCACACTATCCCTCTCTTATGTTCAGTTTTCAGGTGCTGATCAGAAGATGCCCTTTTCTCTTGTGTGGCATTTTGCTTCTTAAACCTCCCCTTGTGATCAAGTAGAAAAAAGGCTTATGTGAAATAAAATCCATAATCTGCACTTTCTAATGTGCCAGTTGGTGCTCTTGGGAATGCAGGAGGAACACCCTTGGACAGTAACTTGAGGGAAAATATTGTCCAAAATGTCAAGAGTTTGAAATTGTTCCTTTTTGCCATTTATCTTGGTACAAGACTAATTATGATCTACTCCATGTAAATCTTCAGTTCACTTCAGCTGAAAGCTTGTAGGTTTCTGTTCATACTGTGAAAATGTTACCTAAGCCACACACCACCTGACTGGAACCCAATCACAACTTTTTCCTTTGTAAGAACTGCCAATATCCTTAGTCTTTCACACAGCACAGTCTGTTCTTGGCCATAGGGTTTCAATTCCACACCATCCTGCAATTGCAACCCCACAGTGTAGGGAATCACACTTCTGCTGCTTCCAATTCAAATAAAGACAAAATCCAGCAGACAGCTGGATGAAAAGAAAAACCTGACTTTTAAAGAGCTTGTGAATCTTGTGTTTAAAATTTTAACCCATTCTTCCTCTGGTTGTGATTTCCTGAATATTCTGGCATGCTCTAGGAAAACCATGAAGCAGGTACTGGCAGGCAGAGATCCTGGCATCCACATAGTGGGGCTAGAGAATCAGAGTGAACAGAAGTTTGAATCCTTATTTTTCCCATTGAGTGCATTTCTAACCTTCATCCAGGCCCCTTTACCCAGGCCTCTGTCCCATCCTGGGTTTGGAAGAACTATCTTTTTACTGCTGCAGGAATAAAACACATGGAGACTGAAGAAACCTTTGAAGTGCTCTTTGGCACAATAAACAAGTCTCCAAAAATAAGAGGTGGAAAACTCAGGACAGTTTTTGGATTGTTTGGATGGTGATTTCCCAGCAGTGGTGCAAAGAAGAGTGGATCGTGACTTCCCTCAGGCAACTTAGAGTGTATATGGTCTCTCTGTCTCTCTTTTACAGCCTTCTTCTTCTAAAGGCATCAGTGCTTGTTAGGGAAATACCACCATTTTACCTTATCTCCAGGGTTTTCACCTCACCTTACAGACTTTTATCATCTGCGGATTGCAGCAGTAAGTTAATGCAGTGAAACCAAAGCTTGTGCAAATTATACCCTCAAGAGTAGGAAAAGTGGCTGAAGTGCTGTCTGTGTGGCATCATGTGTGCAAGGCAGAGCTGGAAGTAAATGCCTAACAGCTGGGAAATATTTTTAGGATGCATTGCAAAATGTTAAGTGACCTGCTTCTACATTTCCATTCCAAATCTTTCACTATGAAAGGAGCACTGATACAAATTACTAACGAGACAAAGTCTGATGTTCCAGGGTAGAAAATTGGCCATTTGTATGAAGTATAATCTTCCTTCTACAAGTAGCATCATCCTCACCTGTTACATTACTCTTCAGCTTTGGGAAGAAAGTGCTCTACCAATTGGTCTTCTATATTAAACAACCTTAGTTCCACTGAAAAAGAGGCTGGAAAAGATGTGGTTGATTTCACTGGAAAATGAGCCTTATATTTTTCATAGCATTCCACTCATTCACTGAACCACCACTTTGTCTACAGTTCAGCTCCAATGAGCTGCAGGGCTATAATTTCCTTCACAGAATCAGAGAAGGGTTTGGATTGGATGGGATCTCTGGAGGCCATCTGATTCAATCTCCCTGATCAAGCAGGGGCACCAACAGGCAGTTTCCCAGGATCATGTTAATACAGCTTTGAAATATCTTCAAGACTAGAGGTTCCACAGTCTCTTTGGAAAACCTATGCCAGTCCTTAGTCACCCTCAGAGCGAAATTCAGTTTGTGCCCATCAGTTCTGGTCCTGCCACTGGGAACCACTAAGAAGAGTCTGACTCTGTCCTCCTTTCATCCCTTTAGCAGGTAATTGCAGACATTGATGTGAACCCCTGAGCCATCTCTTCTCCCAGCGGAACAGTCCCAGTTGTCTCAGCTTTTCCTCATAGGAGAGGTGCTCCAGTCCCTTAATCATCTCTGTAGCCCTGTGTTGGATTCTCTCCAATACCTCTGCTTGTCCCTTGTACTGGCGTGCCCAGAACAGAACACATTTCTATCTGTACACCAAATAAAATATTGTTACCAAATGACTACGAAAGTTAATTTGTCCTGTTTTCCTTGCTGTTCTATCATGATTTCTGTACATACTTCATGTTTTATACTCTCTGATCTATGGTCAGATTTCATGACATTTTCTTTAGAAAGAGTGAGGAGTACAGCCTTTAACTGCTATTTTTTTAGTGCTTATTATCTAAACAAATGTAGATATCTTCTCTTCTTAGAGGCTGAATTTGTATGCAGGCCAGATTGTATCTGGGTTACTTGTATTCCTGTCAACTTTCATCAACCTCTTATCTTCTGTTAAACCCTACAGCCTCTTTCATTGTCACAGTTCTTCACTGTGTTTGCACTTAGAACACCATAAGAAACACCCATTGGTTTATGTGTCTCTTAGGCCTTTTGGATCAAATAGGAGAAAGGATGTTGCAAAAGAACAACATGCACTGAAGGAACACTGCAACTGCATGAAGGTTCCTTAATTTTGTAGAGTTCACTATATCTTCGAAAATGCTTTCTGTTCTATTAATTTTTAAAAGAAGGAATATTTAGCCTCATTTTCTCTGCAGAAACAACTGTTTTCAATGCTGTTTACTCCAGCACATAGTATAAACCACTACGGGTTATGCTCAAGCTTCGTGCTAAAATATAGTCAAATGTGGAGTTGTTTAAAACATAGTTCTCCTTTGCTTTAGCTGTGATTCCCACCATTTACTCCTTCCTTTGTAGACAGCATCTGTATACAAACCTTTGCATGGCCCCTAAAAAGGAGAAGATGGGACACGAGACTTTATTTGCTTCTCCTGCTCACATTGAGGTCTTGGCACACACCCAGAGATATACCTTGGAGAACTAGAACCTGATGAGCCAACCAGAGAGGCTGGGGAGAAAGCAGGAGCTCCTTTTGGCTCTTGTGAATCGTTTGACATTATACATATGCAAGAGAATAAAATTCCATGTTTTTTCCCTCCACCACAGACCATCCACAACTACTTTAACATGGAAAGAGAGAGACATGGGAAGATGTGGAGTCCCTGCTATGTGTCCAGTTTTGAAGCATTTCATAGCTTTTTCATATATTACTGCAGACCTTCCATAATGCACATGGCAAAACTTAAAGACCCACTCAGAAAACAGTCTTCTTATAACTGGTGCAGAGTAGAAGGCATTGTCCAAAAGACATTCTTTTGTTACATACTATCATTTGGGGCATAGTTCATACTTCGTTTCCTATGGAAATAGTTCCTATTTTTCCACAGGAAGACCAGAAAAATAAATCAGTAACTTTTCTGCAGAGACATGAACCCATTAAAGCCCACCCCATAGGACTGGATACTTTGGAGTCATATTATTAAGTAAACACAATGAAGTAAAACCAACAGATCTGTTTATTATCTTGTTTTCCACTGACTGCAGAAGTAGAACATAAGAAAATCTTCCAAGATACTACTTGGAAAATAATCTATAAGGGGATGAACTGGAAAGAAAACATAAAGAAAACAATTGTGTAAATCCAAAACATTTTCTTAAAATAGTTGTGTACTTATTCAGGTGCAAGCTCAGCCCTGGTTGGTCCCTGGGAAGCAAGTGTCCTTGTTTTCATCCCTGCTCCCATGCTTGATGCAGTGAAGCTGGCCAAAGATGGTTGCATGCAGCATCCTTGTAGTCTTAATGTCTTTGTTCTGCTCTCCCGAGGCTCTGCTGAGCTGCTACAACCTCTTTGATGTTGGCAGCTCAAGAAGCATGAAGACTCTTACTGAGCAGGGAAAATAGAGGGTGAATAACCCTCAAATAACAGAACTGAACTGAGGAACCAGAACAAAATAGCAGGGGGAAAGAAGGGCAAGTAAGGACAAGATTGAAAGAAAAAAGGAAAAATACATTGGTCTCCTTTGCCAGCAGAAGGGACATAAACAGTTACTAGAGAGGAGATTTTGGCTGTGTATCCTGGTGATTTTAGAACCTTTTTGTTCAGTTAATTGGCGAAGTAAATCCAGGCAAAAAAGGATTGAAATTCTTTTTCTTAGAAGGGACATTTCTCATAATAAAATAAAAATTAATTATAGAGCCAAAACTTGTGAAACAATTAGCGGTTTTTTTTCAGTTTAAACCAGCCAACCTTTAATTCTTAACAAACCCTGAATGTATAAACAAAGAACATTGAAACATCCATCTTGGTTGCTTAGAGTAAGAACTTAAATGCTGGGGGTTTTTTAATATGAAGAAATTCTCTAGTTTACTGTTACGTCTTTAGTCAAAAAACCACTGTGCTCCAGTAATGGGCCATCTAATTCTACTCTGCAACCTTACCACTTGTTCTGCTTGTTTTAGCAGGATTACAGCTGTAGCACAATTCTCAGGTTTGCTGAGCAGCCTCAGGAACAGAAATGGTGACAGTCCAAGGAATTTCGCAGCAGAACACCAGTAATGCTGGCATTAGGTCACTATTATAAGAGATATGAGCTTAATTCCCTTAAAGCTAAGAAAGGATTTAAAATGGATCTTGTGCATCCTGGGTCAGCAGGAGGTAAAATCAGCATAGACTTAGAAACTATGAAGATAGTTTTTCCCTCATCCAATCTTTTACTAGCTAAAGTTACATGGGGAAACAGAGGGTTCACTCACAAATACTGAAATTTTCATTGGAAAAACTTAATCTGGAATTTATTGTATCATTTATCCATACGATGACAACCCTAATTACTGTTTTCTAAAAATCATCTTTTAGTTCATGTTCATGAGATTAATTAAATAAGCACATCCAGAGTTCATCTACTAATCTCATGTTCTTTGCAAATTCTAGTATACTTTGCATTTTCATGAATAAACTGCGCAAACTTTCCCCTAGTGATCAAGAAATGCAGAAATGGAAAAAAAAAAAGATAGTGTTTGAATTCAGATGTCAATACACCACCGTCAAGATTAGGACAGAATGGTTGGTTTCAGCTCCTCCCTCATCTCATCTGCTTAGTTCGTACCTCACTTTCCTCCTCCTGGATGTAGAGAGCAGCTGTGTTATCTGCTCTCCGTACTCCAGGAGCCGTTCCCCCAGCAACAGCTATCAGCCGGTACCAGGCGAGAGCTGCCTGCGGGTTCCTCTGGACCTGAGAACATCTGCAGGACTCAAATTATTGCCATATGCTGAAGAAGCCCTCCCTGGAGGGTCAGAGAAAGGCCTGAGCTATGATTGCAGCACTTTAAGCATCTCAAATGGTATCTGAGTTTCATGGGGAGAGAGAGAAAAAAACACCTTAGATATGGAGGAAGAACATCTTCTTCCAAATGCTGCACTATAACCAAGCCTAGGTCAACTGCCCCTGAGGGCCATGGCAAGTGTTCTTCAGAGCAGGAGCAGGGAAGGAGTCATCAGTAAGATATATTCCCCAAATCTAGTCATTAAGTGCTATAAAACATTTTTTGCTCCTGCAGTATGTTTTCTCACTGTCTGGTGGTTTCCTGCTGAATTTTTGGATTACAAGCAAATAAGCAATATGTCTTTTAAAAGCTTTTGATAGAAATGGTTTGGAACGTGTTCCTTCCCAGAAGATGTTGATTAAATATTACAAACTTTGCTGCAATTTTCATAAGGGGCTGTTGCATAGAAATATACTTCCTCCCCTCACACATTATGGTGAATCCAGATTAATTCTAACAAAATCAATAAAATTGACCTGGATTTGTACTATTGTATCTGAGCGGAGAATTTAACTCACAGTATACATTAAACGATGATGATAACACTGTATATGCTTTGTATGCAAATGCACTTGCTCTCATTTAAATCAAATACACTTAGCATCAGAGTCAGAAAGTTGAGCTCCTCTAAAACAGAAAATATCAGAAACAAGCAATGACTTTGTTATGCTTTTTACGATCACACAGTTGATGGCAGGAGCCCTCTCCCATCCTGTTATCTGCTGGATGATTTAACAGGTTCAGTACTCAGCCTTTATGCACTGTTTAGTTTGTTCTCACCAGCTCACTTAGTGGCTGAGGGAAGACTAGAGCAAAAAAACAGAAAAACAATCCTTGAGATGCAAAAGAGAAAGTCCTGAGGGAATTACTGGAACAGATACTGTGTTTCTTTCTGTCTTCACTAGCAGAAAAGTGTACAGTCAGCTACTTAATCCTTGTAAGTGCAACATCTCATGACAAAGCTCTACCTCTTTTTATTTTTTTCTAATTCCCAATTATTTGAACAAGTTCAGAATATGTCCCCAGATGCCTTTTACTGTCTGGGCTTTCTCAGTTTTCTCTGTGCTTGTTTGTTGTTCTTCTTTTCTTCAATAAACAGAGCAAAGTTTCCTTAAAAGTTAGCCAAATAGAGGCTATCATAAGATATGCATACAAAAAGCACTGTATAAGGCTGTTAGGATGGGTTGAGGAGTGGAGGTGTTTCAAGGCTGCTGGAGTATACCCAAGAGACTTTAAACAGAGTCTTTGCAGAGTCCTTGCTAAAATCCACATGGTTGTCATTTGACTTCACTTGACTTCACTTTCTTTCTCTCTCTTTTTTTTTTTTTTTTTCCCCCAAATACATTGGTCACCATCATAAGGAATTGGAACTTTTAAAAATCCCTTATTATGATCCAAAGGGTCATTCAGACATGTCAAGCCACATTTTTGTATACCCAGTCATGCTTTAGATTTCAGTGTTTTTTCAAGAGTAAGAACTACTAAATGGGAGTAAAAGTCCTTAAGCATTTCCACTCAAAGAACAATTCAGCCAGCAAAATATGGTATGAAAGTGGAAGTCAAGTTGATGCTGCCCTTTACAGCATAATGCATGCAGGCTCTTTGGTTGTTCCGATTATTTTTCCTTTTGGAAGTACCACACAATATAAAAAAAGCTCCGGCTAGCATTTTGCCCTCCAGCACACTGGCTGAATGCTGACACACTTACTGACAGGAATATATAAAAAATAGGACAAATATTTCAATGAAGGAATGCAGAGTAAGGTCTTGTTGCCCAGCAACCATGTGTTTAAAAGGATATCTGACAGTCATTGCCAATGAGAACTTGATGGCCTTTTAATTATCCACTGATGGAGAGGTCAGCAAGATACCATAAGGCTATAAGGCTTATAAAGGACTGTGAAAACACAGGAAAATTTAGATACTTCAAAAGGATTTTTCTAAAATGTTAAAATAAATTTGATTTCTGTCTTGAGTTCCATTTAAGACCTTTATGGAAATTTTTTTTTAAATAAAAGATTTTTTAAAGAACTTCTGTAAAATTAAATTCAGAGCAGAAATATCAATATATGTTCTTATTTGTTCTTCTCTTGCCTTCAGCCATAGGAGAGAGGGATTCACAATATACAGACACATTAATATTTTCAAATGTCCTCAATAATCCAACTTTCAAACAGTAAGAATTAATTTTATGACTTCTGTGCTGTGACATACTCCAGCTGTAAAAACTCATGGCTGCACAGTGGCAAATTCTGACATGTCATTTGGCATGTGGTACCAGTAAGTCACCTTTTCAAATACCTTCTTCAAATATTTATTGTTTTCTTTCTTACTGTATATGATAACCTGTTGATTGGTGTGGTCTCCTCTGACTTCATATAACCATTTGGTTTTACATTACAATGATAGTTACATGGCTTCTCAAAGAGAAAAAAAGATCTGGTACAGTCTATCTGGATAAACACATTGTTAGAGACTAATAAGTTTACAGTCTCAACACAAGAAGTGAAAAAAATGAGACCAGTGACGTGCTCCAGGTCACTGAAGTGAGCTTCAAATTTAAGCCTTGAGTCACAGACTCTGTCAATGCTTTTATTCTCTGGATTACACCACTTACTCTCTTATTATAAAATAATAATATTTGCCTCAGGAATTTTAGGACCTGAAAGTTTTCCTCAGAGTATCTGATGGTGGTAATAGCAGTAGGTGCCATATTCAGAGCCACTACAGAAGGCAGGAGTAGGAAATGGCTGGGGACAAAGTGACTTCAGCCTCTGCACAACCTGAAATGAAAAAAAAGGACGACACAAAACTGCTACCCTTGGCCACAACATGTATGCTGAGCATGAGGGTAGGGGAGAAACAGGAGAATGGCCCAGAACATGGTAAATAAATATAATTTCTCCCTTTCCCTTTTACCAGCCCAGACTGGTGATTTCCTAGTGCCAGTATCTTCCTGTCAGTATCTTCCTGAGCTGCTTTGTGAAGAGCTAGAGACACAACCCAGAGAACAGTACGTGAAGTACTGTGAACGCTGTGCATAATCTCATCTAGATGAGGAGGACTGAGGGGCTAGGAAGCTTGGAGTCCAGTGTAGGTGGCTTCAGAGTTCAGGAGCCAGCCAGAGAACACTCAGCTTCACTGCAGCTCAGTGCCCTGTTTGCACACTCTGTCGGTGAGTGCCAGGTGAGCACATGCTGTGATGCCCATGGAGCCTGGTGAAAAGCCAAGGAACAAGTAATGAGGAAAAACAGCATAAAAACAGACACTGAGAACAGCTGAATTTTCCAGCAAGCCCCTCCCACCAACACAGAGCTTCAGCCCAGGAGGTGTGAACAGGCTGTTGGCCTGTAACATCTCTAGGTGCTCTCAGCTACTTGGAGAGGTAACAGCTTTTACCATTGGTGTGAAACAGATTTCTTGCTTCCTCAGAAGTGTTGTTTCCATCTCCTTGAGTGTAAACAAACAAGAGCCCTGTCATCTTGCAGTCACCTTTTTTTGTAAGGCATGGTTGCTCCTTGTACATTCACTGCCTACTATGGACAGGAAATTGTGGAACACGTAGTGTTGTGTCACTGTCAGAGAAAATAATTGCTGACAGTTTATGTTTGTTCTTCAGAGGTTTTCTTCCTGTGATTGATTTAAGACACCATTCTGATGAAATATGTACCAGACACTTTCAGCTGACTCAGAAATACATGTCTGTACAGAAAATGCCAGAAGTGCAACATCCCAACCCGTGTCTCAAAAGAAACTTTAATCCCTACGGATCCTCCTTTGAATAAAAAGGGCTCTGTTATTCCTGCAATATTGTTTCTGCACTACAACTGGACTCCATTGCTCCTTATTCTGACTAATGTAGAAGAACACATGAACCTGGGGTGAGAGTGCCTGGGTGAGATGCTGTTCTCATTTGGACCTTGGGAGAATTTCAGCAGAAAGGAATCTCTGAGGGTGCTAGCTCCCCTACAGCTCCCTCACATGTGTCTGCTGGTCCTCAAGGCTGCGACGACCACAGGCAGGCTAAGGATTCTGCTACAGTATCAGAGACATGAGGAGGTTGCAGAACCAGCAGCTACAGCCCTGCCAAGCCTTCTCCATGGAATGCAGACAACGCAAGATTCCCCATGTAGTTTTATACTGTTAGCCACAGTTCACAGGAGATGGAAGACTAATATTAGCCAGTGCTATAATACACAGCAGTCTTTGAAGTTTCTGACTGCTGAACCTACAGCTTCATTAACACACTCTGCTGACTGCTGGAGTCTCAGCAGTGGTCACAGTTATCATCTAACCCACCCTGCTGATGTTTTGTCACTGTGAAAAACCCAACAACTTGGGCCACAGCATTTAACTTCCTGGCTTCTGTGATTCTTGCAGCCACAGAAGGATGGCTCTTGAACTGAACTGCACATTTTCACCAAGATATGCATTTTACAAGGGTAAAGGCAGGTGTCTGCTTGGCATCAGCTGGCACCGTAAACCCAAAGACAGGACTGGTGCATAGCCCTCTCTTTCTTTTAGCAAGAGGATGTGCTATCTTCTGGCTTATGTGATTAGGAAACAAAACAACGTTTGTTTTAGCTTGATTCAGTGTTAAGTAGCCAGTCCAAACCTAATTTTGCTCTGTCAGGTTAAGGGGTAGGCATATCACTTAATAATCTTGGATTTGGCTTGATATTTGATGCTGAGAAAAGTTCTCAAGAACAGAGCTTGAACAAGTGGAACAAGCTAACGAAACACTGTCTGAATACGTTTAATACACATGTAACTCAAAATCCACTACCTTTAGTTTTTAAATTATGTTTTTCTTTTCTACGCAAGTCTCTGAGGTCAGAACTGGAACAAGCAATTGAAGCATCAGGGGCTACTTCTTGCTTACATATTAACCTTTCCAGCACTCCATGCCCTCATTTTTATGCTGCACAGTAACAGGCTTCTGCTGATACAAACTGTCCGTTTTTGTAATTGGGTAAGATTTGAGTTCGAAAAGAAGGATGAACATCTAAGAAGTCACATTATCTAATATAACTGTTGAAAGAGTGCTCCTTAGGAAAGAGAGTGTTTTGAAATGATGGATAATCAAATAACTAATGAAGTCCACTTGGAATTCATATTATCCCCAACAGGCCAATCTCCATTTCATTAAGTGTCCTCAAGATTGGACTATAAATCCCCCTGGTTGTGAACAAGTGCTGTATAAAACTCTTTAAATTTTGGTCAGCATTTCACAGTACCATGTGCAATGGTGATCACCACACTACCATCCCATCTCTGTCCCCGGATTCAGGAGCCCCATTTCAGCTCAGGCTTGGTCTTGCCTCTGGCCCAGTCTCATGTACAGACCTTGAATCTGTGTTTTAGCCTTTTTTCCAGTCCTGTCTTTGGTCCCTTCTTCTGCCACTCCCTTGTTGCATCCTGGATTATCACTTGTTTTCTGGGGGCTGTTGATGGGACTCTTGCCAACACCCAGCTCTGCCTTCTAGATGTCAGTCAGTGAGGGCATTGTGCACTTGGGGTCGGCTTCATCCCCCTAATCCCTCTGCTGATGGATAGCCATTCCCTGCAGGTGGCTAACAGTCATAGCATCTAGGATCTGGGTCACATGTTCAGTGTAGTTGGCAAGCTGCATATACTGCTCTATGCACAGAGAGTATATCTAATGTTCACTGGCTTCCACCTGTCGTGCTGCTAGCAGTCTTGCTCTTGAAGACTCACTTTCTCCCTTGTCCCCTTTCTGTCTAAAATGTTCATGTTCCTTACTTGATTTTGTTTCTAATTATTTTTTTTTCTTGCAAAATCTGTGACTGGAAACTTCCAGGGATAGCAGTCCAACCTCATGCTCAATCTAGGGACATGCTTGGGGAAAAGAGTTGATGGGTCTTGTCATTTCTGTGCATAAGCTTCATCCCCTACTCTATATGGTTTGTTCAAAACATGACAGGCTGCAGTGTTGAAGGGGTAAAATGCTATGATTACATAATGCATTCCTATATAAAGGAGCATATTCTATAATTCCTCCCCCTCCTCCAAAACTATGAACATAAATCATGTTGCTGGTTACATTATCACCACGTGCTGCAATCAGGCATTCATAAGATTCAAATCCACTGAAGTCATAAGCAGTCTTTGAGTTAACACATTCAAGAAGGTCCAAGAAGTATTTTGCAGTACTAGGTTTTCTGGTTTTGTGACATAGTTTGGTCCTTTGGAAAAGGGGGTCAGAAGAAAGCAGACTGAATTGAAGATAAAAAAAAATTAGCATATATTAGTATGCTTGAACTGCTTCTTCATCTCTGTCAACAACATTTTCTATGTATGTTCTTGCCATGATTCAAACTTCACCTCCTGTCTCTAATAAAGTCCCCGGTATTCTTTCTTAATACAACAGAATGTTACTGTTACATAATATTTATAGCAAGCCTTCCTAAATCCTCTAAATTATTTAAAGTATGCAAAAATTCAAGCTATGCATCAAGGACCAAGCACAACAGCTTTCAGTTGTGGGAAAGAGTAAGAAGTTTAACTCTCAGTTTCCTGGATTTGTCAAGCTTAATCCTAACCCAGAACATTTGTTTTAAAGCATTTTTCTCTGTTTTGGGAAATAAAGGAGCATTTGTCTCCATTGCATGTGTACACAAAGCCAACTTCAGTATCTCCAGCCATAATATAAAATACACCAAAGAGATTCATTCATGATCTGTGTTCTTCTTGTCTGGACATATCAGACTTGTGTAGCAGATGCATGATCTTCAGATGTCAGTCTTTCCCTGGCATATCCCAAGGGTCCCTGATACATGCTGATTCAGTTTTCTAGTCAGGAAGCATTGAACCAAATAAAATAGCTTGAAAATTACCAAAAAGTCAGAAAAGGAGCCTGGCAGGAGCGTTAAGAATTTCAGCTCTCTGCATAAAATGACAATCCAGGCCCCTCATAATAATTTCTCTTCTGCTTTATTCTTGAAGACCTCAGGGCTGGTGATCACATATCCTCCCTGTGTACATACATACTTGCTCCCAGCAGAAACCTTTCGTAGTCTCTGACCTAAATCTCCCTCGATACCATTTGATTTTATTCCCCCTTATCTGATTTGCTGTGATTATAGAGACAATTTACTCCTTTTCTACTTTCATCTACACTTGAAGGCTATATTTTGTCTTCTCCTTAATCTTTCTTTTTTTTTTTTTAGGATAAACAAGTTCCAGTCTTTTAATCTTTTCTCATAGGCCATGTTTTCTAGATCCCTCTCTGTTGGCCTTCTCTGCCGTATCTCCAACTATTTCACATATCAAATACCAAACATCTTCACTTGCCTTAGATAGGACAGCCTTGCTAAAACATTTTGGCATCCCATGTACCTAAGTCACAGTAATAGGGCAAATGGCATTGACCAGAATGTATCTGCTTTTTGCAGACACAGGCTGACAAGGCAATGTTTTTCCTACTGCCAGCATAGTTGACCTAAAGAGAGATCACAGTAGCAGAAATGTACAAACTTACTTCCTGCTTTGACATCTTGATCAACTCAAACCATACTTTCATAAGTCGAGTTTAACATTTTTAGGCATTTTTATGCATACATATACTTATAAGCATGTATATACATATATATTGTGTGAACCACCACACACACATACACGTCCTAGAATATATATGTGCATGTGTACACAGTGTTATGTATAAGCACACGCATATATATCTAGTAGCAATTCCTCCTTCACTTCCCTTAGTGAAATGAGGAAGGAAGCACAATTTTTTTTCACCATAAAGGAGCCTGTGCAGCACAGGACAGATGTCACTGCTGACAGAAGTCAGCAGATTGTTTTTGCCTGGAGGAAATTGGTGAAATTTTACACTAAAGGGCAGGGAACTTTACTGGACCTTTTGATGATCTCCTTCTGTAATGTCACAGAATCTTGTTAGTACAAAGACAATAAAGCCAGCTTGTTTAAATAACCCATTACTGTTCGTCTCTTATTCAGACCATAGCACCAAATAAATGACTGCTGTGTCTGTTTTTCCATCAATCCTTCTTTGTTTCAGACTGCCACAGAGGTTTTCCGGATTAGCTCACAAGTAAATCAACTAGTTCCTGCTGAATGGACCACACTGAATAGGGCACCCACACAGAAAAGTTGCATACCTGGCAGGGACTGAGAATCTGTTTCTTGTGGAGCAGAACTAAACCCATGATGCAGACGTGAATATGAGCATTGAAATACATATGAAGAGACTGGAAATTGTGCATGCATAAACTGTTCTTCACTGACATGTAAATGCAGTAAATGAGTCTTGACTGTCGAACAGTTTTTCCTAAATTTATCTCAATATTTCAAGCGGATCAAGCCAAAAAGTGATTAGCTGAGCGGGGTTGAACCCAGTTGTAGAGACTGGTGTTGTTGAAGAGGACAGGCCTCCTCCCCTTTCCTCTTCTTTCTTCTTCTCTCCATTTTCACCTTGCTGTGACCTCCCAAGCAGAAGATTGAACTCACTAAAACATTAGAAAACAAAGGGGAAAAGCAGCGCAGGGTTTTGCTGGGTAAGGGAGTTGCACTGGGCCACCCTGGGGCCATCCCACCAGACTTGCTCCTCTTGGTCCTGCACTCATTAGCCAGGGCCTTCTACAGCATTTGTGCCCCCCCTCAATACATGCCAGAAGTTGGCCAAGACCCATGGACACCACCACAAAGCATGTGAAGATTAAACAGCTCCTCCATACCCTTATCCATCTGGTAATATTGCACTGGAAATTCCACTGGAAAGTGCTGGTGAAATTGCCTTGGTATCAACAGATAAAGATGGGCTTTTGGGAGAGAGATTCAGAGCAGAAGTCCAGCTTTGCCTTCCTCAATCAGCTTTTGGAGAAACACATATCCCAGGGAGGCACAGGGAGTCTTAGGACAAGTGCTCACTCACAGCTCTAAATAAAGGCTATTTATGAGCACTCGTCCCGCCATCTCTGTGATATTAGCAAAGGCTTAGGGAAGATGATTAAACACAAAATCCTGAAACACAGATATTTTATCCAAAATAACTCATAAAAATTCCCAACAAAAACAACAAAAAAAACCCCAATCAAACTAAGCCAAGCACAAACCAAAACATCAAAGCAAGCAACAAACAAACCAAACCAAGACTTTTTAAAGAATTGAATTACTTTTAGCAGTGCTAATGCATTTAAGTGATAATATGAAATTGTACCTTCTCAGTTGTGATAAATAAATAGCAGGTCTAGAAATTATACTTTGTGATCAATTTTCAGTCTGACTACACTAACGTTAAATGGAAATTTTGCCTTAAAACTATGATATGGGTTAAACCTCTTTGTAAACATTAATAAACAGTGCCAGTAATATTTATTGTATGTTGCTACTTATTGGAAAAAAGAAAAAAGATAAGAGAAAAAAATATATTTATTTGCAGAAATAGCAATTGAAACCCACAGAAAATAACCTGGAATATTATTCATTTGTGAAAGCAAACAAATCATTCCTGTTATGTTTAAGCAGGCAAGATTAAAACCCTAATTTTGTACTGAAGGCAGAAAAGCATCTGGAAAATAATTTGTCTGTTTAAGTTACATGGACTTCTCAGGCATTAAATGTGGTATGCTTCTTGGATAAGTGAGGACCATATCTCCTGAAGTAGTGAATTATACTATTAGAAAAGAGACGAAAGTCTAAAAAAACCTGACCTAACAATCCTCTGCTGCTGAGCTTTGTCACTGTAACATAAAGCTTGGACGTATTTGGGAGGGGGGCAGGGGGTGTGTGTTATCATTTCTATGCTATTCTGGAGCTTCCGTTTTCATCTCTGGTTGGAACACTTGTATCAAAACATTGAAACTCAAATTTCAGCACAGCAGAATCTGTTTATGTTCATTGTATATAGATGACTCCTCCAAAGACTGAAGTGTGACATGTCTGTATTCAGATTCAACTTGCGATTCCACTCTGCTCAGTGGTTATGCTGCCACCAATTTTAGTAGAGCCATATATCACCTGAAAATTTGAGTGAAAGCCAAAACCTTAAAAAAAAAGTCTCCCCTCCCGGGCTATTCTGTTTGAGTAAGACTCACACCAGTGTACGAGACCATACCTTTTCCTAGTTAAAATCTGCAGTTAAAATCATCGTTGTTCCCTGTAATATGAACACTACATTAGAGAGTTTGTGGATCTTCAGTCCCTGGATCAAAAATGGTAATCCCTTTGAAGTCCAGTTGCATTTTACTCCATCTTGTTTTACTGTGGTCATTTTTCCTTTAAGAGGATCAAGGCAACAACAAAAAAGAAAGATGATTCAGCAGGCTACTGCTGATATCAGCAGAATCACCATTCAAAAATATGAGGCTGGGCAGCGAAACTATTCCTTGTCTTGCATTCCAGAGAACAAGCTAATTTTCCTCTTCTCCTCAGTGTATAATCTGACAGCAATGAGCAGAATTGATATTCTGAATAGCCAGACCAATACAGATGATACAGAGACTTCCTGACCCATCTCCCCTTGACGAGCCACAGCTGCAGAGAATCTTGGCTGAGGTTCTGGCAGAGTCAGAACAGTTCTTTTATTGCAAATTTGTTTTCCATGTTCCTTGAATTTCTGGATTGAAAACACTATAATATCAAGTAAAATATATCTTTTTCCCCCCACTTGATTTTCCAGGATGGAAATGGAAGCAAGAAAGTTAAAACTTTGCAAACTTGCTTAAATGTCTCAGGAGACACCAGATTTCCTCAATTTCTAATGATGAACTTAGAAGAGGGAAGCTAAAATAACATCCTCTTCATGAGATGTCATCCTGGGCAAAGACAGTTCCTCATGCATTGGCATCACAGAATCATTGTCATTTCAACTCTGTGAAGCCCTGGGACCCCAGGCAGATGTGGAATGAGTAGAATGTACCATTAATACTTTCCCTACTGTTAAAAACAAAGTTTGGTTTATACTCCAATGAAGTTCATGTCTGTTTTGCCACTGGCAGAGTATGTTCCTTGTCCACGTAGTTCCTCTTGCAGCCCGGCTTTCTGCACAACAAGTAAAATGAGAATGCTTCCAATACGTTTTAAACCAGAGGTATTGTGAAAAAGCATTTTTTATTGTGTTGAGATCTCAGGACAGGAATAGTAGCAGCTTTTTTTAGCAGTGTGCCATGGGAAGGCTCAGCTAACAGAAGGGTGTCCTTAGGGCCTGCTGACATGTCTGGAAAGAAGGGGCAGCGTGGCTCTTGTTCTACAGAGCCAGTGATAGATCACAGCCCTGCACAAAGTTGGCATCAACATACAGAGTACAGTCAATTTTTGTGCTGATGTGAAACTTCTTTTCTAGGGATTGGCACTTAGTGCCACTACATTCATGCATAAGGTAAATGTCAAAATCTTTTCTCCTAGAACAGCCAGTGCTTGCCTAAGCATTGGATTCTTTCTTTCTTTCATATAAACCAGCTTGAAAACATCAAATTTAAAGAAGAAGTAGAAAAAAATTACCCTCTGGAGCATAAAAATGACTTTACAAAAACATACACAAAGTTCATGGCTCAGGGAAATTATTCTTATTACTAACTGTTACTGCTTTGGGGCATCTGTCCTTTAGCTTATACCTGCATCTGTCTCAAGGATATGATCCTACCAAATACTGTTCCCTCCTACCTGCTCTGGATGAAATCCTATTCTCTGAAATCCATGACGAAACATCCTTCAGTGTAGCCAATTTTTTTTCTGTAATTATAATTACAGTTTACTCCCTGTCTCAAGTGTAAGTTTCTCTCTGCATGACACTGGCATACTCCTTCCATCTGGCTCCTAACACATTAAATTTCCCACTTGTTTTTACAAATGTATAGCCAATGGTTTCCAGAACTTCTTTCCTACATCACCAACTTGCACACAATTTGTCAAAACTTAGTTAAAATATTCAATGTGCCCACTGGCCTAAGAATGATAAATGGGATGTCTGTTCCTCATTTTCCTTTCCTTAGGAAGCTCTAGAAACTCTATTTATGTGAACACTATCAGAGACTAACCAAGAGAAACTTGTCTGGTAAGTAATACTTCTGTGTATTTGCTGATGTAATCAATTAAAGTAATAACCTAATATCTGTGTGTTGGCAATGTTTCAAAAAACTTCACTAGCCTTTTCCCATGTACAACAGACTAAGGAATCTGGATGTAACACTGGCATGAACATTACAGATGTTTTTTCTACATATCTGTCAGAGACACATCTAATAATTGCTGTTAAAACTGTAAGCCAACTTATTATTATCTCTAACTGTACCCCAAACATAACAGGATATGTTTCTGATATGCCCCTGCTACATGTCATGCAGACACTGGGCGGCCTTAGATTTTGCTCAGTGGGAACAGTTATAAATGCAGACAGCACAAAGACTCTTGGGCTGCTGCCCTGTGCCTGCTTACGAGCAGTATAACATGCTGCTGAAAAAATGATATTTGAATGATACTATAGCACTAAATAACATTTGCTTTATCTCCATTACAACCCTGCCATAAAGATATTTTAAAGACAAAAAATAATTCTTACGATGCAATTTGTTGGATTCAGCCTGGAATTTGTGCCACCAGCTCTCTAGCTTCATTCCTTCATGCTTCATCTGCCCAATTATCAAATCCCCTGTTGTACAAAGACACAATTCAGCTGTTCTGAGGGCTTAACTGTGCCCTCAGATACCAGGATGTGCAGTGCTTTGCATCTTGTAACATCAAAATGCACAGCAGCCAGTTTTCACGGGGTACACAGAGATGCATCCGCATCTGAGCCCTGAAGTAAACAAGTAAACATGATCCAAAAGATCATTTAAGGAGACAAATGTGCATTTAGATGCAATGAACTGCTAACCCTGTCAAACCAGGAACATACACCAAAACAATACTGAAATGCGAATTGCCGGGAGAATAGATGCTTTGATTTACTCATTGTCCTCCCCGAGTAGATACTCTGGATGTACAACTGCACTGTGAAGTAGACCTTTATCCAACTTGCCAAATATCTAAGATTCTTTTTTCATTTTGTTTAACCAGCTATTCCCTTTCCTCTGAAAGATTTATGTCATGGTCTGACTTCCACATCAGCTATCTCCCTGTCAGTTCATCTCTTTGATTATCAGTCAGTTCTGAGAAAATCTCTATGATCTAAGATGTTTTATATGTGCTTGCAGCTTTATCATGTTAGAAATGAGGATTCTTTTCTGTGATTCTTTTCTGACCAATAGGCTGACATTGAGAAAAGATTTAAAAATAAATACTACAGAAAAAGAGGTTGCAGGCAGAACTACATTGCAGAATGATGCACCAAAATCTGGTTTTGACCTGAGCCTGAGTTTGTTCACTCTTTCCAGAGGTTTATGGCGTACTGCACATTTTTCTATGCAAAATATTGGAGGAATCATTATTATTCAAGTCACTCACAGTAATAGGACTGAGGCCAGTCAAGGATATTTTCTGGCCATCAGAAAAGAAGGAACAGTATAAGTCCTATTTTCTGCCATCATAGAGCCCCAAATAGCATAACCAGTGCTAGCTGGCACCCAAGGCAGTGACATGGATCACTTGACAACCAAGGTTTGAATGACAGCTGAGAAAGGGTGATCATCTGTCCAACCTGAGACAGTGTGGGTCTCACCAAGACACTCATGCCAATATGGAAGAGAAGACTTCATTGCCCTGGCATTGCCTCTGTAGGCAGGCATGTGGTTTCCAAAGAATGGCCCATTTCATGGTGCTAAGAAAGGTTTCCACCTGGTCTCCTTTGATGTGTTCTCTCCCCCAGCTTATCAGTGAAAGGCGACAGGAACTGCCAAGGAGCCATTCATAGCACTTAGGTTACAATTCTGCAATAGTCTGTAATAGGCAATATCTATCCCTTCACCATGAACACATATTTCCCTTAAAGGAATCAAACATGGATAAAAAGATCATGAATGGCAAAGGTGGAAATACATGGCTATCATCAAGTAAGGAGAGGTCTTCATTCCTTGTTCAGTTTCTTTAACCACTTTACTCTACAAAACATAGCAAATTTAGGAAATGGAGACCAAGAGACTGTGAGCCTTCCTCTCCCTGATGAAACTGTTAGACTTGGGGAGTACGCAAAACTGGCCAATTTTTAAAAGCAGCTTTCATTTTTACTGACAGGCTGAGCTGTCAGTATTCATTTCACACACAGATAAAATCAAAATGCAGATCTCTGCAGGAATAAATACCTATGCAGCCAAGGCACTGCTTTGCTATGATTACTACTCAAAAATATGCCAGATATGAGTTCAAGGAAAAGCTCACATTAAAAAAATAAATGAAAATTAAAGGACATGTCGCACCGAAGCCTTCTTAAAAGGTTGTATGAAAGACTTTACAATTTCAGAAGCACTGAGTTTTCCCTTGAAGCATAGTGAGAGGTTGCTAGGCTCCTGAGAGAATAAATAAAATGGAGATGTTCATTTTTCATTCTCAGTAAAATACTGATGAAGCACCTTTGTCAAAATCTATTTGGCAAACTGTTTGGTGTCTTGAATTACTGCATTTTATGTTTCTGGACATGAAGAACATCATCTTTCAAGATCACCCAAAATAATAGTTGTGCTGAAACAAGAATATTGAATTTTAGTTTATTACAGTCCACTAGGTGATAAAACTGTCAGTGTTTCATTTGGACAATTTTACTGAGTGGAATAAACAGTCATAAAAGTCAGTGTTTTTCACACTGTTTTAAAGATGCTCACTGACCATTTTCTGATTTTACCACAGCTTTTGGCTTCCTCATCATAAAAATCATTGCCTGGAGAGAGCTGCAGACTTCTAAATATTAACATGCATTTTCTGTTTGGATTAATAGGACTGACTGGTAGGTCAGTGTTCCACGCAAAGAGTAATTAATTTTTTTTTTTAAAAGAGACTTGGTTGTCTTCAGAGTGGCATAGTATATTAATGATTGAACTGTATCTGTACTTCATGAAAACAAGGTAAGTAAGAAGGACAGAGAGGTGAGTCCCAGTGATGAAGTGGAGAAAGCAGAAACAGAAAAAAAAATCATTTAAGATTCCTGAGATGCGCAGATACAAAGGAACTCCATCTGTATCCCCATGCAGCACTGCCACCACACATGTACATATGAATATGCATATATATATGTATGCCATTTGAAAAGACCCTTGCCTTCATTGTATTTCACTGGTAAAAAGAAGACAAAGAGCTTCCTACCTTCAGACCAGCCTTTACAAGCCCCTGGGGCTGCAGCCCAGCTTAGAGCTTAGGAAACTCTACAGCTGGCCAAAAGGTTTAGTGAGCTGTTCCTGACAGTCTCAGTCATTTCTGCATTTGTTCTCTCTTTCACTGAAGGCTCAGAAAGAGGGAGTCATGGGGACTTGTGCCCCAAAGCCCTTTGTGCAGGTCTCACCTCAGAACTGCTCACAAGTCGTTGTTAGCGGCAGGCTGTCGACCAGCGGAGTCAGACAGTTTGCTTTGGGTCCCTGGCTGGGAGGCAAAAGCACTGTGAATAGAAGAATAGCAGTGTGCTCCTTCGCAATTAGGTATTTGTATGAAGAATAACCTCATTTGTGAGAACGATCATGAATAGAGAATAAGAGGTATGAACATGATCACACTGAACAGCTGCTCAGAACTGGAACAAATGTTGGCGAATACTCATTTGCAGTATTCTTCTAGCTCTGGATTTTCTTTTCTCCCCTCAAATATGGTCTCTACTTGAGTGGCTTAGCAAAATAAAGACAGATGGCAATGGATTATCTCTAACACTTCATTAATTGCAGTTGCAACCATTACAGTATTTCTAAAGCACTCACCAGAGCTTTGCCTGATGATTTCCTTTCAACTGAGTCACATGCCACTTAGTGAGTAGGGACCTAATAAGAAATTGTGACTTATTAATTAAGAATGCCTATGTTAGTCATAACAGCATATAAATACATTAGCTAATTTAATGGCTGAATATATTGTGTATTTAGGAGAACATTTTCAGTGTAAAATAAAAAGCAACGAATTCTTGCAGAGGCATGGCTGCCTTGTATTCTCTTGTAGTCATGGCACAGATAGTGAACAGAATCAAGCCAGATTTTAGAGCCTTATTCACTCTGATGTCATTCAGCTTTCAAAATTAGGAGCTTAATTTCCTTTTTCAAAATTGGCTTAAGCACACACAGACAAACTGAGAGATGACTCAAAGCCTAAAGATTCAGATAACACACAGTGAAATTGCTAATGCTACCAGGTACTTAGTTCTAATGACCACAGAGACTATCTGGAAATCTCTTGGATATATTTCCTTCTGTTTATAAAAATATGATTCATCCAGTCCCTGAATAGAGGTAATGGCAGGTTACTTAAGTATTCCACTATACTCACACCTAAGGATAAGTGACAGCACATGTCTCATTTCTTTATTCTCTTTTAGATAAGCCTAATCTGAAATATATGTGAAGAAAACATCTGTGGAACAATTTTGATTAGTCTTATTTAAAAATACAGCTGAGATAATGTACAGAAAGCAAAAAGACTATCACCATAGAGGATCTCTCAATTCAGATAGAAAGTGGTTTTAGGTAGTAACAAAGAGGCACTTACTCAAAATATTGTCATGTTACCTTTTTTCTTAAAAATAATGAGTTCATGTACTTGTCACTGGAGGTCAGGCAGGCATCTTGCAGCACCAGCATTTCAAACTCAATTGAGTTATCAGGGTTCACAGACATTCATCCACTGAGAAGCTGGCCGCCCCCAGCCACTGCACAACCAGTGCAGCTTTCATGTCCAACAAGAGGGTATCTGTAGCAGTCAGGACGAAAAACGTGTTGCATGGATGTAGTTAGACAGGAAGGAGCTAGAGGAATGAGAGATGGAGAAAAAGCGTAAGCAAGTGAGAGTTGACTTAAGTTTGCTATTAGGAAGCATTTCTGAGGAGGACACTCCATTGCTCCCTGGTTGCACTCTGATCCCTGAGGGTATGCTGGTGGCCCAAACCAGCTAGAGTCACTGTGAACGTTCAGCACCACATGTGATGCATCCTCACTGTTTGCTCAGACAAAACTTGCTGTGCTGTCCTGGTCTCTTTCCCCAGGCTTTCACAGACAGCAGATCCTGTGGCACAATAATTGCCCAGACACACTGGTGATAAATCGCCTTGTCCCGCGCATATAGGGCACTATCCCCGACCTTCTTGCAGAGGGAGCAGCAGCTCTTTCTTCTGTACTGGCCTGAGAAAACTTCCATCCCTTCCTTTCCACAGTGGCACCACTCCACCAAACTCACCATAGACTAAAGCAAAACTGTTCACCCTACCAAGTGGGATCTTTGGGTCAATAGGCAGCTACAGCAGAGAGAGAGTCATTACCTCTGCGTAGAAGACAATAAAGTCCAGCAGTGCAACAAGTCGATCCCTGTGTCACAAAGAATAACCCAGTGCCACAGCAAATAAAAGCAGGGTCAGAAAGAGCAACAGACATTATTTGTGCTCTGGAAAATGTGACTTAGACACTGGAATCTGGTGTGTTCAGCCTGAATTTTGCTAAACAATAATAGCCTTAGTTTGGCTAAGCAATAATTCAGTTACAGTCTAAAAGTGCCAATAAAAGAAGAAGATTACTGGCTGTCTCTTTAATTTTGCAAAGAGAGAATCAAACAAGAAAAAAAAAAAAAACACAAAAAACCCACCAAAAAACCAAAACAAACCCCAGATAAAAAACCCAGGAGCAGAAGCTAAACAAAATCAAACCAGAAATAGCACATTCCCAGCAGCAAGGGTGGATAATTAGCCACCGGAACAGTGTGACACTGTATGTGGTGAAGACATTAAGTCTTCACAGCAGGTTGGATCTTTTCTCCTCTATCCAAACACAAGTTTTGATCTTTATGCAGAAATCACTGAAGTTTTTCTGACATGTGTTGCCCTGAACACTGGACCACATGACTTTTATATTTCCTTCTATTCTATCAGACTATTTATGGACTACATTATCTTCATATATCAGGTTGATAAAAACATGCAAGTGATGCTATGTTGACTCTTTGTTCTACTTCTGTTGTTATTTGTTAAAAGGGTTCTCAAAAGTCCAAGTAAGTGCCAGACTCCCC
>JAWWEW010000078.1:112655208-112701662 GCA_035583185.1 Anabacerthia variegaticeps
GAAGTGTTTAATTTTGTAGCAGCACAAGTCTACTTTTCTGGGGTTAGTATTCAGAGGTTGGCCTTATGCTGTCTTTTTTTAGTATGGCTGAACTAGCATAAAGAAAGCATGTGCACAGTAACTTTCCATAGAAATTCAAGGGAGCTCTGAAAAATAACTTTAAGGCGTTTTAGGGGATAAACTTATGAGCAGCAATGTTAGTGACTCTTTCCCATTCTTTCCTCTTTAATTTTCAACTAATGTTATGAGTGCAGGAATTGTTATACTAGAAATACATGCCAGTACTCTCAACTACTAGCCAGCAAATGTTTCAATGTAGGATTCAAGAACTTCTCAGTAAGTCCAGGTTGTCCCTTATCATTATGTCTTCTCCTGATCCAATAAAGATTAGCCTATGCATGAGATTTTCTAGCTGTTTCCCGAAACTTGTCATTCTTTATAATCACTTTAAAAACCTTTTAAATTCCTGATTTCACTGTCTTTGTCTTGTAGTGAGCTCCACTTTGCAGATCAGTTTTTTCACCACTCTTTCCTGAGCCTGCTCTTTTCCTCTCTCCAGTGCTGTTCATTGTGTTTTAGATGGGGCTGCACACTTGATTACAGCATTATACCTTCTACAGTTTATCATCTGTTTCTTATCTCTGCAGCATATCCTGTCTTTTATTGACTGCATCCAGCAGAGCCCTAATGGCACTATAGTGAGAACCCAGCCTCTCTACTGGGCTGATAAGGTTAATTGAGAATTCTCTAATGTCCATACTTTTCTCTTCAACAGGCATGAAATTCATCTGGATAACTGAGATCTGAATTCTTCCTCAGCCCTCTGGTTCCTCTAAGTCAAGGTGATCATCTTTTCCATGGTGATCACTCCTCCTCCCAAGGAGTGTATGAGTATACATAATAAACATTATGTACCTAAACAAGCTGATGTATCATATTCTAATCTTAACCGTTCTCATTATCACTGTTTCTCCACCTCTTCTTTTGGAAACAGGTCACAGGAGGCTACAGAAGACAACAGCCAGTTTTGCTGGGAATCACACCGAGTCACCAGCACTTCAGTGGCACCTCAAAGCAAGCCAGCCTTAAAGGTGCCAACAATGAGCAACGAAGGCTAAAAGCAAGGTAAGTTGCTACCTTTTAGCAAAATGAGCTACTTCATACCATCATTATGTCTCCAGTTTACTCCACAGGTGTTGACAAATTAGCCAAAAAAAAAAAAAAACCCGTGCACTTTAGACGTCTTCAGATGCTTTGGAGAGTCTGAATGTCGGATTGATGTTGATAATATTATATGTTGTCTACATCCATCTGATTTGATAAAGTGCCAGGAAGCAATGTAATAGAAAGTTTATTTAAATTTCTCTTATGACTGTATTTCAATCTTTATCAGGCATTTCATAACAATAAAAAATGCATCATCATTTTTCTCACAGCACTGAAACTCTACTGGTATTTTGTAAGGCTTGTGGTTTCTGTTCAAGTATAAAACAGCTCATATTTTCCTCTTACCTAATGGTGACCTTAAATTGCATCCTGCACTATTGAACAGTAGGAGTGTTTCCTAAAAGACTTAGGAAACCTACCTTTAACCTTTCACATGGAATAAAGCTCCTGGGAATCATAGCAGATAGTTTTATATAGAAATCTAACTGCCTGAGGAAGAGCCCTCATCTTCCAGGACAAACAGGCATTCAGAAATATAACAGCTATGAATTCAATGGAGTTTGTCCCAGCTGAAGATGTATTTTCATAGAATAGCCATTAATAGAGCTATTGCTGTGCTACTGTTATGAAGGATGGCGAAAAAAGTTTAAGCAAAAACTGCTCTGAGAGATTTCACCCACTAAACATGTTCAGAGTACATCAAAGTTCAGTTAATTCCCTGCTACTTTTAAGTTTTTACATACAAGGGGACTTTCTGCTTTCATCTCACCCTTTTCCCAGATGCATGAATATTGAAAGATTGCCATGTACAAGAGCTGCAGATTCACTGGAGGAAGCATAGTTAGTTCTCCCAGGAGTTTCAATCCAATTTTTCACATTAGAGTAGTGATAAAGTACAGTTGCACTTAAAAAATACTGGCACTGTATTAATTACAGTGACTGGACTGTTGGGTTTGTAATGGATGGTCTGTGCTAGAGATGCAGAAGCTGTTGGTAGTCTGGGTAGTGTTTTGTACTGAGCTTTAGATTAGAACAAGTGATACACTCACACTGAACTGACTCCTGCTTTCTTTGGCAGAGCAGCCTTAATTTTCATCTGAATGACAGCGGTTCAGTTTAGGCACCTTAAAGCGGTGAGTTGAGGAGGCTGGCATGACTCCTGCTGTAAGGAAGTGAATTTGGGGCAGTCAACACTGATTCTCACTCCTGCCTTCTCCTGCCCTTGCAGTCTGACACCTAGGTCCTTTCAGCATGCCTGGATAGCTGTGCAGTGACTCAGCTGTGAAATACCCAATTGGTGTCATACTGTCTGGCCATACTAGCAAAGCTTATGAACCTATCAGGGACATCTGAATGCAGAATATTTTCTAACTACAAAATTTTTTTAAGATACAGGAATGAAAATGGTCTTTGTCTCCTGTGAAAGAGCTGAGTTTAAAAAACTCCACAATTTTCTCACCCAAATGTCAGTCAATAAAGAAAGTTTTCTCAACTTGGTCACTGTTAATAATAAGAAAGAATGGAAATTACTGTAAGCTTTCACCACAAAAGTGTTTCATTTTTGTTTAAACATTGTACAGTTCTTTTTTCCTTCCTACAAGTTAAATCGATTTGCCTAAATAACAGCCATCACAGAATAAACAGTCTGAATTTTTTGGTTTGAAAATAGAACTAATTTTGTTGGATACACAACATTTTTGCAAAACCAAATCCCAAATAAGAAATTCACTAAAATCAGTCCTTTTTCACAAATACACTTTAGTCTTCAGAGTAAAAGCTTTCGATGACAAATAAATGCAATTTCTCTCTGCTCTTTGAGTAACAGTGAAACTCACTGATTCTCACATCTTTTGCAAGTATCAGAGAGCTTCAACTTTTCTAACAACATAATTAAATCTGTTATTTTTCATCTGCATAAATATTTTAGCCACTGCTATAGACTGCAGGGTTAATTTTTTTCTCAGTATAGGAACAACTTGTCCTTGGGAATCTCTTTTCCTCATTTTTATAAACTTGCACAGATATGCTTAAACCAGACACATTAGGAAATGTGTCGTCAGTGCGTTTCACAACCATAGCAGTTTTACTACTATTGCATTTGATTAGGCTGCTTTATTCATTCCAGTTATCTTCTTCAAGGTCAAAAAAAATCAGTCCTGCAACAGCTGTTTTCAGTGTGCTTTTCCTGTGTACCAACCTATACCCTCCCAATAACACTACGTTGAACAAAGTAATTAACTGTTCATAAACAAAATGATGATATATTATAACCACAGAAAGGAAAAAAAAAAGGTTGCTATTTCCTGTAAATGTAAAGAGATGTGATTTGTAATAAATTGAAGGGAAAAATGGCACTGTTCCCAGTTTTTCAAGGCTGTATGTATAAGGACCCATTTATCACCCCGGTGACAAGTTCTGGAACTCCTGTCATTAATGCTGAAGCAAAACACATTTGAATGTCATGTCAATAAATCATTTGCCAACTAGAGGGTTGAAGGGTTTTACAGTTGTTAATCTGGCTCGTCTGGGAATAGAATTTGCACACCATTTTCTTTCATTACTAGGAACAAAATAAATCCAGATTATTGCAATTGTGGAATAAAAGAGGGAGCTTCAGTTTCAAAGATTATTAAAAATGCAGAATATATACAAAATAACACCATGAGTTGATGTGTTTGTTTTTCTCACTCTGATACTGTGTTAAAAAAGTGTGCAAAATCCAACAGTTTGCCAATTACTTTACTGAAAACTGAACACTTTTTTTTTTGTTTTGTTTTGTTTCCCAGATTGATTGTACTGTGTTTTGTCAAGAACCAGGCAAAACAAATGGGCACTGAAGCACAACCTGAAAATGAGTTAATCAAAGCTATTCTGGGCACATGGCAGGGAAGCACTGCAGACTTCCAAGCCTGTAAGGTCAACATCTGTCAGGAGTTCACTCTGTCTTATGAAATGGAGGTCAAACATCAGCATCTCGCCTGACTATAACCATGTCAGTGAATCAAGAAGGGCATATGTGATGAGATCTCTCAGGCAACCACATCCTGGCTGTTTAGTCATTGCTATATTAGTTTATGCTCCATTTATGTCTTTCAGTGGATATAATACAACTTCACACAGTGGAAGGGACCACCAGAGCAATAAAGTAGAAGCCAAAATAGCTTCTTCAACAAACATTTTTATGACACTTGCATTCTAATAAAAAGTAACAATCACACAAATCTTCAAGATGTGAGAGAAGCAAAATTCTCTCCCTCTAACACCTTAACCAAGTTAATCTCTTGTATTTTTGGAGTCACGAAGTTTGATCACAACAAGAGTTGTTCACACAGCATTTTTCAGTTTTGAAATATAACACATTTTTCATTTGACAAATAAACTAATAGGCCAGAGTGGAGGCATGGTGAATAGAGAAAGAAAAATGTGTGAATTCCTGTAGAGCAATGCAAGGCTGTGTGGTGCAGGTGGTGAGCAGTGTAAGCTCAGTTCTGAAAGTGTTAACCCTCATTTACAAACCTCTTGATCAATCCTGTATTTTTTCAATCTCACACTGAGGATTGGGAGGTTAATCAAGGCAGAAATGTGCATACACCATCCAGTGGAGAAAGAGAAGATCAGTATACCATAGGGACCCCATAGATTCTGATATTTGCAACCCAGATGTTAGGGAAATTCAGTGCTATTGTGTCAGTGCTCTTCTAAGGCAAAACACCAGGGTAGGATGTTTATCTTGAATTTACATACGATACAGTAAATGTACAAAACATTATGGAGCTGTAGGGCAATATAAATGAATCTGATCTATCCCAGCTTTATATAGAAAAGATTTAGGGTAGAAGCGTGGGTTCCCCAAAGTTAGCATATTAAACTTGATGATATAGCTCAATTGTTTGCAGACAACTAAAAATTTGGAGCACATAAATGGTTTCTTAATATTTATGGGTGTACAGAGGAATAGATCAGGACTGGAAAAATGTCAGAGTACCAACCAAGCTCTTATGAGCCACGCAACTTTTACCCGTCACAGAAGGAAAGTGTCCACTCCATCCAAAGTGACATGATGTTCACAGGCTTAATAGGATTCGAAAATAAGAAAGGACCGCTCATCCCCAGTGAAGAGATGGGCAACTGGAAGACACAAAATATCTCCTAGAGCATCCAGGGCTAGTGAGAGCATAGAGTTACCACCCTTCTGTGCTCTTTGCTCCTCATGCACCTGTGTACAGCTTTGTTGGCCACAGTAGGGAACAGCCTCGACATCCCACTTGACAGTGAAAGGAGAGATTTCCCCCCTTGAAACAACAGATTCTTAGGCTTAGTTTCTCCTGCCTGTACAGAGTATGGCCTTATCACAGTCAAGTTCATGACATGTGGGGAGATTATCAGTACAGAATCATAAATATAGTGAGTTGTAAGGGACCCATCAGGATCATGAAGTCCAACTCCCGGTCCTGCACAGGACACACCAAGCATCACACCATGTGCATGGAAGTGTTGTCCAAATGAAGTACTCTAAAAATAAGGCCTCCTTAATTACTAGTTCATGAGACCTTCAGAGAGGGGAGTATGTCAGAACAGCTTACAATAGAGAGGACATCTTATAAATAAACATTATGTTAGATTTATTACTTTATTGTCATATTATTTTTATTAAGTGACTATATGAGAGAACAATGACTCTTGAGGGAACAATTAAATGGGAGATTAGTTGTTACCAGATTTAACAGACTATGACTACCATATTTTTGATAACAAAACATGCCTCAGAAGTGTAGTGAGTAGTAGTTCTGCTGATATCTAAGTACTTCTTTTGTCACGGAGATCACTGAAACATTCCTCTTGTGTTGCACAGAGATTAGACTGTACATAATAGACCTAATTGAAACTTCAGTTACACACTTGCAAGATGAAAGGCTAGAGTTTCACAAATATAGCAGGAAACAGGTCTGTTCTTCAGCAGTAAACAAAATTTGACTTGAAGTACCTGGCAGATTTTAAGAAGGCTAATTCTGGAGAATGAAACATCTTTTTCCTTGGTTGTACCCAATGAGTACATTCTTGAATAGATTGGCATAAGGTGGATTTCACTAATTTGCCTGAAATTATAGGCAGTTTCACTTTGAGTTACATCTTATAGTAATGAAAATTCTGAGAAAAATTCACTTTAAATGTTTACTGCAATTGGTATTCAAGGGGATGTTAATGATTTGAAAAGTGAAAATGCTCATTTTGAGAGACGAGTTAAGTTTTTTGTTGCATATTAATGCATGCTTGACTTATGAGAGAAATTTCACTTCCAGTTCTCCCAGAGAATGCTGGTGTAGGAGCCCCTGGTAGAATTATCACATTCAAACCAAGGTCCAGACCCATGAGTTTGACAGTAGGCAAAATAGCCCCCTCCAAGATAAATTCCTTTTAATTTGGGGAAACAAAGCAGCATCACCAATGGAAGTTTAAAATGAGTGTAGGACATATTTCATTGTTACAAGGCAGAGTCTTTGGTTTCCATTTCAATAGCACAAACCAGTCTCATAATCTCTTTTAGCTTCTTGCTGCATTCATACTCCTTTAATTCTGCCCAGGAGTGCCAAGTGCTCAGGCAGTCATTTCATGATGCTGGTGGCAATTAGGTGTCAGGAAGGAAGACTTGCTGAGGAGACCCTAAAGAAGTATACAAGGTCTGGGTGTATATCCACAGAAGTCCAAGGGCCAGCTGGTCATGCACAGGAAAGCTGAGGAAGTGAAGTTAGCTCCTGCTGTTTGCCTCTGACTTGCCTGAATGTCCTCCTGCAAATGGCAAGCAGATCGAAGGCAGGACGGATGCAATGGGAGGCAGCCCTGGAAAGGCACCAAGCATTTCAGAAGGACCTAGATTTAGCTAAAAACTTTTTGAAAGACACTTAATGTGATGCGTCTCACCCAGCTGTAATGGCCTTTGGTAGGTGGATGTTCACTGCTGAGGTTTTCATTTTAGGCTCTCTGTCAAAAAGAGAGAGAAATAGGCAGTCTTAAACAGCACTTCATCTGACCTATTTTAATGTGTGGCTGAGGAAGGATTGAATTGCCCAGAAATACATATTTCTGGTGAGATGAATTTGTCAAATGGTCAAATGAAATGCACCTTTACTCTCAGCTTTGGGAAGATTTCTCAGAAGGAACCCAGTGTGGAAGGAGTGTGGATAGCTGTGGTTTGATTACATTTGTTTTAGTTGCTCTGACCATTATTTAAGCCTGTGCGAGTATTGCACGAATATTGTGTTTAATGATAACAGAAAGTGTCAGATTCCCCATGTGTGCTGCACAGATGGTCCACAGTGACCCTGATTGTGTATTTAACGCGGACAGAGACCACTTGTACCACACGTGTGCAGGAGATTTGAAGCCTTCCAGAAACATCAGCCTTGTTGCACACATGGTGAAAAGTTGATCCTCCCACAGCAAGAAACCTATGATGAAGACACTATTCCAGCTTGGTTCTTTGTTATCCATAAATCCCAGTCAAATGCACACATTCCTTACATGCCACCATGCAGCTCTTTCAGAGAGCCAAGGGGATGTATGTGGGGGAATCCAGATACTAGATAGCCCTACCATTACTGCCACTAGGAGAACAATCCCTCAGAGGGATCAGTGAGCTAAACCAGCATGATGGCAGACACTTGGTGTAGCAGAGCTGTGTCATTGCAGAAAAAGTACTTTAAGGATTGATTTAATCCAGGCTCCTAACAAAAAATAAACTGCAAAGTCATATAGGAATCCTACACATTGAAATTTCACCTCATATTTGTCTGAAAAGCAATGCTGTCTTTAGAAAGACCTGTCACTATAAATGAATTTAAATATATTTTTCGTTAGATAATCCATTTTTATCATCTAAATCTTGCTGCTTTTCCTCAGATCAGCTAATATTTTGAATCACTTTCAAGAAAAAAAATCAAGGCAGGATATTTTATTTACAGTGCTACTATTTTAAATCATAGCTCCAAAGAAGGACTATATTTTCTGAAAAATGATGGTTTCAACCAATGTTTCAACAAGCTGCCACTGATACTATGCTACCAGAAGATTTTCTGTTTTCTACAGTTTTGTACAATTTAGGTAATGTATACAGTGGCAAATCATCATCAAACCCACAGACATTCTAGACTCGTTTCTGTTTCAGTTACACCCAAATCAGTTATTTTGGGCCATCAGGTGTTGTATGACATGTAATTGTATGACTGTAAGGTATTAATTGGATCTCCTTTGAAACTCTACATGCTGTTTTGGTAAAACTCTAGAATAATAGAGCTTTAAAGCTAGTTTATTGAATTATAGCAGTGCAGGCTTGTTCAACTTAAAGCCAATTGTACACTTCAGTGAATTTTGACTATGTGTATGACTAGACTTAGAAATGAGAAGAAATCCTACCTGACCAGCTAATGGGTTGGGACACTTTCTGGGCCTCAAAAGTCTGAATTTGATGTTTTCTTATGGTATAAGAGCACTTCAGGAAACTGCTTTAACCACCCCACTAGAGAATATTACCTGATGCAGGAAGAAAACTGTTAAACCTGTTAGGTTTTGTGCAAAGTCCTTAAAAGATTTATTGAAACAAGGCAAAAAATTCTCATTTAGTCAGGGAAGTGGGCTTTGGCTTGCCTGTCGAAGGGAGAACAGAAATTAAATTTCTCACTTTATTCTGTGAATGGTTCTCAGAGCTACATCTGCACTTTCTATTACTTGCATTTGTTAAAGTTGCCCTCATTGAAAATGAAATGTTTTAAATTTGATATGTCGTCTTCTTCAATGTGAAAACAGAGAACAGAATACTCTCATTTTGGTTCAAACTGTTCATTTTACTCATTTGGTTTGAGGGTGCCAAAATTTTAACCAAGTAGTCAAGGAAAATAGAAAAAAGAATTATCCACTCAATCCTCTAACTGAAAAAAATGATAGAAAATAATCCTAGGAGTTATGATGGAGCTTGACAGATTTATATACAGGATTGTATGATGTGTTTGTGACAGCAGTAGCCTTGCATGGAACAGTCAAAGTGAGTCTTTACATTCCTATGTTTCTTCAAATTTTCTCTCTAGGGTTTCTTGCTGCTGGTGTGAGTAACAGGAGGAAGCTGAAATTTAACTCACAATGTCCAGAGATAAGGGCAGGATTTTTTCTTTACTATTTTTTGAATGAGAGTGGCTGAAAGTCTGTATTGAGGAGAGATTGAGGAGTTGGTAGCCATGGGAACCAGGCTGATGCTGGTGTCTTTGATCTAAAAGAATCAAACTGCTCAAAACTCCGAGAAACATCTTTATAAGAGCAACAGCAGCAGAACTGACAACAGGAAGAACAGCTATTGGTGCCCTGCCAGTAGAAACTGTGAATGTCAAGATTATGGAGGGCTGTGACCATGACATAGAAAGCAATACATAGCATAGAAAAAACAATTCCAGCAAAAAGAAACACGAAGCCCTAAAAGCTACAGAAGACATTGTGCAGCAGCTGTTTGGAACAGGGGTTTGGATGTAGAAGGGAATGACTCAGTCCTCAATTAAAGGAGTTGTGCAGGCAGGAGTGTCTCTTCCACACATACAGATGGAATTGGGGCCCCAACTCAGAGAACAGAGTCAGCAGCTTTTAACCCTTGACTGAAAAGCTAACTGCAAACCTTTTCTTCCCCCTATGTCATGGAAACAGAGAAGATCTTTGGAATCATATAAAGCTCCTCTTCAGAAGTGCCAGCTACCCAAAGTCTGAATTCAGTGGCATCACAGAAATGTCTGCTCTGACAAAAACTGAGAAATTCCAATCAGCACATTGTCCTGCCACCACAGCAAGAGGGAAAATTGTTTCATAACTGATTTGTGAGAAGAACATCTCTAGGCAGATGGTATTGGCCAGGGAGCCTGCTCACAGTAGGCTGATATCAGAGCACCATCCTCAGTGCTTTCCTCTGAACGGGGAAGAAGACACACACAAGCACCTCTCCCTGAGTGTGTGAGATCAACACCTTTCCTTAACACTCATCCTCCCAGAGCCCAGAGCTGTTCCTAACCTGGCAGCAAGCATGCATTAGGATATTTAAAAATGAGAATGTAAATCCAAAGTTCCCTGCTAAAAGCTGTAGTGGCTTGATGGGCAAAGAGGCTGAAGCTCTGATCTCACACATGGAAGGGACTATCTAGGCTGCACGGAGTTGTGCTGACTCCCATCCAGCACACTCAGGGCATGCAGAGCTCAGCTTTTTGTACTCTTCTTCAACAGTGCACCACGTGAGAAAATATCCTGGTTTGCTCCCAGTTCATACCTTATGTAATATTTAAATGTAGAGATGGGATATCTGGAGGAAAAAGATCTATATTTATACATGTGCTATTCCATAAACCAGACCAAACCCTCAGGAGCTGCTAGCAGCAGCCTAACAGGTATTCATCCAGCCAGACATCTAATAGTTTTTAATGCTGATCAATAGAAAAGATTCTGGGAAGTGACCTTGAGAGCTTTTGTCTCAGCATCATATGTATTTCAAAACACTGGGAGATTCTGATGCTTTAATGCAGTAATTTCTGGAAAAGGATATCTGGAAGGAGTAGTGAAGATCTGAAAAGGATATCTGGAAGGAGTAGTGAAGATCTGAAAAGGTGGAATTTGTTGGAGGAAGGTATCCAAGAAGGAGGAAATTCAGGGAGGAAAAAAATGAGTGAAAAAACCTGATTAAAATCTGAGAGACTGAGCCAAGCTGTTTAAGCTGCATTCATGGCTTCTCTGTGAGTTTGTTGAACATTTGCTGTATGATCAACATTTCCCAGAGGAAGTGGTAAGTATTTAGCACCACAGCAAAATTTTGAAGGTTTATTCACTATTATGGAAAATACTGACTTGCAAATGTTTAAAAGAGTGAAAAAGAGTTGCTTGTAACCCTAAAGAAAAGCTTCTCTCCTTTGTAATCTTAAAATTTATTATGTGTTATATAAATTCCACTCAATATTCCAAGTACTCCTATGCTGTCTCATAATTTAAGGATATATCCATTTTTTAGTAGCAGATATATATTATGTTTTTTCCTCTTCTGTACAGAGTTGGATTTTTTGGTTTGGCTCCAGACACAAAGCAATTAGACTTTGCAGTGTTTGCACCACTTGAAGTAGTAGCTCTGAAAGAACACTGAGCCATTTTTTCATTAATAAATGCTTTATGACAAATGTTTTTACATTTCCATATTCATTTACCGATATCTTTGTTTCTGAGGAAGTCAGTATTCATTAAAAGGAATACACTTTTAAAATGTGTTATTATGGTAAAGCCTTTTTCATGTGAAGTAGAGAAGATATTGCAATCATTTTCATCCTCAGGTGTTAGCATAAAGAGATTTCACGGTTTTTTAACATACTCTTTATTTTATCTGAGAGCTTCTATAAAAGTCAGAAGACTAATGTCTTAGTCTGAAGAATAAAGTTAATGTTTCAGCTAAAAATATTTTAAAACCTGAAAAAATCTGCTTAAATTCACCATCTTACAAAATATGTTACTTTAAATGATTTCTTTTATGTCCTGAATGTAAAATGAATGCAAAAAACCACTAAGTTGGCTCAAAGCACAAACTGAGTAGAATAGTTATTCATGTGCTTAATTGCAAGTATATGAGGTGTACAATTCTGGTATCTGCAGTGAGGTCACTCACAAGTCTGAGCACAATTATTTAAAAACTTGGTTGGATCAAGACTTTAAGAAAATTACTGCTGCAATAGAGAAATTAAAGTCTCACTGGTGGGGCTCAACTGTAGGGAATTTAGCACAGGTAATACCACTTAGAGAAATCCTTCATGGTACCTTGCACAAAACCAGACAAACAGCAATGAATTTTATCTCTTGTTTTGAAATGCAACAAATATCTTTCTTGCCCTTCTTTTGATCTGCAAGTATCAGAAGTCAAAGGCATATATCTGACCAGTTTTTGGGCTGTTTGCTTTTGTTTGTTTGTTTGTTTTGTGTGTTTGTTTTGTTGATTCCAATATGAAGTAGTTTTTATGACTTCAGAAGGCTGAGGTGAAAAGAGGAAGCCCACAAATAAGGAAGGAAAAATAAACTTGCTTGGAGAGGGAAGATTACCACGAAAAAGAGAGATGAAGGGAAATCTTAAGCATTACCTAGAGAGAGATGAGGACAGCAGAGGGAAAGAGGTATTGTCAGATGAGATATTGTCAGATAAAAGCTGCACAGAGTCTTAAAAATGAGGGTAAGGAAGCTTGAATTCTATAAGGAAGATGTATGTTGACTCTGGTGAGTGAATCTAAGGTTGGGTAAAGTGTGTTTTGAAATGGCATACATTGTCTGTTAAAAAAGAAGGCTAATAAGAAGTGGTTAATGCCAGTTATGAGACAAGCACTGTTGTGTCTTTTTTTGTTTGTTTGTTTATTTATAATCACATATCCACCAAAAAAAAGGTTGTTATTTTAAATGTTCCATACTAAAGAATTAGTGAAAGTGTTAATATGAGGAGGAGAATAAAGTGAGAAAGATCAAACCTAATTCTGACCTTCAACATCGCAGAGAAAGCTGTTAACAGAGCAATGGCATTTTAGGAAGAAGTAAGAGAAGCTCCATTTCAGAGCTGCTTGATCTTGAGAAACAACAGGTGATCCAAGCGACAGTAGTGGAGAAACACATGCAGACACAATGTGCTGAGAGGGGAGAAAAGAGATTCTGGATTTGAGGGTCAGAAGCACTGACGGGAGAAAGAGAATAAGCCAGGCCACAGGTAAAGAGTGGTGAGCAATACAGGGTGGGAATATGGAGATGCACAGGGAGCCAATGCAGTCCCAAGAGAAGCTTCATCTTGGAAAATGGAGTTATCGAGTGATCACAAATGAAAGGAGAGGAAGCATATTTTTTTATGAAGTCGGGAGAGAGGGGATGCTGTCAAAGACTCAGTTTTCCCTCTCCAGAATGAGACACAGATTGAAGAAAAAGGAAAAGAAAAAAGGATTTGGGAAAAGAGGAAGACAACAGAAATAAAGGCAACAAATCACAACTAGATCAGATGTTAATGAAATGAAAATGAGAGAACTCAAAAGTGAGGCCACTGTCATAAAATCTTAAAAGACCAGAAACACTTTCTGGGATGGACTGTTTTAAAATTTCCTCCAAAGAATTATACCTTTGCAAGGTAAGGGTGTGTTCATCTAAAATGATGGCTTTTTGTTCCACGTCTGGAATGGTATTCAGCAGGTATTAAGTGGGATGCGTTGCAGTTCAGCTGCAGGTATAAAGCAAATGATGCATTTCTTTGCTTGAGGCCCTCATTATGCTCTGTAAACAATCAGAATGAAGATTTATTCTCCAGTCACCGATTTCCTGCTCTCAGGGAAAAGCACAAGGGGCACATTAGAAAGAAAGCACTAAGACACTGATTATCTGTTTCTCCAAGCCAAATTGGTTTAGGTTTCTCTAGGCCTCCTAGCAACAGCTTTATTATTATGGAGTAATTTCCCCCAAAATGCTTCTAAAACAAGTATCAGATTAATGTTTCAGATAAGAAGAAAGTATATTCATTAAGTCCCAGAGCCGGTCTATTGAAACATAAACCTCAAATGAAACATGCAAGTATGGTTTTGTTTTGATATGCTGATTTTTCCTTGGGTTTTTTATGTTATTTAACAGTAAATGATTAATGATGATCCATATACACTACATTCATTCCATAAATGAGAAAAAATAATTCCTATTAGAAAATATTTTCCTTCAGTATTAGCATATTTCACGTATTATCTTTTAATCTAGCTGTAGATATGAATCATTGCACACACATGCATCACTTTTATTTACTTACAAACCAGCTATACTGCATATTATGTTGGAAGTAAACATTTATATGAAGAATTTATTTAGGTCTACAATAATTGCAGTTTCTGTTGTTCATAACATTATGAAATTCAGATTTCTTATGATATCCAAGGAGAATTACAGTCCATTAAGAGAAGTGAACTAATCTCATAACTAAGTGTTCTTTGTTTCATGGTAAAATTTTCAGAAGTTGTTACGTTACTCAGATGAATATCTCCTAATAACCATTTTTTAAAATGGCCAGGTAGAAAGTCTATTGTGTAGTCTCATTTTCAAAAGTAGCTTAGGCACCAACAAGTCAGTGAGAATTGAATTCACACGGCAGTTTCAAAAAAAATATTTCTTCAAGCTTTGAAGGACAATAAATACTCTGTGGAGAAAATATATACAAAGGAGCACTTCTCTCATTGTCTCATTTTTCTGCCATGATACAACTGTGATTTTCCAGAAGGAAGAAGGCATTGTTTTGCTGCTTCTCTTGCCTTAGCTACAGGTATAACCTTCTCAATCCCTCTCCAGAGGAATGGAGACTGAAAACTCTTTTTTTACCTCTTTCCTTATTTTGCTTTGCTGTGGGCTGCCATAGTGATAAAGTCTCCTGTGGGGCCAGCAGCTGGCTTTGCAGTGTCACTTTGTTCAGCCTCACCATGAGTTGCAAAGGACTGGTGCAAGTGGATGCTTGAGGACGCAGGTTTGCCAGCACAAATACACTCTGCTGGTGGGGGAATGTGAGAAGCTCCTTATGGGTTTTCTTACCAGGGGACTCTGTTAAGTGAGACAAAACAAGTAAGAGAAAATCAAAGTATCTACAGCATTTCTAGAAGACCTGACTAAAGAGGTAGAAAGTGTTACATCCATACTGCAACATCCAGGTGCTTCTTGGGTAGAATGCAGAATGACAACAGTTTCACCTGCAAAGTCTTTTTAGCATTAGGAATCTTGTTGGTAATTACAGAACGAGACTCCCTTGAGGGCAGGTTCAGTTTATACCTGATTCACTGTGTTCCTAGATGTTTGTTCTATTCCTTCCTTCAAGAAAAACTCAGGTGATATGCCAAGGCAGACCTGGACTCATTGTGCGGGAAAATATACTCTGTAGTCCATTTTTGTCAAGTGAGATTTAGCACATTCTTATGATTGAACTTATTTCAGGTGTAGAGACTTTTCATCACTCTTTCTACCAGTGGTACATGTAATGACAAGGATTTAATATTAAAAATATGGCTTATGTAAAGTTTGCAAGCATTCTTATACAGTGAATGCTGCAAAATACTTTGAAGTTTTAAAAAGAAAAACTTCCAAAATGTCAAGATTAACATCTGGCAGGAAATTTGAGAGAATACACAGAGGGAATAGATGGTTTCATTAAAAGTCACCTGATGCCTATGAGATTAGTTGTTTATAATACAAAATGTCTTATGAACAATGGCAATTTGTAGCATAATGCAGGACAGTGATTCAGAGATGAATGGTTTTATCTTTAGACTGTGCTTTGAATATTTGGTATCTCTAGCAAAAATACACATCAAGTTTAACACACTCCATATGCACAATACGCTAACAAGAAAAAAATAAAATAAAATTTAAAAAATTCTTAGCTTATTATCCAGTCTAATATAATATGCTTCAAGCTCCTCAAAACTTCACTGGGGACTATATACAATATACTCAGCAGTTGTACAACCTTTCCTGCCTGGTATAGTTAAATTCCTTTCAGCAAAACAAAGTAGATGTTGCTACAAATCAACCTCAAGTTTGACAAAAAGGCAAAGGACAGCACATGTGGGCCCCCACATGCTTCATTTTGTGGGTACAAAATCAAGCTGTCCCTGACTGATCTGAAGACCCTGCACAGCAATACACAGAATGTGAGGGGGAAGAGCCTGGCATCTGCAAAGCTTCCACGTGAAATCCCCAAAAGTTTTCAAAGTGCTGGGGATTTTAGAGAGAGCTGAGATCCCCTTTTTTGCCAAAGAACAGTTGCTTTATATGGAGATTTTTATTACCTAAGGACCTAAGCTTTTTTCTGAATTATTGAAAATACATTTTATAGTACAGCAAACAAGTAAGATTTATTATGGAGTCAGGAGGATTAACAACATAGTTTTGACACTTTCTTTTATGAATAAAATATATTAATAACAGCTTTGCAAAACTAAGGTAGAGCACAATATACTGAGGCAGATAAAAAATAAATGTCAGGAACCTAAATAGACAAGAATATTTGTTTATGTTTCTTCTAGAAATCAGCTGTTTGCAGTCTTATTAACTATTTTAAATATCTCTGAAGAAATTTTATTTAGTGTAGCACTGAACCTATTTGAAGGTGAATGCACATCTTGAATATATGCTTAAATTTAAATCTGCAGCATTAGCAACAAACAAACATTTCCCTAGAGGCTTACAGTGTTCTGTCCTTGTTCTTAATAATTATTACATATTGAAGTCTATCACTGAAAGCATGAACGAAACACAAATTGCACAGGAGGCACCCCTCAAAAGGAATGTTTTATGTTTCTGAACTCAGGTTGTGCTTTGTATCTGTATTAAACACTGTAAAATTAGGAATTACAATTGTAAGTGAAGTTACACATATTGTTTGTGCCAATATGCCATTAAATATTGCACAGTGTTTTTCCTGAAGCTCTGAATTGTATTAGGGCTCTTTTAATGGTATATAAAACACAAGAATCTGATTTTTCTTCACACGCACCAATGGTCCCCATAGTTTCATTCACATAAAATCTCCTTGTTGCTAGTGAAAAACAGTTGATGAGTAAAAGTAGGATATATTCCAGTATATGGTAACTTTAATAAAACATCTCCTACTTGAACAGCTGGGAATGACTTTAGAAGTAATTCCAGAAATTCTGGAAAAGAAATAATAGCTCAAAATTAAAAATTTAAATAAATTTATTTAAAGAATAAATAAATTTTTTTATGGCCAAGTTTTTGTTCCAAGTTATACTTTCAGATTAGGTAATGTAACGATAAGGCTACACCATATCTTTTAAAAGTGTTGTTTTCCTCACAAAACCCTCACTCTTTTATAGCTATTTTACACATCCTTTTAAAGATGATTTTAGATGACATTTCCATTTCCAAAAACATCTACAAGAGATCTGTTTGTTGTAAAATAAATTCCTGCATTGCTGCACTTAGCAAGCAACTAAGCAAGATATTACACCTTTAGCTAATCTCTTACATAATAAACTACTACATGCCTAGCTGCCTGATGTCAGTTATTCACTGCTTGTCACTTCCAATGCACACTCCAGTGCCTTCTAGTCAAGATCTCCTGACAATTTACACATTTTATCATATAATTTTGAAGAGACCCTGTGAAATGAGGAAACAACAAATATTTGTTCAGTTCACGGAACAGAAGCACAGAAAGGAGGTTTCAAAGGTTTTCAAACATCTCCATTCACAGCTGTGGAAAGGCAAGCATTTGGAGGCTATTTAGCACCTGTGGCTTCTCTGGAAGCAGAGCTGAGGAGTGTGCTCCCTTCCCAGCCTTGGCTCCATCCCTTCCTAAAAGCTTAATGTATGGCTTTTCTGCTGCAACTAAGTCCTATGAGAAGCCAAGAACAGAAAGGAGGAAGTTGATGCTCCACTTCCATAATACAATATTAAAATCCTGTTGCTTTTTCTTTCCTTGTGGATAGACAATGTGACTCTTCTATGATTTATGCTATTTAAACATAATGGCTTACATATTTTTCCTGTTATTACATTCAGTATGTTGAAAAAGTGTGGCTTCATCATCATCTAAACTGCTTCTACACTACACATACTAACCACTTCACCCACCTGCTCCTGCTGTGTATTTTGAAAAACTTAACAGAATCCTTTTTACTTGCAAACTAGAGTGTCTCACAATCAATGACGCTTCATCACATACCTGTTTTACTAAACTACATTTATTTCATATGGTGCTGAAGTCCTTATTGATTGTATATAGGAATTCATATTAGAGTTTATAAACACTTCTTTTTTCTGATCTCTTACATTGTGATTCCTTTCATCTTCAATTTTTCTCTTGCTTTTCAGCAATTTTATATTAGTTCTGATCCATTTGTATGTCTATAGTTTCTCTTTTAATACTCCCACTCCTTTTTATCTTTTCCAGCTTATTTCTGCTTGCTTTTTATTCTTGATAGTTTTTCATTTCTCTCTTCTGTATTTGCACTCATCCCCCTTCCTTCTTTTCAAGCTAACAAATGTAGACTGTATTTACAGACCGGATTTTTTTAAGAATAACATATCAAAGTCAGACTACAAATATTACTTATGCCTGATGTCAGTTATTCACTGCTTGTCACTTTCAATGCACACATCACCAAAGAACCTCCACTGACGCTCTGGCCCAAAGTATAAAGCCTCTACCAATACATTTCAAAAAACAACAAATCTTTTCATGTATGAGCTGTCAAAAGAAGCTCTCAGAATAGACAGTGGAGAAAGGGACAGAGTCACTACCCACACGCACTATATAAGTATGATCACATACCTACAAGAGCTGATAACTCTGCGGGGTGGCAAGCCCTTTATGAGCAGCTCCAATGCAGCAACATGGATTGATTTTTTTGTCCTTTTTTTTTTTTTTCTTTTTTTTTCCCCTGATCTGCCTTCACCAGGGTATCTGGTGTACCCATCAAAGCAGAGCCTGGGGGTAGCAGTACCTGGAATGCAGCTGCAGCTCCACTGAAGGAACGCCGTGGGTGAGTGCCAGCATGGCATTGCACATTTCGGGCTAAACAATGTATAAGGCCACGCTGTCCTGCCTGTTGTGCTGTTTGCTGAGCTATTCCCAGCAGAGAAGCCAAGTGAGGAAGAAAAAGCAAGGCTTGGAAGGTGGGATAGTTTCATATTCTGCAGAACTGCTTTAAATAACCACTCTCTGACGATACACCATAGAGGGACATCAATGTAACTCAACCTGTGCCCTGGTAGGACTCTACACCAGCTGAGGCACAGAGATGGGGGGAGAGTGTTGCTGCCACCTCTTTTCATGTAGATTGGAAAAAAATCGGGAAAGAGCTGATTCAGGGCAGCAATTCTTGCAGATGAAGTTCTCAAGAAAGTGGCATCTGCTCCTTCTAGCAGAGTGCTTTACTGAAGAGGAGAAAAAATATGCACATAACTATAAAGGCAATACAAGGTTTCATGTGTTAACCTTATACTTCAGCCTTTCATTAAGATTTTTGCTTGTCAGATTACTATGTTACTGTGATGGCAAAGTGCTTAAGTATAAGCAGTCTGTCCTCATACTTAGAAAATTGTGCAAATACAATAAATACCATAAGTACTATGATTAATTTATCTTTATTTTGATATATCATAGTTGTTTAAATAACAAGTTATTACTTTTTACATATAACTCAGTTCACACTCATCTTTTAATATTCCTTCTTGTTTTCCTTAACTGTTCCCAAGATCCTTGTAAAGCTGACCGTCTTTTCTGAGGAAAACAGTAAGTAACTACATCTTTAAAAAAAGACTCTGGCAAGCCTTTTTTTTTTTTTCAGAAAAAAACAAACACCACTGTCTCGATTAGTAATTTACCAATCCAAACTATGTTTAGTTCTTGAGAACTAGGTGTGTTGTTTTGCCATTTTCCCCATGTGCTTCTGAGCTAGTGTGCACCTTACAAAATACTTTAATAATGGAGAGACCCTGAAACCAGAACTCACAGCTTTTGTGTTTATTCACACCCAGACCTCTTCATGTAACTCAGTTGGCTTGGGTCATACTCAGTCACACTCAGCAATCTTGATCCCTCTTGAATTTTCTAGCTCCTGGGAATTAAAGGAGAAAGCCATGCAACAGGCAATAAATGATTCCCGTAGTCACTCTTCCTTAGTGTTTACTGTGTGCTATAGGATCTGCTAGATCTTTCTCATCTCCCCTTCTGATCCAGACTTCCCTGATAGCATCACTTCCCATACTGGCTTGATTAGCTGAAGAAAAGAAATGCCTGCCCCAGTGTTTGAGATCTGTGCAACAGACAGAAGCTCCAGGCTGATGTGAGCACAGGAGTAGGGTGGGGGCTTCTTCCATGGATGAATTATGCTCTGCAGTTTAGTGTCATCACATTTTCTATCTGTTACTGATTCTGTTGTTATGTGCCATTCCCTAATGTGGTCATGAGTGTGTTCCTACATTCCTCTGGTACAATACTGAGAAATATGATGCCTTGTGGTTTTAGTCCCTGTAAAGAGAACAAGGCAGTTCTCCTCACACACAAAATTTGTAATTATACAAGACTATATTATGTTACTGACAACTAATTAGAATCTCTGTTGAAATTACATTACTTTATTACACATCATTAACACAAAATGTCAAAACTAGCATAGTTTTTATGTGAAAAATTAGCTTACTTTTTGAAATAAAAATAACAAAATTACAGTAATTTTAATACCAGTATTTTAATATATTTTATATTATTGTTAATGAGGTATGGTCAGAGGTTTTTTCCATATAAAAATCACAAAAAGGGAATTTTCCCCTTAAGAAATGCCAGTGACTATCAATTTTGTCCTCTACATTTATTATGCAGGTTAAATAAAAGTTAAAAAACATAAAATGCCCAAGGGGGCCCTGAAATTATAGTATTAGATAATATTTTGCTCCATATTCTCAGAGCACAGTGTACAGATAAACTAATTTATTCTCTTCCTCCATGAAGTAATATTATTATCATGTTGCATACATCTAAACTGAGGCAAGGAATTAAAGTGAATTTATGCTGACCAGACAGTAAGCAAAATGCTGGTGCTGGGATGAGGGCACAGGGCTCTGTACTTTGGAGCAGGCTGAATATCAGGATATGTACTTTTCACTCATGGATTTAACTGAGGTCAAGAACAGTAAACTACCTGTCACTAGTAAACGGTGTTTTGCAATTACAAGTACACACCTAGAAAGAAATTATGATGTTCAGAGGCTGTAACTAGAAGTTTCTTCCTACCTACAAGTTTAGGAGTGAAGTAAGTATATAATCAGCTACTATAATGTTTCATGACTCATGTTTATTGGAGTAATCAAGCACTCACTCTTAAAGTGTATTTACATGCTAGATTTGACTGTTTTTAACTAGATAATGAGCATTTTTTCATCAGGGGTTTGTAGGAGACATTGGTGAATTTAATCCATAGTTCATAAGGTACCTACCTGTTCCTTGACAATGTTATGGTGCTGGTATATAAAACTAATGCAAGGGTAGCATTCCCTTGGCAGCATACTAAATATGCTGCAAGACACATAACCAATGGGTATAATTTGCAAATGTGTATGGAGAATCAGTCTTGACAGTTTTGTTTACAAAGGCAGGCAGCTATTTGCTGAGAAGAGATATAACATGCTATTTATCTTGCTGCTGCTAAGCCAAAGGGATTGCAACTATGATAACAAACTGTTAGATTTGATTGTTGGAATGCTTATGCAATGTTAGTAATAAAGGGTGTTTAAAAGCATATCTCATTCGTTCTTGGGCAATCATACAGTATTTCTTATAATAATTTTCCCGGGACACTTAAAAGGACAAGCTAATTAAAGAACTGATATCTGTCTGGCTCAGCTTTAATGAGTTTGTGTTCTCTAAGTAGGTGTATGTAGGAAATAGGAGCAGATGTGTCTTTATTTCTCTTCTTGTATGGGTTGAGGCAAGATGTCAAGTGATGTAGTCATGGCCTCACACCTTTCAGTGCCTTTATTTCAGCTGGGATTACCTCCACACGCCTTCTGAAACTGGAAAATAAACAGCTATAACAATCTCATAAGTAAAGACTCCTAAGTACTAAAGATAGGACAAGGGTAATGGCTTTAAACTGAAGGAGGGTAGCTTTAGGTTATTTAAGGAAGAAATCCTTCCTCTCAGGGTGGCGAGGCACTAGAACAGGTTCCCATCCCTGGAAGTGTTCAAGGCCAGGTTGGATCGGGCTCTGAGCAACCCTCTCTAGTGGAAGGTGTCCCTGTTTACGGCAGGGGGACTGGAACTATGTGATCTTAAGGATCTCTTCCAACACAAACCATTTATGATTCTAAGTAGTGCTGAGACCTTCAGGGAGCTGAGAAAGGGGTTTCTGGTTTGTTTGGTTTGTTTCACCACACTATTGAACATCAGAAGAATGGGTTAGAGTGACGAACACTTCTCCTTTGTCATCAGCCCCCTGCTTCAAACAATACTGAGAAAGCACTTTTCCCAGCATTTCTAAATACTTGCACCATTTACAGCCTCCACTAACATGTTGCTCAGTCATTTTCTACAGATCTTATGATTAAAGTGAAAAAAACCCCAAACTTACATAATACTGTCCAGTGCACAAAGACTATAATGTCTGTGCAAGCAGACAGATGTACATGAGGGGTGGGAATGAAGGACTTAGCTATTTTTTTTGTGAAACATTGCTCAGAGCTTTGTTGAATACATGCTTGAAGCTCAGTAATGTGCATGTACAGACTCATCTGGCAGTGATAGCTATAGTGGTGCTTTTCTCCAGTCATCTCATACCCACCTCAGCACGCTGAGAACGTAGACCAGGTTGACCACCAGAAATTGCTAATGGATTTAACCAAGACTGAGTACACTAAAAGACTGTGATGGTGTAGGTGCTGCAGGTTACAGCTTGGTCTGTAACACCTACTCGTCAAGTGATTGGAGGACCTCAGCACTTAATACATCCTACAGGTGTAGGGGCAGGGACAAAGGCTACACCACTCAGTACTCAAGTTGCTGTGGCTAATTCAATCTGAGTAATTCAGGCAGCAGTCTGCATTTTTAAATGTATTTTGACCATTACATATAAGTTCTACACATAGAACTTACCCAAAGGAGAACATATCCAAACCCCAGACTTTCTGCAGCTCGGAATTCAGAACTAACCAGAGGGAAATGAGCTGCTTTGTTCTCAGTCATTCTCATTCAGTTACAGGTGACTTTGCATATAGCATGTGCCATGCCAAAATACAAATGAAATCCTCTTTGAATGCAAGCAGACCTTAGGTTTAGCAGCAGCTGTGAGACGGAGACCTACCCTTAATAACAGATTCAAGTAGCGTGAACAATAACGAGGCTCTGTTAAAGGTGAACAGAGCTTGTCTGCATTAGAACTGGACCTTGAGAACCTGTGTTAATTAACACATTTTTAAGTGCTGTCAGCTGTTTCTGAGTAAACCCCTTGATTAGAGCAACAAAGCTTTATTCCTGGTCTTATAATAATATGGATTTAGGAAGACAGTTATGATCAATAGGTAGGTGGTGTTTTTTTTTAATTCTAAAACCTTTTGAAAGTTATGAAATATTTTAATGGACTAAAAAGATTAATGCATTTTATAAGAATTTGTTATTTGGTAAGCATAAAGAAGAAATCAGTCTGGAATGAGAGAATTTTATGTTCATTTCCAGAGGTTCTTAACCTAGTTCCAGACAACACAATTTCTTATGCACATTTTTTACTCCTATTGAACAGTCTTATTGAGACAGATGAATTTAATCAGCTATATCCAGATATTATTTAGATATTATTTATAGATCAGGGGTTACAGCATCTCAAAATGCATAGATTTGTGTACAAGAATAATCATGTAAGGTACCCCAAAACATCACCTTAGGGCCAGGGTGCTGGTTTCATTAAAGGGATCTGGAACACAATGAAGTCCAAGGGTGTTCATGAGCTCAAGGCTGCAGTTTGCCTTGGAGCAGGAGGACCTCTCACCACTTTCAATGGGTTGGTCATCTGTCAGAGGCAGAGGCTAGGCTATCACTTGCTTTGATGGTAGATCATATTTTAGTAGTTATATTAAAGCTAAAAGTTGATACATTAATTGTATTATTCCATATTTCTTCCCAGAGGTTGCAGCTGCACAGTAGGGCATAATGTAATAAAGCTATCATTCATGTGATGCCTGGATGTGAAAAACTTAGCAGGCAGTAGTGTAAGAAACTACTCCACAGCCCTTGTTTTGTCAGTAAAGGCACAACAGAACCGCTATAGGTACTCACAGGCTTTAGCAAATGCCTGTACATTGATCTAAAGTTAAAATACGGACAAGCCTCAGTTTTGGTGAGGAATTGGGAAATTTTCTCGCCAGAACAGGTCATCTAGTTTTACAATACAGCTGCATTTGCCTACTTCTCCCCCTACTACAGACATCCAGCCTAAAGAATGAGGACCAAAATGCATGTCCTGTAAAAGCTGGTCACATTAGGTGGGGTGCCTGTGTATTGAACAAGTGAAGTACCCTTCGTGTGGCAGAGGCTCTGTTCAGAAAAGGCTACGGGCTGATGGTTGGCATAATGCAGCAATCACATCTTGACAGTGCCTAGGACGTATGATGTAGCTTATACCTCTAGCACAGTGGCTTTAGTTAAGGCTGCCTGATGGCGTGGGCAGGCTTCTGCATGCTTATTACATTGTTTTATATTTTCAGACTTTTTATCCCCAACCACATCCTTCTTTACTTTTAAGATAAAATGAAAAATTTATTCCCCTCTCCCCAACACAGCTACAGGAATAACGGTTCAAATTCACATACTTTTCATTCCCTTTCTCTAATACTGCCACGTTACCATACAGAGGAAGGGGAAGGTCCTTGATGATGTGGAAGAGCTAACTTGCTGCATGTTCCTCTCCTTCCTCACATATCTGTGCCTTTCCACAGGCACATCACGGATCACACAGAAAATTTCTAGGCAATAGCTAGGGGAACCGACAAAGCACCTGCTTCTTTGGAGCATAAAAAAGTGGCTTGGTCTAGTACTACACTTGAAGAGCTGGTTTAGCACCAAAAGACCAGGGCTACTCTGCTCTTTCTGGGAAGCAGAGCTCTAGGCAAAGAGCGTGGGCTCCCAGGTGGGTTCTTTTAACTGCTCAGGCTTAATGAACATGACTGGAAAAGAGCCTTTAAGAGGGGCTGTTCAGTTAGGGAGCATCTCAGTTTATGCCTGGTCTTAACAACCCTAGGGTAGTCTAGTTTTGTTACTGCCTTAAAATGTCACTTGTGGATATACACGATGAGTCATTTTGCTAATTCCACATCTATACAAATGACTGAAACCTACCTACCCTTCAGAGAAGGCCTCTTACAAGACCATTTGTAAATCTGTCAGTCTCTTCTAAGTGAGAGGTGAATGAGGGGAAATTCCGTCTCCTCTACCGTTTTAGCTGGCATGACAGGACTGCACGTGTTGATCTGAAGGACTGAAGTCGGTATCGCTGGAGGAGGTTTATAGGATAAGCATTAAACTACTGTGACCAAGAAAAAAAATAACAACACAAAACCAAACAACCCCCCCAAACAAAAACCACACCCCCCAAAAACCAACCAAACGAAACAAAAAACCCACAAACCCTCCAAACCCAAAAAAGTGCTTCCAAAAGGTACCTCAATGATCACTCAGCAGCTCGACATGTAGAACCATTAGGCAAATGAGTGGCAACGTTTGAAAGAAGACCTGTGACCTACCACAGACAACGGGGTAGAGGTGTACCTGAAATTCGTTTTTCAATAGTTCTTGGTAGCTGCCAAGCACAGAACGCTAAGAAGGCAGTCTTCAGGATCCCATCTCCCCTGAGCAATAAAAAACCCCACCCTTAATTTAACAGGAGTCTCCAGCCGCCTCCTGAGGCACGAACAGGCAGCTGGAGCACCGCGCGTGGGCTGACTACAGCGCTGGATGCCGAGCAGCGCCTGGCACAGGTGGAGGGGCTTTCATCATAGACCCAAATGAACTTCGGTGAAGTTACTCCGTGTCTGCCAGAGCCCGAGGACCGATCTCCGTGCGGGGGAAGCGCCCGGCCGAACAAAGGCGGCAGCGCCGGGTCCGCTTTGTGTGGCGGGGGCAGCAGGAGGGCCGGGCCGGGCCGGGCCTCCCCTCCCCGCCCCGCTAACCCAGGCTAACCTAACCCAACCCAGGCTAACCCAGCCCAGCCCAGCCCCGCCCGGCCCGGCCCGGGGCCGGGGGGCAGCGCCCTGTGCGCGGCGGCTGAGGGCGGCTCTGTCCCGCTCGGTCCCGCCCCCGCCCCCGCCCCGCCGCTGCCGAACCTCCGCCCGCCGCCTCCTCCTGCCCCTGCTCCTCCTGCTCCTGCTCCTCGCGGCGCCGGCGGCTCCCTCGGCCCCGGCTCCCAGCGCTGCTGCCCAGCACGGTAAGGGCGCGGCGGGGCCCGGGGCAGGGCCGGCCCGCACGGTGCCCCCGCGGGCTGGGGCGGCCCCGGCGGCGGCGGCGGGGCCGGGCGGGAGGGAGGGAAGGAGGGACCCCCGGGCCGGCCCCGGCGGAGGGGCTGCGGGGCTGGCGGCGCCGGGCACGGGCGGGGGGCTCGGCCCTGCGGGTGCTGCGGCAGGAGCCGCCCAGCCGTGCCCAGCCCAGCCCTGCCGTGCCCTGCCGTGCCTCGCCGCCGGGGGTCGGGGCGCGGGCGGGTCCCTCGGGGCACGGAGCAGCCCCCGGGGTGGGTGCCGCGGTGCGGGCCCCGCCGGCAGGGCCCGCCTCGCTCCCCGCGCCGGCGGAAGCGGCTCCGACCCGCAGGTCGGGAGCGGGTCCGCGGCGGGAGCGCTCTGCCTCCCCCGTGTCAGGGGGAACACACGGCCCAGGAGACTGCCCGGGGAGCGATACCTGCTGAGCTCCCCCGCGCTGTCTGCCCGGGCCGGTGCGAAGCGAGAACTTCCTCCCGGGCTGCCCTCCCTCCCTGCCGGGGGATGCGGGGCTGAGCACAGGGCTGCCCCCGGTCTGCCCCGCATCTGTCACGGCCCCGCCGCCCCGGGGCTGCCCCTCCGCACAGCGCCCACCGACCGCCGGGACACTTCGGCTGGGCCGGCGGAGCAGGCGGGTCCGAACCTAATTTACTGGAACGTGTTGGGGTTTTTTCCTTCTCTTCTCCCTTCCCTCGCTCTGACAAGGCATCTGTGAAAAGGAGGGAGAGAATGGAATTACTTGTGTCCAAGGGGTCCGGTGTGTATGGCAGCTCGTAGTGCAGAGAAGAAGGTTAAAAATTTAAAAGACCTGGCACTGGCAAATTAACATCTCCAGTGAATCATGCTATTAACTTCTTTAAAGTTGAATTTTTATGGTTCATTTGCATGTTAATCCTTGCTTGTGTTTAAAGTCTTCAAATACTGTGTTCAGATATTTAAGGATGAAACATGTCCCTTGTGCTTGAAATGACAATGCTGTTTTGTGAGCAGCAAGACAACTTTTATCCTTAATGTAGACCTTTTTATCACTCAGCTGTAAATACTTGCACTGTTAGTAAATCTGCCACTGATTTGTCAGTCGGCTTTGCAAAGGTCACTTTAGTTCATCAAATACAAGCATTTTTTCATAAAATACCTGTACTGATTTAATATGGTCAAGCTTGGCGTTTATGATGTAGTTCACATTTGTACTTATGAGCCATGAGCCAGACTTTATAAAAGTAACTAACTGTTCCTTGGTTCTGCGGGTCAAGCCTCCTGGCTCATCTTGGTGAGTGGTATACAGGAGATGTGCAGCTTGGCTTGCATCTGATGTTAAGTGTCCTACTTAAAAATGTTGAGAGCTCTAAAAGGGTCGGTGTAATCCATACCACACATGCGCTCAACTGACCTAGAATTAACAAGATAAAACACTTTTAAGCATTTCTAGAGCAAAAGGTAGGGTGTTACTTCCTCGTGCGTGGCTAACAATTAATTGCTTTTTCAAAGCATCCAGTGCTACGCTCCCCAATTCAGAGGGTGGCAGAACACCAACCCTGCTGCTGCAGAGGCTTGGCTTAAGCTGGTGAGACTGGTCATGAGAGCAGAAGGGACCAGCAGGCTGAAGGTGCTCCCCTGGAGAGATGAGCATGATGATGACTGGCCAAGGGAGGTGGGTGCAGACACCACCATCAGTCCTTCAAGAACGGCGGGCAGCCCTTGCCGTGGTTTGGGGCTGTTGGAGCTGACAGAGCTTGTGTGCCTTTCAGGGCCCCTATTTTGTGTGGGTTAGTAACTGAGCACGTCAGTTGGTATTTCATGCTGTGGTACTGAGTTTCCCCTCTGGGTTTCAGGAGGCAGCCGGCAGGTGCCTGCGCACCCCGGTGTAGATGCAGGCATACCAGGAATGTGGTGGTTAGTGTGATTTACTGCCTCGATGGGACTGATAGCCTGTGCCAGCAAGTTCACTCCGCTGCACAGAAGGCCAGACTGCCTTCATGCCAGTGCATCCATGATAAGAAAAGTGTGTCACAGGCTGAAGTTAAGAGGGAAACGGTGTTTTCCAGATTCACATGAGATCATTCACTATCACTTTCCTAGAGAAGTTCTTGTGTCCTGCTGTAGCACTTGGCCATCAGAACCCTTCTTTCCTGCTCCTCATAGGTTTCTGGTGGGCATGCTGAAGAGCTCAAATTGTTGCTGGAGGCACTTAATATTGGTGCAGTCTTCCACTGGATTGGAGATGGTTTTCTCTTAAAGATTCATACTGTGCTGCAAAATCTGGAGGGCTAAGGTTGATTTACTGAGGCAAAAGTCAGTCAAATTACAGAATAACCTTGCGTACATGTTATGGTTGCTCAGAGCTATGGAGCAGCTTTCAGATACTGTGCAAGGGTATAAAGGGAAGGTGTTTCTCAAATATACTTTTGTAGGTACATTTTCCAGTGCTGACTAGTTAGGTTGGAAGTCAGTACACTGAATTTTGGCCGTTAATTGTAGTGGAGTGCAGAGTAAGTGAAGGCTCGTGTTTACAGCCTGCCCAGAACCAGAGGGTGTATCTTTAAATTCTGGAATATCTCTAGTCTCTCTCAATGACTGACAATGTGTCTTGCTTTCCACTGCGGCATTACAGCTCTGTTCCATAAAGCCTTAAGCACATGTGCTGATTAGCCACAAGTTAATAATTTGGAATTAAACTGAAGTGTAAGTATGTCAGCTACAAAGTGCTTTTATTTCAAGGAAGTTTTAGTTTAGCAGGGCAAGTTCTGAGAAGTTAGAAGAACTAGTTTGTGTTGTCCACAGCGCTGAAGACCTGTAGGAGGTGGAGATTTAAATTGGAGAGAAAAAAAAAAGCAAAAAGAAAAGGATTGGACTGTCTTAAGTGGAAGGTACAATGGCTGCTTGGAAACTGCATTTTAAGGAGGAGGGAAAGCTTGCCAAGAGGGACTGTGGACTTTGTTGTGAGAATCAGATACTGCAAGTTACCAGAAAACCTAAAACGAATGAAGTGAAGGAGGGGATTGATTTTTGGAGAGCAGAAACTGCAGGAATAGCATGTGAATTGCCAAAAGCAAGAGGATGAAGAAATTTAAGATGAAGAGAGGGGAAAAAATAAAAAGAGGAGGAGAAGAGAACTTGGCTATGTTGTGAGGATCAGGCTATAGTGGAAAAATATATCTGGTGCCTCTAAAATTAGCAGTTGTAACCAGTTTTCGATAAGGATGATGATTTGAACGGGGGAGAAAGATAGGGTAGAAATGGAAGATCCATGGAAATAACTAGAATAAACATCTTATGCCTGCTTTCAGATTCCAGACTAAGTCAGTAAAGGGTCTCTGCTTTGTGGGTCTGAGAGATTTGACACAGAACACTGGAGCAAGGTGAAAAAAAAAAAGGGATTTCTTATTTCCTATCAGGTTGAATGTACGGTTGTGATAGCAATGCAGCAAAAGACGTATACTCCTGTTTATTTTAAAAGGAGAAGAGAATGAAATCTTCATACCTTTTACTCTAGTCTCAATAGTATTCACAGATTTAGAAAAAAATTGAAATGGAAAAAGTAATTAAGTATACAAAGATAAGTGGAAAACAGGATAAAATGCATCATGGATTTGCCACAATTAGGTCATGGAAAACTAAAGTCGTATTATTACTGGTAAAATACTGAATGTTGTAGAGAAAAGGAGCAGAAAGCTTCAGTTCAATGTCTACACACCATGGCGGGCGCAATGCCGAAAGTAACTAAACTGGAAGTATGGGGCTTGGCTGAATAATGGTGAGAAATTCCTGAAGGAGAAATTCTGCCTCTGTCTGCATGAGTAAAGGAATTACTGATCTGGATCAGTATTAGTGGGGAGTTGGTCTCTTTACTTTACCGTACTGACTGAGATAACTGTATGAAAAGGACAATTGCTGATGAGGCAAAGTTAGGAAACGTCAGCACGGAGGTGGGTTGGATTACTGCACAGGAAGAATTGAATGTCTATGATGACTGAAGCAATAGGAATTGCAGGAAGTTAAATAGCTCTAAAAGCGAAGTTATCTACTGAGTGATTATTAACAACACATCTGCTATCAACTGGCAGGTCATCCCTTAAAACAGGCTTGGAGGAAAAGGCCCAACTGTCATAGTCAAATAGGGATGACTCTTCTGTGTTACTGAGTGTGAAATGGAAGCAAATGTGATACTCAGTGAGAGCTCTTTAGTGAAGATAGATAAGTTATTAAGCAAGGTATTGGGGAGACTTCGTGTCAAATACTGCACATAGTTCTGAGTGCTTATGTACAGAAAATATTAAATTCTAGTGAAACAGGTACAGGACATCCAGGCTACAAAGGTGATGTGGTGTGAACAGTCTGGAGTTAGATGAGAGACCAAAACTTAGAGGTACTCTGGCTTTTGTGGCTTAGTAATTGCAGAGATGGGAGATAGCAGCTGCTCATAAATTCCCTGTGGCAAATTCTTAAAGAACTAAAGGTTCGTTCTGTGATTTTGGATTAAGAAGTTGATGTACAGAAGGATGATTTGATGGCCTGCTGAATGAATGTTAGATTAATGTATGTGGGGCATTGAAAAGGAATTTCCTAACTGTCAGATTTTGGATGCGTTCCTAGCTGTATGTCTTCTAAGTCCCAGCTAAGTGTTGAAGTTTGCATATGACTGTTAAGGGATTGAGCAGTTCAGGTAACTGAAGCTACCATATTTTATGCTTTGGTGTTCACTGGTAATCGAAAGAAATAGAAATCACTTTGGTAAAGGAGGTGTGATGAGCAGAAGCACTTATTTTTGGGGAGTGTGTCTTGTCCCATCACTTCCTAGTGAGTGGAATTCATAACAAGTGAAAACACTCATCTGTGGCATTAGTAGCTGTTGCTTTCTCTTCTCCTTTTAGTACATAATGGAGTGGAATCAAGCTTAAGTCATAAAATATTAAAGATAACCACAAATTAATATGTGTGGAACAGAAAATGCATAAATGGACATGCAGGCTGGAGGTCAGGTTAGCTGACTTGAACCTATAAATAAATAAAAGAATTATGCTCTCCTGTTGAGTGTGTGCCCGTATGTACCCTCTGTCTGATTTCATGCTCTCTGGTCTTAGGAGTGTTTCATGGCACCAGCTGCATCCTCTTGTTGAGGACCGTGCTCTTAGGAGTAAGGGTGGGGTGGACTTGGGTAGAGCCTTGTGCAGTAGATGTGGTGCAGGGCTGTTGAAGACCAGTGATGGGGGCTCCTAGCTGGAAGGGTGTGTTCTTGTCTGTGGCTTCATTTTGCAGGTCAGTACCTGACCCAGGTGCTGGTGCTGAGCTATACAAAGGTCAGCACAACCTAACTCTTGGGAAGAAATTGAGGTACGAGCTATTCTAGTTGAGATGCTTTTTGTAATATCACTGGTGAAGATGTGACTGGTACACACCAAAGAGGCACATGCCCTATAGATAGTGTAAAGATGACATGTGTGGTTTCAGTGCTACACCGTCTTGGCTTAGTTTGGTCTTTGTTACACCATCAGAGTCTGTAAGCTCTCCTGCAGCAGGGCTTTGTATGCCTAGTGAAACTGCTGGAAGTTTTGAGATGACTCTTCAAAAAGAAACAAGAATATATGTCATCTGTGTGGATGTATATTGAGAAGAACCATTGAAAAAGAATAAGGTGGTTTGAGTGTGTTTGTACAGCAAAGCAAGATCAGTGTCTTTCTTGATACTCTTTTACATCTATTTATTTCATATTTATAAGGCAGGTGTCTTACTTCCTTAGAAATAAGCCAGTTGCAAACTCCTTTGCAGCACAGTTTATTAAAAATGTGAACTATTGAATTTTAGGTGTTTGCTTTTAATGCATGTGTATTTTTTCTTTAAAGAGGAACTGTGTAATGGGCTCAATGTGTCAGGATCCCCCATAGGAAGTAGTTGTGAAGAGATTGTGTTGAGCCATCAGAAGAATAATTTAACAATCCCAGGGAAAATTGAATTTATTGTCCTAGTAGCTTTTAGCATGCATTATTAGGCTATTCACTTACTGTGATTTTTTCATTTACTCCTCTTGCTCTTTTATATTAGTGTTGGGTGTACCACTGAAGAGATGAGACTAGGCCTACACTTGAAATTTGTCTTCAGGTTCCAAATATTAATATATGAGGTGGAAAAGTTATTTCGTATTTACAAGGGAGAGATTCAACCTAAATTCAAACAGTCTTTCGCAAATCAGAGAGCAGAGCACTTGTCTCCTGATGCTTTGCTGTGTTCTTTAAAAACAAAATCGCTCAAATAGCTTCCTGTTACAATTTGAGGTCTTGGAAAAGTCTGCATTAAGAACTGGAAGGAAATGTTTTAAGACTTTATTGGACAGGGAAGATAACAGAATTCAGTATTGTCTGCACTTCAAGCAAGTGGAAAGGAATATCCTTCTTGTTAATAGGTCAAGGAACTAACTGTGTTTGTGGTGAGCATCATCAGACTGGGAAGCAGAGTAATGGATTGGAGCAAGGAGCATGTGGTGTAAGAGATGGAGGTAAAACCTGGAACATACACGTGTGAAAGAGTACAAGAGAGAAAATGTGACTGAGAAAGTGAGAATTGTGGAAAGACTGAGAGTGAACAAAACGGTGAAGAGGGGAATGAAGCAGAAAAGCTTATGTATTGCACAATATTACACATGAACTTAGTATGCACATTAACTTGTGTCCAAATTAAATTGGAAAGCTCATGTTTTACTCATCTCTGTGATCTGACTGTGGGGTGTCTATTAGCTGTTTGGGTCTCAGTTTTTAGAAAAGCACATTTTGAGTAAAGAGAGGTTACAGGAGGGAAGGAGCCAAGCAGAACCTTAGAATAAACTGCTGGAGAACCTTTTAGATGTATCTGTAAATTACATGGTGTCTTGCATAGTTCATAAAGGAAAGGAAAAAAGTGGAGTTGGTGACAGAGGAATGGGTAAAGAAAGTTCTATGGCCTTGCAGTGGTTTAACTTTCAGATTTCCACTTGTTTTTTGTGCAAGTAGGAGATGGAGAAGTGCACTTCTGTTGTGAAAGGACCGTTGGTAACGGAATCATCTTCTTCATCCAGTACCTCTACACAGTATTAGGCAAGTCTATTTTAAGTAACTACCCAAATTCAAGAGTGGACCCAGACCTTTGGATTTGTAATGACCTTTGTATGTTGTCTTTCTGTATTTGACAAGTTAATCTATGCATGCTACTACCTGGGAGGTCAGGCGGCCGCGAGAAACTAAACTGTCATGTATGTAGTTTAAATTAGGATGGAGGAGAATCATTTAAGTAATAGTTACATAGAGCATTGTTAAGATGATGATGATAATATACAGTTTATTTGTAATTTATTTCATATATATATATAAAAATTAATGTTGCTGTGACCTCATTGATAATGTTTGTTGTTATTTATCTTCCTGTCTATCTCAAGTGGTTTTAGACCACTTTTTAAAAATCTCTTACTTAAGAATATCTTGCCACTACTCATGCAGGCATGTACTTCAAGACTACATTTTGAAAAATTAGAATTTATTACTAACATTTTTAAATTACTCATGTAGGTACAGGTAGGTAATATGATAGATTTCACGTGCATTTTGTATTTAATGACAAGATTTACCTCTTGTTTTGGCTTTTTGAGCCGCAATATTCCTGACATATTTCTGTTGAGTTTTCCCAGTTAGTTCTGGATGTTGTATGATAACTGCAGGGAGTGTCAGTCCTGAAGGAGCTGAAACGGTAGGCAGTGTAAATGAAACTTCATGGGTTGCTTTGGCTCTCTTTGCATAGATGTTATTTTGTCACTGAAGATCACTTGTGGCTGTTGATCTTTTCTCTTCATAATAAAACTTGATACAATATGTAGGAACTTACTGATAAATCATTTAATTCCATTAATTAGTATCTGCTAATCAGACACTAGAATCCCAGTTCTGCAACATACAAGATTTCTGCAATGTGTTTCTACAACTGCTTGTGGAATATTTGCAGATGTGAAGGTTTGCTCACTCGGATTTCCTGCAAGACCTCCATACATGCTTTGCTGAGGGATTTCAGATGTTTTAGTTAATTTTGTCTTTATTTATTGTTACTGTGCTGTCTCCAGCTTGTACTATTTGCTGTGCACGTTTGAGGTTTACTCCTCTTGTAGTATTTGGTCCTATTTCACGCAAATGAAATGATGCTTATTAGGTCAAGCTTTAGAACTTCTAGCTGAAAAAAAATCTCCAAGATCTTTGTGTTTTTAGAACTGCACATTTCAGGTCTTTTCTCCTAGTCCCCCTTTCTTTCTGTTTGATAGACTAGGAAGAGGAGAAACTGACTCTAATGAAGCACAGCGTATAGGAATGCTCAATGTTATGCCTTGAACTTAGAGAGAAAATGTTGTTTTCCTCTGATCTTTGCTGTAGTCATTTGAGATGTTCACTTGTGATTGTAATGAACAAAATTGTTTATTTAGAAAAAAAATCTTGATTTATTTCTGATGACCCGTTTATTATTGCAAATTTGTGCTATCAAAGTTTCTCTTTTAGGAAAAAGATACCTTTTTTTTTTCCCCCTCTTAACTGAAAGATGATCAGTGTCACTTCTCTCTTCCTTCCCTCTCAATCCCCCTTAAAACAAAACAAAACTTTCAGTCCTTAAACAAAAGTGTCTTTGTTTTTACATTTGTTTTATGAAATTGCTTGAATCCTTTGGGAAAAGCTTTCCTCTCACAGGAAGAGAGAAAAAAAATCCACCCTCCTAAAGCCAAAAACAGCAAGCCTGCTACCAGACATTACTTTGTTTTGCTATCTGAATAGTAGCAGATTGCATAAAAGAAGCAATTTCTCATCTTAATGAATGAAAATTGCAGTTGCATAAATGTACACAAATAGGCATATAGTTTTCACTCAGCAAATGTAGAATTGGTAGCATTCAGGGCAAAAATTTGCTGCATACCTTTCTTGGAGCTTCTTTGCACTGTCATTATTGGGAGCAGAATTTTAAGTGGAATATTTTGCAGCTCTGAGTGGTGGGAGAATGAAGTGCTCTTTGGCCTTTCTGATTTTGTTTTATATTTTGATACCATTTATTCCTAAAAGTCTCTTTGTTTTACATCTTTGTGGTGTTCTGCTGCTCTGGTTCCAGTTGTGAAGTCATCCATCCTGGTATACTAGGCAGATTTGTGAATCACCCTCTCCTGATCTAGGAACCTGGCAACTGACAGGAAAGATGAGTTAAGTGAGAGACTGAACCAGAAAGACAAAGAATTACATGAAATATGACCCTGCTAATTTGTTTGCACGGGCTTTATCCAGAAACTATGCTAATGAACAGGAGTGCTGCTGAGTTAGATTATTGCAGCAGATTTTCTCCCACATGTACTAAAAATCCAAAATTGAGTCAGTGGCCTACTGCTCTCGATCACATGTGTTATTGTGCAGGCTGAAGGGATCAAGGATGAAGGAAAATTTTGAGTAAATGTTGAGTGTGAATGAAAAAATAAGGAGGCCTCCCTTAAGACCAGGTGGTAAGGGCTCATTTTCCACAGACTAGGAAATCAGATGCTGGACTAAAAGAATGATGTAGAACTGTCCTGGAGGACATCTTTGTAAGCATTATATGGAGAATATGGAGTATGGTGGCCTTCCTGGGATCCATTGGCAGTTCTTGAACTTCATTTGATATTCCCTCTGTTGGTGCCCTGCATTGCCACTGTGCCCCTTCTGTCCCCAAAGCCCGTGCTGTGTGAACAGTTATAGCATGTGTTGGGCTTTTACGTGTGTGCAACTTGTGCAGTCATGGTAATTTTGATACTGTGCAGCCGTGAAACAGCTGTGTCGTCATGACTGGCTTAGTCCATAGTGTTGTGGTGAAACCTGCATGTTGTTTCCTGAATGTACTTTTTATGTCCTAAGCTTGTAGGTATACCTGCTTGTCCTTCCAGTGCCTGGGAATAGAACTGTGCACTCCACAGTGCCTTCTGGAATAGCATTCATACCACTCATAAACAGGCATGCGCAGAGATCATTATGTAGATGTTCACCTTATAGTTGAAACATTTTAAAGTGCTCTTCATGAAGACTAGACCAGAGAATTATAGGCTTTGGGGAGATAGAAGCTGAATTAACTTGTGCTTTGCTGGCTAAGCAGCATTAATGTTTTCATTACTTGGCCTAAAATGGAGTAGGCAAAAGCCATAGGGAGAGGCCCTGTCCCCTAGCTATGCCAAGTTTAATAAAAGATAGGATTTATCCATCTAAACTTTCATTATCCCAAGAACTGCTATGAAGGTATCAAATGATGCTGTTTAGATTGTTGCAATCAACTAATTTGATTTCCTTATTACTTCTGGATGAGTGTTGCTGAAAAGATTTTATAAGGTGCCCTGCCCCAATATGAAATCAGATCCTCACACTCCACCTCCTACATATATTTTACTGCACTGTGTGGGCTGCACCGCTGAGCCAGAGAGCAGAGGAGCATTTGCCTCCTGCGCTGTCATTGCGGTCAATGCTAATCAAATGCTGCTAATGACAGTAAGCTTGCTTTGCTGCTGAATAACAGGATGATATTATATATTTTGGTCAGAGGGGATCAGCGGAGCTACGGAGTGGCAGAGCTGCCCATCCTATAGACCCATGCTCACTCCCACAGTACCCTTCATTCCCATTTTGCTGTGGGGCCAAAATGTTTTCTTCAAGAACACTGTTTTCTGTGGGTGTTGCAGCTGAGGTGGGACAAGAGAGACTGGACGTACAAAGACTGGTATCCGAAAAGCCCTTGCAGCGGATGTGGTTGGTATTGCAGCACTGCAGGCCAGTAACTTGTCACAGGTTGCTGCAGTTTAAGCCTGAAGGAATTCCAGCATGAGTTGGACAGGAAGGCAGGGGGGCAGTTTGTGTTATGGCAGTTGTGACACAGATGCTGTCTAATGCAAAGCTGGCTCCTGTGAGGTTCCAGTCTTTCTCCTACGTCTTTCCCATGCCTAGAACTTCCACTAATTTAAAGCTGAATTTCTAATGAGAAACAAAACCTGTTCCTTAATCAGTGTGATTTGCTTTCATGGAATACTTCATTCAGTTTAGTGCAAATTGTGAAGATCATGTTCTTTCTGAAAATTAAATCAGCTGTTTCTGACATTGAACCAGACTGAGGAGTGCCAACAATCCCCATGAAGTCCTCCTTCAAAGAAGTGTAGTTTGGTATCGCAATATACTGTGCTGAAAGAAACAATAAAATAGTTCTGCACTTAGCACTTTTTGCATTATAATTCTGGAGTTGCAACAGTGGATTTCCCATTGTTTCCTTAATACTTTTTCTTATTATTAGGCAATATATAAAACACCAAACTTCTAAAATCCACTCTAAGTGTTATTAGAATAACTGATACATTGGAGTGGAGAAAATAACCTCTTGTTCTTCTGTAGAACAGCCACATGAGTACAACTTTCTTTTTCTTTCTTTCTTTGATGTTGTTTTGCAGAGTTACACAGAGCTTCACAGATACTCCTAGGCTGGGATTTTTCTAAAGCCAGTGTCAGAGCTCACTTTTTCATTCAAAAGAATATGACCTCTGACAATGAAATATACCTCACTTCAGTTCTGTTTATCTTGTTCACCTAGTCAAACAGCTCTTACAATTTTTGTCCATGATCAGCTCACTCATTGACATGACAACTAATAAAAGTGTAAATGAGAATATCGGAAACTCTGTGGTCACCACCCTGTAAACTTCACTGGCACCTCTATTAAATGTTTTCCAAGGATAAGGAAGAGGCAGAGAGTGGATATGGAGGAGGGAATTACAGTGCTAGAGTATGGCTGCATTAGTTGTGGCTGCTGTGCTTTGTACCTCTGAAGGCTCCTGAGAAAGGAGGGAGTGTGCCATTGGGCTGTTGTTCAGTGTCTTTCATTTTTTTAAAAATACTATTATGTCTCTGATCACAGCTTCACAGCCTTTGGCAGTTTAAAGTATAGGAGAACTTCTTCTCCCTGCTGAGAAATTACAGAACATACTTGCTTAATTGTTCTGAATTACATGATGGTCTTGATTTTAAGCAATTCTTTTCTGACTTGGGAAGAAAAGGGATGTGTTCTTCATGAAAAGGGATATATTCTACAAGGAAACTATGTACAACTTTTTCAGATGATTTAAAAGCACATTTCAAAACATCTGAATTATCTTCGTTTATATAGTTGGTCTGCAGCTTGAATAAATACAAAATGTAAAGTGACATAAAATTAAGGTGTCTAGTTTATTATGTTGTCTGCTCATAAAATACATCTAACTATTCACAAGGGAAAATAGTCTTGGGGAAGAGATTCAAGTTAAGTACTGCCTTACTGTCTCTGTTGTTACTTTTCTGTTTGTTGTCTTAAATTCTTTTCAGTTACTTTTTTTTTTTCCTTCTAACAATCTCTAGGATGTGTATTTGAGCTAACCATTAATTCTTCATTTTTGATGTCTGTAGTACTTTTACATTTATACTAACGTATGTAGATGAACAGGTCAGGACTTGACCTATATAATAAAAGTGCCTTAATTTACTCCTATGTACATACCAGCATGTGGGTATTTAAATAAAAAGGCAAAAGAACAGATGAGCTGGTGCATGGTACAGTAATTGTAGCTGGAGACTGATATTTGTGCAAGGAGGGCAGCTATCAAAATAGCCATCATCTGATGCTGTTTTTTCCCCATCTGTGATGTAAGGGCAGCTTGTGGAGACACCTGCAGCGAGGCAGAGGCCAAGTGCCTCTTTGGGGCAGAGTCTTTCCTCAGTCCTCCATTCCATCTCAGAGGCAGGATGCTTGTGTTGGGTTTATCCTGGCAGCCCCATGCACCTCACAGCCATGTTCCCCAGTGTTCTTGAGAAGAGGCAACCCCTGGAAAGCACAGAACCTCCTTGCTGTCCCTCAAATTCAGGCTTTCTGCAGTAGCCCACAGTACAGAGCCTGGCCTGCCTCTCCCCTGGAATCAGGGCATTGCTGGCCTCTAGTTGGACCATAGGATCTATCTAGCCATCCCTCTTGAATGTTTTGGTGTCCCTTACATCTGGTTCTGTGAGGGGTACTTGACAGGAGAACCACAGCACACTTCAAGGGCTGATGTGGCAGGAGTCCAACTGTGCAGTGCACTTGCAGGTCATAGTCACGGTTTTGCATCTTAAGTAGAGAAAAATAGCAATTCCTTCACATAAAACACTGTGAGAAACATAAGCAAAACAAGATTTCCAGGGAAATGTACATGCATGATATGGGGAAAAAGAGTTGACAGGGGATCTCTTGGTTTGCACCACTGACTGTGGGATCTTCAGCATTTCTCAACAAGAATCAACAAACATATTGTGGATGTCTGCAGGTAATTTGAAGTCATCTTGGATACAAAAGATCAAATCCTCCTCTCTTGCCCGTGGTATTTTTTCCTGTAACATGATGGTGTCCACATGTGTACACACACAAATAACATTGTTTAAAATCCTAAATGCTTCTGTAGGGACCTGATCTAATCTTCTAGATGAACTTTTACTTTCTGCAGCTGGTTTGGACTGAATCCGGGCAAGCAGTTACAATATATGATCTACATCCAAAGGAGAAGCGTTGCTCCTCTGAGGACTTTTAGCTATGGTAAGAACGTAGTCCTTAGTGAGAGGGCTGGGCTCAAAATCATGTCCTGCCCTGTGCTTTGAGAGCTTGTCCACGAGTCCTGAGCTATGGTGGTACTCCCCCATATCTTCTGAAGGGTGTTGAACAGACTGGAGACAAGGCAGCATGAGGTGGGCACCCAGTGAAAAGTATTCCCCAGACCCTTCTCCTAGGGTCTCTCCTAAAATACCTCGATGCTCTAAGTTAACTTGCTATCAGTCCTCTGAGTTGCATTGTCTGGAAATAGTTACTTTCTCGTAGAAGTTGTTGCTGGTGGTGTAAGATAACTTGGCAACATCTATGAGAAAGTGGTTATATGGGGAAGAGGTTATTCTGAGATTTTTGTCTTAACTGGAAAAGCACCAAAAGCTGGGAAGTGCAAAATATATGTGCCTTTTTTTTTTTCCTTGAAATTTCACACTGCTTTTCAAAATGAATTCTCTTCCTTTAAAAGGGTGAGTCCTTGCTCAAAAGCAGTGTTTCCCAAATATTTGAGCCAAGAATAAAATCTTTTTATGCAATCTCTTCGGAGTCTGCCTTTGAGAAAGAAAGAATTTAGTCTTCTTTTCGAGACTTTATTCTCTTTATAGAACATAATGAGTTTGCTTTTCAAAGGAAAAACTGAGAATTGCAGTGAAGAGGCTCTGTTGTATTTTGGCTTGATTTTATGCAGGATAAAGCTGTTTAGTATTTAATACAGTAAACTGTTTAAAAGGATAAGTTATATAATTACCATGAACTTTTAAATAACCATTAGTATTAGTACTTGATTGTCAGTAACAGCATACTGTAATAATATTCAGAAATTAGCAGATACAAAATAACTCTCTGAGCCTTTGCTCTTACTAAGCTGAAAATCAAGGCTGTGGCTTTCGAAGTAGGAAAATGGTTGCAGATACAGTCAGAGCTTTTTAAGATTTTCTTTTCCTTTTTGCTTATCTTTATTTGCATATCTTAATTATATAAACATCTTCCGTTTGAAAGCTGAAATACTATTTCTCCAAGTATCTTTTACTGTCAGCTCAGTGAGTGCCAGTTTTCAACAGCTTGTTAACTTGCCTGTGACAGTTTCTGCATAGTCAAATATGGCAGCTGATGTCTGGCTGTTTTAAAATAATAATGAATACCATAAAATTCTTTGTATACTTAGTGATGTGATCCTGTAGATTCACTTTGAATGAATAAGCATGCGTATTGTGTGTGGGAATAAGTCGATTCTCCCTTGCTCTGTGATAGCTGTTGCTGGACTGCAGCTGATTCTTCAGGCAATAGAAGAACCTAGTGGTACAATAAGTGGTATTAAACCACTCCAGACAGCAATCAGCTTATCATATATTCTTATGGGGAAGACATTTCCACTTCCCATTGTTTAATTGTGGTTTTTATTATTGTCAGTATTTGGCTGCTAGTGGGGTAGAAGATGAACCCAGTTTATGGGTATATCTTACCAAATTTAATTCTACTCCACTTCAAGAGAAAGAGTACCAAATGTAAGCAGAATGTCTCTTGCTCCTTTGGTATTAAACTTTCATGACAAAATGACTTAGAACTAAAAGCACTAGTTTTGGTCTCAGAGGAAAACAGAGACTTCTCAAAGCTGCTGCACTGGAAAGTATATTGGTCTCTGTGGTTCTCTTTTTATTGCACTCTATGCTAAACCTATAATCACAGGATTTAGAAAACCCTCCCTGTGCACTTCTTAGGAGTGACCCAGTGTTTCCATGAAATAAAATGTGTCTGTGGACTTCTGAATGTTTATTTAGCTCCCAGGTGCACCAGAAGAGCTCCCAGATAGAGACAGCAGGAATTCTTGAGGTCCTGAGCCCAGTTCGAATTTTCCCACTGTATCTCCTAGTACCATGCTGTAGTAGAAAAGTATCAGAAAAGATTGTGTAAGGCAAAAGGAGATGATATTTAAAGATGAGCCTTGCTCTTTTACTAGTTATTTTGCAGGACCAGATAAAGGAAGATATTATTTAATTGTTAGGGGAATTTGTTGTGTTTTAAGGATTCCTCCTCTCCTCTTCAGTTTGTAAAGACCTTTACCAAATGCATAGACTTCATTGGTTAGTCCAGGAATTTACACAAAGGTAGTGCGAAGTTCACAGAGTAGTAGTGTGGTATGACTGTGTCAACTTGAACAGTTTAGTATGTTCTCAATAAGAGGGTTTTTTTTCTCTTTTCTTGAGCTTTTTCATCACTGTCAATTCCCAGGAATGATGGGTTGCGCATGTGTCACATCCAGGCATCATTCTGGCAAAATCACTCACAAACTGATGGTGTGTGGTTATTGTTTGTTTTTTTGAAGAAGGCAGATACACCACTTCCTAAGCCAAAAAGAAACTTTTCTCAGACAAAGCTTGATCTCTTTGTAAGCACTTTTAAATCCTGCCTGTGTATTGCAGGTGCGTGCCCAGACCACATGCTGCCTGGTGACCGCTGCTTCTGTGAACAGAAGGATTAGAATAGAGTTTCAGCCTTAATCCTGGGTTTCCTGTGCAGATTCACTTTACAGTCTTATTCCTGTTTAGTTGCCTGTGTGTTAAAGAGTGTGTTTTTATTTATACTTGCTCTCTTCCTCAATAAAGGCACTAACAGTTGTATTTTGATTTTTATTGTTGATGAACTATATAAAGATTTATGCTTTTTTTTCGCAGACTCTTCATAGGGCAGTAATTAGCTATGTGCTATGCAAATTCTTGCAGAAAAATGAATTGGTTCTCTGTTAATTAAAACTAAACTACAGCAATTTTAGGTTATTTTAAAGCATCTAAGTTATTTAGTATATGAAATCTTAATTTTTTTCAATGAATGTCATAGTCTCCTCGCTATTATTTTAAACTCTACAGTAAATATATGGGGTTTTATGTACAGTAGTATGTGTGTCATTAAAAAAACCAGGTTTTGTCTTCCTGAGGGCTTGAGCTGACCTTCAGAATTTTGTGAAATGGGAAAAATAATTTGTTCACTCTTTTAGTGGTCTTGCCTTTTGTACTTTTATGATCCCTGCAGTTGTAAATGTGGTTTGTGCAAATTGAACTGCATCTAAGATTTAATGTTGGCCAGGACAAGATTCTATAACTAAATTTCTTCAGCGATATATTTAATTGATCAAGAAGTTGGTAAAAGACTGCTTTCTCCTTATGCAGTTCCTTTTGCTTATCCTTGAAAATTTAGTGTTTAGGGAGCTGTTTAAATCATCTGTCATCATTCGTTAAAGGAATAGCTAGCATACAAGCTGTTTTAAGTAAAAGGGAAATCAATTTCTTGGTGCTCAAACAAATTGAAAGGAAATATTTTTGAATTGTGTAATAATGGCACATGATAGATTTTTGATTAAAGAAAAAATATGAGAAGCAAATATTTGTGGTGTGTTAATTTATTTTTAAGGTTTTCATGTCTTAATTTCAGTTTCTTTGCCAGATTATTGAAAGACTGGGCTTGGTGCCCTAGTGAATCCTCTGATGGTTGTGTGAAAATCTAGTCCAGACTTCAGGGTTTTCAAAACCTCTAAGTCAGTAAGATTTCTGATGTGTAGATGGCATTAATGTATATGTGGTTGCTACAAAAGTATAAATTCCTGTTAAGACATACAGGAAAATGTGTAGAGGTAAATGAAGTTACAGGGCTGCTGGGAAAAATTTCAGATGTTGACAATTTCACTGACGTGTGTCTGCAAAATGATTGCCAGTGTTCCCTTGTTCTCACTACACAAAAAGATACTTACATGAAAATTAAGTCTGTTTGGAGGGACCTGATTAACTCTTGCGTCCCTTATGAGGGAGTTGTGAGCTTGCCCCCCCTGCATGGAGAGGGAAGGGGAAAAATGAAATTCTTCCATATCTGATTCATATATTTATAATCTCCTGTTGCTGTTATTCAGAGGCCTAAAAATATATTGGATTCTGCTTCAAAAAGAAGATTGAATATGTTATTGTAGGAACAGTGTTTTTGGTAGTTTAGGCAGGAAAGCAGGTGTTGTATAAAAATGCCAAAATAAGTGTGGAGTCTTTTTTTGGCAGGCCTTCGAGACAAATAAATCTGCTTTATATACAGTCGAGTGCTGTTGTTTTTGTGGATTTTTTTCTTTTTTTTTCAATTCTGATAGAGGCTCAGCAATAAGCCTTAAGCACAGAATAAATTCTTTATCCTGTGTGATTTGTGTGTGTTTGTCTTTTAAATCTGTTTAACAAAGTAGTGCAACAAATTTGGGATTAGCAACATGCTAGTTAGCTTTGCTGGAGGAGATTGGGACAGAAAAATGGGGAAGTTCACGTTTTTTGCATTAGGTATGATGAGCTGATACAAAGATTAGCTGTATTGTGCATTTCTTTTCAAACAGTTCCTGACCTCATGGGTGCAAGGAAGTTGTGATCCAGCTGTAGCAGTATAAATTTGGCAAAGAAAATAAGCATGGGTTTTGTGCTGATTTGTATATTGGCAGAAAAATATTTTCAGCTCATAGACTTTCCTTTACTTCTCTCAAATTTAAAAATAATGTTGATTTAGTGCCAAGTGTCTGTTGTGACACATGCCCTTGTATTGTATTTTAGTGCTTTTTATTGTTTGTCGTACCTTTATTTTTCTCTCTGAATCCGCCCTGACACTTATGATGTGGAGAGCAGTTAATATCAGTAAATCAGATATTGCTTGCAAAAGTTTTTGATATATTATGAAATACAAATTTTAAATTTCAGTAACATGAGGTCTGGACTGGAAAATCTTAGTTTTAATCTAGGCTTATTTGGTTAGGCTCTGTTAAATCCACTCCTAAAAATACTCAAGCTTTTTTTTTATTATTACTATTATTTTCATTTTAGATCAAATCTCTTTGAACTGTGTAGACACGCACCTGTGCTCATTTTAATCCCTGTGTAGTTTTCATCAATTATCACAGCAGGCAAGAAGAAAATAAAATTGTAAAATGCTTTTGAAAAGTAAATACGTTCAACTTGGGGTTCAGGTTTCTGTTTAAATCAAACATCATCTGTATGCATGTTCTTAGACAAAGCTGGATAAGGGAGGGGCACAAAGAGCCTTTTTTGTTTCCATTGTGAAATATCTGTTTTGAAGTGCTCTGCTGTATGTTGAGTATAATATTGTTTGTGTTTGTATAATATGTTTGTGTTTGTAGAGGAAGGCTGTGTTGTGTGTGTATATGCTTTTTTTTTTTTTTTTTAAGCTGGAGAAAATCTAGGTCAAGAGATTTCATTCTTATTAATAACTTAAGGCTTAATTCAACAAAAGTTATCCTCCATGGCTCGAAAGCTTCCCCACCAGGGAAGTGCTGGTGGGGAAGGAGCCTGCTGCTTTCAAACATGGATGGGAAAATTTCCCTTTCCATCAAGGTATTAACATGTTCACCTTAAAATCATAGAGTCATTAGATTTGGAAAGACCTCTAAAATCATTGAGTCCAACCATTAACCTAACACTGCTAAATCTAGCACTAAACTGTGTCTCTGAGTCCATCACTTCCTTGGGCAGCCTGTTCCAATGCTTGACAGCTCTTTCAATGAAGAAATTTTTCTAAAATCCAGTCTAAACCTTCCTTCACACAAGTCACTTGTTACTTGGTAGAAGAAACTCTGGATGCACTCTAATGCGTTTCCTGCCCTGTGTATTTTTGATCACCATCATAAAAATTCACAGGAGCATGTTCTTTGTGAGTTTCTTAGGGTGGGGCCCCGCTTGAAGCTGGGGATCCTGGGCATTTCCCCTCTCCGCGTGTGCCTGCTCTTCAGTCCCATGCCATGGCCCCAGCCTTGTGGTGCTGCCTCACCCTCCTGACCCGTGTGCAACCACATTCCACCCAGAAGAAGTCATGTGGTATTGATATAATGAAATTTGGCCACAGGATTGGATTTTTTGTTTTCCTGAAAACACCTCTGTCAGCAAAATAAATAGATAGGCTTGGCAATTCTTGATTTAATTCATTGGGAGATACTAAAATGTGAAATCTCTTGCTTGGCCTTGGGCAGCTTTGCTGCTCCTCTTCCTCAGCAGCCACTGCCCTGTGTGTTTTGCTACAAAGCACCAGTAACTTGGCCCAGTGTTAAATATCTAAACTTGAAACACTGGGACAAGTGCTGTTAAATAAGGAAACTGGAATAATAAGGAAGTTCTTGGCTCTTCCAGCTACAGTAATCTACTCTATTACAGGTTTAAATAAACTTGGGGAAAATAGTTGTATTAAGCCTTTAATTTTACCTTAAGCTTCTGTGTCACTTTAGAACTGAAAGCAAAGGTAGTTAAATTAGGATAATTAATCATGTACATGAGGGCATGTAATGAATTTTCCATCAATTTGCAAGTTCTGTAAATCAAGATAAGAGTCTTCTCTTAAAAATGCTGTTTGTAATCTATGGATGCTCTACTTGACAAAAAAAAAAAAAAGGTTAAATTACAGGCCATCTGTGTTGGCATCTTGAAGTTGTTTAAATGTGAGGGTTTAGAACTCTGGTTTGTGTTTCCTTGTCTAGCAGTGTATCAAGGAGGGCAAACTTGAGGGAGAAAAGGTTATTATAATTAAAAAGTGTGAGTTCAGGACTCCTGTATCAACACTTTCCTTTTCTCATGTTCCTGCCTATCGCGGTTCGCTGGGGTAACAGGGACCGATTCCCACTCGAGTCAAGGGTGCAGAGTGAAAACATTTATTAACAG
>JAWWEW010000078.1:112701762-112756726 GCA_035583185.1 Anabacerthia variegaticeps
CTTCCCAGCAACATTATGCTGACAGCTGTATCCACTCAAGGAAAATTTCTTCTTCGTCGTCCTGGTGTTTTCCCACACCTGCCCAAGTGCTTGTGGATGTGGGAGAGTTTGGAAAGCCTATCTGCTGCTACAGAATCTGTCAAATTATACCTATCTGACCAGCACAATTTGAGTTTGTGCTGTCAGAAATCAAGAAATGTCTTTATCGCTTCCAGCGAAAGTCTTCCAATGTGTGGAGTTGCAGGTCCTAACTTCCCAAAGAGAGATGTGCAGAAGCTCTAGACATTATAATCAGCCCATGTGACTAATATAATTGCATCTTATTCATGAAAACTTCTGTAGATGTGAAGCAGACTTTGAAGCAAATCAGTTGCCACCCACACAGGACTAAATTATAACATCCTGATTAAATTGCTATGCAGTGTAAGTGCTAAAGTATTGTCAATACAAAAAGTGTTTGTTCCTAACAATTCTTTGAATGTTGAAAATCACTCAGAATTTCCTGGATTGAAATTTTAACTTGCATAGTCAGACTATTTGCGTGTAAAATCAGCAAAGATTATCAAGATCGTTAAAAACATAAAACACATGAGAGAATAATGCCAAGTGTCATGTGGGAATACCTATCAATTTCTGTTCACATCCTACATATTTTAATTTTCTGTTTAGTGACCAAACGGTGACTTTTGGTATACTATTTTTCCTTTAAAGTGTAATAAAATAATTCTCTTCTTGTTTATGCCAAGCAAACTGAAGCATATTCTGCTTCAGTTGCATTATACGAAACGCTTTCTCATTGGGGTCTGAGAAAACATGTTTCTGAAAATGTATCCCCTTTTTTATTATCATAGAATGGTGATAGAAGCCACATCCCTGGAAACACTAAAGGTCAGGTTGAAAGGAGCTCTGAGCAAACCTGATCTAGTTGAAGATGTCCCTGCTCACTGCAATGAGGTTGGACTAGATGGCCTTTAAAAGTCCCTTCCAGTGCAAACTGTTCTGTGATTCTGTGAGCATAACTGGAAATTGAAATGCATTGTTTGTACAGTATGTAAATGTAGAGCAGTAGAAATTATAGCACTGTAATAAAAATTAAGATAGCTCTGTAGATGTTGGATTTACTTTTAAAGTTTGTTCCTTCTGCTTGTAGTAATTCTGATACTTAATCTTGTATGTTACACAAGCACCTCTGTAGAGGCACTTATATTAAGCATATATTAAGCTTCAGAATGTGCAAATTCAATGTTTGGGGTTTAGTACTTGTTTGGGTGCCTATCTTTGTAGATAACTTGCACAGAATTTTCTGGAGGAACATCATGTCAACTTTTGCAAGGAAGAATGCCTTATCAACATTTTATTAATCTGGTGAATCATCAAAATGCACATCTTTAGGGATGTGTGAATGCCTCCAGTGAAAAATGCATATTTTTATACATAAAAATATTGCTTATGTTTTTGGAGATGTTTTTGTTACCCAAATGACCAGTATATATTCTTAGCTGTCGGATCTTTTGAAATTCTGAAGGTTAAGCAGTGTTAGTGGTTCATCTGCATAAAAAGAATTGTGAGGTGGTTTCAGAATGAGTGACAGGATAGGAAGGTCTCTCCGTTGCTCTTTTGCTTCTGAGTAGAAGAGAGTCCTTTTTTTTAAGGACTGATGATGTGCTACTGACTAGTTGGGAGTTCCTGTGCATCTTTTCATTTATGAGGGGTGCTTTGAAATAACAATCTACTTTGTGAATTCTGTTTTTGTTTTGAAAGGTTTTTCAAAAATACTGTCTGCTTTTCCCTTCTTCCCTGGCCTTGGTGATATTAAGTGAGGATAAGAGTTATCAAAGGAAGAGTGTGTATGTGGCGACTCATGGAAAAGCCCTATCAGCTGTCTGTGCCTTTTTGCCCTGCATCTTGTGACATGGTGCGACTGCTTGACATTTTTATTTAAAAGGTGTAAGAAAACTGTCAGTATTTTATGTTATGTTATGCTATGCTAAGTCATGTTTATGTCAGAACAGTGTGAGAATGTAGTCTCTTAAATTTTACTCCAGTTTTGACACTGGGCAGTCAAGTGGCCCAAATCAAGGTCAAACCCATGGAGGTACTCTGCAACTGTTGTCCCTTTCATATCCTACCATAAACACTCGATACAAGGTTGATAAGTGTTTATAAAAGTAGCAATAAGTGGCTGAGGCCTCAGAAAGGAAGTGTAAAGCCCTCTGATTCAGCCTGTTGATTTATAGTGAGCTTAGCAGTAGTGGTTGGTTTTGCTGCTTGCCCCTTGCCTGTTCGCCAGCTTCATGCTGCTTGGAGATGAGCAGGGTCCTGAATTTGCTTCTTCTGGGGTATGGAAGTGCCGAACCATTGCACTGAAATTCTGCGTAGAAATAATACACATTTCTGTTTAAATCTTTTAACCAATAAACATTTCTTATAATTAGCTGTAAACAAAGAAAAGTAAGCAGTCATGGCATCTTATTTATTTTTTACCTCTGTACAGAATTTCCTCAGATGGCCTGTTTCTAAGCTTCAGTAAATGAAGCTGTTTCCCTCTCTGCTTCTCAAAATTGTGGTGTGCAGCATGAAAAAGTTATTTTTAAATGCATCTTATGAAGGTAGACTTTTGCAGAGCTGGTATGTTACGCTTAATTCCTGCTTTTATAACCATCTGCTGAGTTGTCCTAAGCACTGAGCCCATGGCCTGGAGATGGGTTCCACTTCTTGTAGTCCAGAGAGGGAGGCTTTGGTAAGTCATCCCATTTCCGTGCTTCATTAGGCATGATGCAAGGACTCCTTTTGCAGCCTCATTAAAGTTAAATCACCGATATCCTATACCCAGCGCTCTTTTTCCCTGCAAGTGTGATACTGTTTTAGTGTTCCTATCCATGATGATAGTGAAGTCTTGACACAGGTCACTAAGGGAAGCATTAAAATCTTTGTGGTTTCTTGCAGCCCGATATTCATTATATTTGATAGACAACAGCCATGCTGTAATGTAGTTTATAGATAAAATTTTTAGTGTGTGTACTCTTAAGTGTTTAGACTTAAGCCTTCCTGAGTCCCCAGCTTGGTCAGTAGTGTGGGGTGCTAGAGAGCTCCCCTGCTTTAGGTCTGATGCAGACAAAACCTAGATATGAGAGCCAGGTCCCCAAGCTTGGCTGGTGACTGGGATTAGGACTGACTGCTGAAGCAGGCAGCACATCTGTGCCTGGCTGACATCTGTACACCCTTGTACTTGCCTTTTTTTCAGTGTTGATATGTTTTTATAAATACTTCGGTACTCACTGTCTTGTGATTTGCAAAGTAAGTTTTAGAAATAATCTCTGATTTATATCCTCTTTTTATGTTTGACCCTGTGGCCTGACCTTGAGTCAAAGCTTTGTATATCTTCTTATTCCCAGCAAAGTGAACTGTGGGGTTTTGTTTTGAAGCCCAACTGTAGACTTAGTATTTCCTGTCATGGGTAATGTATCTGTTTCATGTCTCTTATTACTAACATTTCATTTGTTGACTGAATTTAAATCAAAACTGAGTTCACCTGTTTGTATCTTTTCCTCCTCCAGCTGTAAAACATCCGAAGAGAAACAATTACAGTTGAATAATCAGGAACCAAGTTAGTCTTCCTGATTATACTGAGTTGTGAAGAGAGAACTGACAGTCTGGGTATGAAGCAGGGTAAGCAAGTGGCTGTCCTCAAACAAAAAGAGATTAAAATGAATTCTTGCTGCTTGGGGGTTTTAATAACTTGGTGATGAAAAGTCTTTAGTGGGAAACTTGCATGTGAAATTGTGGGCTGTACAGTCTTTCAGGCCAGAGGAAAATTTGTCTTTACGGCTGTATTGTCCATCTGTTTTGGTTGTGCTTAATGAATCAGTAAGTCAACGACTGTTGCCCTCAGCTGATTCTTCCTACTAGTTGTTTCTTATTTCTTCTGTAGTGCCTAACGGGTTTTTCGGTTTTGTTTGGGGGGGGGGGGGGGTTTGGTGTGGTTTTTTTTTTTTGGTTGTTTGGTTGTTTGTTTTTGTTGTTGTTGTTGGTTTTTTTGGTAGGGTGTTTTTTTTTTCATCCTCTGCATTTGCAAATGTCTTATTATTAATAATTTGTGCTTGTTCTAGTTCTCAGGCTTGTATTGTAAATTCAGTTCCTGTTAAGTTGGCCAGTGAGCAAACAAAGGTGACCTAAAACTCCTCCAAAATGTGTGTGTGGCTTGGTATTCATAATCATTTGGCACTTTCTTGCTTCCCGATTTCCGATGGATCTGAGCAGAGTGTCATAATGCCTCTAGTCATTCAGGTACTTTGGAGAGCCACTCTTGCAGTTCCCTGGCATCATTCCCTGGCAAAATTGTTTGGGCACGTTTTACTTCAGCATCTGTGTCCTGAAAACCTGAGACCTGTTTTGATCTGATCATTTAATGGGATTGGATTTCACTTTTATTGTTTCAAATGTGGGTCATTGTCCCTTGGTCACACCTAAGGGAGAATTAATGCATCTCACGTGGGGGTTCACTATCAGGATGGAAAGGTTAGGACTCTTATGTCTCTTGCACAGTTTGTCTTATGCAGATCTGCCAAGCTGATGGAAAGATCAGAGGCTACAAAAAATTTATAATCTGTGTAAAAATCCCACTTCTCCTACTGTGGCTGGATACACAACAAAAATAATCATGAGTCCAAATCTGTTGAATGCATTAGGGAACATTTGTGTGACTTTGATGTTGCAAAGAGTTTTGAAGGTGTCTGTGCGTTCCAGAGTATCATTCTTAAAATGATAATGATGTTATTGAAAGCCTGAGAAAGGTGTCACCCTTGTCGGGTCTAAAATCTGTCTCATACATAGTGTGGCTTATATTTCCATGCTTTTCATATGCTTAGTAGAGTTCCAAATCTATCCAGCAGATCAGTGTGACTGATTTTTGCAACGTTTCTTGTGAGAATGCAGGCAGGGTAGTGTAGCATACATGATTCCATCTTCAGCTGCATATAATTAAGTGCCCTCCTGTATATTTTCATCAATGTCTTGTCTAGATATTTCTCCCAAACAGAAGGCAAAGATGGTTGTAGCATATGGTTGCTTCTATTGTCTTTTCTAAAGTCAAACTAATTACTTAGCTTGCATCTTATGGACAACAAAGTGACTATCTCTCATGGGGACTATGAACAATGAATAAAGCTAAATTGCAAACTCAAAAGGAGGACAGATCACGATTTGGTTTACTTCTGGGGTTATACCCTGGCTGACCCTTTATGCTTGGGAAATACCTTCTTGAGATAGCGTATGTTGACATCTTCCCTGGATCACCAGGAATGACTCAGAGAGTACACTGTTTTTTTCAAAATTTGAAAATTAGCTATTTTAATGATGCCGTTTTTAGGAGCTTAATTGAATTTATTAAACTGATAGAAAAGTCACCAAAAACTCTTACAAGGGGTCTCTTATTTTGCCTTAGTTTCAGCTTTAATTCCCTATTTTATGATTGTCTATAATGTTTGTAGTAATAAGGCAGTGCAATATTTTTCTATTCCCTTTCATGGGGAAAACTTAAGAAATTGTTTCCTAGTCTTAATTACTTAAAATAAATCATGGTCCCAGGCCCTTTCTTAAGCCTGTCTTCTTTTGACACTTTGTGCACGTTTTGGCTGGGACAGAGTTAATTTTCTTTGCAGTAGCTGGTATTGGAGGCGTGTTTTGGATTTGTGCTGAAACCAGTGTTGATAATATGAGATGTTTTTCTTATTGTTGGGCAGTGCTTGCACAGTGTCAAGGCCTTTTCTGCATCTTAGACTACCTCACACTTGAATCATTATACTTGCTTTTTGTCATATACCTTGTTTTCCTTACCATTGGTGGCCTTTCTTCGAACTCTTAAGTTGGCTGTTGTCAACAAACCCCGGAATATTCACAAGTAAACAGGCTTTCTCCTTTCAAGTCCCTTGGCAAGAAATGTACATTCACAGAGACTGAAGAGGGTAGGAGATTGTACATTAGTATATAAACTCAGTTCATAAATTCCCAGTTGCAGTTTTTAGTTGGTACTCCTTGAACTGTGAAAGCTGTGCTTTCAGCTGGGGAGTACTTTCAATCAGCTGCTGCTTTTCAGTGGAGTTTCTTGAAGAAATGGTTTTCCACAGCAGTTGTGTTTATCCTGTTTGATAACAACCTGTCTTGGCAGACCTAATTCTGGTTGCTTTTTTGTTGCCATTAATTTGTTTGGCATCTAACTGTTGTTCCTCAGATGCACAGAGAGTGACAGGATGGAAATCCATCAGGTCCATCCGTGCTGCTGCTTTGTTCAAGTACTGTAATTTCTATGTCCTTCATTTCCCTCTAGGACAATTTCTTCCTCAAGAGACACACCATCTCTTGTTACTCATCTTTACAGTCCTGTTTTACCAGGCTGCCCTCTGATGCTTAAGCACTCTAATTTTTCTGTCATGACGTCTATACATATTTTCATTTATTTTTTTAACTCTAGAAAAACAAAACCCATCCTGCAGAACCAGGTGCCATACTGGCCAGGAGGCCTGGTTTTTTTTTTGTGTTCCTTTTTTTTCTATTTTATTTTCATAACTGATACAAACCTTAAATTAAACCCTTGGTCTTGGGGATTAGAAAAGAGAATATCTGAGAATGTGGGCAGAAAACTAATGAAGATAAACTGCATTTTGTCTCTTCTTGTAGATACTATTCTCAGACATGCATGCATACACACCAGCAAACAAAAATATTAGTGTGTTGGACTTGGTAATCTGCTTCTAATTGAAGCTTTGTCTCAGTATAATTAACATTTAGGAGATTAGTGCACGTTATGCTTCTGTAAATGTACTGTAATTTTCCCTGACAGTATATAGTGGCTGCGTAGCTGTGCTGATCAAGAGTTTCCTAGTGAGATACAGCTGCAATAATAGTGGTAGGGAAACCATGAGACTTTCAAAGGTGCTGCTGTTTTTCAGTTGATGTAACTCTTACTTGGGAAAATTAGTAGTATTTTCATCAAACTTTGTGATTAATAAGGCTTCTCTTAGTTTCTTATAACTGTTTTACTTTGCAATTAAATTTATTACTCGATCTGAGTTGGGGTGAATATTTTTAACAACGGTGTATAAAGTCAGAAAAGGTGAATGTTTTTCCATCTCAGAAGTAAACCCTCCAGTATTGAAGATACTTATGTATTTTTTAGGGAGCAAAAGTAATATAGAGTAATAATTAATGTAATGCTGTACAAAGTATGAACATATTAATACTGATTTTGGGAACTGCCCAACTTACGATTTTTCTGTATGTCTTCAGTTTGATTCCTCTATCTTTTCAGTGGCTTAATCCTGAATATGCAAACATATTACAGCTTAATTTTATTATTGTTGTTAGTGAAAGCAAATCTTTCTACAGGAGCAGAAATTGCTGGAATTAGTGGATAAGGCCCTTTCCTAACAAAACTCCACTAATTAATGTTTCTGAAAATTGTGTTCTCTAAGTTGACCTCACCTTTCAATTTATGTTTCATGTGAGCTTTTTTTTTTACCTGAAAGTTATAGAGATGTGAGAGTAATGAGTCTGTACCTCCTGCATGTGAAAATTTAGGTCTGTGTTAAACAGGTTGAATAGTTTTGGCACATTGGTGAATATTCACATTAGTGAATATTTCCTTGTTTCTAGTTATGTGTACTGCTGAGACCTTCCACCCCTCTTCTGCTTTGTCAAATAAATTTATTCTCTCACAGAGCTTTGGCTGAAGAGAGCATTCATCTCTCTTTTGACACAGAAAATATATCTTAGTTCTTAGAGTAGCTGGATTCTTCCAGTTTCTTCTATTTTCAGTTTCCTGACTTCAGTTTCTCCCCAGTGACAGCGATTAAGGTAACACCTTATCAAAGCATCAAGTTATCAAATGCTTAATTGTCTGCTGCTGTGCTTCCATATCAGCTTATTTCTTTGTAAAGAGATCCTACATTTTTAAGGACTTTAGTTTGGATTATGGAAACCTCATGGTAGACTTGAGTGAGGTTTGAAGGTTTAGATCAATGCCTCTGGGATTATTAGAATAAGAAGCGCATTCATTCATTCATCATTCATTCACAAATCCTTCTAAATTAGGTTTGGCTTCTCTTCCGTAAGATTCCATGTATTTTTGTAAGTATTAAAACTTTGATTTCATACTTAGCAGGAGAGTGAAAGAGAGGAAGAACATAGCAAGTGAGGATGAAAAGTCTTTTTAGAAAAAAAAGCCCAAAGACTTGTTGGTACTGGGCAGTGAAGCAGGAAACTACATGTGTCATAAAAGGCTCCAGCTTGTTGGATGAAGGCTGAAACTCAGGATGCAGTCTATAAATACAAAACAGTTTTGTAAAAATATTTCTAAAGTGGAGTTCTGAGAACTTTAAAGGTGGTGACTAATAACTGTGCAGCTACTGTAATATATATATTTGTGCAGATGCATGCACACACATACACCCCTACCATCTTTAAACATGAATAAATTCAACTCAGTGATAAGTATTTCCCATAGGAGACTGGGAAATAGGAGACTGCTAGCACCATATGTAAATTTGGAAGCTACAGACCATATTCTTTACAGATTCTAAACCAGCAACTTAGTGGAGAAACAAAGAGGAACGGACTCCAATTTCAACAGGCAGAAGGGAAGGAATTTGTGAAGCAGAATATTTACCTGCACAAAAGGTCACAGACTTCTTTTTCCACAATATTTTGTCACAAATTTTTCTTCTTAAGTGTTACATCTAGAAGCCTTCTGGAGATTTTTGGGGATGTCTTCTATCCTGACCAGTTGATAGCTGTTGAAATTGTCACTCAAATGGGAAATGAAAGTGTTTGTACTTGAACTTTCTCAAGCTGCTGGCCAAGAAACACAACTGGAACAGATTTACTAGCTGCAATTAATGACCACATTCACTTTTTTCCCCTCTGACTTGTCAAATGTGGACTTACAGGGATCTTAAACTATGAGCTGCTGCCGTCTTTTTGTTTGTGAAGTTGCTTTGGTTTTGAGACTGAAAGGAGTGTTGTTCAGAATTGCTGGTTAAAATACAGTAATTTTGACTATCAGAAAAATTTGTAGTAATACAAGAGTGCATTTCTGGTTGGTAATCTGTTGTTGTGTTTTGTTCTACTAAACAAGGCACGGTTAGAAAGCATCTATTTTTTTCTTACCATGTTCTTATATTGTTTTTTCTTTTACCAAATACCAGAATAACAATACTACAGCAGGCCTGTAATAAGAGTAGCTGTAATGCTGTGTCACTCTGAATATGTTTATGTCTTCATCTTGCTCTTGTTATCTCTTTTCTAATTTATAAGCATTTACGTGAAGATACCCATCTGTCTGAAATCCCCCCATTGTTGCTCATCTCTGCTGTACCACTGTTTCAAACGCAGCCAGTCTCCCAAGACAAGGCTTCATTCACCCACCCAACAAAAATGAACCATTTTCTTCAGTGTGCTAAATATCAAGACCCCAACTCAGTCAGGTCCCCAAAAGATTGGGCGTGAGGAAGCCCAGAGTAATTGATAGCTGACAAATAATGCTGCCCATTTGGTGTGTTAACTGCATGAGACAACTGCTTTCTTGAATTTGTGCTTAAACAGTTTCTGTATGTATTTTTGAGATTTTTGTTAAAGTAACCCTGTGTTTCATCACATGGTCTGTAACCTGATTGCAATTCTGTTCCTAGAGTGAATAGCTGATTAGAAAATTAAAATAATTTGAAACTGCTCAGAATTGTTTGCGTAAAAGAAGCTGCTGTGCCATCTGCTTGTGCCAGTAAGGGTGCTTGACCACATACTGTCAAATAAACCCAAACCCCAGAAATCTCATGTACCTAAATACTTTTCTGTATGATTAGAGCTGATACTACCTCAGATGGCGTTTTGAGAAAGAGAACATAAACTTAAATAGGGATTTAGGTCATGTCTTGTAACCTACTAAATTCTGTATGGCTGTTTTGCATGTGAAAAGCAGTGGTGAAACACATTCATTTCAGGAAGGCAGTCTTCTTGTTATCCTTTCCTTCTGGTGTTGGAATTTAAGGATTTTTATTTTTAATTTTTCTGAGCATAAGACAGTGTTCTGGAGTGGATATTTAACAAGGACTGCTTTGTCAGCTGAGGGGAGGTCATGTGCAGGGAGGTTAGGTGATTTGCAGGCTGTGCTTCTTGCTTGTAGTGGCACAGCACTCTGAGTTCCCTGAGAAGATGATGTGTCACATTTGTGTTCTTTGCTCTAAAGCATTTCCAAGGCACATCTCTGAGCAGTTTCAACATGGGGAAAATAATGACATGAGAGAAATTCAGAACTGATACCTGTAGGTCACATGTTAAAGTACAAAGCTTGGAGATTGTGGTGTTAGGACTGTCAATATAAACGCTAGAGACGATCTACAACTGACTGAATGCCTGTCCAATACTGCTACCTCTTTGCAACCTTTTGGTCTCCTAAAGAAGATGCAGGGTTCTGATTTCTGAAATTGATGTTGTTTAAGACAAGATTCAGCCTTTAAGGTCACTTGCTGTCCATTCTAAAACTGTGGCTTTGATGACACATGATGATGATGAAGCTAAATGTGTTCTCTGTTGCTGTGTTTCCAGGCATTGCTGCAGGGAGCCTCTGGATGTTCCAGGGTGAAGAGATCTGCCTTCATCTGGAGACCTCTGCTAAAGGTGAAGACCTCCTAACAGGCCAGACGGTCTTAGCAGGAGCTCAGAAATCATACATCAAGGTAAAATGATTCATTTGTCAAGTAAATTGAATTAGCTGATACAATTTTCAAAATAAGGATTTTTTTTTTTTCTTGCTAAATAAACACAAAAATATATCTCTGAGCTTTCTCCTTCTTTTGTGTGTATTGCTCCTTGCTACCTGGTACAAATGTTATAGTAGCAAATGTTGGAGGAGGGTGAGGGGGAGACAACATAATGCGTTGTAGGTTAGAGCCAGAAGTAATTCCTTATATTATTTGTAGAACAATATATCTGCAGTTCTTTGTTGACAAGGGAATAGCCTGTTTCTGAGCTCTACAGCATGCTGTTTTTAGAAACATATCCCATTTTAATTGCTGTATTCAGAGCTTGCTTTGGCCACAAAAATATGGAAACACTCTCTCGTATCTTCAGCAATGGGATAAGAATGTTTGCCTATGATGAATTTCTGTTTATGAGCACTGTAGTTATTTTTTAGTATAGTCATCCATAACCCATTTTGGTTGTAAAGGACAAATGCTGATGGAAGAGAAAGAAATGTGACCCCAAGAACTTTGTTGAACCTCTCAATGCTACAGTTCTAGGCACTTTGGGAGATTTGACTATGCTATGGTATTGTTAGCTTGCCAGGATTTTGAATGTAGTGATGATATATGCAGAATCTGTCCTTCATACTGACAAGATTAATTGAACTTTGTGTAGAGAGTTGGCTGACAAAAGTGAGTAGTAGTGGAAATGGTTTCTGCAGATTTCTTCGAGATTAAATGTAGGTACTTCTAAAGGTCTTCTCTATTTTTTAAAAATAGGTGTTTCAAGGTGTTAACTTCACTGTTGGAAAGCCTCTTAAATAATTATTTCTTGATTCGTCTGAGAAGAGTTGCAGATTTTTCTAGTTAATCCTTTATTGATCTTTCTAATTTAGACTGAAATTAGAGCTCTGAACAAGACCAAAGTTCATTGTCCTATCACCCCTAGAGTAAAATCAAAATCGGCAAAAGTTTTGCCATTATTACGGTGACCATTTCAACTCATGGCCTTCCCTCATGATCAGGGAGTAATGCCTGGGAGTCAGACCAGCAAGCACAGTTAGGCCCGCTCATGTCTTTGTTACACCATGCCCTTTCTCTCTGCTTCTCAGTTCTTTGATTTCAGCTGCAACTGTATTTCTCCAGTCCACTGGCAAGGTCATCTTGAACAACTGAGGACACTGTATTCAAACACTGACAGAATAGAAAAACTGATGATGATGATTAAACAGTGATTTCAAACTGAAGGAAAAAGCCAGAAATACATATCTCCGTAACGTTTGCTTTTGTTACATTTGCCTTAGGAGCTCATGAAACAATAGAAGTTGATATAACCATGCATTGAAAAAAATGCAGTATTTCTTCTGATAGTTGTTTAAATATTTATTTATTTTAGAAGTGCAGGTTTATGCATTGAGAGAGTAAAGACTTCCTGGAAAGTATTGTTATAATCCCATGGGGTGCATGGATGTATCTAAGTGGGGTGGTAGTGATTAGGTTTCATGTTCAACAGTGTTAGTGTACTGTCAGTCTCTGGTGAGGCACAACATCCAGGATTAAAATGCAGCCTTGAATGCTGTCACTGCTTCCAGCAAGGCAGTTGGTTCTGTGCCTTTCTGTCTCATTTCCCTTTGTTGGACTGGTTTGTTGCTAACCAGAAACACATGATATGAGACAGCCAAAAGTTCTGGTGAAAATCAAGAACACTTCATAGCTGTGAAGATTTTATATTTGCCCTAGATTCTTTTTTTTTTTTTCCCCAATCAATGCAGCTGTAACTGTTGTTGTAAATTATATGAATAATTGATCAAGGAGTTCTTGTTACCTCGAATAATGTTATGCTTATTGCTTCTCAGAACTATGCTGCTCTTTGTTGTACTACAGCATTGCTCATACCCTGCTCTGTGTGTGTGGTTTTTATTCCCTTAAAGTTTTCTTCTGCTCCCGACCCTTTGCTCTCCCCCTCTTCCCCCTTCCCTGCAAGAACATGTTGTTTCTGCTTCAGTGTATTCCATGATTTAACTGAAAAGCGGGGCCTTTTTTAATCAACAGCAGTGTATTAAAAAAACCCCTTCACAGCCCTGGGAACTGTGCAGTGCGTACATCTGTTTTCACATAAGCATGAATTGCTGGCTTTACAAACATGAAGCATGTCGTCCTTGCCACAGAGTTAGCTAAAGTGTTCCGTAACCTGAGACTCCATTTGAAATAAAAACAAAATTGTATAGCTTCTTTACCATACTAATGGAAAACATTTAATTTACTTCTTCAAGCCAACCAAAAGTATGACGCAATGCTGCTCCAGCAGATTTACAGTGCCTTTTCTTCCCTGGAAATCAATATAGCTTGGAGGTGCTGCTGTGGGAGCTGGCTAGTTGACTGCGATCCAGCTGCATTCAAATGTAAACTTCTGTACCGCAAACCAAAACTGGTGAATTTGATTTATTCAGGCATCACTCTGTCTTTGAGATATTATGGTGTTGGATTTTATTCTTTGCTTTATTGCCATTAATACCAGATTGGATTTCAAAATAGCAAGTTCAGTGATTTTCTGCATTTCCTGAATTAAAGTACTTAGGTCTGTCGTAGTGATATCAGCAAAAGCAGATCTATGTACATGGCCATGTGTGCCTTTCAGTGGAGTGTTTCTCACCCCCCCCTTGAAAACAAACAAAAAAAAGAACAACACTGAGAAACAGACCTTCATTCAATATGAGCATTAAGGGCTAGCATAATAATTTTCCACTTTGTAGAGAATAAGCTCTGAACATTAAATGCTCTTTGATTTTTCTCCTGCTAGAAGAGGTAAAATGTAACAGTGTTCTTTGGCTGAGTCCAAAAATAGTTTTTAAAATAGAACTTTGGAGTTTATTTAGTAAGTGAAGCCGACAGTGTAGATTTTCATAGTGCACAAACTTTTATGTCTTTGTTTCCTTTCTGATTCCTCCTACTTTATTTAAACTCTCTGCTACAAGAGGCTGTTGGTGTTTCTCTCCTTATTTTTTACCTTGATGGGATTTCAGCCTTGCTTAAGCATCTTACTTCTGGCATAAAATCTTTCCTAAATTAGCCCTTAGAGGGGGGTCCCTGATGCTGTTTTCTCCCCAGATGCTGTACTTCTTTGGGAAGTTCGTCACTGATGTTTGTCACTGTGTTCTGGTCATGTTTACTTCTACCAGAAGGAAAATCTTGACTTGATGCTTGCTTGCTAGCTCACCAGAAGTATATTTCATCTATTTTTAAAAAAAAGTTCTACTGCCATTTCTCATGTAACTTTGATCCAGTTTTTTTTTTTATCCTACGTCCATTTTTCTCTTTCATATACTTAACAATCTTATGGCAAGTAAACATCTTGAGAAGATGATGTAGATGAATGGAGGTCATTTTTGCAGGGATAGCTCGGGATGTTGTGGGTTAGCAAAGAGGCAGATAGGTAATTGGGTTGTATGGGAGTCTGAGGTTGGAGATTTTTTTGACTTTTTTATTTCCTTGAGATGATGGAGAAGGTAATAATAGAATTAAGAGGAGAAGCAATGTTGCTGATAGCTGCAGTATTTTCTTTGATAAGGCTACCATGTGAGACTTGAAAGGGAAGTATTTCGAATCCAAATTACAAATACTACTGATTTGGCTTATTTGGAGGAAAATCGTGAGCACAGAATTTTGTACCGAATGTCAGGGCAGTTTCAAACAATTTTTAATACAATTTTTTATATTTTTGAACTACTGAATAGTTTTACTCATAGTATAAACACTGATTTTTAAAGATGCATTGAATCTATATACTGCTACAAAAACTCTTTATTGGTAGTAGCGTGGGAGAACATACAGTGACCATGTGATTATAATGTTTTCTATAAACATAAGGACAGCTTCTAACTTAGACATAATAGAGATTTTTGCTATTAGATGTTGCTCAACAATTTTCCACAGCTGAAATTTATTTTTTGAAATGCTTCCTGAAGATTGGCAAAACATTTCACTTAATTGGGATGGCAAATCTGGATCTTTGGTCTCTGTACAGTCATAAATGTCTCCTTGGCTGCTATTTTGGAAATTATGTTGTGTGTCACAGAATATCAAATTACTGGATGTACTGCCCCAGAATACTCTTTCAAAGGAATGATGTTATAAGGAACAACACACAAATCTTTAGAATAATAGACGTATTTCCCCCTGCTCCTTCATTTTTTTGGTAAGATTTTTCATCATAAGATTCAACCCTTTCTACTCAGACCATCTATGTGAAACAGAACTGTAGTTAAATTCAACAAAGTGTCTGACACATTTTGGCAATATGTTCAGGCCATAAGTTTTCTGTTTGACTGTTCCAAAATTCTAGTTAGCATGAAAGGTCTGTCAGTTAGATTCCTTTTGCCATTTTCCCTATGCTAGCACTGGCAGTCCAGGCTAGAGTATGCCATAAAGACTTTTAAAGCTATACTTTGAATAAAGCTTACATTTACTACAGAATATTTGCTTTGCATGGTTACAGTATGAGCACTGTATTCCTGTGTAAACACTGTAATGAAGTTGTTAAGAAGAAAAGAAATGCTTATAGCATTTGCACTAAAGTTCATGGAGCATGAGATAGCTATGCTGAGGATGCTGGTACTTGGAAGGGATTAAAAAAAACCTCCTCAGAAATTAACAAAAATAACATTTTCAGACTAGCAAAACAGTATGCAAGTGATGAAGAAGAAAGACACTAATTATTATGTAGAGAATAACCTGATTTGAAATGCCACAGTGAAATCCACTTTGTGATCTGACCTTCCAAGAAATGAATTGAAAAGCAGGAAAAAGTACAGGGCATAACCTAAAAATGGTAGTCTGGAAGCTTCTTTAGGTATGTTGGGTCTTATTTTTGCCTAGCCTGAAATGTAGTTTTTCCTCTTGAGTCAAACCTGAATAAACTGTTGTGGGTGTTCACGTTGCCCTCATGGTTTCAGTTCTGCCGGACACAGCTATTGCTACTTTATTTTAAGAATTGCTCTTAGTTGGAGTTTGAGTCCTGCCGGAAACTGAATGTTGTCAGGAGGATGCAGTCCTGCTGTTAAGAAACTTAAATTTAAGATAAGGCTAATTCTATTGTGTGATTCTACTTTCAGAGGTAGTGCAGAAACTTGCCTTTCCTAGTTGCACCACCATACCACTGGCTACCTGCTTTATGGGATTTTTTTTTTTTTCTAAATTGCTGGCTTGATTAGAAATTAATATTCAAAATGTTTCACAGAGTTGTGGATGTCATTATACTGTGCCAGTTTTACAGACTTCCAGGAAACTAAACTGGCTCATTTTTGTTCTATGAGTCAAAGAAGGTGAGAGAAAATACATGTCTCTTTGGTTATGGCAAATTTAAGTTTCTTTTACGTGGGATGCTTATTTCATTTTAAATTTATTTATCAGTAGAGATAGAGTAAGGATTAGGATACTGAAAACCTGTGAGCTTTTGCTCAGATGATTTATAAGTTTCAGAAGCAGAAATCCTGCGCACATAATAAGAATTTTTGAATTGTCATTTTGGATTGATACGAACCAAACTTCATTATCCTGCTTCAGGAGGAGCTAGTATTGGCTATTAAAAAACCCCCCAAAACAAACAACTAAAATCAACCAAATTTAAGAATTCTCCTATGGATGTAGGAGGATAATTCACTCCCGATATTTGTTTTTAACTTGATCTTTTCTGTTTAGAGATATAACGGCAAACTGACTTCAGAATAAGGTTATCCTTGGTATAAACCAGCCCTAAGTGTCTTAAAACTTGCAGTAAGATAGATTTGTAGAGAGTTAAAGTATTAGAATGTATGTTCTTGAAATAAGTTGGTTTTGAAAAGGCACACTATTCAAACTCTCCTAAAAATTAGTAATCTTGTAAATAACTTAAGAAGTGGTTGCATGTCTGTAAGTAATTAGCAGTTGTCTCTTTTCCTTTCTTCTAAAGAATCTGAAACTGACCACATAGTTGTGGTAGGTTTTGACTCACAGAGAAGATCTAGATAAAGAGCAGAAACCTTTTGTTCTTCGATCAGCAGCTGACTCGCTGTGTGGCCTTGGGCATGTCCTCTTGACTTTCTTGCACCAGTTTACCATTGTAGCCACTGTTCTTGCTACCGCCATAAAGTTCTTTTGTAAGCCTTGTAATCAAAATACAATTGAAGCTGTTTATTTTTCTGAGTGTACTCAACTTCATTTGCTATGCAGTTCCTCATACGGCAATGTAAAGTGCAGGGGAATTATGCAGTTTAGTCCACAGAGAATTTGAACAAAATAAAACCACCTTATGCAACATGTATTACAGTAAAGTGGTTTTGAAGACAACACACAGTTTTATTTTAGGGGTACCAGGCTATACAAAGACTGCAAGCGGAGGATAAAGCTATTTGGGAATACTATGACTTAATATAAGAGTTAAAATAAGAGCGAAAGAAAAGATCTGCCCTAGAAGGAATACGTGGCAGGCTTAATTTGCCTGAGTCTTTAGCAGAGGTTTTCCACTTCTGTTTTCTGCCAAGTAAATGAAATTTATGGAGACAAGCTAAACTCCAAATGTTGGACGGTTAGTATCTTTTAACAAGGTTAATGTGGTGAAGCGAAATACTGATGATAATAATGAGCTGACATTTAACAGTGGACCAGCTGAGAGGTCCTTGTGTTCCTATGTAATGTGAAGATTGAGTGTCCTGTAAGCTTATTGTTTTGTGTTTTGTCCTTACTTCTGCATGCATGCCAGGGCATGCTCTGGAAAGAGGCATAAACTTCTTTTCCTTTTCTCTTTCACAAATATATTTATTTCCTGTCTAGAGCTGGAAAAGAGGAGCACAAGAGGGGTTTTGTTAAATACAGCAAAATCTAATTACAGCTTGATTTAAAGCCACATTTGCACAATGGCTGAGGAGTGAGTTCACTTCCACAAAAACAAACTTGTTGGCTTGCTACTGTGCATCTGGGAATGTGAAGATGCGTGTCCTGGAGAGCAACTGCCTCCCTCTGCTGGCACCAGCTTTTCTTATGCTGTGCTGCAGCTCTGCTACATGATGTAAAAATACCACTGTACTCCTATGCAAAGAACAGTGATGCATGAATGCATTAGTGTATACTCATCTTATTGATTGTGCTGCAGGTAATACATGCTACATTGTGTGTTACATGTGATAGGCTTGATGGCTCTTCTACAAGCTGTAGAAATATTGTTCCTCTAAATGAATGGTTGTTTCCTCCAATCTGTATTTTGAACATTTATGTCCCTAGTGATTCAAAGGAAAAATGTTAGTGAATAAACTACATTTTCTGGACCATATGGTTTTCACTCAGTGTGCACCTCTGAAAAGTGCAAGATCTCATTTTGATTGCTTGCTGAAGTAGTTCAAAACATAGTTTTCTTTCTCCAACTGGTTGAAATGTCCTGCTGTTTTTTTAACTCAGTTTCTCAGAGGAAAAGGTTGTGCATCTCTAGTTTACTGGAAGTTCATAATTTTTAGTATATTTTTCTCTTCCAGGGATATCTTTTGCTTGAGAACCCCATCACAGGTGGTTTCATAACAGCAGCTCATAACTGAGACTATGGTCTTTAGTCTGTTCTTGTTTCCAGCTGATGATTACCATGTTTAGCAGAGTTTTTGTTACTGAGCTTGCACTTTATGCTGCTACTACTCTTTCCATTTCTGCTACTCTAGTTCATAAGAATTATGAGATTAAATGTATACATTGCCACTATCTAGAAAAATCAGGCTAAGTGAAGGTAGAAGGTGGCTGGTGGAAAGACTGAGGTTGCTGTGCTGCTCAGCAGCACTGCTGAGCCCTATTTGGAAGCTGCTTCATGAAGAGATATGTGTTAAAGAAAGCCTGAGGCATGTGGGTTAGTGTACCTGGGAAATCTTGGGGGAGGAAGGAGCAGATCACTGTAAGTTTGAGAAGTATCACAGAAATGAAGGAGGAACAACAAATATTGCTCAGAGAAAGCGTTGCAGGCACACTGGTGGACAGGCAAAAGTGGAGAGAGAGAGCCTGTTGTGGACAGCATGTGGCTGTAAAGCAGCTGAGGGAGATACTGCTCTCTGAGCTGTGACTTTGAAGTCTAGTTAGTGTTGCAAAAAGGCCAGAAAATAAGAGGAATACGTGTCTGTGGAATGCTTGTGAGAGAAGTGGTGAGACGAGAGTCTGGCAGGGTATTTCTGACAGTGAGTGGGCCAGCAAGTAAAGAAATGTAAAGTTAGAAGAGGAAGAAAGGAGAAGGGACAAGATCTTGCAGAGATGAATTATTCTTTCACTGCTAGAGCGATCTCCTAATATTTTGTCCTCATTTCACACTTCTCAGAGAATTTCAGACCCAGATATATTATTGTGGTATTGGTGAACTATATCTAAAGCTGATGATGGGGGAAAAAGAAGACCACAGGTCTTGCTGTGATATTGAGAGAGGTCAGTGAATGACAATACACCTCTATGTATAGCTGTATACAATTGCACTCCAAGGACTACAAGAAAGTCTCTTTGCCAAGAAGTTGTACCTAGGGAACCATCATTCTTCAGTCTTAGACGTCTATTCAGTTTACACAAGTTTTTGAAAACATCACTTCACCATTTCGTGCTGCTTCTTCAGATATTTCCGGGCTTTAGTTAGGTCCTTGCTGGAGTTCCTGCATTTTCTCAGAGAATTAGTCAAGTGAAAGTCATCAGCTACAGAAGGAGAAATAAATTGTCTTTTCCAGCACTTTTTTACCTGCACTATATGTGGCCTTCAAACCCTAAAGTGCCCCAAACTCCTACGAGTGTGGTCTTAGCCTTTTCCATCATGAAATGTCAAAGTTCTGATAGTAAAAGGAAGATGAGCATTCATTGAGATAAAAAAGCAGCCAGGTCCCACCTTTCAGTAGTCCCCTCCAAGCCAATACAGTGAAGAAGATGCTGAAGGGAAGAAGAATCTTTGACCATGTATGTGAGTGTCCAGAGATCAGAGTTAATGTTTTGTGTGTCTGGCCACTGGAGAGGAGAGATGCAGTCACACTGGAGTACAGTGTCCAGTGAAGTACTCATTGTCACAACCTTGTGGTCCCTGTCTGGAATTGTCCTTTGTCTCCCAGGTGCTCTGGGCACTTACTGGTGGAAGCCACACAGACATACTGCATCCTCCCATGTCAACTGGAATTTGTGCAGTCAGTTTCTTTAGAAGAGGCACCTTGAGGGACAGAGGTGTGTGGATTGCCTCATCTTTTTTTTCTGATTATTTTTTATAGTTAAACCCTTTAAAACACAAACAACAAAACAACAACCAACAGTTTGATAAGCTCCGAGCTAGTAGTCAATGTTGACATGCAGAAATGACTCAGTATGAGTTGCAGGCTTTGTTCTTTTGGAAGCTTTTCTTTCAGCTGTGACAATCGTAAAGTTTATTCTCCTAGGAGATGCACAGATACTCCACCCCCACCCCTAATAATTAAACAAAGTAGGTGTTCCTGCTGTTTCTTTGGTGGATGCATTTTCAAAGACGATGACATTTTCAGATACATGAATTGCCAGATGTACGCTGTCAAAATACTAGGTATGTCATTTTACTGCTTCCCTGAACGAGCCATAAAACTTAAAACCAACAAAGTTCTCAACTTTGTAAAATTTTTAAAAGGAAGATTAACGTAAATTTATGAAGAAGAACATTCCAAAAACATCTAATATAGGAGAGATTATTTTTCTCTGTTCTGATTTACCTTGAATGTTCTCTCCATTGTAAAGAAATTCAGCTCCTGTGGTCAGTCTAATTTTTGCTTAATGCAAAGGTCTTTGGGCCCTGCCCAAGTGAGAAAGTTTAGAGTTAAGACATTTGGTGGGATAACCCTCCTGTTGCATCTACTAGATACGGTTGCATAAGGGACTTGATGTACAAAATGGGGCCAGTAGGTCACATTAATCAATTGACTGCTAATCTCAAGTATTAAATGCCTACTGTGGATTTTTCACTTAACCCTGGTTAGCACTGACCAGTAGCGATATGGGGCACCGAGCTATTCAGAAGGCAGTGGCTGCATGTTTTCTACACCAAGAAGAGCTCTTTGTGGAGGGAGGCAGCTCTCTTTATGTGCATCATGGTGAGCCTCAAGTGAACTTTCAGTGGAGGACTTCAGTCCATTGCCAGTTCTGGAGTTGTCTTCCAGTTTACCAGAAGCTGCATCATGCCACCAAATCTAGCTCTTCAAGGTAGCCCTTATTCTTCCATAAGGGTAGCTAATGTCATGGTGGGTGATCCAGCCTCACCTGTTATGCAATAAAATTAAATGCTTCCATTCAGGCCTGTTTCTTCGAAGGTGTGTTGAATGAAAAGAATCCCTATTTAATTTTTCTAGAGGAATTAGTACGAGGCTCTTCATGAAGTCTGAGGCGTACAAAGAATAGAAAATAATTTCTCAGTGTACTCTTTGATAGCTGATTCTATTTTTTCACTATTGTCCCTGAATCCTCCTATAAAAGCACCATGGAATGAGAAGAACTTGTTACTCCCAAAAATTAGCAAGCTTCTTAATAATAGAGTTCTTAATTAACTTAAGTATAAATACTTGTGCTCAATAAGTGCACAATCTGCAACCTAAATTAGCCTTCTCTGATATGTATGTGTTGACATCTTTAAAAAAGTTTTCTGATCTGTGAAGTATTTAGAGACATGTTTCTGCATAGATCTGTTTAATATTGTTTAACAAAAAAAAATTAAAAATCACGTTGTCTATTTTATTGCTGCCTTCTGTTTCAGCTGCAATTTGTAATCTAAACTAGATTAGGTGCTCTAAACTTTCAGAGGAGTGAAGTATTTTCTCATGTGTCATATAAACAGTATTTGATCAGAAGCACTCTATAGTGAACTACTCAAGTAAAGAAAGACTGAGATACATGACCTCAGCCAAAAATCAGTAATTTCAGTATGATTTAAGTTGTCTTTATCTGGAATTGTTTGGCATTAGAATGTAATCAGTCCAGTTTTCAAGCTTGATATATTTGCATCAGTTCTAAATGAATTTTTCTGTTGCCTGTGGATTATTTCAGTAAGGTTTTGTCTTATGTAGAGCTTTCTATTTGTCATCTGTTTTTTCTTTCTGAGTTCTACTCTCAAGAACAGGTTCAAAGAAGTGAATAAATCTATATACACCAAGTTTACTTTGTGACTGTTTCAAGTTACATCTTAATAACTTCCACAGGAACATCTTCTTTTGCAATGCTCATTCACTTGAGTTTTCACTGTGATAGGCAGCCTGTAATGAAAATGTTGACTCACCTGAATATCTTTGTTTTCTTTATTCTGTAAGCCAGATTGCAAGATAATTTTAAGTTACAAGTATTAGATCACATTTCCTTGAATGATTGCTCATGATTATACAAAGTTGCTGCACTCACCTCCTTCAGTCACAGTCAACATTTTAAATATCAGTATTAAGGGAAGCAGGAGAAGGTGTTTATATAGAGTCTTAATGATGATAGATCCGTATCTTTTTAACTTAATATTTTGAGTCTCTTCAAATTAATGGTACTCCTTGTGTTAAAAGAACTTTGTATAAAGAACAAAATGATTCATCTTGTAACATAAAATACAGGTAATCTTGGAAGGAGAGGGGAAAAAAGGATCTGTGAGATGTAGCCTAGATACACACATAAAGTAGTCTTCTATTCTTTTATAGATTGCACACCAGCAGCCTTTAATTTTTGAATGCTTTAATTCTAGTGCAAGTACTGAAATGACTCACCAGTTATCTAAAGCATCAGGTAACTATACCTATATTTAGCTTTGTTCTATCTTCTTATCCTTGTTTCTAGCTTCATTTTCTCAGTGGTAAGCTACAGGGAGTTTTAATTAATGTTTAGAAGAACAAAACTCCAAAACAATGTGGAAAGTGTTCCCAAGTGTTCTCATGAATACAGCCTCTGCAGGCTTTTTCTTGGGATGGTCAAGGCATATGGAGGATAAGTTCTCTGTCTTCTCTCACAGTACCTTCAAACACAACGTACTTAACTCCACCTGCCAACAGGCTACACTTTTCAGTTGGAGGTGATACTGTTTTTAAGAAGAAATGCCTTCTCTCTGCTACCTCCAGTGGTGCCTTCATTTTGGTGGCTGGTCTTTGCCAAGGCATGACCCTGGCCTTCACTGCATTCCTTCTTCACCAAGGAACTGCTATGTGCCAGAGACTGCAGTATGTAACCACTGGTGGGGGTGTCTGCCTTTTTAGCTCACTTTATCAAAGTGCTGAATTGCAGGGGTTCAGACAAGAAATCAATACTGTTTTTCCATCTGACTGCCTTGAAGACCATGTAAATTAAATCTATCTATCTGTAAAAAAGAGTTATGTCCACACTGCAAGAAATGTAGTTGGCAAGTATGAGCTGCTGCTTGTGTTGCTGCTGGGAAGGATCCTGCCTGGAAAATTTTGTTTTCAAAGTAGTTACGGGTGAGTTCCCCTGAGATTTGTAGCAGTGAGATGCAAATAACGTATACAACAATGACAATTTTACTGTTTTCCTCACAAGGTTTGTGCATCTGCCTCCAGCAGGCTTTGAAAGCTGATGAGGTGAGTGAAGATGTACTGCCACCTGGGAGGCATCTTTTGTTTTCTGGAGTTCTCTGCCTATTCATACCTGTTAGGTGTAGATTTTGTTGCCTCTTTCTTTTAGACACATGCTTTTTTAATTTCCCTTTGGTTTTATTCTGTTTGGGCTTTTCTTTGACATAGCAATGTTCTCAGGTACAGACATGCATCTCCTTTGCTGTCAGCAGCTTCTACAGTATTTAGCTTTATTTTTTTAATCTCCAGGTCATCTCACATATCCCCAGTTAGTTTAGTTTGGTACTCTTTCCTCCTATGTTTTTATTTACTTGACGAAGTTATCTGTAAGTTCTGCCAAATATTAACTCAGACTCAGATGCAGTAAGGCTGGAGGGATGCCATGACCTGGGAAACGTGAGATATTCTTGTGTATGATATAATTGGGAAGACCTTAAGGAGCCTCTGGTTTTACTCCAAATTTCTTCTTTCACTACCGTTAGGAGTTGAAATAATATGTATGCAGACACGTAAAAAAATGATGTGACTACTGCAAAACATGAAAGATAATTTTCAAACTTTTCCTTTATGTACTCTTAGATCTGTGAAAGTCAATTTAAATCCCATGTTCTGAATCAACACAGATTTCTGAACATAGTTCTTTGCTGTAACTTATAAAGTAGAATTTTAAAAAAAGAAATCATAGATCTAATTTGAATTTTGGTCTCATTTAATTGATGTGATGCAAAACAATAGTAGAAGATACTTTTACCTGATGTAGTATACAAGTTAGCACAAGACATTATTGTATTCCAAGTACTCAAAGAGAAGATGAGCCTTCTAAATTCTTCCCAACATCAATATTTCAAAGCTGTTTCAGTTTGTTTTAAATGAAACAGATACAGAATTACATAAATGGGGAAGTTGTAAGTACTCAGAACAGTTTGAGAACTTTAAGTGAGATAAATGGTTGGATGCTGGGGGTTAGACATGCACATGCTGCACCCTCTATGCTGAACTGATCAGTGTGTTATTTACTTTGCTTCCCCTCAGTCCTTCCAAATAGGAATATTTATGGTAGTGGGTGGGATATGGTGGGATCGCCTGCAGCAGTCCAACTGAATATAGAAATTATGACATTTTCCAAGTTATGCAGTTTTTCATAGTTATGCTGTTTCTATTATACAAATAATACATACAGTGAACTCAGTGTTAAACACTTAGGCAATTTTGAAACTTGCTCATGTTTCCCTTCTTTAGCAGCCCTTTTTCTGTGGTAATGCTGCTTATGTTTTGACTACAGACTGTTGGAATTTGCTTTGAAAATACCAGTGTCTGTTTTATTTGCAGATTAGTTTTGGAGCAGCTTTTCCCTTAGATTCTGATTAAGGCAGATGTTTCGCAAGCACAGAGAGACTTTCTTGGTTCAGATTGGTAAGCACTGGATTACTATAGAACATGCAGGAGCTACACATTTGACACTGACTGAAGGGTTCAGTTCTGACTTCACTTAATTTTGAGTTGCTCACCTTTTGACCCTATTTTCCCACGTTCATACCTAGTTTCTGTAGGGACAAAAAGGATTACTGTTGTGCTGTCAAGGTTATGTAGTATGGGATTACTAACTTGCCTTTTCATCTCTGACATGTTTGGAAGACTCACTGCTGAGACATCACCCACTTGATGTAGTGGGAAACCAATGATCTTAAAAATGTACTGTCCTTTACTGGGTACATTATTAGAAAAGCTGAGGTATACTTGCTGTATATTGGTGTTCACAAACTGTATTTGAGTTTGCAGTGAAGACTAGGTTCAGATCTGTAACCACTATCCTGCGTTATTACTAATCTTATGTTGATATAAGTTCTTGATAAAATAATAAGTACCCACTAAAATGATGTGTGTGTAAGCAGTATTGAATTACTGTGCCTGTGGGACAAAGGTTATTATGTACTTGCATTATGTTTAATTTAAAACTGAAAATTCTGATGCTTGTGTTTTTAGAAAGCTGTTCAGGAAGTGCTGTGGAGTTGCAGCTGAGACAAAGGTCTGAAAGGTTCCATCTAGCCTGGGCACTTCATGAGAATGGCCACCTGAAGAAATTCTGGTTATTGACAGCAGTATTATTACAAGAGGTGACTTATGTGAGACTACTATGCCATGCAGACATGTACTGGGGAGAAATAGGGCAACTTTGTTTTTGTCCCCAGGCCTAGGAAATGAAGATGAACAAAATGCGTGCTGCGTTGCCCGAGAAAGGTTTGAGAAAGCAGGTCAGGAAGTAATTTGTCCCCGGAACATGACCGAGTTCCCCTGCTGCATGTTTCCCATCTTCTTCAGACCACTCCTCGGCTTTCATTCTAGTTTTGGTAGGATCATCACTCTCCCCCCCACCTTAGTGCAGAGAGGGGAGTGTCTGATCAAATGTTCAGAAAAGGGTGGAGAACAAGGAGTGGGAGTCTCCGGGCTTGAGGGGTGAGTAAATCTGTTCCCATTTATGCTAATCTTTCATAACCCTTGTTATGTGACTTGTGTGCTCATTTTGCGTTAGAGGACTGGACAAAAACAACAAGCAGTTCTTGGAAGAAGGGTCTGGAATCTTATCAGCTCTGCAAAATTTAGCTTGCTAGGTCTCTTGCCTGAGATGCAAATATGCTCTTCTTTAGGAACATTATATTGAATAAGAGTCCTGATGACTCTTTCATAAAAGGGCTTTTGGCTTTCTCTATTAAATAATTAAGCCTCTCTTCCTGGAGAGGCTTTTCATCTGTGCCAGCAAAATGCTTCTGGTTTCTTGTAAGAAGACCGTGAGACTGGGTTCCGGTATGGCAAGTCCCAGTTGCTGGTTTTATATGGACACAATTTCTAGTCATATAATTACAATCTTTCTAAGATTAAAATCTAAATTTATTTTACTTTTGGCTGAAAGGGCTTGACATTTAGTAGACTGTCTTCAAACTTGTTAGCCTTGATTTCTGTGGTAACCAAAGCCATTGCATTCAAAGCTAGTTTTCTTCTGGGATTCATTGTGCTGAGTATCTTCAGTTCTGGTGTAAAGTAATAAGATCTGAGAGTTTCTCTGAAACCCTGAATTATGGGTGTGGACTGGAGACTTGAAGTCTCAAAGGTTTTGCAGTCTCTGAGCTCCCAGAGAGCTGGCTGGCAGTGGGGAGTGTTTTGTGCAAGTGCCTTTATGCATTAGCATCTGCAAGAACCACTTCACGTTCCAACAGTCGCACCTTGAATTGCTTTCTAGTTACATCTTGCAGCTTAACATAAACACCTTCTTGCATAGAGAGATGTAAGAGAGTGGAAAACCATGTTTGAAGAATAAAAACACAATGGGGTTTAGAGAGCTTGATGGGTCTTCATTCTCATCATGCAACATCAAAGAAAACCTCGAAGCTGCACTTTATACTCAGAATTGGAAATAACATTCTTAATTACAGAAGTAAGTCTGACAGAGTTTTTCCTTCAAAGGGAGGAATGCTACATTTCATCCTTCAGCCTTTGCACTCTTTGCAGCATAGCTTTTTTAAAAAAAAATATACCTGTCCTTTAATGGAAGACTTGTATTTAAAGTTTTCCTAGGCCACTCTTATTGATATCTCAGTTAGGTATACTCAGCATCAGATTGTGTCACCCATTTCACTAAGGTGGTCATAAATTAAAATGATACTAAATAGAGTAGAAGAAAATGGCAGCAGTGGTGAGGAAGATTAACAATGTGGAGGTGGTGGAAGTATACGTTTTATATCGCAAACCCTTTTTTCTGCTCTTCCACTGAGGGAAATCTGTACTTGTCTGCCAGCTTTCTGGCTTAAGTGATGCTCTCGGGGTCACTATTTTCCACCACAGCAAGTATAAAAAATGTGTCTCCGCTTATGAAGTCCTTTTTATGGTTTGTTCCAATGGAGTTTTAACCCTCCATGTCCTTGTCAGCAGTTGAATTTTGCCACCATTATACCTTGTGTTAGGATTTCAGCATTTTACATCAGTCATGTTTTGGCTTTTTTTAAATTTCATTCTCTTTTTAAACCTGTTTGTTATGGTCTGCAAATGTGTCTTTCTCACTTGACTGGTTGGAAGCAAAGGCTGTTTTTTCTATAATATGTTTTACAGTCTTTGACTTGGTAGGGTCATGATCATTGATTTTGTGTGAGTCAGTCATGCGTTATATGGGGTCCTTGTCCTGGATGTGCTATTTAAGGCTATTTCTGTTCTTACCGTAAACTGTGGTCCCTTTCTGTGGTTCTTCAACTTTGTGGCTATATAACTGGTCAGCCACAGGCCATGAAATGGTGTTAGAAGGCACACATTTTGGTCTTGAGACAGTATCCGTTGTGCTGACAGGTGCATTGCCTTCTGAAATGGACAGCTGATACTGCATGTCTGCTAGTAGCTGTGAGGAAAGGAAGTGGAGGGAAAATAAGTAGGGTGGAAAGACAAGAGGGCACAAAGCAAATTTGTATAGTTTGAGGTGATCGCTGAAACATGGTATAGGGGTGGAAGAAAACATTGCACTGAAGGAAAAATAGAAGGAACTTGGGGAGAAATGGAATGTCTCAACATTGGTATGGAGATGTGTTAGAGTGGTGTGTGAAGGGAAGCGGGTTTCAGGGCGATGTGAAGTCTTTAAAATGACCTTTTGTTTGGGATTTGCGTGTTAGGACAGGTACCAAGAGAATAATACTGTGTTCTTATGCGTTTGGTTTTGTGGCCAAAGTGCAAGTGCTCAGCATAGTAAACCTCTTGAAGGCTTCATTTAAGATCCTTCTCTGCCACACCTGTCAGTGGTGGGATGAAACACACCTCACAGACAGCTTAACTGCTCTTCCCTTGGTTTTTCAAGGTGGCAGTGACAGACCAGTGTCATCATTTCAGTCAGTTTGGTGTTCAGTGAATATCCTGCCAATGTGTGGGTCTGTGGAAGTGAGGGATATGAGCATGGGGGGGTGGGTTGTTTGCTTTTTTATGATTCTGAGATAAAAGTGAATATGAATGCTATAAAAAGTAGTCTGTAGGAATCAATCTTAGTGTCATCCTGCAGTGAATCTCTGGCATTCATATAGAGACCTCTCTGCCTGTTATTAAGCATCCCGAGGAGTTCTGTCTGGGGCATTTAGGGATATAATGAGCATATTTAAAAAAAAAAAGCCTGAAGTTCCAGATTAGCTGTCCAACTTCAAAACGTGATTGATAGCATTGACATATACCCACACATGGACAGGTAGCTGCTTGCTTACCAGTCAAAATTGGGATCAATCCAAGAAATGTTCCTGTGCGCCACAAAATGAAAATAGGTTTGTTCATGCTGAGTGCGAACCTTGAGGCCTGGCATTTGTGACTTCCAGAGAAAAGTTTATATAACAAGCACCTTTTCCTCCATGAATGATGATGGGTCTAGTGATGAGTTTAACACCAACTAGGAGACTTCCTAAACACGACCAAGTACTTCCTAGGAAAGGAAAGAGCCCAGCAAATAGCCATTGTGAAATCAAAGGTAGCTTTCAAAAGAAAAAGAAAACAGCACTAGCAAGGAAAATTTCTTTGGCAAGGAAAATTGAAATGTAGAAAAATCTGTGGAAAATTGTCCACTCATCTTTTAACTTGTGTAAATGTCAGAAGTACCATTCAAAAACCTTAAGACTGTTGTTGTTATGAATACATAACAATGGGATGGTTTAGCTTATTTCTAGAAGTCTAATGAATGCACCAAACCAAGTAAAATATTCATTAGAGTAATTGGTTCAGTTCAACCTCTCAAGGCTACAGCTTGGAAATATACACACTATTGCCTTTAGAAATGCAGCATGTTGATTCACCAGCCTTTTTGCTCAACTCATTTTCATTCCATATGTTTACTGTATTTTGAAAAATCTAATTAAGTAACTGAGCTAGCAGTTTGTAAGGAATATTTGGTGTATTTTAAGTCAAAAGCTAAGTGGTATCCACAGTGAAACCTGTTTAATTGCAAGACACATAAAGAAATTTTTAAAATATTCTTGTAGTGAAATCATGGGATATGTAAGTACCTACACAAGTGATCATAACATAGTAAAAAGTTATGTGTTTCCAAAATAGTCATCTGTTTGTTAGCTTGTTTAGATATGCCGAAATGAAGTGTAAAATTCATTAATGTGCTAGCTAGGCTGTTTTTACTGTCAGATGCTGGTTTCAGTGTCATATGATGAATTTCTCATACCCGCATAGGTTTTCCTCCCTCCTCCCCTCTGTGATGGGGATCTGCCTCAGACCATATGGGTTTGGAAAATTTTAATTGAAATTCTTCTGTCAAGGAACAGGACTAGAGAAAGCCTAACTTGCTTATAATTTCTAAAAATGTTGTAGTCACCTTCTGTTTCTCCTCCTGCAGAGGAGCAGGAACTTGAAGCTTAGCACAGGAGGGTAACTTGTGCCAGGGACAGGCTTTTGCTTTCTATGAAAGTCTGCCGAATATTAGCCAATTTGTGTACCTTTCACAATTTGTTCATTTCCAACAGAGACTTGCTGGAGTCTCTTGTGCCTGTGTCCTCATGAAACCTGCGTTAGCTCTCTGGGACCTGAGGAGTGTCTTGTGATTGTGTCCTTATGAAACCTCTCTTGGCTTCTCCTGCTGGCACACCTATACATGGCTGTATCCTGTCACCGGTCCAGGTGCTCGTGTGCTGTCACCATGGGTAGCAGGGCAGGCTGGTGGAGCTCTGCATTGTTCTTAATTGGAGTTTTAGCTGTCTGCCATTGCCAAGTGTGGGCTCTTTTGAATGACCACTGGCTCCAAACATTAGCCCTGCTCTGCAGTTCCCCAAAGCTTCCTTTCCTTACCCAGCATATCGTTGCAATGGTTAAAAACAAGTGTTAAAATTGAGATAGATATTGGGACTCTTCTGACTGACCTGCTTAGCTTAAGCACGGAGGTTTAGTGAATATTGATTGTGTTACTGAGACAAGTAGGTGTTCCTTGAAAATCAGCTTCGTAGCTGTTGATGGATCCTTCAACTACAGTTGCTACCACGAGGTTTTAAAAAAGAAAGCAACTCCTAGAATAAACATCCTGCTGGCTGCAATGGTGTGTTGAGAGTCTGCTGCCAGGGCAGCCCTTGCTGGGCACGTGGGCTGTACGTGCCCTTGGAGCCAGCAGCTCTGTGGGGAGGAGGCAGGAGGCTGGCTGCTGTGGAGTGGTACTGAACTGAACAGGATGAAGCAGCGAGGGCTTGGGGAGCTGCTGGGCAAAGGCAGGGGACATGTAGGCTTAGCAACTTGCATGGGAGGGAGCCAAAACTGATAGTCCTTTAGCAGCTGAAGCCCATTTAATTCCTGTTTGAAGTTTTCTTGGTTATTTTTTCACCTGTTATGTGTGCCTTGGTAGTTTGTGAATATGCATTAGATCAGGAGAATTATTTAAGTCTCTTTGATTTTGGTTTTTTGTTTGTGTTTGTGTGTCTTTTCCTTTGCTTGGTGAACTTGAGCACTCCCAATAGCTGGATCAGAGGACTAGATTAAAGACTATTATTGATCTTATTCCTGTGTTGCTACCTGTGGCAAAATGTTAGAAAAACACCACTGAGTCTGATCATCAAATGATTGTGTGTCTTGTTTCCATATGTCTCTTGAACACTTTAACCGCCTCCCCTGCCTTTCTTCATTAAATACATAGTTTCTTGTTTTCAAGGAGTATGGCTGAGAAACTCAGAATATTCCAGTATTTGAAAAAAGCACAGTTTATAAAAATTGATGAGGTCCTTAGATGATGTAATTGAAAAAGAAGATTTACTAAAACAGCCTTCTCCATTTACTGCAATACAAAACAATGTTGACTGGACATTGAATCAAGGAGAAAATGTCACTATTCCTGTGTTTCTTTTTTATTTCTAGCCTTATATAGCTTTGAGAATGTTTTTCTTACAGAGATGAAATCTACTTCTAGCAGTGACTCTTTCTGAGCAACTTTTACTGGCAGATTAAGAAAGCTCTGACATAGCTATTTACATATTGTCAGTAAATACAGTCTTGCACTGTTACCACATTAAATTCTTGTTCCATTAGTAGAATTTTATGTAGTAGAAAATGTAATTTTTGTACTGAAGTAAGTACAATAGATAAAAATATTTATAGGCAACCTTTAATATCATGCACTTGGTCTGTGCCTGATACTGTATGGTGCTGCTGATAAGAGTAAAGAATTAGGAAAATGGCAATGTGGGCACATCAGAACTCATTATTGCAGTGGGGTTCAGGATCTTGCTAGTGTAATGTTTACGGGTATGGTTTATGTGTAACTTAGCGAAACGTCTTAAAAATGCGTTGTAGTTTGTAAATGCATAATGATGCAGCATTATTATATTTTTGCAACGTCAGTCATGAAAATGTACTGTATCTCACAAGAGACAGCTGGCGCTGGCACTGGCGCTTCTGATAATCAGGCTGTGTACTTCCCTCTTGACCCTGACGTTTGAAAACCTTTTGGTCAGTGTAGAGCTTAGGTGATTATATGAACCATGTGAGCACAGGAAACTTCAGAGGAGTGTTTTTTCTATTTGTGCTCATCTGAGTGAAGATTAATTGAAATGTATTATCAAGGAAGACTAAACAACAAGTGCCTGTATCTTTTTTTCACGATTATTTACCTGATACTTTAGGAGCTCTCAGGATCTTTCAAATACACAGTGTTCTCTTGGACCATAGTGTTTCTTAGCTTTGTGGGCTTACATATTTTTAAGATAGGCATAAGCAAACATGCAGGGCTTACTTGTGTTAGGTCACCACACATCTAAGGAGTCTTTGCTCTCAGTAAATGTTTCCAAATGAATTAAATTGTTTTGCATAATGGCAAAAATTTCCTTGGCATTTGTACCGTAGCCTCATGAAAGCTTAGTTAGGACTTTATGTGCCAATGCACACAGAAGCCCTCTGATCATCTGAGTATCTGCCCACAGAAAAATGTAAAGGACAGAGGGGGTCCTGTTGCCTTCTGTAGAGCTACTGTGCACTGAAAGCATGCGTGTCGTGCCTCGCAGATCTGAGGTCTACACTGTAGTCTGTGCAGTAGTGTACAAAACCCCATCCCAGCTCTACTGTGTGCGTGACACTGGTAATGTGTACAATCAAAACAAGCAGTCCTACTGCCAGAATAAACTGCAGCATTTTATCGTCTCCTTGAAACAGATCCAGCAAACTACAAGTGGTCAGCTACTCAAAGAGCACACCTAAATATGTCCCTTATTTCAGAGGTGGAGGCAAACATCCTCATGGGTGAATCACTCGGAAGAGCAACAGCAACGAAAATCCCAAACAGGAGTTTTGCCGTGACGCACCCAGACAAATCACAGCCCCAAATGCTGATGCTTTCGGCTAAAAGGTGTAATCTGCCCGTGTCCCGTTCCCTGCGCAGCCCTGTGCTACGGCAGAGGGCTATAATTAGATGAGCAGCCTGCGAGCCTCAGCGAGCATGTGCTGGATTCTGCATGTGCCTGGCGCTTATTGGCGGCCGGGGTTGCTGCCTGCCGGTTTGATAGGTTTCCCCAGTAATCTTTATGCTGCATTACAGACATAGATACAGAGGTACTGTGTGCTTGCAGCGGGAGAGGTGCTCAGCTTGTAGCGTAAAAGAGATGAAAGGCACTGGTCTTTGTTGCAAAGCATCAGTTCTTAAGGACTGCTAGCCGGGAGCAGAGAGGTCAGTGAAGGAGTTTTACTTGGTGGTAATTACTTTCAGGTCTTTATCTCTCCGGTAAAACAGTCATGCATGAAATGAATACTGTTAATCATGTCATCTGTTTAATTTGATCTTGCTTTCATTAATATCATGTATACTCCGGTGGGAGAGCCATCAGATTACAAAACATATCATTCCAGTGGATTCAGTTCAAAAATAGAGTGTATTTATATGGGAATATTGCTTTCATTTGAAATTTTGAGCCTGTGCATGGGAGTGATTTTACTGGTTGCCTTTTGTTATGCTAATGGAAATATTTCTTTTATTGGAATGTTTTCTGCAGAGCAATTGAATTAGAGCATTTATAACTATTGGCATATGAAAATAAATCTGTATAAATAGTGATTAATTTAAAGAATAATTCTGTGAAGTGTTCTTTAAATATGATCACAGCAATCACTTGATGGTTCTCTTTCAACAAGGTAGAGGGATGAGGAGTAATATGCTATTGTTCTTTCAACAAAGATGCTGGAGCCTTCATGTTTGGGTGGATTCTTTGTTTCATCCACTGGGTTTTATTTTAAGTGGCTTTCAAAATGAAACTAAAGCCATTCTGCCTGGTAGATTTCAGTATATCCTTTTCTTGCACATTCATGTATTTTATACGTATTTATTGTTCTCAAAAGCTGAATTTTGGCCCAAAGCCTTGTTTATTGTCAGAACTGCCTTCAGCAGTAGAATGAAACTAGATAGATAGATAGATAGATAGATATATGTAAGCCAATCTTTTAATCTGTGATTCTGAGACTGTTACAGTATTTATCATAGCGTCATACTCATTTAAGTTCTTTTCATACTTGACCTACGCATCAATTGATCACAACTTTTCCTATAAAAAGCATGCATATTTAATGAGCACATTCTACAGTGAAAGCTGTTCAGAACAAAAGGAAGCAAGCATAAAGTATTCAAAAATGTCTCATAATGTAGTCATGCCTCATTTGATGACTTTTGAATATTAAGGCTGACTGGTGAGACTTCAGAGTTAATGCCCTTGTCTGTGTCAGACTCCAGAGCCCACATGAACTTGTATATTAAGTCACCAGTCATCTGGCTGGCTGGCTGCCACCATGCGTCCGAGGTATGAGTAGATTGTCTCAGCCGGGATCAGAAAGGTGTTAGGAACAGGAGCTATTTCGGTATTAGTCTTCATTCTTCCCTCTGCACTTATCCTTGAAGAGGTTATTCCTACTGTAAAACCAAAGAAAAATTTAAGTTGTTCCCTTTTAAAGTATGTGGCGTGGAACTGTGTTACCTTCTGCATAGATACCCGTAAATGTGATCATTTATTCACTTACCAACTTTATATGGCTGTGGGTACAACAAAGACACATGCCTTATTATTTGTGGTAGTATATTCAAACAGAAGAGTATTTGGGAGGTTTAATCAGACCTGGTACCTAGCAGTTTCTTTGAATTTTTGCTCTTGATTAAAACAGTTACCTCGGTGTCTATTTTAGTCAACAACAATTTTTTTCCCCATTTCCCAAAAGTTGTTTTTCGAAGTTTTCTTTTACAGAGGCCTGGAAAAAAAATTTTTACTTTGTAAAGATAAGCCTGAACAGGGGAGATTCAGGATATACAGGCATGTTGTTTCATCAGGCTCTTTCATATTCCCTCATTGCTCCAAATTACCAACTAAAAGTGTTTTAAAGATGTTCTAAGTTGATTTATGCCTTCTACCTTTTTTAACAGAGGCTTACCTTAAGTAATTTATCTATGTTTTCATGATGATTGCAATAGCATCTCATGAAGGAGTAACTAACAGCACTAATGTTAGTAATAATGAAATGTCGAATGTAATATACTCAGCTGAATTACATGTTTACCATATCCAGACAGTGTGTTTTCGAGAGACAAAAGGCTGATGCATTCTAGCCCACGTATTGGGCTGTTATTATTTGTGGGTAACATAAAGCATGTCTGGAAAAGCGCTGTAAAAGTTTGTGTATTTTTGGTGGTGAATACAGGTAATACCACCACCCACTGGAACTGAAACAATGCACTAGCAGCTATTTAGGTGTGGATGTCCCTGCCTCCAGAAGGAGCTGTGATGATCTGTGCAAGCATTGCCAGAGAAGGTGATAGCTGTGAAACTGGAACCCGGTGACAGTGTAATTTAAATTTGCAATACCTTAACAGCAAGGAATAAGCTTCTTTTTATTGCTTCTCTTTTTGTAACAACCTCATTTTTCTTCTGGGTAAACCGAGAAAACCAATTGAAGCGACAGTTTGTGTAGACTGTCCTCTAAAAAAGTTGATATCTTGTCTATCAACAAGTTGATATCTGTAAGCATATTTTAGATATAACCAGCATATTGCTACAGGAAATGTAACACACTTCAGATTATTCTCAATGAGACTTTGTATTCAAGCTTTGTCAGTGAGTCTCTTGATATAAAAGTTTTTAATTGTGTGCATAGCATGTGTGCACTGTGCCTCTGTGAACTGTTCTCAATTCTGATATATTGCCCTGTAGTTAAATATGCAGGTCCTTTGTTATGTGAAAGGGAAACATTTCTTTCCATAGAGGAATATTGTGTGTATGTGTATGTAGGGTAAGAGCACAGAACTATGTTGTGAAAATCAACGTCTCAAGTGTTATATAGTTATATAAATATGTATAAAATATATATCTATATATTCTGACATGTAGCAGTAATATTTATTTGTGTAGAAAACACTTTCAATGTCATACCAGTACTCTCATTATAATCCAATAGAAATAAAACTACTCCTTGAAGAGTAATATTGTCAGAAACATTAGATTTGGCTGCTGGCTGGGCATGGATATATGCAGTAAACTGAGTGCCTGTAATAAACAGTGCTACACTAGCTTTTCCTTATTAAGATATTATGTCTTTTTGCTGCTGTGCATATAAATGAATTTTGCATTACTTAAACCCATGACAAGTCTAAAGGGGAAAGATGATTCTTAAGGTTAATGCTTTTTTTCATAGCCTGTTAGCAATGAAAGAGATGCTTCAGAAAAAGTTGTAGGGATTTAAAGTATTACCACAGTGTTTATTTTGCAGGATTCGTACTTACAGTTTTTAAGTCGGGTAGCAGCAAGTGATATATGCATAAAGGTTTGCATTAGATTGGGAATAGTGACATTGTGCCCTAAAGCTCCTTTTTGCTTTTTCTCTGTTTTTGGTACTAACTCTAGTTATTACTTTGCTGATAAAATGACTGTCTGTTTAAATGGTCTAGACATTCAATAGCCCAACTATAAATGGTTATTATAACACTTTGAAAGCTCACAGGAAATCAATAGCCTCTTTTCTGTGTTTTGTTGGATGAAGGTAATTTTATTCTTTAAATTTGAAGACTTTGAGGCTGTGTGGTGGGACAGCTCAGGATGAGCCCTCTCAGTGGAGATTCCCTCTGTGAGCTCAGCAAGGTGTACATTACTTGGGAAGGCCTTATTTCTGTGACATTCTTCCCACACTGATGCAGCAGGACTAACTAAAAGGGTCAAAAATGTGACCAAGTTTTCTGTATCAGATGGCTGTTGCTCCAGTCCAGGGACGTATGTGCTCCCATGGTTAGGGACTGGGCACAGGCAAGAGTCAGTGGTCGGGAAGGTCTGCACTGTCCTGTCCTCCTCTCCTGCAGGGCTCTGCTCATCTGGCACTTTATTCTGGGAAGTAACCATGTGGATTTAGAAACTTAAAACAGTACATGAAGTATGCCCAGCTTTGGGCATCTGAGTGTCAAACATTTCCAATGTTGACGGGAAGGTTGCATTTTTAGAGCAGGGAATGGAAGTATCAGTGTCTTTCTTTCAGTTCTCACAGCTGCAGTGGTATGGTGAATTAAAGGCAAAATGGATATTAATTTTTTTTACACTTAATCTCCTGTTATAATTAATTTTAATTGTTCGTAAACGTATTACCTGCAGTATTAAGTATGACTTGATAGATTAAATGTAGAATACAGCCAGCAAATAGTAATCTTGTATACTATTGTCTGCATAATCCTGGTAATGAGATTCCTGTCTTAATTTTGCATTGTCTTTTAAGGATGTGCTTCAGCCACCTGTAGACACAAATACTTGCTTGAAACACCTGAAGCTTCCAACCCAGATCCTTGCTTTGTAAATATGTCATTTTTAAACATGACTTGTCTGTCCAATTACAGATATTATTTGATTTTGTGCCCTGTCATGCAGTTGTCTCACACTTCTGTGGTATATTGGTTTATTAATTGAAGCAATGTTTTATGTGTACTGATGATGTGGCTACGTACCTGTTGGGTATTGTAGAATGATTTTATTGTGTCACTGATACCTTCCTGAATGTGTGTACTACAAAAATCCCAATTAATGACAAAGCAGGGTATTAAATTCTTGCCTTTCTTTTAAGGGAGCTTAGCATTTTGAAAGTTGGTAGACTTGGCCAAAGATTGTTCTGCTCCCTGGTTAGGAAGTCTGTAGAAACACATTCTGTAGCAAAGTAATGCAATGTGTAATAGAACTTGTATGGGTTATTAGTGCTGTTTAACTGGAGAGAAATGTGAATATCCAGATTTGCAGTGGTATGCACATTTTCGCAAGTTTGTAAATATTTGGCTCTTCCATCTATTTAGAGTCTCTGGTAATAATTGGTTTTTTTTAAGATCTGGGTATGAGTTTTGTGTCTAATTTTATTGAAGGAGAGATGTTAATACAATGTGGTATGTTGGCCTGTAATGCAAATGCATAATATGATACAGTGCCTGTGCCAAAGTTTTTTCCTGTATAATCTAGGCAGAAAACGGCTAGAGAGGAAAGAAGAAACAGAGACAATAAAGATGAATTATCTTTTATGTGACCACAAACTGTGGACTTGCAAGGTAGGCTGAACAGTCTGTGCTTTAGGATTATAAACCATCACTGCAAATGTCCTTAAAAAGAGTGAAAAATATAAGATCAGTGTAACTATTCCTGTCTATATAAGCGCTTACAGTACAAACTTCCCAGGGTAAGGATGATTTCCTTCTGTCTCAATGTCATAATTGTCATTGGGTATTTTGGGCATTGCAGTCATCTGGAAATGAGTGTGCAGCTTTGTATTTTTGCTGTGACATTACAACAGCCGTCTAGACAGAAGATGTATGAGGGACTCGATAAATTACATACCTTCTTCTTCCATTACTGTTACATCAACCCTACTGTAATCCATGGCCTTGTCCCATGTGTTGCCCCCTATTTTCCTTTAGCATCTTGTGAAATGCAGAAGGTGCTATTTTGGACCCTACCTCTCCATGAACCCTACCTCTCCATGAACCGGGTAAACCGTGGCAGAGGCAGTACCATTGCTGTGAATTTTCTGTGAAAGACAGATACCATGGAGATACTAGAAGAGGACCTCAAAATATGACAGTGCCATTGTTCTCTGGTGGTTTGGTGCCTCTTGTTTTTCTTCTCCACAGTTCTTCTCTCCTTGCTGCCACAACCTTTCTGAATTTGTCTGCTTCATTTGCCCATTCAAATCTACTTTTTGTCTTTCGCCCACTTACTCCAGCCTGCCTCTTTGCCCTTCAGCTTCTACCCCCCATTCAACTATGTGCTCTTTGACATCTTTGCGGTCACCTCTCTCTTTTTGAAGGGTGAATATCTGTGCTGGTTCCACCTGGGGTAGAGTTAATTTTCTTCACAGTGGCTGGTATGAGGCTGTGTTCTGGATTTGTGCTGAACACAGGGTTCATAATATAGAGATGTTTTTGTTCTTGCTGAGCAGTGCTCACACAGAGCCAAGGCCTTTTCTGCTTTTCATACTGCCATACTGGTGAGGAGGCTGGGGTTGCATGGGAAGTTGGAAGGAGACTTAGCTGGGACAGGTGACCCAAACTGAACAAAGGGATATTCCAGACCATATGACATCATGCTCAGTATAGAAAGTGGGAGTAAGAATGAGGAAGGTTGTTTGGAATGATGGTGTTTCTCCCAAGTCACTGTTATGTATGATGGGGCCCTGCTCTCCTGGAGATGGCTGAGCACCTGCCTGCCCATGGGAAGGTGAATTAATTCCTTGATTTGCTTTGCTTGTGTGTGTGGCTTTTGCTTTCCCTGTTAAACTGCCTTTATCTCAACCCATAAATTCTCTAGCTTTTTCCCTTCTGTTTCTCTCCCCAACCCTGCTGGGGGAAAAGGTGAGCAAGCAGCTTCCTGGTGCTTGGCTGCTGGCTGAGGTTAAAACACAACAATGTCCAAAAATATCATTTATAGAGAGGTGCCCAAGGATGGCATACAGGTAAAGAATGTAAATTCTTTTACCAAAGATGCTTGATTTCTTTTTAGTTATTATTTATGTATTTGTTGGAAGAAGATGTCCTTGGCTCCTACTGGGAAAGCTTATTCTGACAAATACAAATCTTACCCCTGACCTTTTCAAGTCTTACATATCTGCCTTTTTTTCTCTCAGCCTGTTACCTCTTTACTGAAAGCAAGCATCGCCGTTCATCTTCCTGTCATTTCTAGATCAGGCCTTTCTCAAGTGATTTACGAGTTTTGCTGACCACTTTCTGCAAACAGGGCTCCTTTCCATCATGCCTCCACGCAGGTACCTCACACCAGCCATGCTTCTATAAGAGCCTGATTCAAGGAGCTACTTCTGCCCCTCCTGCTCTTCAAAGGTGTCTCAGGCAGTAGTGGCATGTTACTGACCTAAATCTTCACAGCTTCACTTCTGCCTGCAGGGCTCTAAGGCATTTGGGTGCTTACTGCTTAAAGTCACATTTATTTTGCTCTTTTTTTTTTGCTGACTCTTGGCACCTTTACTGCAGTGGCTGCCTAAAGGATCCCGCTACAGGCTCTCCACCGGGAGTTTCGCAGACTGCCTTCATTAAATCGTCACAGAACGACAGCCAAGCACATCGTGCTCCCACCCTGTGCTAAAGTAGACAGGATTTGTGCTCTTCATCTGTAGTGTGGCTTGACTAGGAGTTTTTTTCTACAGTATGTGTGGAAAAACTGGGATGCTTCTTTACTATCGACTCTGCTTTTTAGCTCTCTAGAGAGCCAGAGTTTTTGCGAGTATTTTCTTTTTCCTGATGCTACAAAGCAAGTTATACTTTCATATTTTACTTCACTGTGACTCTGAAGCTTAAATTTGCAACAAAAGCAAGTCTGCAACTAACTCTTAAAACTCAACCATTCTTAGAAGACATATACAGATACTAAATCCATCTGGTGTAGAATTAGCATTGATTTTTAAAATCTTTTTTTGCAACTTGCTGAAACTGGATTGGTGCTTGTCTTGTCTCGAAGAAATATGTACATCTACCATTTGTAGTGAGCCTTGCTTCTGGCTTTGTGGAACATAGCCCTGGAAGTATTAGGATCCTACACAGAGTTTTTTTGGAGTTTTTTTCATGCTTTTCACTAAAACTAAGTATGGAATTATTAGTATATATAAATACCTGATGGAGAGGAGTAAATAACGCGGAGTCAGGCTCTTCTCAGTGGTATCCCAGAACAGGATAAGAAGCAACAGGCACAAACTGTAACACAGACGATTCCATTTAAAAGTAAGAAAACGATTTTACTCTGAGGATGGTTGAACATTGGCACAGGTTGCCCCAAGAATTTGTGGAGTCTTCATCCCTGGAGATTTTCAAAACCCAATTGGGCTGGGCCCCTGGGCAACCCACTCCAGGTGGCCCTTCTGTTGGCAAGGGCTTGGACTAGACAATCTCCAGATTGCCTTCCAGCCTCAGCTATTCTGTGATTCTGTTACTAGAAGTCTCCAAACAGCAGACCAAGCAGGTCTTGCAACTAGGCAAGTTACTTTTTCCATATTAGTCCACTATTCAAATTGTTAAAATTTCATAGCTATCCCTAGATATGGATGTACACATGTATAGGTATGTATATACCTACCTATTTCTTTCTCTTGTGTAAACATACTTGGAGCATAGGACAAGCTAGAGAATATCAGAGATGGAAAAGGGAGGAGTAAATGCTTATATATATATATATATATTTATTTTTTTTCAAGTATACTAATGCCATTTCATACAGCCACACTGGTTTTCTATGATTTACAGAGCCATTGAAATTTTTTTCCCTTCCAAATAAATACGCCACCTCTGTATAGTAAAAAAAAAGAGCTGGATAAAATTGCTTCAAAGAAAGCTATTTTTATTAGATGATTTCTCTTGGGCACTGCTTATACATAATTACATTTTTGTTCTGGTGCACATTAAGTGTAAGTGGGCACAAATTGTCCAGGAGGAGATCTGGAGGACAGAAAGTGGAGAGCAAAAGGCTCTGGGTCAGAAGAGGAAAGTTCACCCTCAGCTAGACTTGTCTTTCTCAAAAAGGTAGCTCCAAATTAAGCAGTAAACATGTGAAAACTGGCCTGAGTTTATGTATCTGCATAGAGTACTTGGTACTTTGTATTTATGCAAATAGTTTTTGGAATGCTGCATGTGCATAATTCCTGCCTTGCTGATGTTCAGCCCTGTTTCTGCAGCCCACAGTAGCTGTGTGGGTCTTCTGATGGTGTTCTTGAAAACTAGGAAGCTGGACAAAGCTGATAGCTAAAATTACATGTAGTCTCTTGGTGTGTACTAATGAAGCACCAGGTGATCCTCAGGGGTAGTGTTGGAGAAAGCTGTCAGTGACCATCCCTTGTAGCATGAACTTGATAGCTTGGTGGGGAAAAAGGGACACTTGCATAGTGACTCTTGATTGTGTCCCATCAAAGCCACAAATCTTGCCTTATAACCCCCATTAAAGTAAATTTTCCCCTTTTTTAAATGATCACTATCATAAATATTAGACTGTTTGGAGTTGAAGAGGATTTCTTTGTTTATATCTTGGCCAATATAAGTGACACAATATTCAGACCTGAGGTCTTACATATGAAGTTGCAAAAACTGTTATCTTTGTTACCATAAGCATTTGGATTTTTATCACTGAAGTACATGGCAATGCATGTTTTCTCTTCTGATGCTCCATGTTCAAATATGGTGTGGGATTTTCTTTTTCCTGCTTGTTCACAGGTATTGAAGTAACATCGTAGAAATGCACTTGAAAAAATAACAATAGTAATAATAAAATCTGTTTTGAAGACAGAAGAAACCATTCTGTTTCTGAGAGCTCACTTAGTTCCACGCTTAACACACCAGCTTCATCACAGCCACTAGGAAGTTTGGAACTTTTTTTGCTGTTGAATTTTCAAAAATTAATCTGATAAATCCTTTAATCCTTATGAACTTTTTATGAACCATTCATTTTAGTTTAGCAGTTATGCCTTTTACACTTGAATAAATTGCTTTCTTGGGTCCATGCAATTATCTTTTGAAAATCGTTTAGAGGTATCCAACAGTAGTGAAGACAGTTGTAATATCAGGTATCACAAACATGCATGTAGAATGAATGGGTTTGTACTGACAGCTTCATTCTCTCTTCCCTGTTCTTCTTTACCTTCTTGCCTGTTTTTTTTTTTTTTTAAATCATCCCTTCCTCTGTTTTTCTTCCCAAGTCTGTAATGCTCACATGTGCTGTGATTTTCAATTTCAAGGAGTGTTTTGCTATCTGAAACAAAAAGAAAAAGTCCTGTTCATATTTTGAGGCGTGAAACTTGATTTTCATTTCCTTTTCATGATATATCTGGAAATGCTGCAAATGTTTGATGTGAAATTCTTCAGTAAAAGTAGTAGGACCTGCCTATAACTGAAGCTGCCCTGCAAGTCAGAGATAGGCTCGGCACAGCCAGCAGTGAGCAAGCATGAGCTGTCACTGGTGTGACTGTCACTTTCTTGCATGCTTCTGCCCTTCCAAACTCCACATGGAAGAGGTGATGGAATTGTCAGAAGTTCTTGTTCAACTACTTGAAGTATTTACATGGTGTTCCTCAAGGAAGAGTTTACTAGCCAGGTTTTCTTTAGGGACTTGATGTCACATCTTCAAAATGCATTTAGCAATAGCATCTTCAGCATGTACCAGGCTGTGAGTTTTCTATTTTTCCTCACAGCTGGAAAGGAGTTTTCATTAAGTGTGAAGGTGTTGGATGAGCTTCTTTTTTTATTAGGATGTTTTCTTCCTGAAGCCTGCCAGTTGGAGGATCCTGTCACACTAAGCCCAGTGGTGATGGAAGCTGCAAGTTCTGCAAAGGTAGACTTGCACCAGGTGCTTTTGTGCAGAACACTGTGACAGAGGTGTGACTTCTTGAAATTGTTGTAATAGTTTGAGATCATTAAAATGTTTGGTTTCTTTTAGCCATGGATACCAATAAAAGCATGACTTTGTACCTTGCACCACTGCATCAGTGCCCTTGCTCTGCTCTGGAGAAATTTGGAGGCTCTGTGTGATTTTGTAAAGAGGACAGAAACCCAGTTACAGTGATGTCTTTAGGGACTCCATTTGCATTTTATCTTCAAAATGAAGTTGTTTGTCGCATTTAGAAAATAAGTTGCTAATGTTGATAAACAGACTGATCAGGTTAATTTTTACTACTGGTTCGTTTCAACTTTTTACACTTGCGGAAGAAGTCAGGTGGCCCAGTTATGAATGCAGAACTGATACAGCCTCAGAAAAGTAATTGCATTTTTCCTTCTCAAAGAGCAAAATCATACTAGGTGTAATTCTGTTTCACTCCCTGTTGTACCTAGCATGATTTTATCATCGTTTTGGAGTCCCAGGAGATTTTCCTAATAACCCTATTTCATATGAGCTGTCACCTGAGGTGATTTGTACTTCTTTAAATGTACTCTCCCTTGAAACTAAGTCCTTAAATAGTCTGCATAAGTTTTGAATATTTGTGTTGCCTTTGATATGGTTAGATTACTACTTTTATTTCCATATAGATGTGGGTTTTGTCTGTTTAATTTTTAAGTACCTGAAAACAGGGTTAACATTAGTCTCTCTTCTAAGTTGTCTGCTCAGCTGGAATCTTTGATTTTCTTTCAGGGCCTTTTAAACCCCTGAATTGTCGTATTATTTCTTATTGACAAAGGTCACTTTCCTGTGTAGCTAGTGCAATTTCTGTCAAGACAGTCTACTGAGAGCCTTTTGTCTTAGGGAGCCTTTATGATGATCTTTCCAGACAAAGTAGCACTTAGACTAGTTTCATAATTTCTCCCTAAGGTAAAAATTCTACAATCCACTTGATCAGAAAATATCTTTTTCTTCCTGCCTTAAATCTGTTAATATTTTATAATAGTAATGAAAAATGAACAAATTAAAAAAAAAAATAAAGCAGTCATCACATACTATAGCAGTGGAATAAAAACTGACCAATCCTTCCTGCTGCTGCTTTATGTCTCCCAAGGTACTTGCAAGCACGGGAAGACTATATCTTGAAGATTTTCCCAGTGTAGCATGTCAGAGATGCAGGCTTCTCTATCTGCCCATGCTGTGAAATCTGCCACCCGTGTGTCTCATCCTACTACTGAAGTACTGTGCTGTCACTTTTCTAGCCTGGATGAAAGCAGCCTTGTCCCACTTACATCAGTTCTGAATATTGCTTGAAAGAGCATTTCCCAAGCTTGTGGCTTTGATCATATCATCTGTCTTTACATCTTTTTGTTGGTTCCTTCTTCTCTGTTGTACCCAATATTGAAACTCTTGGTAAGATATCCTAACGTTATCTGTCATCTTTCATTTATTATCAAAATGTTGGTTTCCTGTCTTCATAATGCCATCCTAAGTCATCTTGTCATTACACTTTCTAACAGTAATTTTTTTACTTTGTTTTACATCTTTTCCACCTGAGAAGAGCTAATACTGTTTAATCAATTCAGTGTGCTCCATTTGTAATGGTCTTCTATTAATTTACCTTGTATCGCCAGGCAATCTTGCAAAATGAGTTAGTAACATTTCAGTTAAGGCCAAGAAAAAGATCTTTTCAGAAGGACCTGAATTTGTGTTTGTAACAAGGCATCTGCAGAATCATATCTGCTGGGAAGACTTTTCTGTGCAGACGGTAGGCACAGGCTTGTACTGCAACAGAAAGTTGCTTTGGTGTCACTGATTACAGAGAAAATGTCTAGTCCAATGGCATTTTTAGACGAATGGATTTGTATGCAATGAGAATTATCATAACTTCCAAAAGCAAATTGTCCTGGGAAGGAAGGAAAAGTATAACATTAATACAAGATAAAGAACAGCTTAAAGAATAATTAAATGAAATACAACTTGTTATGGTGCTATTTGGTATTGAGGGTACTAAACAAACTCAGCATGTATTTTCTGGAGCTTCACAAAATAATTGTGGATGTGGGAGCAAAGGGAGCTGTGTCGTTTTGGAAGACTCGAGCATTGCATTTTGGCCTGGCAGAGGGAATGCAGCCAACCATCAGGAGCCAGGAATTGCAATAATTATTGCACTTCTCTTCCACTGACTGAGTGCTTTTCTTCATGTACGAAATGGTAGTGACATGGGTCCAACCCATGTCATGGTTCCAAGCATTAATTAAGAAACTCCATTTAATACCATTCTGGAAAACCAAAGCAGGTTTTGTTGTTGTCCTCTCAGGTTTGGTGCTGCGGGTTTTTTTAACAGATGCCTGAAAGTCTTAAGGCCAGTTTTATTTGCCAGGTTATTCAAAACTGTGCTCCATATACTGGCTCCCAGGGAAGGCAATTTGCAATGCTACTGTGTGGTCGCTCTGGTAACAAAAAAAGAACAACAACAAAAGGGGGAAAAAAAGCCACCAAAAAACCCCATCACCAAACCTTTTTATTGAAGCCTTTACCTATATTTTCAGTGTTCACAAGAAAACACTTGTGAGTGTGTGGCTATTAAAATCACTGGGACACTGTTAAAAGAAATCAGAAAACTTCTGAACATTAACTGCTACCAGATAATTAGGAAATATTTGAAAGCAATACCTTTCCTAGGAATTAAGAAAGTATTATTTGATTTTTTTTATACTGAGAATTATAAGCATGAAGAACGTAGTGGGTCGCTTGGGTGTGCCAAATGAGTTGTTTGTGAAACACCATCACAGCAGTCTACTTGGTACCACCATTGTCATAAGTAAAATTCACTGGTGATAATGTAGAGCAGGTAGGTTTTGAAAAAGCACAGGCTACTAGTTTCAAGGAGGGAGAGAAAAGATTAAAATTAAGGAATTTCCTGGTTTAAGCATTGAAATAAGTACAGAAAACAAGAGGCACCTTGAAATTCAAATGGACTCTGTGCATTTCTGTCTCTTAGAAATATGGTGGCATATTGCTTCTAGGCTTATCTTGGAGGCAACATTTTGTTGAAGTTATTTTATTGTAAAGGTAATACATGAAAGAAGTGTGCACGTACCATTAAGGCACAAAACCAGGGGTCAGGCAGATTCCCAGCTCTGGTCTTTTCCCTGCACTGCAGGTGGGAAGCTGGAACAGGGAGGGGTCCCTGAATGGCCCCTGCAGCCCTTCACACTGGGACAGCTCGCCCCCAGGGTGGAATCCCCTCGACTGGGCTAAGCCAATCCCACTGTTGCCACAGTGCCTGTTGCCATCAATGAAAAGAAACAGGCAGGTGTGGGTGTGGCTTCTCCAACCGGCTTGGGTGATGGAGGTGGTCCTTCTCTGCCAGCTGTGGAAGGGACAGGATAGACAGCTTGTATGTGGCTGCAATTTGCTGGCTGTGTTGCTGCTCTTGGGAAGCTGTTTCTGAACCTAACTGCTGTAATGGTTAGGAATGGTTTAATTTTCAGCATGAATATTAACTTTTTCTTGGCATAATATTTTACACTAATAACTTCAAGCTTGTTTCACTGCCATGTGGTGTGGGGTTTTTTTCCCTCCATATATACTTTTCTGTGGAGTGAAGCGTGTGTAAAACAGAAAAAGATTTTTTTCAAGCAGGTCTTCCATTACTTCCTTGAAAAGTATTATCTTTTCAAGTTTATATTAATTACATACATCTAGTGGCAGTTTACAGAAGAGTGGTGGAATAGTTTTTGTTCCACGTCATAATCTGTGTATACACGCACACATGCACATACATATATTTCTATCTGAAGTTTGAAGATATGAAAACACTTGGCATGACAATAATGTGTCATCATGAAGGGCAGGTTTTGTGCAATTTGGCCATCACTTTCCACTGAAACTGATAACAGGTGTGAAAATTGCCAGTAATGCTCACTGCCTATACATTGCATGGCTTGGGAAGAAACCTGGTCTCTACCACAGGAGGGCATGTTCAGGGACAGGTTTTTCATCTCAATTGTTTTTTGAGGTAGTTGTGGTTTGTGTGTGTGTGGTGATAGAGGAAAGGGCCTCTTTGCAATTAAAAATAATTAAAAATAATCTTATCACCAGCACACAGGTGATTTGCCTCTCTGTGTTTCTGGGAGTTTTGGGATGGATGGGTAAGAAGAAGCTGGAAGCAGGTCTGAAAGGTGAGGAGGGATGAGCTGCAGTTGGGGCTGGGACTATGCTGGGCTGAGATGTCTAACAGTGTGGTGGTGTTCCTCACATTACTGTCGACATGTTGAGAGGTGTGTATGCCAGTTCATTCACTGAAATCTCTTGGGGTTTCATAGCAGTTGCTAAGCAACTGCAAAACACTTCAAAACGGTATTTTTCTTCCTTACCCTTGGGCTGTCCTTGCAGCAGGTAGAAGAGAGGAGGAGCAAGGAGTGCAGTGGCATGGCATGGTGGGCTGTCTGCCCCAGCAGCCACCCTCCTTCCTTCCACATGCCACTGCCAAGGTGATGGAGAAGCACCTAGACTTTCACTGCTCTGCCCTTGCAAATTAGCAACTCTTTTACACTGCCACAGCAATTTCATTTTTTTCATGTGCGTAAATGTTACTCTCGAAAAGATAAGATGCTGTATTTTAAACATTCCTCTGATAAGGAGCAAAATTCTCCAGTAAAACTTTAGTATTTTAAGGAAGGTAATCAGTTGTGCAGCAGAGGGACATAAAATGAGAGCTCTGTGGCTGCTGACCCACAAGTCCTCTTCACCCTCAAAGGACAGGTATGCTCACAGTATGCTCACAGCATAGTCATCAATGAAAATAATTTTAATTTTTGCACCACCACCGCAGTTCACATTGTATAAAAACAACAAGGTGTGTGAACCATTTTAGCATCTGGCATTCCAGCTATTAAGTCATAAATTCTACAGCTGGTATTTCAAATAATTTCCTGTAAATTGTGTCTTACATGTAAGGATTATTTTCAAGTTATTGCACCTTGAAATTGGCTGGTGTTTCATGCATTTTCATCATTAAAATACAATGTCCTTGCTGGCAGTACTTTGGTTTTGGTATGTGATTTGTTTTCAAGCACCTTACTTTTACAATTCATATATTGTATTTTTTGGCAGAAAGGCAGGTGCTTGGCATTCAGAGCCACTGGTTTGCAGTAACAGTTGTTGGTTCTGGTCCTTATCAGTTTTTCTTTCCAGTTAAGATGCAGCTGTTATGACTTCTGGAGTGTGAGAGGATTATTTTATCTAATGATGTAAATGGGATAATCCTAAAGGAAGTATCTGTCCTTCAAAACATCTGGGAAAGACCAGGTTGTGAGACCTCAAAGTTTATTGGGAAGTACCCCGGGCTGTGTTTTTTGTGACAAACTGTGTAAAAAGATCTGGTGCTTCTTTTCTCATGTAAATGGAAGAGAATTAATGATTCCGAGATTATCCTAAAGGATTTTTCACACTGCATCTTTTATAACATAATAGAGGAATTGCTAATGCCTTTGAACTGAGTTTCCTTGTGACATTTGGAGTACTTGTAAATACAGGTCTTTTTTACTTTTTAGTGAATAAAAATAAGGTTGTGGGATTTTTAACTTTTTTGCTCAGGTACGTGTTCAGTGCTGCGTGTGAAAAATCCCTGAGCCACCTTTTGTTTTAGCTATAGCCTATGAAGCGTAATCAGCAGGAGAGAAAGCCAGACACACATCCTTGCAGTGTGTTGTAGGCTGTACAGTTCTGCTAAACCATCCCTTTTAAAGTTAGGAGGTCCAGTAGGCTAAAGGGTGGACAATGATATATTTGACCTTATGTGTAATTTCATTTTGGTGGCCCATTCATGCATATGTGTTTTTTAAAAAGATTATAATATACTTGTTCCCCAAACTCCACCCATACAGCAGAAAGTCACTCAAACCTAAATAAGTGTATCCATATTGGAAATCAAATGAGTTAAACTGTAGTGCCATATATACCTACATAAAGAGATTGTGTGTTTGTACATATATATATATATATGCCAGTACACATATATGTAGTATATTTTGACTGACGTTCTCCTTTATATCTTCCAGATGTGATTTTTTTTGAAAGCTGGGGGGTGGAGTGGGACAAGAATCCCAGGTTACTGGGTCACTTACTGCTGTTTCATGGGGCAGAGGAAGACAAGGAGCTATTCCGGGCTCATGTAGGTCTTTTTTGGAGTGATTTGAATAGTGTCTTTGGACACGGTTTCTTTCTTTCCCTCCAGCTTTCTGAAAGGAATATAAATTATAGCCAGTTGTTTCAGTAGATTATTCAAAAATGCTTTGGCATTACCACTCAACTATAAATCACAGCATCATTTAGAAGAATAAAAACTAGTCAGCCAGATCAAAAGTAGAGAATTTGAATATTTGACATATTCTCCCACTAATAAAGGGAATAAAAATTTCTGTTAATTTTTGTAATAAAAAAAAATCCTAGCTTTACAAATCATTGAACTCAGAGATCAACTTACAAGGTTAGTGCTATTAGCAAGTGAAACAATAAACCAATACGTCAAACTCTTATTGACAAAACCATGAACCAATGGCTTTTTTTCTCTTTTATTTCAACACAGCAAAGGTCAGAAATAAGTTCATGTAATCTCAAATTTATTATTTTAATGTTTCTTTTTATAAACAGCAAGATCCCAGGAATACCCCAAGGAGGTTGTTGCAGCAGGCTTATGATAAAAAAAAATATTCAATGAGATACTGTCTTTTAATAGAAAATATCCAAATAAAAGTCTTCAAGATCTTATTTCAAATATTTGATGCTTTTTGAATAAAGACCATTGCATGAAAACTTGCTGGGATGGATGTGGCTCCGTGTCCCCATGGGGTCCTTCAGTAGCCCTTATATGAAGGCACTCGTTGGTGAGGGTTGTCTGTACTGAGAGCATTTATTCTCAGGGTGATGGTTTTCTTTTTGAGATACAAAGAAACTCATACTTTTAACAAATTTTTGTGAATGTAGGACAGATACTGTGGTCTGTGTGGATGTGATGACTGTGAAGATGATGTCTTTTGAGCACTGAACTTTATATGAGAATGTTTCTAACGTGAATATTCTCAGTTTGAAGATTGTCTGATCAAGGATGGCAGGTTGACTTTTAGGGCATCCAGTGCCATTTAGCATGCCCCAGGGGGATATCTGAAACAGCATGATGGGCAGGATCCTGGTGTGTAAGAAGCTCTGAGAGTGAGGTATCTCTGTGTTTTAAATAGTATTTTGACAAGGAAGGAATGTCTTCTGTCTGAGAGGAGTCTGCAAAAGTAAAACCAGAGATTGGGTGTTAAAACTTTGTATGCCTGGGAATTGGAACTACAGATACCCTTAACAGGTCCTAGAAACTACTTTTTCTTGCTGCTGGTGGTGATTCTGTTTCTGTTTATATGGGATCTATTCCTGCAAAAGAAACAAAACGTTCTTAATGATGTTTTTAAAAATCTGTAGGAATAGTAAAAATAATCATAAATAGTTAAAAGAACAAAACGCAAAGAAAAAAATCTAGTAAAACCCCAAACCCCCAAAACTGAAAAAGAATTTTTGTAACTTGCTTGGTCACTAACTTGATTATAGTGGATGTATAAAAAGTGGTCCATTTTGGTAGTACATTATGTTACCATGGTAACATTGACATACTAATTTAGAAACCCTTCAGGCTGGTTTTGAGAACATGAGCATTGCACTAGTATACCAAAACATGAAAAGACTTATTGTCAAAGTAACTGCTAAATGTTTAGGATGAGCCCATGTAGTTACATGAGGACTTTTTCCCACAACAAATAATGTTAGGATTCACATTGCTTATAGTATCAAAAATACCTGAATCAGAAAAATGTTAATATTCATTTATCTTAATGATTGCACTGTGTTTGTTATGAAATTATTTTATTTGCTTTTTGGAATTGGACCTTTGGGGTCCCATTGTGAAAGCCATGATATGTGCAACTTCTTAGTCTCCAAGCTACAGGGGGCTGTTATTAGGGGTATGTGCTTCACTCTCCTGATATGGGGACTGTATATTACACTTCAAGTCCTGGGTATTAAGAGGTTCTGCATCATCTTACTTGTGGACGGCCACACATTTTTTCCCAGTGGCATTGAATTTTATCAGCTGGACCTATGTGGGTGAGTTTTGCTGCCATTTAATGGCATACTTGAAAAAATTAGTTCTGTTGAAGTGCTATGTAACTCATGCCTTATTACCACTCAGTTAATAACCAAAAATTAATGCCAGCAGTAGGGAGCATACCTGTTATACTTCCTGTCATGGGTAACTTCCTAAATGGTAGTTTGTAGGCTCAACTCCTTGGGCCTGTTCTCCCTCAAAGGCTGCCGAGAGCCCTTGTTTCTGGCTGAGGTTGGCAAGAACTGGAGTTGTGTGGAACTAGCAAGGCACATGCGTGCCTGGGGTGCTGGTAAGTTATGGCCTTTTCACCAGATCCCATTTGGGGGATTTTTGGGAGGAGTTCCTCACTCACAGTAGAAAATAACCACATTTTTCTGTTGCATCTCAATAGATATGTGCGTGCAACTGGATTTGTCACTTCTTTACCTAACTCAGTAAAGTTATGGAAAACCAATCTTAGCATGGGAAATAAGCAATTTTTATTAGCTGAAGTAATTCTGCAGTCTAACTAAAGGGGACTTTTGCCTGAAAATAAGTTACAAAAAGATTGGAATTTCAAGAAACACAGTTAAAATAGAGTTCACTGAACAGGAACCTGTTTGCGGAAGTGTATTTCACCAAGTCTGCTTTGTAGTGACTTGGTATACTTCTTGTTTCATAGTTTCTTAAATCCTTTTTTCAGAGTGGAGGTAGGTTTTTATCTTAATTTTTAAGTGGTAATAAATTAACATCTGGAAATCAACAGGTAGGATTACATCACAACACCATCTTGGCTATTCTAGATTCTGAACTTTTATTTAAAAAATAATAAAAGTAAAAAGGAAAGGGCATTTCGAGCCTTTGTGGTCCTGAGGATTACTGTTAAACCTGTAAACAGAATGCAGCTTAGGTGTCTCTGTACTACCCAGAGATCAGAGGCGCTTCCTGTACCGTACCAGCCTTAGAGGGTGTTGACTCTGAAGTAGAACAACTGCAGCCTGTGTCTGAAGGCTGCTGTGTCTTCTCATCTGAACACGCAGTGCGCGTTCCTTTGTGCAGTGCTCCTCTGCAGCTTGACAGGAAAAACACCCCAAACCAAAACAACGCAATGTGGCATTCATGCCAGGATTTCAAGCTTTCCCATCATGATTAATGCTGTGCAGGTATGAATTTATAAGGAGTAAGCAGTGCTGTGAGCAGGGCATGTCACATGCATTAAATAAAGTAGTTAAAACTGAGAATTTTAAAGAAAAACTGAACAAAGGTAAAGGAAATCATCCTTGTTTCTCACAATTAAATCCACTCAGAATTGAGACAGGCTATACACTGTGCTTCGCCTCTGTGTCTTCCCCACCTCTTTTGGGGAAAGGATGTTATTTTTATCCTGGATCAATTCTTTATCTTGATTTTGCTGCACCCCTACAAGCAGTTGCACCAGTGTAACCCAAGGGCTTTTGCAGAGGAGAGAGAAATGTCTTGCTGCCACATGAGAGGCAGGCAAAGCCATGTGCCTGCTGGAGTACAGCTCCCTGCAGCCTTATTCAAGTGCAGGGGGTGCCTGCAGCCACCCATCCTCATCACCTTGCCTCTTGTCTTGGCAGCCTGACCCTGCCCAGACACACACTATCTGCAGTGTCCTGGTGATGTGCTGCTGGGCCAAAGTGGCCTCATTTTAGTTCATAGAGGTAACTGATCAGTGCTGGAGTGGTACGTAAGGAAGCTGCTCTCAGACTGGGATGAACTCTGACCAGATCTTCGGGTGAGGTTGTGGCAGACACCCATGGGGCCCTTTCAGGGACACTTTTATGCTGGATGTAGCACAGAGAGAAGCACTGGTAGGGATGGAGTGGGTAGGAGCCCAGCCTCATCTCATCAGTATGGCTGTAAGACAGGCCGTGTCTTAATGGATGAGTTTGCATGTTTGGTGGCAAGAGTGAGCCTCAGCCACTGAGAGACAGCTGTGGTGTGTTCCAGCCTGGCTGTGCCCCCCCTCACCCGCAGCATGCCGGCCCAGCCAGGTGCCATGGCGCAGGGGAGCACGTGGCAGCTCCTGCTGCTGAGTTATCCCAGCTGTGCTTCAGCTGCCCGCTGCTCCCTTCCTGCTGCAAAAGTAAATAAATATTTAGAGTTTGAATTACATTACCTAGCAAGAACAATTTCCTTTTTTCAAGTGCTTTGCTTCTTATAGCGAAGTAATGGCAGCAGTGGCTTTTGGAAATTATCTAGAGATGAAAAAGTAAGTCTGTCTGGATTTACTTACCTAAAATATATTTTGACAACAAATTATTTAGTTTAAGAATTTGTGTCCTACCTGAGCACCCTGTTCAGTTTTCCCAGTTCAACATGCCTTTGCTACTAAAGGCTTTTCCTGGACATCTGAGAGGTTTTTGTTATCTGTGGTTCCTAGAGAGTCAGTATCCTATGGTTTTTCAAACTTGAAATGGATTACAGTGATTCTGTGAGCAGGTACCCATAATCTAATTGATTCTCAGAGGTTTGGGGATGGATGGGTGTGTGTGGGTGTCCGTTTTTCTTTTGTTTCTGTGTTGAATGGTTGAAGGGGTTTTTGTTTGGGTTGTGTTTTTGTTTTGGGAGGGTTTTGGGTATTGGTTCTTTTGTTTGTCTTGTTTCATTTTCTTTAAGTGTAGTATTTGCCTGCCTGCCAGTTGAGGAGACTAAGGCATGAAGACAAAGCTGAGGTCTCTCTCCAAATGAAGCAGCCACCCTCTGCCATGCTGCAGTACAGAATGTGAAAGCAGAGGCTGTTTAGTTTCTTTCCATGCCCCAAATCCAAATGACCGCTCCCAGCATCCTGATGCAGCCTGTCTATGGACTAGTTTGTGAGCTGCCAGTACAAGACAGCCCTGTCTTCTCCTCATGCCTTCACTTTGAAGGAAGGTGTAGGTGCATCACCACCAGGCTATCGGGGCTGTCCTTTCCCACAAAGGTGAGGTGCTCTTAACCACAAACCCCCTGTTTGGCACTTAAGCTTTGGGTTTTTGTGCTAGTGCAATATGGACTGGTTGGATTTATAGAAGAATGTCCCAGGCTCCTTTTTCAAGCATGTTGTTTGGATGATTTTTCAGTTGTTGTTCTTGTATGCTTTTTTTCGAAGGCTGTGTGTTTTCTTCTCACGCCAGGGTTGTTTTTGTTTGGTTTACTCTAACTTCCATGAACACCTAAGAAGTTGTTACTGTGGTACTTTGTGCACTCAGCAATGCTCCCGATTAGAAGAGAGATGGTTTACAGGGATGGGCATTCACAATTTTTGTTCCCAGTGTCCCACGCTTTTATTTACCTATACATTAACATTTGCCATGGCTGATTAGACTGGGTTTTGCAGTTGGTGTCAGTGACACAAGTGGCGTGTTTTCTAGCAGTCTAGCAAAGGGATAGGCGGAGAACAGAGCTGTTGTCACAACTGGAATTAACATGCCATATGGTCCCTACATCACCTTTCTCTTCTATATTTATCTACCACAGAAAAATTATTGAAAACAGTCTTCCATTTCCAAACTCAACTTTTCAGTGCAAGCTAGTTCTTTCCTGACTTCCTGCATTTTGTTTGCAAAGGCACTGTCGTTCCTAGACTAGTGAAAAAGAAAAAAAAAAGAAAAACAACTCTTCAGCTGTTAAAAATAACCTAGCTGTAAGTCTATAAAAGAATTTTCTGCAATTTTTTACTTTTTAAGGAGCAACGTTTTTTAGTATTCCCAG
>JAWWEW010000078.1:112756826-112875915 GCA_035583185.1 Anabacerthia variegaticeps
CAACGTTTTTTAGTATTCCCAGTAGATTGGCAAGTCTATCGTATCTATTTTTCTCCAATATGGCAAAATAATCTCTGATCCATGAGCCTGTTACTGATGTTTTCTCCTCAGTTTGCGGCTTCCCATTGCTGTATTAAAGAAATCAGTCTAAGCTTATATAACGTGAATTCTGGGTTGTTGGGGAGTTCTTTCCTTCAAAATAGGTTATATTTAATTTCTGCCAGTATTTTACGACTTTCAGTCAAAATTGCTTCAGCAAAACTAATCTGATGGGTAGTGTGATAAAGCAGGATTTAACTGTGCGTACTTCTTCAAAAACTTTGTCCTGTTTTGTCTCCCCAAAAGACTTCATTTTTGTCCTTACTAAACTAAACTGATCACATGAAGGGGATTCAGATGATGTTTGAATGACACTCGAGTTATGAAGAGCTGAAATACATGTCTGGACAAATATTCAAAGTTCAAAAGAATCTAAAGAGGTCAGAAACATAAAACAAAATTTAAAACTGTAATTAACTTTACAAAAGTTAATCCCAAAGAAAACTATTGCATGTTATGGAGAGACTTCAAAAAGGGTAATGCCATAAAATACTTGGGAATAATACTAGCAAGAGTCTGAAATACGATGGGAGGGAGCCTTACAGATGTTGGCTATATAAAGATACCCAACTGGGTATACTGCAGAGGGAAGTTGTGGCTCTGAAGATCTGATTCTGACCCCACTGAAGTTGGATCCCTACTGCTGTTGGGTGGCATTGCAACAAACTCTGCATTTCTCTTGTGTGGACACCTCATACAGGCAGTCAGTTGTAGATGCTTTTTCCCTTGGAGGAGATCAACAATGTTTGGGGGATTTCAGGAAAGAAAGGCTCACGTGTGAGAAATAAAATTGAAGGTGAAATAAAATTGAAGGCAAATTAAAACTGAAGTACAAAAGAAATTTTCTGCATAGGTGATGTAACAAGAATCAAGAATAATGGAGAAAAATATAAAAGTATTCTTTTTGTAGGTGCATAAACCCAGAGAATGGTCAGCTACAGTACTTGGGAAAAGGCTCTAGCACTTTTGGTCTCTAGTAGTAAATCTCACAAGCCATTAGCTAAGAGATGGTAATCTTCAGTTGGCCGGGTAATGGACTGGAGAAGGGTTCAGCTCCTTTTACTATTGTCTGTAATTCCTAACTGCTTATTACACTTTTATATGTGTGAAATTTTTATGAAAGCTGTCTGTCTCTGATTCTCCTGCAAATCTCTTTTCAGTTAAAAAAAAAAACTTGTATGCTATGAATTAACATTGCTGTTTCTCTAAAAACCTATTAAGTAAATTAGACAATATGAACTCTGCTTACTGTGACAGATCTGCTTTCTGTTGTCATGATACAGAGGTGATACTGTCTTTTCTTCCCTTCATAATTTCATTCTCAGCTCTTTCATGTAACCTTTGTCCATTTACATAAAGTGTGGGGGCTTTTTTTACCCCAGGTTGGACCTATTCTGATAAATCTTATTCTGTTTTCTAAAACCGAGAAACGAATAATCATTTAGATTGAAAAGGACATTCAATATTATCGAGTCCAACCTTTAACCTAGCACTGCCAAGGCTACCATTAAACCATGTCCCTAAGCACCACATGTTTTAAATATCTCAAGGGATGGTGACTCAGCCATTGCCCTGGACAGCTTGTTCAAGTTTTCCTAATACCCAATCTAAACCTCCCCTGGTGTGGCTTGAGGCCACTTCCTCTTGTCCTGTTGCTTGTTGCCTGAGAAAAGAGACTGACCTCCACCTGTCTAGAGCCTCCTTTAAGGCAGTTCTAGAGAGCAGTAAGGTCCCCTTTGAGCCTCCTCTTCTCCAGGCTAAACAGCCCCAGCTCCCTCAGCTGTTCCTCACAGTTTTTGTGCTCCAGACCCTTCAGCAGCTCTGTTGCCCTTCTCTGGACATGCCCCAGCACCTCAATGTCTTTCTTGTAGTGAAGGGCCCAAAATTGAACACGGGATTCAAGGTATGGCCTCACCAGTGCGGAGTACAGAGGGACAATCACTGCCTTGGTCTTGCTGGCCACACTATTTCTGGTCATCCTGTGGGTAAAACATCTAGTAATCTATGCATTTATCCAAAACTCATTAAAATAATATTCCTTCTCATAGTAGGGCCTGTCCAGATTGTTTTTTCTCTTTGTGAATAATTTGAAATGTCCAGTGACTAGGTTTACTTGATAATGAATATTCAGTGGATTTCGCTTCTCTGGTGATCCCTCTGTATATCTTTGGCTAAGCTTATAGCCAGTGGGCGAAAATCTTCCCAGCTTACCTTTCTTCGGACTGCCCATGCTACTTGTGCTTGAGAATGCCCATGGAGGATTTTGCAGTTTTGAACCAGTAGGATAAGAATTATGGGGCAACCTAAAATACCTCATATTGCTGTACATTAAGCCTTTCCCATCTGGATTCTTCTGTAGTTGAACACCTCAGTTGTGCAGGAACCATTCTTCTGCATAAACAAGCTAGTTGCTGTGTTGTGCGAAGTGTACAATCCCTTTTTAAATTTTTTTTTGTTTTTAAGAACTGCAGTTGAAAAAACACAAATGTTGAGTCCAACAGCTAGAAAGCAGTTTGAGTAGGTGTGGTTGCAAAGGACCTGTCGGAGCTTGCCCTGCCTGGGACAGCTTCAGCCACCGCAGGAGGCTGAGCACGGAGAATATCAAGCTCCAGCCCTCCAGGGAATAGCAGAGCCTCAGGGGAAGAGAGTCGGGGCTTTCTCCCTTTCACCTTCCATTAACATGGAACCCGGATACATTTCTCACCTTCCTGCAGCAAGCAGCTACTTCCTCAGGGAGTTTTACTCTTGTGAATGTGGCAGGGCTGGCTCACTGGCAGAAAGCTGGGTAGTCGGCTGGTTTGACAGCCTCAGCACCCCAAGTGCCATATTTATCACGGCAGCGAGGTCTGGCCTCGGTGCCGCCTCACCCCCAGCATTTGTCAGCGCTGGGTCAAGGTGCCAGCACAGCAGCGAGCAGCCTCCAGCAGAGATAATTCTTATCATGTGTGCTACTGGCTCAGCTCCGCTTTTCCTCACATGGTGACAATTTTTTCCCCCCTTTGTATCCCACTTATCCAGGCAGCAAACACAGCTGAAGGATGTGTGCTCCACAGTCTTAGTGTTTTTGCACCTTCAGTCTCCATCGGCAAACTTGGGGAAGGTGAATTCTTCTTCCCACTTTGCCCTTTCCTGATACATTTAGCATTAAATATCTCCTGTGCTGACTTTGTTCTTTAAATTGCATTGGGACTGTTGTCTCGTTCAAGACGCAGGTCAGAGGAAAACAGTCAAGTGTGGAAAAATACACTGTTGCTGTTCACTGGGGTCAGGGTGACCTAAATTCGGGATGCCCTGTACTCCGTGGCTGATCCAGCATCCCCAGCCTGTCTGTCTGCCACAGTTGCAGACCAAGAAGGAATTTCATTGATGAGCAAGATTTCTGTCAGTTTAATCTACTAAAATTTGGAGTTTGGAAATCTGGAGTAAAATGGAGGGAAATAGAGAAAGCAAGAGAAAGAAAGACATGGAAAAAGAGAAGCTGTAATTGAGAAGTTTGAGTGAAGCACGAGATGTTTTATTTTGGTCATATGATGGACTGTGTTTCAGCAGTTCAATTTGTTAATTTTCTAGAACAGGCATGAAATTGCTGTATTTATGTATATAAAAATTAATAATAGATTACAAAAGCAACACATTAGCTTTCTTGGGGTGGGCGGAGAAACCAAGAGCTGCCTGAAGGCAAAACATTTCTAATTGGGTTTTTTTTCTTTTTTTAACTTTTTTTTTTCTTCTTTTAAAGAAAGCTCCTTTTTTCTTGTGTGTTTTTTGTTGCCCACACTGATGCTGGAGGAGAGCATCTGTGCAGTCTGCATAAATTGATTCAGAGGGTGGCCGACTGTGCTCGGTGCTTCCTTCAGGTCACAGCTGCCACAGTTTGCCACTGTCTTTTATGCGTGCATGAGCAGGGGCACACGCGTCCAAGATGTGGGAGTGCGAGTTTTAGGAGCACTTGGCAACAGCCCTCGCACACGCCGATTGTGGTGCCTGCTCGCAGGAAAATACAGAACAGAAAAAGCCAGGGAGGTTTTTCTGAGGAATAGTAAGGTGAAGCTTGTAGGAGCACGCCTCCCGTGTCTTTTGCTTTTAAAAGCAGGTACATTTTTTTGGTTTCCTTCTAGGCCACAAAATGCTTCTGACTTCTTTCCTGACTCCCAGTGATGGCACCAATACCCCAGGGAAGGGATCCTGCCGTTCCCTCTCGGACGAGGGACAAACCCTGGGTCAGTGGTGGTGACCCAGGAATATTTTTTGCAAGGTGTGTCTAAGTAATCAGAAGAATTTTGAAGGTTTTGGTAGGGGTTTTGAGCACAACAAAAGGGAGGGTTTGGGGTGGGTTACCTCCCACCCCTTTTTTCCTTGATTATGAGAAATTTCTGGGTGGTTGTGCTGGTTGAACAATCCAGAGGAAAACAGCAGCATTCCTGCAGGGGCTTGCAAGAATTTACTGGGGTTTTGCTGACACCTATTTTTATATCAGAGATGGCAAAAACATACTGACATATCTAGTCTATCTACTTGGGAATAGATTTCATTTCCATATGCATCCAGCCTTGCAGAGGGTTTGATAAGTTGGGTTACTTGTTTTAGCTCATCTGCGCTTTTCCCTTCCCCTGGAGCTGATCCAGAAAATATCTTGAAAGAGAAGATTTTGTGTGGGGAAAAGGAGATTTAATTTGCATCATGAGGAAAATTTGAGAAGTTTTCACAAAATGCAATGGCTAGATCCAGTAGTTTTAGTTAGTTTAGAAGAGACTTTTTTCCCCTCTCTCCAAATCCTAGTAATCTGTGGAGATGGTGATCATCAGTTATTTTTATTCTTTGGTATTTTGATCTAGGAATGGAATAATTTCTTTAATGAATAGGTTTTCTCTCTATCTCTGACAGTGTTTCTGACATTTTCCACTTACTCTTATCTCCCCCTGCCATGAGGTGGATTCTGTTTACTCTGTATAAAATATTTTGCATTATAAACAGTGACATTTTGTTTAAGATATTTATCCTCCTCTGCAGGAATTGGAAAAGTATGCAGGGTAGGAAAGCAGTAGTTCTTCTGGCATTCAGAATAAAATATATAAATAAGTACTATTAACATACACACACACCCCTACACACATGTATGTAATATAAAAAAAATAAATATTTTTATTTCCACAGGGCAGTGGATCTGTTGAAGAGTCTGGAGCACAAGCCTGATTAGGAGTGGCTGAGGGAGTTGGGCTTGTTCATCCTGGAGAAAAGGAGGTTCCCCTCAATAAGGGGACCACATTGCTCTCTAGAACTACCTGAAAGGAGCTTGTCATGAGCTGGGGGTCAATCTCTTCTCTGAGGCAACAAGTGATAGGGCAAGAAGAAACAGCCTCAAGTCGTAGTCGTACCTGGGGAGGTTTAGATTGGATATTAAGAAAGTTTCTTCACTGAAAGGGTGGTCAAGCATTGAAACAGGCTGCCCAGAGAAGTGATGGAATCACCATCCCTTGAAGTAGGGCATGTGTATGTGACACAGGGGGATACAGCTTAGTATGATGGACATGGTGGTACTCGGTTAGCCGTTGGACGTGGTGATCTTAGAGGTCTTTTCTAACCTTAATGATTCTATGATTCTGATTATCTCATTTCAACTTTTAAGCTCTCTCCTGCAACACTGAAATTAATGACAACATTTTGACATTTCAGTTTCTCAGTTCCTACTATAGCTACTGATGATGAATGAAAGAAGATAAATGAATTCAAGCAGGGAAAAAGGGCACTGTTTTATAAGGGTTAGTAATATAATGTAAAAAAACAGATCACAAATGAACTTTTAAAGAAGTTTTCATGGGCAGCCTGGCATATATTTATCTTCCAAGGCATGCATGACATCACATGAGAAAGGTGCAGTCTGTGGCATTGGAATAATGCAGTGCTTCACTGAAAATGTAGCACTTAGAGATTTATTTAGCAAATTGGAGGGTGGGGGAGCTGTTAACCCAAGTTATTGTGCTTCTGTGTACTGAAAGGGAAATGCATATAGATATTTAGGTCTTGCACATTTATTGACATGAATTTCTTTAGAAATAGCAGTAGTTGTTCACCTATGTGCACTGAGAAAAACAGGCATATGTTCATCCTTGTTAAATTTAATTTTTTATCTACTGAGAAGAAGGTGAACAGATTTACCGAAAGACCATGCCCAAAATTCAGAATACTGCATGTTTGTGCTGAAGTCTTAGAGCAATTATAGAAAACTAAGAGAATCTAGGAAGAAGGAATTAAAAAAGCATATGCAGTTGTTTATTTTAAATACTGCCAAAATTGATGATTTTGACAGATTTTTTTTCGTGGGTTATTTCCTCCCATGCATTTTAAAATATGAAGCTTAAAACCCTGATTTTTTTTATGTATCTACTCATTCCTGTTTTGTCTTATCCTTTGCTTTTCTCCATATATTTTAATCCAGAAGTCGTAGTGAAATTCAGACTTCCAAAAAGGTTCACAAAATCATCAATTTAGTGCATGGTTTGTCGCTTTTACTTCCGTAACAGCTGTAAGATAAATAAAATAATAAAACATTTACAGCACAAGGGCAGGCAGTTTTTGTGATAGCCTCTTTTCATATAAGATTACAGCTAAAAAAGAGGGGACTTGCTAAGTTTCATAATTCACTAAAGTCTGACACTTTTAGAGTTTGTGTTATAACAGCACTTCATAGGCTGTAGATGGGGCTGTTTCAAGTTCTGTTGTAAATTTGACTTTACAATGCTCTAATGTTCTGTAGGCTGATAAAAATCACTCTAGGATTGAATGTATGAAATAAAAAAATTGCTTTTTTTAATATATTTTAATGCTCAGGGTATTTTGTCAGCTTAGATGTTTATTCCCCAAAATTACATTCCTTTTGAATTTTGTAATAAATTTTAAAGCTTACCTTCATATCTGAGGGTGGAGGGGGGAAAAAGAATAGGAAAAAAGAATAAGGCATCCTAGAAATAGAAGCCTTGCATCCGCACAGTAAAGTCTGAGGTATCAACATGAGCTTTTGGCACTGAAGAAAAGGGCATAAATATTGAGCATGAAATAGAGTGTAATAATAAGTGATAACGTTTTCACATGGTTAAAGTATAAGCCTTCCATGAGCTACAGAGGATAAGCTGTAAGCCCCAGAAAGTTGGCTTTTCTGGAAGACTGCCCCTGTGCACTGCACATCTCTCCTTGTTTGAAACGTCTGGGGTTAATCAGGAGAGGAAATTGTCTGACCTGAAATTTTGAGGCTTAGTGTATTTTTTGCATAGTATTAGGATATAAGGATTCACCTGCTTGGCAATATACTGTGAGATTGCAAACAGTTAGCATGGTGTAAAATACACATCTTGCTTCCACATAAGCACCAGTGAGTTACAGGTGAATTTAGGTGTCGGTCAGCGTGCTGCAGTTTGCCATTTAGGTGATCCTGGTGCAAGGCAGTGCAGGGCTGCCATAACAACCTGCCCAGAAACCTTGCTCCCTTCTCTTTGCAGTAGTGATGAGATAACAACGAAAACTTTGGCTCAGGAATTCTGTATTAGTGTTTCCCTCAATCCTGATGCTACTTTGTGATTTATGCTAGTTGTGTTCAGTACTCAAGTAGTTGTTTCCAGCTCCCTTGTCTGATCTCAAAAGGGCAGAATATCACATACAAGGGTGATACCAACCCACCTGTGACCTGCAAGGCTTTCTATGGCCTCATCTGCAGAAAGGAAATCAAGTGCAATAAACATAAGGACAGGAAGGACTCTGGTGCAAAGACCTACAAATTCCTCTCAGCTGTACTCCTTCCCCTGCATCTGTGGGTTTGAAATCACATTAGTTTAATTAGTGAGGTATAATAAACTTTCAGAGGGTCAGGGGTTGGTGGCAGCAGCGTGCTGTCCTTCACCAGGTTGTGGTGTTCCGAGCATTTGTGGCATTGCTGTTCCAGGCTGTTTCTGTGCACAGGGCATTTGCATTTTGTTGTTGTTGGGTGAAGAAGAGAGAACTGGGGAAGCTGTTGACTCTGCCCGCCACATAAGCTATGCCATGGGGACCCAAGGGAGCCCCAGCAGTCACAAAACCTGTGGCACACAATGTACGCCACACTGTTGTCTGTAATTCAGCCGCTGGGAGGGATCCTGTGGGCTGGGCTAATTTGGACTGGCAGAGATAACCAGGCCTGCACTGCACAGGTGCACAAGAGACCTGCCAGGAGAAGAAGGGAAAATCAGCATTGGATAAAAGCAACTCCAAAGGATAATGTGTCCTGTCACCTTGATCCCTGGCGAGGTGGCCAGCTCCTCTTCCAACACGGCCTTGAGTACAGTTTAAGACTGCTGGCTGTTTATCTAACATTGTTCATTGTTCTTTATAGGCATTTGCAGAAACTTGTGTAAGGATTCAAATATGGGGGTAAAAGTGGGTGGTTTTTTTCAGATTTTTAGGTGCTGCCTTCATTCTGGGTATTTAAGAAGCTATGGTTCACAGCTTTCCTCAGAGTTAGGCAAGAAAGGCACTTTCCATTAAACACTGTTGTTTCAAGGTAGGAGGGAGGGATTGAAAACTAGGGGGATTTCTGAGACTAAGTCCCTTTTAGATATCCTCTGTGGTAAAAAAACAAAGGCTTTTTATTAGTATAGTTTTTCATAGAGCTAGATCTTCACTTTGGTATGCTCTGTCGTTTACTGATGTTTTCTAATTTGAGCTTAAAACTGCTAGAGCAGCTGGGAACTTTTTTCCCTAGCTCTTGTCCATGAGGAATTACTGGACAGGAAGTAAAGTTCCCCCAAGAAGTAAGGCAAGGGAAGGAGCTTCAGGTGAGCACATCAGGACTGCTTCTAGAGGAAGGGAATTAGGGTATCTTTGGTGGTATGAATGCTTTATTTGCCTCAGTTTGCATCCTTCGAATTCGTATTGTACTGAAGTCATGCTCTATCAGGTAGGACAGTTAGCAGAATCCTTCTATTATGACAATACCTGGTTGGAGTGTATCTGGTTGTATGTTAGAAGTGTTAGACATAGGAGGTTTTGTTTCCGAAAGTGTAAAATAATGTACCTGCAGGCAGCTGCACAGCTTAGGTGTGAGGAGGAGTGTGGAGGATGGCCTCAGAGGTGTAATATAAAAGAAAATTCATTTTAACCCTCTGGGCGTTTTGTGCTTTCATTTCAAAGTATGGAAGATCTTCCTTTATGCAGTTTCTCTTCCTAGTGAGGGTTTAGTTAAGGGGCAGAAGCACAGACAAGTTTGAACACAGATCAGTTGTTTGCTTTGGTTTTATGTGCACTGGTATCAGCAGTGCATGGCAAATTGGCAGCGCAGCGAGTCCTGTGGTAAGAACAAATGTCTGGGCAGTAGACTCTCCCTGTGCTCCAACTTGAAATCCTCTGGGTGTCTTTTGCTCTGAATGGGGTTGAACATAACTGAAGTGGTATGTTATTGCATATAGTGAGAAAGCATCTGAGTGATCATTCTTCTTGAGAGGTGGCATTCTGATTTGAAGGGAAAGGAAGGGGGTGGAAACCTCTGTATCTGCATTGTGATGCAGAGTGGAAGTTTTGTGGGTACCATATCCACTTGCCTTGTGAAGGACACTGAATAAAGCCAGGTTTAGGCACATGCATTTTTAATGGCATAACCCTTTGGGAGTGGCTTTGTGTACTCATCTATTACCGGATGAGAAAATAGGAGTAGTCTTACTAAGCCTTTTGCCACATGTTTGTTGAGGTTGTAGAAGCACACAGTGAGGGTTGCTTTTACATTGTGTAGAAAGTGAGTTCTTCCTTGGAGATTGGCTTATTTTTACTTCTGAGTGTGTGTGGATTTAACTAAAGAACATGTGTTCACACAGTTGTGCTATTTAAATTAATGTGGGGTGACTCAGTGTGTATTCAGTGCTGTGAGCCCACAGCAACTACGACAGAGCATTTTATTGTCTGAAGACAATGCCAATAATGGTAGCATTAAAACAGCATTGTAATTTCAGAAGATTATATTCTGTTCCCAGAGCTGCAAAGTGACAAAGAGATTTGCCATTGTCACACAGGGGAGCAGGAGCTGGCCTGCAGCACAAACAGTGCCCTCGGCTTCCGCTGGGCTGGGGTGCCCTGCCTCTTTCTGCTCCTGCTTTCCGGGACCTGCTCCAGAGTTTGTCACAGCAGCGAGCACCTCTGCAAAGCGAGCACTCCAGCAGTCAGCTGTGCTGAGAGTAAGCTGTTGTAACACAGCCGCTTCCCAGAGTGATCGATCCTACCCTAAGCTGCTTTCATCCAACAGGTGAGCCATCTGCCAGCATTCTAGCCAGCTGAAATGGCTGGAAGGGTGCATAATGCTTCTGGCTGCCCCTCACCTATTGCTGCTCTAGTGCTTGGCTCCACCAGATGCACAGTTTGTGGAAGGAGATTCCAATATTGGTGTAGTGTTTTGCAGTTAATACATTGTGGGTGCTATAGCATTCGCATAACTTATAAAGCAGTAATTCAGAAGTGAGGTGTTTTACATTGGTCATGCTTTTCTTTACCATGAGCTTTGGAGGGATTCTAGGAAGACAGCAATGAGGCTGTGGTGACTAGCAGAGGGCAGCTGTGCTGTCTTTGTAGCCGAGGTATACTTTATAAGTGCAAATTAGTTGTCACTAAGAAATTAATAAATGATACATATATCTTATTAATCCTTAGCACCACCTCTTACTGTGTAAAAACAATAATAAGCTCCTTATCAAAAGAGTTGTTAATAATGCTTGGATCCTGAAAAGGTGCACTGGTGGGAGATATACGTATTTATTCTTTCACAGGAAATACTACAAACAAAACATTTCCACCCTCGTAAGTATTCCTTTTCAGCAGGTTCCTGGTATACTGGTGTCTTAGTCACATTGAATAATGACAGCATAGACAATATGATGAGAAAACGAACTGAAGAAGAGATTGTTGGCAGTGTGGAGACACTGGTTGGAAACCTCACCAACCTTAAACCACATTTTTAGTATCATGGTTTGCATCCCGTGTGGACAACAATTGCAGTGTGAAGCCATTTGGAGGTTCATCAGTGAGCACATTGATATTACCATTGCAAAGTTTACTTCTATGCATTAGTAATTAGCAGGTAAGATAGCTGGGGATCCAGACAATGAGCTTGCACTGAACATCTTTAAGATGCAAAGCCACTGAGGACTTGCTTTTTCAATGACTCCCAGCAGCATTTGCCAGAAGCCATGTGACAGGTATCAGGGGGTTGTGCTTTGATTTCAGTAGCATAATTTTGGAGTTGTGCTCATCTTTTAAAATGGATGTTTTTAAAATGTAGTTTGGGTTTGGTTGGGATACTGAAGAAAAAGAGCTGATTTAAGGAAAATTGAACGGAGGAAGGGTTGCACGTTTTACAGTGTTGAGATTCCAGTCATTTTTGCAGTGAAATGGGAGTTTAATTGCCCAGTTTCTGTGTGAAGAGTTGCCTTAGTTTGTTTGTTCTCTGCCAGTTTCTAATAATGCTATTATTTATTCTCACTAAACAGAAAAAATTAATTTGGTGATCTCTGTTGCTCAATAACTGCTGACAATACTGCTACTGAATTGTATAACTGCAAATATTTGTATGTTCTTGCTTGTACTGTCAGCAGAAACCGGAGAGAGCCAAACAGTTAGTCTAACTCAAGATTGCTTGCATATTGTCTATTTTCTTTTGATAAAATCATGGCATGATTCTGCCTCACCATGATCTTTCGTGAGCTGCAAGGAGCAGATCACATCGTTATTATTGAACTGGCTAGGTCAGTCAATGCGATGTGTACCACAGAACTTTAGAGGGTACCCTCGGCAATTTCCCTCGCTGGTACATGTTTTGTGGCATCAGAACATCTCCTTTGATTAGACAGTTTCTAAACAGCACTATTGGTTATACCCATCACTTGGTTCTGTCCCAGCATGTCATGTTGTGTCCCTGTGTGTCCCTGCATACCTGTATCACCAGTACAGTGTATTTGGGGTGCATATTCAGTATTACAGCATGGCAGCCAGGCTTGCACAGAATGGCACAGCCCATCAGCCCTCTGTTTAGCCTCTACTGACAGTTAAACAGTGGCATTAGCAGTCTTTTGTCCTTATCCCTTTCCTGAACTGATTGCTTAATGCTGTGCGCAAAGCAGTCCTGCACAGCACTGCCTCTTAACTAGCTGCCTTGCTGAATATGTTACAGGTGCCTACTGCTAAAACAGGAGAGATTGTGCTTTTCTTTGTCTAGGTAGTTCTTGTCCTCCTCCTTATGTTTTTTTTTAATTTCCTCATGTCATCCTGTTTTATATGCTGTTGACAAGTAAATCACTGAGAGATGTAAAAAGCAGAAGAGCAGAGGAGATGCCTGGAGCCTAGCGAGAAGCAAATATCTCAGTCTTTCAAGAATGAAAAAAAAGTAGAGGTAGAAAGAGGTGGATATATAAGGTGATGAATTTAAACATATACTTACTTATTACTCTGTCTTCCATGTCTGGATCATCTGCTGCTGAGGATAGTGTGAGGCAAAGAGACACTGATTTTTGGCACCACTGAAACAGGAAGCAAGATGAGATCAGAGGATCATATAGGTTGACGGCGACTCCCAGAGATCACCTAGTCCACCCTGCTGCCTGGACTGGGTCCCATGGGATCAGGTTGCTCAGGGTCATGCACAGGACAGTTTTGATCATTTCTAAGGATGAAGGTCCAACAGACCCTCTGGACTCCTGTTTCAGTGTTCACCTCCCTGACGATAAAGACTTTTCCTTGTATAAGGGCCGAATATCCCATCTTGCGGCTCTGGCCAATGGCTCCTCTCCCTCTCTCTGCACTTTTGAGGACAGTCTGCGTCCCGCCCTGTCAGGGAGTGGGTAGGTCTCCCTGTAGCCCTCTCTTTTCAGAGCTGAACAAACACAGTGCTCTCATCCTCTCCTCCCATGCTCCAGGCCCACAACTGGCTCTGGTGGATCAACATGGGTCTGGCACTGGGCAGCCTGTGCTGCTCCAGGAAGTGTGTTACAGGACTAACTCTTTCTTTCCTGTGCTGCATCCCAGATATACCTCAGAGACTGGATCCTCGTCTCATGGCAACTGATCTTAAGCTCTCCCTTTTTCAACCATTTTGTGCAACATCTCCAAGAAAGTAACATTTTCAGACACTTGCATATAGTATGATGTCACACCAAAATCTATGTATGGTAATGGAAAAGAAAAATAGCAACTGTTAATTCTTCTCTCAGTTACTTTTACCTCTTGTTCATTTTTGCAACTGTCCCCATCCAGCAAGTCTTGATCCTGACTTTTTTTCTTGAAGAACTTAAAATATGTTATCTAGAGTAAAATATTTTGCAGTCAAATGCAAACATCCAACCCACAAATGTGGATGCTACTCCAGGTCCAGGATCTATGTGTAAATCATATTTTGTTAGCAACTGAAGTGGAAAAATGGCTCTTAAATAGTTTTTTTCTGCTGCTTCCCTATTTTTTTTATATTAGGTTGCCCCTGGTATTTCAAGAGCCTCTGTACAGATACTGTATACTCTCACAGCAAATCCAAACACAGTTTAGCAGGGCAAAGCACAGTTGGAGACTGGCTCAGTGCCCAGAGCCTGCTTTTAACCTCTGCAAAGGCCCTTCTCTTTCTCTGCAATGCTGAGTGTGTTGTAGATATCCCACATTTTCTAGCTGGGGCAGAAAAAAGAAAATCTCAGGATAGAATTTCTGAATCCTTGTGAATCAGATGTAACAAGTACTGGCCTGAAAGAAGGCATCAGATTATAAAGATCCTAAGAAACAGGATCAGGCATACTGTAAACGTCCACATTAGTGAGCAGAGAGAGCGTTGTGGCACTTGATGAATTCTCTTGTAATTTTTTTAGGATATCCATTATCTCCCAGCTGAAAATTCACACACAGTTATTCTGTGTATATATTCTAAAAGCATTATGGTTTTCAGAATATACAGTATGAAACAGTAGGTTTTTAACTCTTTTTTAATGAGCTGACTGTTAAATATTGCCCAACATATGTATGAATTCTGTGTGGCTAATTTAGACTTTGGACAATGCATTTTCTTCTTCTGGGTATATTTGAGAATTTCTCTAGGGTAATCCACCAATTCATCAAGGAACTATTGACTATATGTTAAAGCAAATAGTATGTCAAAAGATTGACAACTTGATTTTATGTTGTTATTTCTCACTGACAGAAGAAATTGGATGTATCTCTCCCTCCCTGAAATAAAGTAATCCCAACACAATGTTGAACCACTCTTGAAGAGCTGTTGCTTATAGCATGATGCTCCTTTTGGAACTTGACGTAATGTGCATCCCTTTACAAAGTGCATGAATAAAATATTAGAAAGGTAGAGTTTGTGACCTAGTTAGAAGTTATGTGCATGATCTCTTCTCCTTGGTTGAACTGAGGAAACAACTAGGGTGGGATATATCTTTATATACAACAAACCTTGTCTTCATTTTTGGTTTGGTTTCTTTTAACAAATGAGTCATTTGAGAGCGTGTGCCCTTCTGATTTGAGGCCGAACATAAAATAGCTAGGCATCAGAAAACTTAGTATGCACAGTGAAATTTAATTAGGTAACAGTGTAAAAAATCAAAGAGATTCTTTTGTAGAGAGGAAGCAAGAACCCCCTTTTGGTACTAGGAGCACATATGTCGCTAAGTCCTATTTTCATCCCCTCCTCTTCACCAAGAGGTGTTAGTAATAGACCTGTATGATTTGCTGCCAAGGGTGATGGGCCAGGGATATGAGGAGGAATGGACTATATTCCTTCATCTTGCATGGTGCCTTCTTCAAGTAGCAAAGGTGCGTGAAGTCTAATTTTTCAAAAGGGAGTATTTAACTTTGTGCATTCCAGTTTGAATTGCTAAATTTGGTCTTCAAAGACGCCAAGCACCTATTTCTTGACCACAGTTTGACTTTTGGGTGCTAAGTACCTCTTGAAAGTATGCGTGGAATCTCTGAATTTAGGCTTAATTAACCATTTCCATGAAAAATACAAGCCTAACTTTTTCAGTATGTGAATTAATCTGTCTTTTTTTGGTAAAAATTTTGCGAAAGTATATCTGTTTATAAAAATGTCTTTATATCTATAACATATATGGTAACTGTTGGGAAAGGTAATAAGCTTCAGATGTGCTCCAGTTACACTGCTTCAACTTAAGCTATTTATGCCAAAAATTGGTTTTCCTTTATGGTAGATTAGGCAAAGCTGAATACAATTACATGCGTTCAAACATCTGTTCAACATTAACGCTTGGAACGAGATGTTACCTGCAAATTTTCGTGATTCATAATAATTGGGGGGGGGGGGGAAGGCAAACCCCCCTGCATCACTACAGAAAAAAACCCCAGCTATGCAAATGGAGAAGTGGAGGATTCAGTTGTGGGAAACACCAGGTACACTTTTTGAGCGAGATAAGGCACTAACATATCCAGATGTGAGTATTTCACATAAACCATCAAACTTTTAAAGTTGCCTTTTGCTGGCAGTACCAAAACCAGGAAAATTTTCCCATGTTTCATGCAGGCAAAGGTCAATGATGAATTGAATTTCACTGTCTTACACATTTTCATTTCTCTTCTCTGGCTCTGTAACTGTCTTGATTGTTTGGATTTGGTTTTATTCTCCCCCTTCTATTATGGTTTGGTTTTTGGTTTTTTTTTTTTGTTGTGGGTTTTTTTTTTTTTTTTTTTTTTTTTTCAGAAAAAGCAGTGAGATTAATATTTTTACAAAGAAAGATGCTTGGCAGGTACTTAAGACAATTTTTGTTTTCAGTCATGGGGAACATGTTGTAAGTAACTTATTCTGTGTTCTGCAGCTTGTGGTTCCAGCTTCCTGCTGTATTGCATGCATCTCCTCAGCAGAGCATGAGCAGCAGCTTTGAGCTACCTCTCCCCTCATTTAGAGGTTGGCCAGGTTGGGGACACAGAATTCCTCTATGTGTGTCTGCACATGTCAGTGTGTGGTTTCCTAATTAAGATTTGTTGTCATCCAGATAGTCAAATAAAGTTTCATGTGTGGTTTTCACTTTTCTTGTTCTGGTATTTCTGTGATTTTAATGTTCAAGGACAAGACTTCTCTGACCATGCATGAAGGCAAAAACCAGAGCTGCCATGGAAAGTATATTTAGGTATAAATATTTTAGCTTTTCATAAGGAGGACAGACTGTAAGATGTTTTTAGTTGGCATGATGTTGTCTCCCTGAAAATGGTTTTATAATAATTTTATTCCATTTTCCTTTCATTTCGGTTTCCATCAGCAAGGGGGAAACAGTCTTTGCTTTAATTATTCTTCATTAAGATTGATATCTCTGAGTTTAACCTGAGATAAGCTTTGGCAATTCTCAGGTTGTGGATATCTAGAGATAAGCTAGGTTCTGTCTCAGGAAGCAAACTCCCTGTTTTCCATCAAGGAAAAATAGGAAGAATCAACTACACTCCCTGAATCCTCCCCACAGTGTCTATATGCTTACCCCAAGAACAGGGCACACCGTGCCTTTGAGTTAAGAGATGCTGAAGGAGATATGTCCTTGACAATGCCTTCGTGAATTTGTTATATGTCCCTCTGCTGAGAGTATCCAGGAGGGATAGATGTCTCTTTCATTCTTCAGATGTATCTCAAATAAGAAACCCAGATGTTAGATTGGTCTCTTTCTCCATTTTAAAATCCTCACTGGGATCTTGCTTACGTGGACACACACATTGGCCATTCCTTCCTCTGAGATTTTGAAATTTTGAATATGCAGTGTCAGTCACAAGACTCTGACGTTTGTTTTTTTCATAGCATGGTGGTTTTTATTGTGAGGATATTGAGCTGGCAAAGGACCAGCTGAAGGGACCACTGGTCTGTAGTTATGTATGTTCTGCTTGGATTTCAATGACTCTTAGTTGTAAAGGTCTCAACCCCAGCATTAAGATATTATTTAATGAGTCTTCTAAACATGCTGTGTTACTAGAATGTTCTGGTACCACAGATGGAAGGAGGGGCTTCTGTCCTGATGGCACCTAGCCTGCATGTGGATGTCCTCAAGTCAGTCTGTCATGAAACGGAGCATCATACCTTCAGGAACAATTTGCACAACCTTTTGCTTGCCAAGTGGTCAGAAAAATACATATCTAAAAATGTTAGAAATGTTTAGAATTAATCTAACTACAAACTTAATTTTAAGATCCCCAGATCTTATAGTGGTTGCTAAAGTTTTTCACTTGACCTTGATTTCACCAGCAGATAAAGAGAGACTGTTGAAATTAGGATAATGAGCCATTGCAGTACGCCAGCTGCCCGGCCATTGTGGAGTGTTTTTCTAGGCGTTCCAGAAGGATTTTTTTGAAGAGAAATTTGAATGAGTGTGGGATTTTGTAGAGAAGAAAGCTAGAGAGCAATGTCAGTTCAGAGGAGAATGTGGTAGTTCACACCCATGTAATTGGTTCATTTGAAAAATACTGAAGAAGTGAATATTTTTTTAGTCTGTGTCTAGTCCAGAGTTTCTTATCTTGATTTGGGTGCTTTCTGTCTGGGTGTTAGGAATTTTCTGTACTTACAGAACAGTTTAAAACTTCTGGCTGAAGCTCAAGTGGTAAACCAGCTTCTATACGTGACTCATGAATTTATGTGATTTTGAAAAGTCTGACATCAGCTGTCCTTGTGCTGTCTTAGATCTCAGGTGGTTTAAAGTCTTTTTTCTTCTTTCTTTCTCCCCTCCCCCCCCCCCCGCCCCCAAGAGAATCAAAAGGGTAAGGATGGTTGTTTTAATTATTTATAATGAGGCCAGAATTCAACTACATCCCATTCACCTGTCTAACAAGAGCCAGTGACTGATCAGTTCTTTGCACAGATCTCAGCTACCATGTATTTGACTCTGTATCAGCATATCTGTTACTGATTTTTTAAGAGAAGTACTGTGGGAACACTTATTGCTCCTTAAAAAAAATATTGTGGAGACCAGCCTTTCCTGTTGAAGTGAGCCAGGTTGGATGGAGCTCAGAGCGACCTGGTCTAGTGGAAGGTGACCCTGTCCATGGTAGCAGGGGTGGAACTAAGTGATCATTAAGGTCCCAACCAACCCAAACCATCTATGTTTCTGTGATATGAATCTGCTAGCACTGGCCTTGTTAAGTTATTTAAGGAAAAATAAGATCCTTCGTGGAAGCCAGGCATTTGGGAGTGGTTTGTCATGAGTAAGTTGGCTCTTAAAATGCAAGGCTGGCCACATATTGTCCTGCAGATTTAAGCAGAAGGAGTGGGACAAGCAAAGCCTGTTTATTTATTGTCTTCCTTTCATCTTTTCATGGAGAAAAACAAGCATGTGTAATTTGGTGGTGGCCTTTCTGGGTTGCTCTGCATTGTGACTGGGCCATACATGCAGATAGCTGGAGGAATCTGAATTTTGTCACAGGAGTCCGACACGATGCTTGCAAAAGGGACAAGGTTTTCTAAAAAGTTTAGAATTATTCTCACATGAGTAATTAGAGTTTGAGAAATACTCATATGACCCCTCTTATACTAAACAATATATTAAATTGGGAAAGGACGGTTTGGTGACCTTAGCTATCCTGATAAGTCCTTGCTCATATTTTCCACTGAAATTGATGCTACATTTTTCATTTTCTCTACTTTTTCTCGCAGTTGCATGTTTATGTTTAAAAATATTCACTGTAGTGTGTTTGATCCCTCTTGGCTGTGTTAAGAATGTTGTGTTGATTAAGAAGCTTGTCTGAAATATGTGACTGAAGGCCACTATCTTGGACTGATAAAGTGCTGCTGGACATTTATTACCAGAACAGTTCATCCACTTGAAACTGTGCAGTTAATATATGGTTCTGCCTCGGGCTGTTCATCCTGCACCTAAAAAATCTGGTGCTGCCTGTCCAAAGATTTGCTCTCCTGCTGGGGGAGATGCAAGTCTTTGCAGAGGGTTGTCTACAGTGGTGTTTCATGGTCCCATTTATGAGATGTGTAGTCCTGAGAATATTGTGCTGTCAGGTTGAAGAACTTTCATAGTATTTGGTCTGACCCCACATTACTCTATAAACCTTATCCATTAACTGTTTTGTCAGTGCACACTTCTTTTGCAGGAGCTAAATGGCATTTTTGGTTTTGTTCCACAGCATGGGTGTTGAAACCAGTCATGCACTTACAAGCTCTGCAGAGCGTTAGTCTGTTTGAGTTGTGTATGTATATCTTCTTTAGTCATCTCTGTCCTGGGTCCAGATCCAAGCTCAGTGAAGCTCATGTGGTGTGTCCCTTCCTGGTGATTTCACAATTTAATGGATACCCTCTCAGGAAATATTTGAGACCTGAAGCAGTATGTTTATTGTGGAACCAGAGAATTATGGCAACCCACTGTACAAGAGCTACTCCAGGATTAATACTTGCACTTTTTATTACTATGGCCTCTTTCTACCACATAGAAGATGCAATAGGCTACACATTTTTAACACTGATGTTCACTAAACAATAACATATTCCACTGTATAGTTCACACTGACAGTAATATCATAAACGTGCCTGTTTGAGTTACTAGTATTGGAGTAAACCACATGTATGTGAGTTTTTATGTCTGTATACTTGTATCAGTAAAAAATAAAAGTGTATACTGGTTGGTGTGGGAAGAAGAAATGGTTTTGGTGCATGCCCTTATGTGGTGTCTGTATTCTGGAGCTCTCTTAAAAACCATTGTGGTGGGGAGTCTTCCTCAGGTCGGCATTTCCTCCCTTTGGCTGGCTGTCACCAGCCTCACAGCAGAGAGGAAAACTGTTTCTTCCCTTCCTCCACCACTGCCTTTTTGCACATAAAAAGATGTGTAGAAAAGATGCATCCTGCAGCAGAGCTGTTTTCCTCCCAAATGAATATGCTAACTTATTTTTTGCTTACCTATTGTGTACACAAATGCTTAATTACAGGAATATTATCTCAACATTTTAAAACTGCCTGCTTTTCTGTCAGCCAATTTATTGTGAAGATACTTACAATTATTTTTAAAAGGTGACACAAAATACAAATGGTTGGATTTTTTTTCTGCATGGATTTTAATATCTGGTTTAAACCCCCAAAATTAGCTAATAATTTTGGAGAGAAAAAGGAAAAGGTGTTACGTATGAAATAAAAGATGTATTGATTGACTGGACAGGAGTAGTGTTTTGTAAATACAATACTGCCATAGTTTAAAAAAGCATTATATAAAATAAGTGCATTAGAGAAGGGGGAGAGGCTAAGAAAAAAAAATGCAAAATTTACCCTTGTTCAGTAGTTTTCCGCCACCAGTTGAACATTCTTCTTCTCCCAGTAATGTAATAATCACTTCAATAGATGGTCCTGTGAAGGGCTAAGGTTTGGATTTGATGATCCTTGTGGGTTCCTTCCATCTTAGCATATTCTGTGAAAAGTAAATAAGCAATTCCTAGTAGATGTATAAAAATTAAGTAGCAGGTTTTGATGCTTTTTGTCGTTAGTTTGGAATATATCCTGTCAGCTCTCCCTGCAGGGAGATGTGGAGAGTTTTTAAGCGCTCAAATATTTTGCTCTTTAACCTTAACTCCAAATATGGAAAAACAAGCATCACTGTAGATGTCATATTTTTATGTCAAAATCAACTAGCAGCTGCCCTGAAATAACACTAACATTTACATGCCGATATTTTCCCTCAGTTACTTGCAAAGTAGCTGACACTGATTCCATGCCCTGCTAAAGCTGTATTGTAAAAATAGAGTGGTGATTTTTTTTCTTTACAGTATTTTCTCTCTTCTTCATTTGAAAATAGACTAAAACAAAACAAAGGGGATTGTTTATCTATTGCATGAACTTAAAACACACAATTTTGTGTTCTTCATCAGTGAATTAAAAAATGCATTTTGAGATTTGGCCCTGTTTGCATTTATACATTGATCCACTGCATGGATGCATTTCATCTCCCACCTTGGATAGTGTAATATGTGACCTTGCATTCTGAGACTTCCCAAATGACTTCTCAAGTAGTTGTTATTGTTATACATCTCATAGGGTTTCCAATGCACAGCCACATTCATTTCATCACTTATCTTGTCTTTCATGTGAAATAATCCTGATTGGTGTTGTGTCTGCCTTGCACCTCTTACCCTTCTTTCTCCTGGCATGGACTAACCTTGGTGTCCAGTTTTGCATGACCTTCAACATCGCAACATGACGTGTAAGCACCTGCATTGTTACTGTTATGTTGTGTTTTGGTTTTTTAGTGCCCTTTTTCATATTTTGTTTTCTTGTCTCTTTTTCAGAATCCCCTGGAGCGCTACATGCCCCCGTTCAGAGTTTGGACAAGAGTTTGGCATTGCGCTTTTGCAGGTACCTTTGTGATTAAAATGGGTGCTTTTTCCCAGGGGTTGATAAACGGAGGGCAATTCCAGAAGGGTTTTACCATGCACTCTTCTTCTGTCTGGGAAGGTATGTTCTGGAAATGAATTCCTCTTCCTCTACCTTTACTACTTGATTGGGTTGGCAGATTCATTAGCTGCAAATACACAGTTCAGCATTGTTTCAGAAAGATTGAGGCTTGTTCTTGCTGGCCTCAGTCATGCAGCAGTGTATGTGTCAGTGCTGCAGAATCCTTTTTGGAAGTATTCCAGTAGTTTCAGGCTTTTTCTCACCCTTTATTCCAAACCTGTACTTTGGTTGCAGTCATTCCATTCTGTAGATCGTGTTATCTTTTTATGATGGGAGGCCTCCAGTGCAAGTGAACACTTCTAGCCTTAGTTCTCCACAGCTGTTATTTATCTGAGTTCTTTTTGGAAGTATTCTAGTAGTTGCAGGCATTTTCTCATCCTTTATTCCCAACCTGTACTTTGCTGACAGTTTCTCCATTCAGTAAATTGCCTTAGGTTTTTGTGTAAGAGACTTTCAGCGCAGGCAAGCACTTGTAGCCTTAATACTTCATGGCTTTCTGTTTTTTATTTGGTTATTACTACTACACTCAAAACATGGAATCACACAGAATCACAGAATAGATAGGGTTGGAAGGAACCGCAGTGGGCCATCTGGTCCAACCTCCCTGCTCAGGGTCATCCTAAAGCACATTGCGTGGGATTGCGTCCAGACGGTTCTTGAATATCTCCAGTGAGGGAGACTCCACAGCCTCTCTGGGCAATCTGTTCCAATGCTCAGTCACCCACACAGGAAAGAAGTTCTTCTTCATGTTCAAGTGGGACTTCCTGTGTATCAGTTTCCACCTGTTGCCTCCTGTCCTATTGTTTGGCTCCACCAAGGAGAGCCTGATTCCATCCTCTTGATACCCTCCTTTCAGATACTTAGAGACATTGATGAGATCCCTTGTCAGTTGTCTCTTCTCAAGGCTCTCCTGGTATTTCACTGTTGCAAAGGAAAAAAATCAGTAATCAATACCTGCTGTGTCATGTGTCAAATCAGCAACACACTTCACTGATATTTAGTTTTAATTCCACTCAGTAGAGGGCATTTCACGTTCATCTGTTTCCAATCACCATATTTGGCTCCAGAACGTAAATTTGCGTCATGTGGGGTCTTAAATTAACAATTATCGCTGCTGTTTTATTTCAAGGCAAAAATGTTAAGTCTGGGAGTACACATGGCTAATTTAAGGGTCTGCTATCAGAATCTAGAACTCATCTCAGAAGCCATTTCTGTCACCTGAAGAAACTGGGAACTTGAAATTCCAGATATGTTGTAGTATGAAATTAAAAGCAGCAAAATCATTTCAGCTGTGCCAAGGACTGACACCAGGAACATTCAAAGTTGTAAGTGATCTGTGTTTGTTTTTGTGATCACAAGTTAACCTACACTAATTTTACAGTTATATTTTTACCTTCCTGATGTCATGCTCTATGTGATTTATTTCTGCCATCCTAGAAATGGGATTTAAGGTTTAGTGTTCATACAGATGCTGCAGGAGGTCTGTAGTTTTGTTGGAAATATGTTGCTCATTTTGCCAACAGAAAAGATTGGGTTTGTGATTTACAATGAAAGCAGCATTCAGTCCTGGCTGCTGTGACACAGCTAGCTCTCCCTTTCTATTAGCTTTTAAAGAATGTCTTGAAACCGGTCCAGATCAGTGATGAGCTGGTGCTAAGAGAGTGAGGGACAGCTTCAGTGGAGGGACTCAGTTCCCCAGCAGTGACGGGGACAGTGTGCTGGCAGGGCAATTGGACAGGAGAGGTTACCTTTATGCAACAGGCATGAGCAGGTAAAGAAACAGACCCCAGGTGTCCTCACTTGAGGCTTGGCACCTTGGTTGCTGCATCACTTTATTTTTCTGGCTTAGGCAGCTTAGCCCCTTGATGTTCAGTTAACTACTTAAAAAGTTTGCTGATACTCGCCTCTGAATAAGGTAAAGCGGTAGCTACAAGCTTGGGATGCCTCTATCCAGTTTCTGGATTTGGAATAAATTTCCTGTGTTACTTTGGGCAGTCATACTCAATCCTGTATTTAATTTCCAGTTTGGAGATTGACCTTTGTTTAAAGAAGACAGGTGATCTCTTAATGCGGCTTTGTATCACAGATCTTAGAGGAGAATGGGTATGTAGCAGTGACTAGAAGGGAGGGTGGGAATGGAGGAATAATCTTAAACAGTCTTCTTAAGCAATGGTCTGTGGCACTTGTAAGGACATGGTCAAAATAACATCTGTAGTTCAGGACCCCCCAGGGACAAGCCTATTGTGTATCTCATCATGCGGTCAGCACATGAAAGGGAGCTGAAGCATTGCCAAGAGGAAGAAGTGGATTTACTGAGGAGTCTACAGCAAGCCTCAGCACTTATGGAATTTTCAGTATTTCTGGTTCCTGGATTTACTCCGCTGCTCATTTTCCTCTTCAAAGTGCAAGGAGCTCTGAGGCCAGTATCCTTCTGTGGTCTACTCCTGCCAACCACCCAGTGCCATTCCTTCACCACCAGCCTTCTAGGCTCAGTGGACAGTCTACCCCAGGCATGGAGGCTGCTGGAGAGAGAGATGTATCTCTCTTCTGCAACCCAAAAGTGGTCTAGTTTAGCAGGATCTTTGCTTCAGGAGGAGCTTCATGCTGGCTTTGTTCCTCCTGCAGGGTATAGGAGCTGCAAGAGAGGAAAGGACGAAGAGCACTTGAGGTGTCTCTTCCTTTTTCCTGTAATCCCTCTCTGCCCTTGTATTTTACTCCTGCTTCCCAACCCACTGTTTGATGCTCCCTTCTCTATTCCCAACACCTTTTCCTCTCTGCTCTTTCCCTGGTAATTGCATTTCTCCTCTACCTCTCTCTGTCTTGTCATTTCTCACTCTGCTTGTGTCTGTCCCCACACTGGATGTTTGGGTATTTGGGGTTTTTTTTTGTTTATTTGTTTGTTTTCTTGAAGCTGGGATGCCTTAACCCTCCCTGCACTGCCTTCCTCTCTCCATTTAGTTAAATACACCTGTCATGACTCAACACAGCTTTTGTTTTCTTTAAGATGATGAGGGTTTTGTGGTTTCTTAAAATTTATGGTCAGGTCCATCAAACACCTCAGATTTGCAAAAAACTATTCAAGAGAATCTGGATAGTCTGATATCTTAAACACGGCTTTCTAACAACATTGTTTTAGTGAAAGTCATTAAATTAAGCAGTAATACAAAAACACACTTTGAGTGTCAAACTTGAATATTAAACAAAAGTTTGGATGCTCATTAACGAGTGGCTAACTAATGTTCATCTTCAGTTGTATAGGTTGCGAACAGTTTGTGAAGGTCTGTCGTTTTAACTCTGTGGGCACGTACTTCCCATACAGAAATTAAGAAGAAAGTATACTCAGTGTATTGTAACAGCTCACACCTCGACAGCTGTGGGAAATACTGGTATGGCCTGAGGCGTTACACACACAGAGGCATGTGACCGTGCTGTGAACTTGCAGTGTAGCGCTTGCATTGAGTTAGACAGCTGTGTCATGGATTGCACCATCATCATAACACAGAAGACCTAAGTTGCATTGTGTTCCACAGCCAGAATTGGTATTTTTAACTGTCTGCTTGAAGAAGTCTTAAATATACAGACATGTCTTCAAAACACAGTGTGCAATTCTTTGATTTTCTTTCTTGACTTTTAACACTGTGTATCTTTAGACTTAAGGCTGGAGAAAAGGGGAAAGAACTATCCTGTGGTATGGGAAAATATCATCTTATCTAGAGAAAAACATAGCTGTACCAGTCCAAAATAAAAGATACCATTCATGGAGTTGCTATGAAGGTGGCAGTGCTGTAAATCATGTGTGATATGTTTTTGTTGTGTTTTCCCTCAGTTCTTAGTTTTAGAAGACTTGGTTTGTTTTTACGTAATCAAAACCTTCATAGTGCATTTTTTTAAGAAAAAAATAAATGTGCAGTATTTCATGTGTATAAAGTTTCAGTGATTAGAAATGGTTAACTCAGGGCAATTAGATTGTAGAAATTATTTTAAAATAGCCGTGCTGACCTTACTGCAGTTAATATCTCATGTTACAGCAAAGGCTGTTTAATACAAAGACCTTTGGCAAACAAGACCCCATGGCTAATCAAAAGAGCAGCTCAAAGTCCACAGTTGTCAGAATTAGGCCACTCTATTGTACTCCCCTGGCTGAACATTATCATTTTTCTAAAGGTACTGGTTTTACCATACTCATTTTTCAGTTGTGCCTATTAAAGGTGGCCTTGTAGGTTCTTAATATCAGTAGAAGACATTAATTGGCTGTATTTTAATATTTATTTCTAAATATGAAACAGTTGTGTTCATGTATAGAGTGTATTAAAAAGAATTTTCCATGTAACAGGATAAGCTGTTAAAATAAGAAAGAAAATATCTAAATATATATTGTCTAGATGGCTTTCTGGTTTCTTGCTTGTAAAATTTTGGCAAGTAATATAAGAAATATTTCATATACTTGGGCACTAGTTCTTTCAAATATGTTTTTAAAACGTGTAAGAAACTTCAGAAAGGTGCTATTAAGCTTTGTTTTGAAACTTTGAAAAGAAGTATTTTTAAAAGATTCTTCTAATTAAATCTCTAAAGGAAAGAAAATTTTAAGTATTATATGTGTTTTTTTCCATTTTATACTAGATCTTAATGGTTTCTGGTTTTTTCACTGCATAAATTGTTGGAATTGTTTCCCTTTTCTGGGCTGTACTTGTTTACTTTGGGTCTTTGTGTACTTGAACATTTCTGAGTTTTGCAGGGTTAGTTACTGCAAGTGAATGTCTAACTGCTTTTTTCATTTTATGGGTTTATGGTTGTTTCTCAAATAAAATCTGTTCATAGCTATGATACTAGGTTCCTTTAATGTATTTTTTGTTGTAAACAGTTTTAGAGAACTTCTGTCAATAAATAAAAGTCTAAACATGGCAACTTGAGATTTCAGGGCTTTTGGCCTCCTGTGACAGCCTGGTAATTTTTTTTCCTTTCCCACAAGAACAAGTTGGCAGCGGCATTTTTGTACATAAAATCAAAGATTGCTGCAATCTTCTGAGAAATGAGAGACTGGATCAAATCCTCAGTCCCCAAAGTGGGGCAAGTTTCCCACGTGCTGAGGAAGAACTGAGCTGGTCTTCCTATTTCAGCTGAAATGTCCTACTTGCTAGAAATTACTTAATTGCTCTGAAGCAGGGTTAGTAATCCATTTTTCTTGCCAAGTAGCCTATGTGGTCTTTTTTACTCTTTCCTTTATTTAAAGAAAGCTTGCAAATACTTTTTTTTTTCAAAGTGAAAGCCTTTGAAAGGAAGTGCTGAAGAAGGATCTGTCTGTGCCTACTGAATCACAGAGCCACAGAACCGTTAGGATTGGAGGGGACCTCTGGAGCTCATCTAGTCCAAACCTTCTGCCAAGGAAGGGTCACCTAGAGCAGGTTACACAGGATTATGTCCTGGTGGGTTCTGAATGTCTCCAGAGAGGGAGATTCCACAGTCTGTTCCAGTGCTCTGCCCCCATCAATGTAAAGAAGTTCTTCCTCATATTGAGGTGGAACTTGTGTTTTAGTTTATGGCCATTGCTCTTTGTCCTGTCACTGGGCACCACTGAGAAGGGTCTGGCGTCATCCTCTTGACACCCACCTGTGAGATATTTGCATAGGACAAGGTATAGCGTAGTCCTTTGAGTATCTGCCCTGGAGGGCTCCTAGTCTGCAATCCAAATCGAGTGGAGGATGAGTGTTTCCTTTGTTATCCTTGACAACACTGACTGCATTTTTAGGGCTGGCAGGTACCTGCTGAATAAAACAATGTGAATGGGTAAGCTGGCCAATGAAATCTCTGGTTCCTCCACAGCTTGGGAATTACCATCAGTCTTAGTTATGTGCATTTCTGCTAGTAGAAATAAGAGCTTCACCTGTGCTGGGTGGCATGGGTGTGCAGGGCATTGTCATGGGCCTCTTCCCTTCAGTCTTACATGCTCACGTTCATTCCAGATTTCTCACAGTTCCTTTCTGTAAAAGATAAATAGGGTAGATGGGCAACCATAGAAGTCAGATACGGGAGATGGGGAAGGTGTCCAGGTTTTGTCTTGGTTTGATGTTCGGGATGTACATAGCTGGAGTCAGAAAATCCTCCTAGGGAGGTGACATATCTGTGGTAATACTAGAAGGAGGGTGCTTTGTAGGTGTATCTCTGCGTTTTTGAGATAGAAGATTTTTATTTCCTTCTTCAGAAATGCATATGATTTCTACTGAACCTATTGCCACAGAGATTTGGGTAGCGTAGAAATTCTTAAAATGGACTTGTTAAGAGTTACCACAGATTTGAGATGGGAACTAAAATGAGTAGTATTCCATTTAGAACATTTTTGCTGAGCTTCATAATTAAAATCATCATGTTGTTTTGCCTCCCTCTGTTTTCTCCCAGTGTGCAGCAGTGAACCCCTAATTATATTTTTTTTCCACACATTGGAAACTTTACCACTGGGAATAAAGGTGGTTTACCAGGATGCCAGATCCAAGCATGGCTGTGAAGGACAGCTGCCAGGAGCAAGGAGATGAGGTGCTAGCTTTTGCTATCAGTAGAGAAGAAAGGAATAGTGCAGATAGCACTGCTCCTTCAACTAGACCAGAGCAGGAGTTACTGCATCATGCAAGAATGGGAAGGTGCAACGGGGAAGGAGTTTGAAGACGAGGTGAAGTAGCAGAGAAGTAAAAACTCCCCTTTTTCCAGAGAAGAGGGACCAAGGAACTGGAACTAGGTACAGCAGGAATGTATCAGCGTTTGATGAACCTCTGAAATGTGACAGAGCACCAGGACCAAGGGTCCTCTAATGAAGAAGGGTGTTGTGTTGATTTCTAAAAGTGCAGAAAAGATCCTGGGAAAATTGTTGTAGGCTCAGGAGACAACAGGATAAATTGGGAATTGTGGCCTTGTTGTAGGGAGGAAGCTAATTTAAAATGTGGGTATGGAGAGATGCAGAATTAAAAGGATAAAAGTGGTTTGAACTTGTGACCATTGGCACTGGCTGATGAACAAAGAGTAAAAGTGTTTCCTCTAAAACTTTGTGAAGTGTTTAGAGCATCATTCCCATAAAATGCACGCTGAAATAAAAGTATTCACATAAGGCTAGAGTTACAAATGTAGTAAAAAATTGCATTCCTTATTATACTTTTTTAGGCCTATTCCTAATTTTTTTGTTTAAATGAAATTATTGCAAATAATACAACATGGTGTAAGCAACACAGAGGTCCAAATAAAACAGAACTGATTTCTACTACAGCTTTTAGAAACACAGTCTGTAATATCACTCTAAATAATAAGTCATTTTATATTGGTTTGTACTGTTTAGTTGGAAGAAAGGGAAATTTAATTTCTGAGCTTTCTTGTGTCTTTATGCAGCTGTCTGTGCCTGTTGAAAGAAATCGGTTTTCATGTTTGTGAGGTATCTATAGGGCAGTATTTAACCCAGAAGCAAGTATCACTGAAAGTGGGTTGTTGCTGCTGGGTAGGAGATGTAATGGTGATGGATTTCAGAACTAAAAAGAAGCAAAATGCTTTCTGAAGGTTTTTCTTTCAAAGAGACATCTCTATCCAGCTCCCAGTGAGCTCTAGGCATACATTACAGGGCTAGTATGTAAGTATAGCTGCTAGGTTACTTTCCCACTTTCCAGATGTTTATACCTCCATGGATTTTCCAGAAGCTATTTCAACTTAACAGTTTTAGTGTTTCTAGTTGTGCCAACATCCTGCTTTAAGTCTAATCATTTTCACTGCACATTGAAATAGAAGGAGTGCTAAGTGGTGACACTGTTTTATTTATGGAGAGTTTTTTCTTAAAAGTCTTTGAGTGTGATGTAAGAGCAAAGCAGAATTAGTTTAAAGACATCAGTCCATTGTGCATTCATCTATGCATGCTATTACAAAGTTAGTGGTAGTTGTAGTTTTGGGGTTTTTGATTGGAATACATCAAAACTGTAAAGTGGCCACCTTTGCCAAAGTTGTTACCTTCCCACTTGGTGGAAATTTCCCTTTTCTGCATAATTTTGCCACTCTTGTTTTTAGGACACTGTAGTTTATGTTATTTATCACCTTTTGAAGGCTTAAAAGTCTGCTTGAACAGTTACGCTTCGCTTACTGTTCACTGTTTCATGTCTTAGGGGGAAACAGTTGAAAATAGGCACTTTCATTAGTATTTTGAGGCATGGTAGATCTGAAAGACTATTTCATCTTCTCATTCTTTATCTTGACAGTTAATATTATGTGAGTCCAAGTCTACACACCATACACATCTTTATCTAAAATTGGTTTCAAAAGTTAAATACTGCTGTCATTTTGGATATAGATGACATTATATCAATTTCAGCCAAGTTTACTTAGGCTTTGCCTGCATTTTCAAACTTAGTAACTTATATATGTGAGGTTTACAATGACAAATCCACAGAAGAACTTGTATCAGTTTTAGGCATACACATCAGTATAATTTGTTGCATAGACCTATAACCAGTCATTCTCAGTGAAGCCCACTTTTATAGGCTTTGCAATGACTGCTAACAAACTGGCATCTTCATAATGGGACCTAAAGCTCTGAAGGGCAGCTAGTTGTTAGGAGAGCCTGACATTTTCCATCCGTGTCTCGTGTTCCTCTGCAGATTTTGTTTTGTGATCGGTTTGAATCCTGTTGCAATCACTTCTTGATTACTTATAGTGGAATTTATGTGATGTTTATGGTACATGTTTGAGGTAGTGGTAGTTATATTTCATCACCAGGAAAATAAAATTGACACAGGCCTTTAAATATCAAGGAAAGCAGAGTAAAGGCTGTCAGCCTTCATTATATTTATCCACTGTGTTTCATCTTACCTCTTGTACAATCCCTTCATCTGCTGTCCCAGAGGGATGAGTTAAGAGCATGAGCTCCATTGTAACTTTGTCAGGTGAAGCAAATGTCCTTGACGAAGTCGAGGACAAAAATTTCACTAATTTTGTTTGGACTATATTTTCACATTGCTTTTTGCTGCCTTTTTTGCAAATGTAATACTGTCAAAATAGTAGTAGTACTCTTCTATGGATACTTTTAAGCAAAGGTTGTCTGAAACTTGACCAGGGTGTAGGAGCTACAGGGCACAGAACTGGGGAGAGGAGGGTGTTAGCATCATTCCTTCTGTGTTTAGAATTAATTTTTAGGTAGGAGAGAAAAAATAAACTCATATTGTATTCATAATACTGCTAGAAATAAATACTTGCCAGAATGGGGTCAGCTCATAAATATCTCATACATTTCAAGAAATGGCATATTTAGAATATATGGACCTGTAATTCCAGTGCATAGTTTATCTCCTCCTACTGTCTTGGCTTTAAATCAAGGAAAGAATATTTTATAGAGGATTTATTTGTAGTTAATGTTAGTTGTATAGCTATTACTGCTGTAGGCTGTATTGTGTTCCCCTAAATCATGCAGATAGCGCATCAATTATTTAAATATGAATATCTGAGAAACATATTATGGACTTAAGAGTGATTAGAGCACAATGCTTAGAATGAATTGTTTGAATATCTGCCTCTGTTGCAAAGGAATCCTGAATCGAAGTGTCTAGCTGAAAATGCAGCTTTAAAACCCCAAAATCTTGTATGTTTTGTATTCTACTTAGCAGGTCTGCAGTAGTTGCAGGGTGTTAGAGGAGCTCAGTTAGTAAGAACTGTCAGAAAGGTTTTATTAATGTATGCATAGTATTAAAAAGAACTACGTTTGAATGCATGCGTAAGTTTTTTGTCTTTGTTTTTCTTTAAATAAGTCTTCTCTTAAGTCTAGCAGTTATTATAAGGAAGAGCAATAATGAAAATCCGGAGTGAATCCTGAGCAACGTAGTTCAGTCCATAGAAGGATTACCCCTACAGAGCAGACATTTGGATGTAAACAGAGTAAAAGGAACATTTCTTGGGTCTGTAGGTATATTTCACACTTCCTGGGAGTGGGTGAAGAAAACCTATTTGCCTTTCAACTTCTGCAAGGCAATACTAGTACGAGATACGTACCCAACAGGGAATTCAGATGCCTAAGCAGTCAATTCCTTTGGAGTTTAAACCAGTAGAAAGACATTTCTATACTCCTGTTGCTGCAATGATGATTTTCGCGTCTGGAAACTGCATGGCGCGGTTTTGTCTTCCTGAGACTACACTGTACTGCTGCTGCTAAGCCTTTATCATTACCAATGAAATTAAGGAAGTAACAAGGCTCTCTAGTGTCACTGTGGTGTTTCAGGTGCCCACAGACAGTGGAGAGGCTGGTAGGGATTGAACTGACTTTCTTAGCTAGCAGCAGAATCAGCACAGGCAGAAGTTGTTTCATTAGCAATTTGCATTCATCCACCTCTTTTTCGTCCCACTTTCTTTTCTAACTGTATCTGGTTAATAATTTTTAGCTCTCTGAAATGAGAGTACTGAATAAACTTTTCAGTGATATTCAAATGCAGCACTTCAGCGAAATGAAGCAATTTAAACAGTACACAAAAAGTTGATCCCTTTTCATAGCTGCATGTTCTTTAATTTATACCAGTAGCACCCCAGGTACAAAGCCTTCATGTCTGGCCACATAACCACTTGGCTGTTACCTCCCAGATCCCTGTGCTGGCTCAGGTGGACATTTCTCTCCTGGCTCCCCACCAGGTCTTTGCTTTTCTTTCTAGACATGCCTGAAGCACATTGCCAGTTGCCGTGTATTTCCATTGACTTCAGGGCACTTGGCCCCATACATGCTTGCAAACATGCACACTTGTTCTCTTGGATGAACATGCATGTACAGTGGGATTTATTTTTCTTCTTTTTTTTTTTTTTTTCCCTTTTAAGTGCGGTGTTGAAACCAACATGGATGCTTAACCTCCTAACAATGCTTGCTGGACTTAAACAGAATTATCCAGAGTTAGGAAGTTATTAAATGCTGGGAAAAGACTTCCAAAAGCAGCCTCATGCCTAATGCTTTGGTTTCCCCCAGTTCTGATCTGCAGTGGTGTGCGGAGCAACTTTCCAGGAGAAGGGAGTTGGCAGCTGTCCTCTGAGGCAGGACTTTCGTGGCCTTTAATGACAGTTGTCAAGGAGGAAAGTGGTCTTGCTTATTCAAGTAGCATGAACTCAGTTGGATGACAGTGTTTAGTACAGAGAACTGAGTTGTTTGTGGGGTTTTCTTCCTCTTGGCAAGATCCCTGCTCTCACATAGATTTGGTGTCTGCACACAAATATAGAAATATTAAATATACACACCAATAGAGTATTGACACAGGCATGCAGCCATCAAGCTCTGAGCTGGCGACATGGAAAGATTTGATTTGTGTGTATGGAAGAGAAGTGTGTGTGTGTAGATGCATGTTGAAATCGCCTTCAGCGCATTTGGAAATTTCATACTTAATTTCAAAACAGTACCTATAAATATGTTGATTCAAATGAGGAAAGCAGGCTTTTTCTCTTTCAGGAAGACTTAGTTAAAATTCAGGAAGTCAAACTGCTGAGGAGTTAGCACTAGGATTTATAAAACAACATTGAAAAAGAAGCTTAATTAACATTTCACTACCCTTTCAATTGCACTGAATGCATGTCTGGTTTATCACCCACCTAAATATGTTAGTTTGTATTTGATGAATGCTTGTGACAGTGAGCCTTCAGGAGAAAGCTCAGCTTTTTCCTATAATCTCCTTATAGCATTTGTATATTTTATTTGCTTGCTTTGACCTTGGATAATACAGAGAGAATATTCAATGTATATATCACATATTTCTGGGCATCAGTACTTGAGGTTGTTTTCTTTAAACTGTTAATATAGATTTAGCGGGAATTTAATATTTTTGGGGGGAGGGAGGTTGGTTTTGGGTTTTTTGTTTTGGTTTGGATTTGGGTGTTTTTTGTTGTTTTGGTTTTTTTTGTCAAAACAACGTGCATCCTATATTAGTAAGTTGAGTATTGGTGGATGAGCACACACAGGATGGCAGTACACACATAAGCAAGATATCACAGGGAAGGATGCTGCTCTGCATTCCTTAGGGTAGAGTGAAGAAATAGCTGCCTTTATTTCTCTCCCTGAAGAACACAGTGATAATGGAAATGGGATATTTAAAAGGGCAGCATAGATTAATGGGGCAATATTAAAACAAATGAGACCCATTAGCGAAACGCTGCTTGAAAAGTAGATTCCATGATAAGTGCCCTTCAGTGCCTTGTGTAGGGAAAATTGTTTCAGCACTTGTAATATCATCCATGGTGGTGGATTTTAGAGTGTTGTGACAATCTAAGTGAGAGAATCTTAAAATAATTTAGATGAAGGTAAACTTCATTTGTACTTACTGCTTGGTAGAAAACCTCAATGGTTATATCTAAATGTTGAACACAAGTTCGTTTTTTTCAAACGCAGTCAGAATGTCTTTACATGTTCCCAAAGTCTTTCATCAAAAAACAATGCAGTTTTTGTTGTTCTCTTAAGCCTGTAAGGTGATCATGAGAACTTGGAAAGCCTTATTTTATTGCTGGAGCACAGTGCTGTGGGGATGAATGTTCAAAAATACTTTGAACTGGAATCTGTGGTGGCTTTAGCAATATCTCCTGGTTTTTAATTGTTGATTTTGTATTAGATTAATTACACAATGTGTGCATTGCACTTAAAATGCTACTTGTCTCTGTGTTCTCTCTGCTTTTTAGACCAGACAGTTTTCTGGAATATTTAATGAATAAGGAAAATACACTTAATTTCTAAGATTTATAGAGGGTGTTGCCTATAAGGAGAAAAATGTTTGGGTTTTAGAGATAAAATATGTACACAAACCAACTTACCAAAGCCAAATATATTAGTCTGAAAGTGTTCTTTCACTTATCGTCAGGAGATAGGTGGGTCTAAGTCTCTGAATTGTCACATTTTGCTTCATTTTCTCCCTCTAGAAATGCATGGCTGTGTTGTGGTGGGGTTTACTTTTTTTTTATTTTTTTCCAATGTAATTTTGTTAAATCCAAGCTCAGACTGTAAATACCGAGCAATACAAGTCCTGTAAGATGTTCAGGGGTGCAGGGGTGGGCAGGGCACGGGCACGCTGAGCGCTGTGCCTCCGCCGTGCTCCAGCGGCACATCCCATCCGGCGGTGGGAGAGGAGGGTCGGGAGGCGGCTGTTGCTATCGCTCTGATGTCAGGCACTCTCGCTAACGTGTGGTTGGTTATTCTGCGTTTCAGATCGCTGCCGGTAGCGGAGCGCAAAGGGAACAGCGAGACTCCCACATCTTTCAGCGAGAAGAAAGGAGTCAGCGGAGCAGACTAATACGGACTTGTGTCGGGTGCCCTTGCCCTACAAAGGCTGCCTTTAAAAGAGAAACGCAGTGTTATTTAATGAGCTGTGAGATGAGGCGCTGCTGCTAACGCTCAGATCCCAGGATTCATCGGCTACTCATTGTGCTTAATGTACATGTTTCTGCACCGTGCATTTAGGAGATCCCAGAGAAGAATCCAAAACGGCTGCAGGGGAAAGACCACCAAACATGCCTACAGAAACATTACCGACAGGTAGCATGGTGAAGCCGGTCAGCCCTGCCGTGACTTTCACATCCGCTGTTCCTCTCCGCATTCTGAACAAAGGACCCGACTATTTTCGCAGGCAGGCGGAGCCTAATCCAAAAAGACTGAGCGCAGTGGAGAGGCTAGAAGCCGACAAGGCAAAATACGTCAAGAGCCAGGAGGTCATCAATGCCAAGCAGGAGCCCGTGAAGCCGGCGGTGCTGGCGAAGCCACCAGTCTGTCCCGCAGCCAAGCGAGCGCTGGGAAGCCCCACCTTGAAAGTCTTCAGCAACAATGCAAAGACTGAGAGTGGTGTCCAGAGAGAAAATCTGAAACTTGAGATTTTGAAGAACATCATCAACAGCTCTGAAGGCTCCAGCTCGGGTTCAGGACATAAGCATGGTCCCCGAAACTGGCCACCCCACAGAGCCGATTCAACAGAGCTGAACCGACACTCATTCGCCGAATCGTTGAAGGTTTACCCCACACAGGGCCGTAGCAGCCCGCAGGAGAGCAGCTCCAATGTCAGCAGAAGGCTCCTAGATCAATCAGCAGAGACTTTCTTGCATGTCTCTCACAGCTCTTCAGACATTAGGAAAGTAACTAGTGCAAAGCCCTTAAAAGCAATACCCTGCAGTAGTTCAGCCCCACCTCTGCCTCCAAAGCCCAAAATTGCTGCCATCGCCACCCTGAAATCCCCAGAGATTGAGGCAGTCGAGTCTGGATGTGGAGTTAGTAGAAGACCTTCCCTACAGCGATCAAAATCAGACTTAAGCGACAGATACTTTCGCGTCGACGCAGATGTTGAGCGATTCTTTAACTACTGCGGACTGGATCCTGAAGAGCTTGAAAACCTCGGGATGGAAAACTTTGCAAGGGCTAACTCTGATATTATATCCCTCAACTTTCGCAGTGCAAGCATGATTAGCTCAGACTGTGAACAGTCTCAGGACAGCAACAGTGACCTTAGAAATGATGACAGTGCCAATGACCGTGTGCCATATGGCATTTCTGCCATTGAAAGGAATGCCAGAATCATCAAGTGGTTATATAGCATCAAGCAAGCTAGAGAGTCACAGAAAGTGTCCCATGTGTGAGAGAGAAATCCACCATAGAACGAGCAAGGACTGTATCTTTGTCTGTGAATATTCAGTTTGTGAAGGGTTGTGAAGTCTACTTGAAGTCTTGTACCCTTCTCAAATCTCTTTGTGTTGCTTGTTGTGCAATGTTTCCAAGTTGCATGCCTGTCAACATGTGAGCTGACCTGGCTTCCACTTGAACAATAACTAACTACAAAGCCTGGCTGAGCATACACATTATCTGCCAAAAGTTTAAGACAAGAATCTGATTAGGGCTTCAGTATAATCCAAGTGTTTACATGGAAAGGTTATATGACTTCTTTGCTATTTATGTGGTTCCTTGTGGATTTTATATATGTCACTTTTTGTCTTAATACAGATATTGTCAACTGATGTTACTAAGTTGAAACAGAGTCCCTCTAGGGGGGAAGAAAAGCAAAATTGGCCAAAATAAGAGGTTTAGGCATATGACGATAGGCAAAGCAGCCTTATCTCTTGTAGCAAGTGCATTATTGGCACATGAAAGCTGTTTCTAAAAGGCAAAGAATGCTGTGTTCTTAAATTCTGTATCGTTGTTAAACTATATATCCCTACTTGTAGTAAGACACTGTTCTGTAAAGGTTTCTTTTTTCTAGGTAAGCTCCCTCCGTTTTACAGCAGAAATAGTCTAGTGAATCTTCTTGACCTCTCCTAAACTAAATGAGTCTTGCATTTGGGTTGATGTAAGCATTTTTAATGAGTTTGTATTATCCCTGTTGGAAAAGCTTAAAAAAGGTTGGAGTCAACAGATGGTGCAGGTGTGGGATTTTGTGGGTTTGATTTTTACTTAAAGATTCCTGGTCTTAAACTTTTGACAGGAATAATTAGATCCTATAGCTGATATTGAATGCCTTTATTAGTCAAAACACATCATGACTACAAACTCCATGCTGTCTTTTAATTTTTTTTGTACACCTATTCAAACAGTTAATGAACAAAAATGGAAACACACAGCCATATCAATATAAAGCCTCCTATTCACAAGTAAATACACTCAGTAGCTGAACTATATCTGAAAAAATGTGATTATGTTGTCTTGCATATGTTATATCTAAGGCTGTGAAAGTTTATTACAGCTCTAGGAAAGTGTAGAAACATGACAGTATGTAGCTTTTCTTTCTTTTTTTTTTTTTACCTCCTTAAGATGGTTAGTGCTGCAGATCGACCTGTTACAAATCTTTTGACAATCTGTGTCTTCCCAGTGGTTTAATTAACTGTCATTTCAACTGGCAGTGGTGGTGTAGTGGAGAAGTTGAAAGTACAGTGGTATGCTTCATTATTATTGTATACATGCTTTGAAGTAAAAATTGCAGCACTACCTTATACTACATCAGCTAATAGGAAACTTTTTTATTGTGTAAATGCTGTAAGACTTTGTATATACTTCAGTTGTTATGAAATCTTTAAAAGGAAGAGTGTTATGCTAATAAATAGCTCCTGGTGCAGGTATGGTAGGTTTTTTGTTCTTTTTTTTTACCCCTCCCATTCTTAAAACTATATCAGAAACTCAATTGCAGTGTCTTTTCGTGCTGTAGAAGGTCTTGGTTAAATAATAGTTCCAGTAAAAGGCTTCTTTTACTAAAGTGCTTTTCAGAATATAATTTTTTATAAAATAACTATAGCAGCATGATCTGTCTGAAGAACTAGAAGAGGTTTTCAAGACTCCTAAAATAGCTTGCTTCTTCCTTACCTAGCAATGTTACTGTTCCCGTTTATAGCATCTGTTCATAATGAATCACTGCAGTCTTCTGAATTATTCGTCAGTAGTGCTTATTTATATATTTGAATATTAAAGATGTTTTACAAAGTCGGGTTCTATCTTTTCTCTAAGAAGCCTGTAGCCCAACCTCTTACAGATAACTGCAGTTAGTGCAGGTGAGACTGGAAGCGGAGGTATGCAGTTGTTTGTTGCCTATGGAATTTTCCTGCATTCAGTTTTATATAATTGTTCTCCAAAGGACTGTTCATGGAGGGAGGGAAGCACACATTCAGTTTCAGCACACATTCAGTTTCAGGAGGCTACTCTATGATTTTTACAGTTGACTTCACAACCTAAGACTTACAACATTCCTAGCTTGGACAAAAAAATGAGGAGCTCTGTATTTCAGCTACAGGCATATTTGTGACATTTCAAGCTCCATGGGTTTCAGTTGGCATTGACATCACACTGGGTTTTCAAGCATATTTTTCCAATAGTAAGTTCTACTCAGTTCAGTGACTATTTTGCCAAGGAAAATAATGCTTAAGGGATTAAAGCCAAGTGTAATGCAGCTGTACAGCAATGAAATAAAGAAGTTAAAACCAAAATAAAAAATGCACTCACATTGTTCTCTGAAGTGTTTTAAGAATGATGATAAACATGCTATCTCAAGTGTTGTCAGCCAAAAACAGTAATAAAGAAGCCTTTATAAATAGAAAACGAATTAGAGCATGTGCTAGTATTCTAAAGTATTTCCCAGGGTTTGTTGTGGAGCCATAGGCTCTTGAGAAATCAAATTCATTTCCTTTTAATCCCACAAGGGTTTTAGGTTTGTGAGCTATCTGTAAGAGAGCATTTCCTCACCTGAGATCTTAGGCAGCACCTCTGAAACAGTACAAGCTCTGCCTCCGCTATCCCTGCTTCTTACAGTGCCATGAATAAGAGTTTACAGGACCTAGACCTTCATAGTCAGCTGAACTTGCAGCTCTGGTGAGATTGCAGTAATAGAAATCACAGGACTGCAAAATGTCCACAGGGCTTTGAACAAGCAGGTAAAAATCATCTTAATTTGTCGCTTTATTACCATTTATGCAGATAGGATTTATTTATATATGGTCTTGCTATTTACCTGTATGTTTGCGTGAAACCCAAATCATTGGTGTCTGGTGTGGGTTTTTTATTCAAATAGGAATAACCGTTTTGCCTTTGTAAACAGGTAATCCCATCACGTCGAAAGAGTCCATTATTTGTCTCTGCCTTTGGAGACTCCTGAGAACTGAATGCTGAATTCATGGAGAGTTTGAACCAACTCAAGACACCTCATCAGGGACCTGTTCTGATCACGTTCCTGCTGTGTCCAGCAGGCACTTACCCAGGTACAAAGTGCACAGCAAGTGTTCACAGCCAAACAACAGTTCTTGTTGCAGCTCTGGAGGGAGATTCAAGTCTGTGGTGTCCTGTGAAAGCCAGCACTGAGCCCGGCGCTGACAGTCTTGGCCATGGCAGTGAACAAAAATGCAGGGCATTTTCAGTGATTAGTATGAAATCACACTCAAACACACACAAAAGAAATCAACACAGATGTTTGTGGTGGTTCTGTTACTTTGACTTGCCAGGGAGGGAAAGGAAGAGTAAAATTACGTGACCAAGTACACTTTGAAAGCTACATACAGCTTTGCACAGAGATAAACCATTTGTCTGAGTGAAAGAGTCGGGCATCAGAGTAAAACTGGTACTTTAATCACTTCATATTGTATAGTAACAATGTCATGAAAGATGGGAGACGGAGGATCTGTGGCACAAATTTACATTCAACTAATACAAGTACTGAAATTGTCTTGTTTTTATGAATACTGTTTCTGCAAGGGAGAGCGCTGTGCTGTGAGCGCATGCACCGTCTGAGTGACCGAGGGCTTTTGAAGGGTAAACACAGAATGATGATGCTTTTGGCAGTAATTCAAAAATCAAAAGGCACGCTCAGACAACAGAGCCAATCAGTATTGCTGACTTACCTCTTTTTACAGCAGCGTATCCATCCGTGGAGGCCGTACGCGCTTGATTCCAGTCATTCAACGAAAAACAAAGTGCTTAATGGAGCTCTGCAGTACAGAGCTGAATAATTCCAGTCTGTGGGAGAATGGAAAGGGAAGTAACCCTTAAAAACAGTCTTCCTGATATCGATTGATTATGGGATGATAATGTTTACTATGTTGTATTCAGAGCTCGCTTGTTTATAAGAAACTTTTTATTAAGGCTAGTAGTCTAACAAATCTGGGAGATTCCATTTTTCCAAGACTATAAAACTCATGTTCTGTGTGATTAATGGTGTCACACCAGTAGCTGAGCACATTAGGCTTAGAATGTAAGAGCATCTGGAGCTTTGTTCCTATGAACAGTAAGGGTCCATTGCCTATTTTGGCAATGAATATAAATGCAGATATAAATGTGCTATAGAGGAGAATAAGTTGGTCAAGTTGTTTTGTCCTGAATTATAATATAACTCTATATTAGAATCCTTGTTAGCAAGGCATAAACTGTCACTGATATTCTGAATTCATCTGACATTCCTTGCTGTCAGCAGAAAGACTCCAATAATCTGCCCTTTGAAATATGTCACCCATAGCTTAATGGGAAAGGCCATTAAAATTGTCTGTTCAGTGTAAGGACTTTTATCTCCTCATGATGGCATCTGTTAAGTGAACCTCTAAATAAGTACATTCAGTCAGAAGTATTAACCCCTAAATGCCTTTTGTTTTTTCTCCCTGGAAGCCCAAATGGTAATCAATAGCTGTGTCCTACCATTTTTTGCAGTTACTACATTATTGCTAAATATTTTGATACTGCCCCTTGAGCAGCAGTGCAATCTAAAGTGGAGACACCTACACTACACCATCTGTCTTGTCCTCATAGGTATGAACAGCCTTCAAGCATATTTTACATTTGATCACTTAAGAATTTGGTTGTGTGTGCCCATCAACTGAGTAATAATAAGTAGTGACTTTTTAAAAAAAAAGTATTTCACAAAAAAACATTTATAGAATAAAAACTGTAGTCTCAAATGTCATTCTTCTAAATTTAAAGTAATTTTCATGATGATCTTATGACAAGAGTAAGAGCTAGTATCTGTGCTATTATTTCTTGCTTTTGGCACAGCAAGTCTTCCTCACCTTCTTGGTGTCTTGCCTTTTCTGACTTTTCTCAGCTTCTTTCTTCATTTCTGCATGTTCCTTGCCTTGTGGTGTCTGCCTTTTCATCATCCTTTTTTTGAAGCTTATGACCAAGGTCATCTTGTTCTCCTCACTTAACCTCCTCCCAAAGCAACTTTCTCACAACTTGTTCTGTTTTTTATAACCACTACGTTCATGACAGCCTGTTACCAAGAGAGTAACTCTCTGGCTACAGTTAAGCTTCCATGTCCTGAACAGACAGTAATCTTTTTAATTGATTATTTTTTCACTTTCTGGGCTATCGTGCTATTTGCAGGCAAGATGAAACAGCTAGAGGTTGTTCTTCAGGAAGACGTAGTGACTGAAAACTCTTGTGAAGAGCAGGATGTCAAGCATATCTTGAAATATTAGCCTCTTGGTCCAAAACAGCCTGTATTTTTTGCTCTATGGTATCTCTTGCTATTTCTTTGGCTCCATGTAAAATGCTGGCTTGAGGACTGCAGTGTGCAAAGGTCATACAATTTCCAGTGAGCAGAATGATACAGGCCCACTATGCAGGAAACATTTACTGTTCTGCCTTCTGCTGTTTGAACATGGTACTTGTGTGTCTTGCATCTGTGGAATCTGGGCCACTTACCCTGCATGCACAGTTCTCAGGCAGTCAGTCAAGGACCACTGCCTAAACATACTTGTAAACAAGGCAACAATGGAAGATCCAGGAGGAACAAAGCCTGGCCTCACCTGGCTACCGTGGGAGAATTTCAGCTGTGGTAAGAGAAGGAAGTTTAGAAGCTGAAGCCCCCAGAGTGCCATCTCATGCAGCCCTGGAGCTGAAGGTCCAACACTTCGCCCTTGGATATGATAAAAGTATGTATCTGGATGTTTGGGAAACAGGATAAATCAGTGTATGGAAGCAGAAGGCACCTGCTGAAGTATGCTACTGTTTCAGCAAATACCTGCTATTCATATCGTAGAACATGAAGATGAGGAAAAGAACAGGGTTGAAATTTGGAGAACAGCTGTGTATGCAAATCCTTTCAGACGAGATGTGGAGGTGGGCAGATAGTTTTGCTTTTTAAGAAAGGAAGCTTTTAAAAGATCTTTTAATAAATGACCTGCTTTTCAAGTATATTAATCTTTTACGAAGTCTGTCTTGCCATTCTGAACTGTAAAAGCTTTGCTACTCTGAGCACACAGTGTTTAGAAATGTACTGACAGTGATTTGGAGTGACTTAAAGAATAGGATAGAAGGGTGCTTTGCTACATGTGAATTTTATTAAAATTTTGGACAATGGTCATTTTGTTCCTTATTTTAAATTGTGAGGGGCAATAGAAAATTAACAATCTTATTTATTAATGTTGGCCCACAAATAAGACTGGGAAGTACAGGTTAATGTGTCCACATGAAAACTGTAGTATTAAGTTTTGGCAGAACCTTGATTTTATTCATCTATGTTTTACGTATCTGAGAGCATATCAGCTTAAACGTCTGGTGCAAAATTCACTCATCTGAAAACACTTTCTGCAAGCTTATGGTTTATGTCCATTTGGTGAATTTCCTATAGGAAAGACATTGAGGTGCTGGAGTGTTTCCAGAGAAAGGCAGTGAATCTGGTGAAGGGTCTGCAGCACAAGTCTGATGAGGAACAACGGAGAGAGCTGGGGCTGTTTATCCTGGAAAAAAAGGAGGCTCAGGGGATACCTTATCACTCTACAACCACCTGAAAGGAGGTTATGGCAAGATGGGTGTCCGTCTCTTCTCCCATATAACAAGTCACACAACAAGGGAGAACAGCCTCAAGTTGTGCTGAGAAAGGTTTGGATTGGATAGTAGGAAAATCTTCAGTAAAAAATGTTGTGGAACACTGGAACAGGCTGCCCAGGAATTTGGCAGTGTCACCACCCCTGGAGGTGTTTAAAAGATGTGTAGATGTGGCACTCAGGGACATGGTTTGTGTTCACATATGGTGAACTTGTGAGTGCTGGGTTAATAGTTGCACTCAGTGAGCTTAAAAGTATTTTCCAACCGAACAAATTCTGTGATGGTTTTGTGTTAAATGACTGAACAAAGAGCTGTCAAAGTGCTTTCGGTTTCCCATGGTTTTGTTTCTAGCATGTTCAACCAACAAGGCCTTTCTAGCCCTCTCCTGCCAAGAGAAAATAGGAGCTTTGTATATGTATATATGTTATATATATATGCTCTGGTGTTGAATTCAGGAGGTAGAGAACAAGCACTAGAACTTCCTCACCTATTAGTCTACTCAAGCAGTACAAGGGGGAAATCTCTCCAGATACCACAAGTAGGAGCCCTGGGAGCAGTGAAACCTTGCACAGATGAGGTAAAGAGGTTTGGTGAAAACAAACCACTAGTACTGGTGTGAGAAGAAGGTCAGGACCTACCTGCCCAGCACATGATGTATCTCTACACACAGGTATCATTTGTTTGCTGAATTTTTGCTGAACAACTAATGAAAAACCTGGAAACTAATGAGCCATCTGGAATATTCATATCAAGCCTCAGGGATGCCCCTTTCACTCGTCTCTAACCACCAATGAGGTGTTTTGAGAGCAGTGTATGACTAGTACTATTTTAAAGCAAATTTACCCTACCCCAAACTACATTTAAATAATTAACTGCAAAATAGTCGGCTGTGATATCAAAAAATCTTTATGAGAGATTTTTTATTTGAGAGATAATTTCTGAAATGTTTGGAATAGACCCTGGTCCTTGGAGGTCATCATTGAAAGATGTGCACTTCTTCTGTGGTTGTCCTACTTCCAGCTCTGCTACAGAAGAGGGAGCAAGCAGAGCTCTTCAGGGCCCTGTTCTGGCAATTCCCCCACCATGTGCAGGATACTCATGTGCTGTCAGGGCTCAGAGACATGTATAATTTAATACCCAAAGGCAGCTGTGGTGTGCAATTGAAGATTTTTCTAATGGGCTCATTCCCACGCAAGTACCACATAGAACCGATGCTCAGGGTCACGCTGGGTTTTCAGGAGGCAGCTGAGTGAAGAAATACGTAACACCATGACATTGTGGAATGCATTGAAAATGTATGGAAAGAGGCTTCCTGACCACATTTCACTGAGCAAAAAAAGGAGCATTTCACTCAGTTGAACAAATCATGGCAGAGAACTGAGATTTAGTATACTGGGCAGAAGTCAGTGGTCTGGTGGGCTTACTGAAGGACAGCACCCATGTGATTTAAGGAGCAATGAAGTCCTCCATCTGCATTAGCCCCTTCTTGGATGCAGAACAACATGCCAGGCATGGGAAAGGCTGGGTGCACCGGAAGGATGGATTAGCTCTACAAAGCCATGCCACCAGCCAGGCTTAAGCAGTTAATTATACTTTAATACACTATTTCAAAGAATAATTTATAGCCTCAATATGCAGTAAATTTAATCCATTGTCTTAATGTATTCGTGAATGGTGGTGGTTTGTTTTTTTAATACTAAGTTAGAGAAGTAGTTCAACATGAGCACCTGGCAGCTATTGAGACCCAGCACCTTTTTTTCACTTTTCCGGGTGAGGCCAGACCATGTAGATGATAATACGAGGTTTTTAGTAGGTTACACACAGCTGAGTTATGAAGATTAGCCTTTTCAAAAAAAAAAAAAATTATTAAAAATAAAACATACAGAAGCTTTTCCTTACTGATGCTGACTATTACACGTCTTTCCCAACAGCTACAAGTTGTTAGGCTCTAAAAATATTGATAGACTTGATGTCTTTAAAACCATTAAACAAGAAAGCAGAAAAGAGAGCACGAATTTTTAGTGCAACCTTGATGCTACTGTATCCTGATCATGTCCTGTCTGCCGTGGGGAGACAGCAAGGGGAGAGATGGCTGCTTTAGCACAGGGAATGCAGAAGAACAGAGTGGGGAGCAGAAATGTGACATGAAAATTACATTAGCTGTGACAGTCTGACCATGAGGTCTTCCTCAGGAACAGTCTGCAGGAGCAGAGCTTGTCGCCGTGTTTAAATGCCAAGCGTTTCTGAGCAGGGATGTGAAACAGTTTCACCGCCCAGCGCTCCCAAAGGATCTGACTGGCCATGGCTGCTGGTCCTGGCTTTTTAGTTTTTATTACTGCTCTCACGAGCCATCCCTACAGACTCATTTGTAATGCTTCTCTCGTTCCCCGAAGTGGGGAATGCCAAGATAAGAATACTGGAAGTCTTTGTACTCTCAGCAGTGAAACACAGCAGAGATGAGAGCGATATGCAAGGTCCAGGAGTCCAGGAAATCTTCCTCAACCAGTTCCCTCAGAAACTGCCCCCTTTCAGGGAGGCACTGATGTGCAGTAGTGGAGGTGGGAGCTGCACTCTGTAAAGGTTTTGGAAAGGAATTACCCATGTCTTTGAACAAGGTGCTAATCCCTGGCTCCCTCAGCTTCTGCTGGAAAATAATTGCCACGTTTTTCAGCCCTGCACACCACCTCCAAGACTTTTGCTGCTGCAAATAAGCAGCATTTCCACAGTGATTTAGTAGGTGTGGAGGAAAATGGCACATTTAGGAACTTGCTGGCTCATGTGTCTCTTCCCACGGTGGAACAGTGCTTCTTGCTCCATGTTTCCTCCGTGTTTTACCACTGCTGTTTCTTTCCCAGACCTACGTTTCCACATCAACTACTCAGGACCTGAACATCCTTTCTCCTGGACCTCATCACTCTGACGCTGAGTGGTGAAACCAGAAGCCAGAGCTGCAGCTGTTTGGCTCATCCTTGAGTTTTTTCTGACAACAACCTCAGTCTCCACTTTTATTTATGACCAGCCATATGAAACTGTTTCATGAAGCACATCACTAAAATCTCAGTTTTCCTGTTGCTTTTTTTATTGTAAGCTGAGACCATTTTTCTTCCTTGCTTGATATTTTCAGTCTTTCAGCTTCCTCAGGTTGAAAAATTTATTTCTTCAGGCCATGGTTTCTATATATTTTGAGAGACTATATTTTTTAACACTGTGGTACATGTAACTCTACTAAATTTTTGTACGCATGTAGTTAGTCCATTGGATAAATATGCACTTGTGACCAGAATGAAGGAACAGTAAGTGCATGGAAAATTTTAAAAATAAACTTTTGAGAAGCAGTTTGGAGCAGTTCCATTCTATCTGAGCACTACAGATGTAATGCAGGCTGCCTGCATTTGCAATGCACAGTAAAAATTATCAGAAGATTCTGATTAGTAAATGGAATGTGTAATGTGTTCCCAACAGACTGTTTTCCCATAAGAAATAACTCATTTTAAGCCCTGCTTATTTTTCAAAAGTGCATAATAGAACTGACATTGAGAAAATTTTCTGTGGAACAGGGGAAATAAAAAAGCCAGCTTCAAGTTAAGAGGAACCCCAAATCAAATAATTCAGTTGCAACAGTTCTGTGTTATTTCTAGCAAAGAATTTGATTGACAAGTGAGTCATAAAAGAACAGTAAATCTCTGCTTCCAGGGGTCTGAGGTCTTTAAGGGGCCCAGGGTGGAAGGGCCCTGCCACTGCCCACAGCCCACCCCCCTGCTGTCCCAGCCCACTGCTCAGAGGCAGCTGCTCACGAGCAAAGCTAATTCCATCTTTAAAATGGGTGGGTATATTGTCCAAGTTGCTGCTCGAAGATGGCTGCTGCTTTACCAAATTCTTACCAAGTTCTCTTTGCCCTGCTTGCCAAAGACAGGTCTCCTTCAGAAAACATAAGAAACTGCAGCCATTGCATGGTTTTCTCCTCTGGTGTCACAGAGAGTGGTTATGTCCCATTACCTGCAGGAATATGTGTTCTGCTCCACCTTGTCAGCCCCTGCACCATCATGAATTGCTTATGTTGTCTGTAAGAGCATACACTTTGCACAGTGTGAGGGTATTTTCACAATATATCTCAACTGGTAATGGACAGTGAAGCAGCTGGTATCCTCTGATGTACCAGCCCACATCTGGCATGAAGCAACTAATGTCTAAACTGGGTGGATCTTTGGAGCCTGGAGAATTCACAGACATCAAAATGAACACGTCCCATGCCCAAGTCACCTTGGTTGGAAATGCTCTGCTCTGAGGCCCTGCTCTTCTGCACCACAAATGCTGGTGTTTTTCACTCTTTGTGAGCTTTCGTAATTCTTTGGAAATTTGGAGATCTCAGTCTGTTTTGGAGAGGACTCTTTCCTGAGACAGGGTTACTTTTGTCAGCACAGCTGCCAGCTGTTGTTTCTGGCTAATCTGTAAGATGAAGCAAGTATTTATAGCAGTTACAACCCTCCTTTTTCCAGTTCTTTTCAAGAAAAATCTGAAAAACATGGAGATGTGTTCTCTGTAGTAAAATGGAGGGATAGAAACTCCTTTTCTTTGGCTGTCCAAAAGTGCTCATAGTAGAGAAAAAGGGTCCATGCTCATACCAAATATCGCAAAATATGTACATTTGTCACATATGAACCACTGAAAACTCTAAAGAAATGGATGCCACAGATTTTTCTTTATACAGGTTGGGTTTCGGTTTGCTAAACAGCTGCATGTTGGCAACCATTGAGGGGTGGGATTGGATTGACTGCCTTCTCAAACAACATGCCACCTCGAAATGTGAAAATGAGCTTCAAAATGCTGCATTCCATCTTGATAATCAGCCCTGGTCAGAATCTGATCAGGAGACTTTTTTTGGATCCTTGGATACTGAGTGAAATACCTCCAGCAATTCAGTATGTGCATAGAGATAACATATCAGTGTATCAAAAAGCAGCAGGCTTTGTGCAGAGGGCCCAACATTTTTCTGACCTCTTCTGCTCAGTAAGCATACTGTAAGCTATAAATAGCATTGTTGTCTTTCCTTTGCTTGAGAAACTTTATCCATTATCTCTTTCACTTAATGTTTTCTATGTATTAAAAATGCATCATATACCTTTTCTTCAGTAGTTAAAATTTGTGGGCTACTAGCAGTGATTCTTTGCATGTACTCTGCAATTTCACTCTGATTTTGAGTCCTTCCTAGTGATAAACTGTAAAAAACACTAAATAACTATTGCTGAGGATGCCACACTGATGTAACTGTAACCCTCTTTAGCTGAAAAACATCAGTGACATTCCTCTGTTCATCTAATCCCCGACTTGAAGACATCATCAGATCAAAGCCGAGCACTCAGCCAGTGTGTGCTGGGGTTTCTTCATTTCCAAAAGAAATACCACAACTTGCAGAGCAGAAAATCCTCTGTATCCTTCTGTAAAATCATGCAGAATGAGACACACTTATGGCTGTGAAAGGAGGAAAAAGCAGATAAAATTCTGTCCTGTAGAAATGAAACTCCTGTCATTTCTGTCACTGAGACTCTGATTTCACCCATGAATTACAATTACTACTGCCTTTAAAAATTAGCTAGTCTCCTTAAGTGATGTTTCTGAGTAATGCAGCACTATCACCCCGGGTACAGATTTGCACAACTGGAAAGTGGTACGCCATTGTGAAATGCAGTCTCTAGAAATTAATTCCTCCTGAGTGAGTTTTTTTATGTTTGGTTTGGGTTTTTTCCCATTTAAATAGACTCATCAATTTTTAGGCCAGATGAGGTCACTGTAATTGTTTTGCCTGACTTTCTTCGCAACACCAATTATAGCCAGGCATGAATTAATTTCCCTTCCAATTGCAGTTTTTCAGTTGAGAAATCCTATTTTGATTTTAACAAAGCCAGTGATGGAGAACCCACAACAGCATTTACTAAATCATTTCAGTGGTTAATAGCCCCCTGCTTAGATAAATTGGAATCTCCTTTGCAGTGTGAATTTGTCTTCAAGCAGCAGCCTCAAGGTTCTGCTGTACATTTGCTTGCCAAGCTGAAGAGCCCACTTACCCCAGTTTTGCTCACTACATGGGTGCAGAGACTGTGATGTGTCTGTCCTTAACCTTTTTGTGGGCAAACTGAACAGCTCTCAGAGTTGTTCTGCCCGTTCCAAGGTGTCCCAGCAGAAGTGACCAAGATAAGAAGTTCTCTTATCCCTGTGTGCACCGTCGCTGTAGTGCTAGTGATATCTTCTTGTCTTTGTGCAGTCTTGGCACATGTTGGAGCAGTGGTTGATCTTCACAGGCCACGTCTACAGTAAGTTACCCCTTCCAGCCTGACCAGGGCCTTCTTGCCCCTTACTGCCATTCACAAGGCAGAAAGTAACCAAATCTATTGGGGCAACACTACATGTCACTTCTCTAACCCATTTCAGTCACAATGACGCATGTTAAAAAAACAACCTACAAAACAACAGGGAAAAAAGCAACACATTGTTCGAAGTGTTAAGGCTAACCCAGATCCCAGTGACAGAAAGGGGTTGGGGAGTGGTGGCATGAGTAGCTACCCTGGGTCACCTGCACTCAGGAAATGGTGTTTGAGCTCAGAGGAAACTTCTCTTTTCTTTGTCCAAGGCTGTGCAGTGAACACATCTCCATTGAACAGTCCTTATTAGGAACCCCTTTTTCTGGAATATTTGTACCTAACTTAGTACCCAACTGTGTGCTATCCATTAAATACACATGACCTTGTATTAGCAGACAGTTTACCTCATCAGACATCTTTCTGACCATGCACCTTTGCCGTATTAAGAGTCTGCAGCATTTGTCAAGCTCTTTGCTTGCTATGGCAAAATCAAAATAATTTTGCTCCATCTTCACATTTTCTTAATTCTTTTATCTGTTCAAAATGTCAGTGATTCTTCAAAATTGTTAAACAATTGCAATTCTTGAGATTGATGATCTATTACTAATAATGTTTTATAATTTTCAGTGAGTTATTTTTGTAAGTCCTTGGCAAATTTTAGTGATGGACCCTCCTGGTACACCCTCAATGTTTTCTTAAAGAGATCACTTAGAGACAGCTACAGTGTTCATCAGCCTCCATTCACCATGTGGAATAGTTACTGTCTCCTCAAAATTCCCTTTTCGGTCAGAAATGGAGCCCCAGTGTCATGGTGTCTGGAGCAAAAGCTTGCAGAAGGGCTTAGGTCCTCTCTGGCAACTGATTCTTAGGCACCATGAAGTGTCACAGCAGTGGAAACATTAGCAGAGTTGTGACTACATTATCCTTTTGGCATCACACTTTAAACTTCCTCTGAGGTTCCTTTGAAGTTTTTTAATTAAAAAAGAAAAAATTACTTTCAGCATAAGAGAGACAAAATAAAGTGCAATATGTGTATAAGTGTCCAGTTACTGTGGATGGGGCTTCCATTCGTCTCTTGGGCAGCCTGACCTCTGCATGTCAGCTTATTGCTGCTGAACTTTATTTGACTTGGAAGAGTGAAATTAATTTTTTTGCCTGTTACCTGTCTAGTTCATATATCAGCCAACAACTGTTGGCTTTGCCAAAAGTGACTTTTGCTCTGTTAACCCACAAACTTGCTCTCCAGAGTTCTTTGCTGTGGTCTCATCCCAACCTGACAACTTCTGGGTCTGCTCAGGCTTTCTTACCCACGCACGGCACAGAACTAATACTAACATTGTCCATTTAAATCAACATGACTGCATTGGGATTATGCTTACAATTGGTAAGCCAAAACATGAGTGTATTTGGAAACCTCAAAAATGTGAGGTTAGAGTGGAAAATTACTTTTAGATTCACCTGTCACAGGTGCGACTGCACTTTCAGTGTCATATTTAAACCCAAATTGACCTTTGTTTTGACTTAGTGGGCTTCCTAATGAAATATCTTGTGACTACTTTTGTTTTTAAATTTACTACATTTTAGTTCAGTAATTGGTTTATGACTGTAATTACTAGTCTTTCAGGCAACACTTATTAAAAACAAATTATGTTGCTCCAAACTCTGGTGATTTTATGATCATATAGATCAATATAAATCACAGTTAATTAAGCTCTTTATCACTTGGTTTTTCCAAATGCAATGTATTTACAGCATTGCAATAACAGGCAATATTCCTACCTTTCCACACCAATTTAGTCATATTAAAACAAAAATGGGTTTATAATAACAGAGGCTGAAAAACAGAATTTACTGAAGTGGACTGCTGCACAGTACAATTAGATGATGGTGTAAGTTGATAGTGTTTATCTACAGAGGGGAAAAAACCCCTCATATTTATGAGCATAATCTGAAAAGTTCTACTAAAAAAAAAAAAGCCAAATAAAGCAAGCCAAGTTAAAACTGTATTTGAATATATGTTTCCTTTGCAAGTCTTATCAGAGTTGTTACAGGATATAATTCTGGCTGCTCTAGAATGAAAAAGGAAAAACAACAGACACCTTAGCTAGTTAAGACTGCAAGTATTCCTTAAGATGTTCAAGAGAAAATATAGTCTGGACTTGTTTTCTTTTTTTTTTAAATCCTCTGTAATAAATTTCTCTTTAATGGTCACTAACACTCCAATTAAAGATTTTGTATTAAAACAGGATAGAATTTACCAGCATGCAGTGCCTTGAAATTTACATCAGTGACCCTCTAAATCACACTCTGTTGCACTTGCTATGGGGAGCTTGCTCTGCAAAGCAATCCAGTGCCTGTTTCTAAGGGGCAGTAAATATAATGTAATGCAGATTGTGAGGTGCCTCCCACTCATCCCAAGGCACATATTGGTTCTTCTGAAGCTCATGAAGTTCTCTTATGGATTTCAGCAGGGCTGGGATGTCTCTGTCAATTTTAAGTTTTCAATGATTTTACAGTCACTCACTTTTGTTGCTTATACTGTTGATTTTTATATCAGGCTGTGTAACTTGTGTCCCCGCCCTAGATTCTCATTTGTCTTTAGACTCTGCCCTTCATGGTCCACATTCACGTCTTCATGAATGCCTGAAGTATGTCTATTTGGAGTAATACAGTCAACAGAGGTGCAGGAAAAACTCTGCTGTGTTATTTTGTAACATTATAATACTTATCATGTTATTTCTATGTTTTTTACCTTCTCCCTAGCATGTAGGAGCTAGATAAGGAGGCACAACAGGAGAAATGAAAACCCTAAGAAACACTATCCCCACATGATGTCTCTGCCTAGATGCTAAAATGCTGATGTTGATTTAAGAAAAGTTATTACCCATCTCTACAACCTGGTGTCTTTCTGTATAGACAGACTAACGTGGCCATAGCAATGCTCTGTTACTGTGCATGCAATCCCAGACACTATGCATGAGGAACACGACCCATAAGCACCTCATCTTCTGCTAATTTTAATCAGCTTCCAGATCTTTTATTTTCACAGCTACAGACTGTTGCAGGAGCCTCTGAGTGGTATCATTTAAAAAAATATGCTGTTGCTCTTCAGGAGTTTTGTCCTGAATCAGGATCCTTTGAGGATAACTCCACTGAAACTTCCAGGCCTACTTCCACCAGTTGCAAATTCTGATCTTCAAAATGGTATAATTTAAAATACAGGTGGGTTTTAATGCTTATAGAAAAAGAAGATCATCCTTCAATTCCTGCCACTTAAGTAATTTGCTGCATTGACCTTCTCCATCTTTGCTTTCATATTTATTATGGCTGGAGCAATGCGCTGGTTTAAAATTATCAGCTTGAATTTAATGTATTTTAGAGGTATTTGGAATAGTTTTCAATACCAAGCATGATCCTGCTTTCTTGGAAAAGAGATATTTGTGTTTGTGGAAGAATTTAGTGACCCTTACTGCTGTGGGGATTTTTGGCTTGTTTGTTGGGGGTTTTTTTCCCAGTCATCATAAGATGTGTACTTTGCATGTTGTCCTTTTACTGGCTGATAAAAAAGAGCATCACTTGATTACAGAGATCATTTATCATTTTAAAATGGTTGATTTCAGAGGTATTAGCATGTTCCTTTACAGTCCTCTTGGGCTAAGGTATTCCATTTAACAGGGCTGTGTCTGCCTGAGAATGTTGGAAAGCAGTAGAGCTGCTCCCACCCCTCCCTGCACATGTGAAGGCCAGTTAGTTTAATTGACTTATTGAAGAAGAAACAGAAAGCATGACCTGATAATGTGCTATATCTCACATTGGAGGTGCTCTATGCTGGTCAGGATTCAAGCATCTCACAAAAGGAATATTTTCTCAAGTGGATCCCTGTTCCCAAACACATCTCTTGCTGTGGTATATTGATAATTTGAGTATATTTATTAAGAGATTAGGAGCCATGCTTTCTTAATATTCATGAACTCAATTCCTTTTTTCTTGCCTTGAGAAACAGATTAAGTAAAACAGCAAGGTGGACATTGGAGTCAGTTTGAAAAAGAAATGGACTTTTTGAAATACTTTATTTTAAATGTTATTTTAGCAGGTGGGAACAGCATACTTATACTGGCCCCCAAAAAAAAACAAAGCCGAGAAAGATCATTAAAGAGAAAAAAAAGTCCTTCCTCAAATGTTACCAAAATGTCACATCACATAGAAACTCTTTCAAAGAAGAAGATATGTGCTCTCCTCATGCACCAGTTTCATAATATTGTGACATTTACATTCTAATGATAACTAAACTTTGATCTTTGGGAAATTTTAGAGCAAAGAGCCTGATTTGCTGTGATTTTGCCACCTCCCTGAGGGAACTAGATGCAGCCTGCAAACCTCACAGGAGTTATGCAAACAGAAAATAAGAAAGTAAAATATTGGGAAAGATGGCTGTTTGGATTATGTGTGCACAGAGAAGTCATGAGGATTAGCCAGGTTGAATGCTGGGGTTTGGTGAAGGATAGCTACACAAAACCCATGCAAACACTCCCATGCACTTAGGAGGACAGGGAGCTAAAGACATAAACCTGAGCCTATCTATCTTTTACTGACAGTGGGTCTTGAGAAGTTGGGAGGTAATGGGCTAAAGGGATTGCAGAGCTTCAGCTTTACTCCTAATCCATGTCACAGAATTAACAGTAACATATGGAGGAAATCCTGTAAAAACCCTCCTTAGGAGGGAGTGAATGACATCATTCTGCATACAGCTCAGTAGAGTACTGTTGATGCTGCTCTCTGAGCAAGGTGGAGGCTACGGTGCCTGCATACTTTTGCAGGGTGTGCTCTCATGTGTCCCAATACAAATATCTGCTTTAGCAATTAGACTGCCTTGCCTCAAGGTGCAGAAAAGACTTGCATTTCTGGTGAAATACAGGCATTTGGATGCTGCTCAAGGCAAATCCTCACTGTACAATGGAGCCATTCTTCATTATCTTTCCCCTCAGAGCCTTGAAGAAAACACTTCTCCTTCACAGTGTTTTCCTTTCAAAAGCCCAGCATCTACAGAGCTTTAAGGAATTATTGTATTTGCTTTGGGGCTCTGGGAAACTGGCTGCCTTCAGTGTGAGTAAAAGGGAAAAGAGCAATTGTACCTGGGTTTGTGCCGTTGCATGCTGGATCTTGGGAGGTACATCATGTGGCCCAGTAATACATTAGAGTGAGCAGGTTACTTGCAACAGGGAGGTAGTGAAGAAGAAAATAAGTGGTGCACAATAGCGGGCAGCCAAAGATGTTTTGCTTGAGGAGTCATCTGCTACCATACCTATCCTGGGCAATGTTGTGTTTCTCCAAACTGAAGTAGGCTTTAGGTTCATTAAGGTCTCCCAGAGGCAAGTACTTTCTGCCCCAAAGCAATTTTCATCAACTGCCCTTCAAAGTACCATCTGCGACAGAATCAATTAACTCTTAAGAATTAATATCTGAAGTTCATTTAATAAATTCAACTGCTTGCTCCTGGATGGAAATTTTGCTGTAAGAAAGAATCTTCTTAGTGCCAGAGCATTCAAGATAATAATCTGTGGTGTGGCTTTTCAGAGCCAAATTATCAAGTTATGTATATCCTGTGTATTCCAGTAATTCAATGATACTGCTCATATGCATTTTTCTGTTGCAACTGATGTGTAGCAAAATATCTGCAGTGAGAGAAATATGGGGTTTACTGGTAGAATTCTTGCACAAACACTTAATACAATAATTCTGACCATCAAATAATGTAATATTACATTGAATAAAGAGATGTAATTCTCCCATCTGAAAATGAAAAATGTTTGTTGTGATTGGCTTATAGTCTTTAAGGGCTAGCATGCAGAGTTTGTGTATGGAGGGAAATTTCTGCAAAAGGAGTTACAAACTTTACAAACTGCTTTTGGTTTGCTTTGTTAATAACACTCGGTTAATTAATGTTTTATATTTAATTACAGTAGATTGCAATTCATTATTTCAAACAGATTAAAAACCTAATAAGCATCAGACTGCACAGCAAATATGCTTCCTTTGTGCAGAAAACCATTTCCATCTTCTCAACCCTTTTGTAATATATGTGCAGGAAAAAGAATTAAAAATATGTACTAGAACATTTTGTCTATTCATTGGAGCTGGATAGTCAACATGACAAGAAAAATTAAACTGGGATTTAGAGACACTTTTTTACCTTGTAGAATGAAAAGCTTTCAGGATTTTACTTTAATTACCTTCTTGTTCAGTTTTTCCTTTGTTGTCTGAAATATCAATGAGACTTTTGTCTTCTATTTTCTCTTGCTATGAATCTCTTAAGCAAAATTGCTGCCTTCAAGTGCGAGCAGAATAGAACTGGAGACAAAAGCACAAAAATGTTTAGGCAACAGATTCCATTAATAAAAAAGAGGGAGAGAACAAGAAAGAAAGTACATCTGACTGAAGCAAAATTTCTAGGTATTTTCATTTCTTGCTGCTGCAGAAACTTTCTGACCTCCTCCAGGATAGTTTTCCAAAACTGCTGTTAAGGCAGTAAGGTAGAAAATGGATGGTGAGACAACAGCGCTCTGCCTTGGTCCCCCTGCTGAGCTCTGCCACAAGGCAATGCCAACTCAGCTCTGTCCTCTTCCAGTCCCCTTAGCCACTTCGTACTGCTAACCTGTTCCTAGCTTACCTTCTAAGCTTTCTTGGAAAGGAAACACACTGACAAAAACTGCTGGCTAACTGGGAATTAGCTTCATTCAGGTCACTGCAGCTCACGCAATGTGGCAGCTGAAATGAAGCAGCATCATAGAATCATAAAATCATACAATCATTTATTTTGCAAAAGACTCTAAAATCATTGCGTCCAACCATTAATCCAGCATTGCCAAGTCCATCACTAAACCATGTCCCATGTGCTATAACTACACATCTTTTAAATACCTCCAGGGATGGTGACTCATCAAAGGAAACCCTTTCTCTAAAGCAAGGAAGTTTGAATTAATCAAAGCCTGTTAGAATGAGGACAAGATTAGTAGTGGTACCATTTCTAGGACTGCAGTGCTGAGAGAAAAAATATTTGTTTAAAGGAATTATTTCTTTTTTAAGAAATAGACTACGTTATTATCATAACTGTCATAAACCCAAAACATTTTAATCATACTTTTGTCTCAGAACCTAACTGTGAAATAACAAAATTCCCACAATTTTGGTTTTGGTATGTAAAAGAAAACACATCTAAATTAATGCTCATATCTTTTTGCTGATGGATTGGTGAAAAATTAAGTTCTGGAGAATAAAAGACTCCCTAAGACTGGAAAGCAGAGAAGCTGAACTACTGCTCCTTTAAGCAACTTTTAATCTACACCAGTGATTTTGAAGAAAGTAGGATGGAGTCCCTGAAGGACTTAAGAGACCAAAGCTGAGGGCACATGAGCTCTTCTTTTCCAAAATGTTGTTTAAGACAGGTAGACTTTAGAACCTTGTTCCCCACGCCAAAAAAATCCAAGTGTCTGTGTACCCTCCATCAATGCCAGCTGAAGCCAGAGTGGGTTCCAGCTTAAACGCAGAGAGGTCAGCCTTGAGCAGAGGTACCAAACCTACCAGGTTGGTGTAAAATGAGGCCAGGCTATCTACCATAAACCCCTTAGAGCAAGAGTGCCATGGCAAAGCTGTGAATCTGCTTGAAAGACTTCACATAGGAGCCAGCTATGAAAAGTTTCTGTTCTTAAGAAATAGCATTGCTCTGCCAGCCCGAGGTGCTCACAGAGAGCCTCTGATCAGCTGGGGAAACAGGATACTTGTTAAGAGACAGCTTAAGTTAGTCAGCCTCTAGCACAGATATCCAAAAACATTCAAGGTGAAGTCTCTTTAATCTCTCAATTACATTTTTAAATTTGGCTTCTGCTGAGGAGCAGGGAGCAAGATCTTCAAAGTGTCTTCATCATGTATAACCCAAGAATATAAGATTCCTTGATGATATTTTAGTATGAATGCAAATTGCTCTTCCCTGGTCTTTGTTGTCCTTCTCCCAAGTTTTTAATGGTTTTGCCCTCTGGGTCCCTTACTCTTGAACAACTCTAGCATATTGAATAATAGGTATTAATCCAGTTGTTCAGAGCCCCAGATAGGATTATGTTCTCTTGCAGCAATCCTTGCCATCCCTGTAAGAGATGTACTGTGCTTAATGGCAGAGCACCCAGCTTCAGGTGCAGGATGTGTCTCACAGGCAGTGTTCCACTCAGCCAGTGCGTTGGCCCAGGAAAATACTTTCAAGTGGGACACCATCAGTTTGGGTTCAAAGTCTAGGTATGTGGCAGACGTTGTTTTGTGGATGCAAAGCCATTTATTGTCTCTGTGCTTTGTGCATCTGGAATGAGGAGAACCATGTTTCACTTCTAAGAGGATGAGGTAGTATTAATTTGCTGAGGTGTTCATAGGATGACGGAACTGCATCAGTGCTTAGAAGATTTAGCAGAGTACCATCTGTATCTGTATAATATCTAAGAGATTTTCAATGAGTAGACATGTTGTTGGAATTTTAAATGGAGGTGGACTATGGTGGGTCTCTGCAAGCTCAGATCACATTGCAAGGTCTAAGCAGTCAGTTCAGGAGGAAATCCTTCCTCTTACTTTCTTGCCTGCATGTGGATGACTTAAAGGCATTACAGAATATTTACCCTGACAAAAAAAATGCATCTGCAGAAGACAAGACTTAAAAAGGTTGACTCTTATCATAGGGTTACAATTGAATTTTCAGTTGAAATTGAATAGCAGCTGCCTTAGCCCAATATTTGGCTTGCAAAGTGAAAGCCTGTCATACAAAATATCTGTTTGTTTCTCTGTCTGTCTATCTTGTATTTACTCTATTTTATGGCCCAGTCAAGAGAGGAAAAAAACAAATACTCCTGTATATTATAAATATACTTGTAAATTACTTTTCCAGGGAAAGTCAGCGGAAGCCGAATGTTCCACTTCTCTCATTAAGGCCAGCAATCTTTATAGATGACAGCCTTCTCTCTTTCTGTAGATATCTCTGCTGACAGCCTTGGGGAGCAGCCTGCCTGGGTGAGCATGGATGTCTCTCCCCAACTGCACCTCCTCTGCCCCCATCCTTGCATGTCACTGACTGCTATGGCTCTCTTCTCCACCATGTGGAAGGATGGACAGCATTCTAGGAATGAGAATGCAATACCAGACTAGAAAAAGGGGGAATAACTAAAGCCAGTTCTGCCTCACATGTCTGCATTTCTTGTCAGCAATTGGGTTGCTTGGGAAGACACAGATTGCCAGGTTGCTCTCTGCAGGCAACTTCTGTGATGAATTTAGACCCTCGGTGCTTGTTGCCTGCCAGAAATTCTTGTGAGAAGACACCAGACATGAAAAAAGCCACGACTGAACGCTGGCCAGCCCAGCTGGCATGGTGGTGTGTGTGAAGACCCTGGAGCCTGCCCAGGACAGGCTGGTGGGGGAAGCCGCTGGCAGCACAACCTGCTTTCCTTCTCCCACACATGGCAATAGCCAGGACACAGTAAACAGGGGAGCCAGACCTGGAACAAAAACAATGGGCTCTACTCATGTGAGCTACTGCACCACTGAACAGCTGGAGATCACTGATGTTTATCTCAGTGGGAAATGTGGCTGTTTCCATTTTGGCATCATGTTGTTGCACTATTTGCAAGGAAGAACCACCCCTTATGAAGAAAAAACAGTGAGCCAGTGGCCAGAAGAGCTATACAATAATTCAAAAGGCTTTGACCTGTTTGTGTATTACACACCTTCCCTGTAGATACTTGTTGTTGTAATGGTAGCTCTAGTACTTTTATGTCAATGTTCTACTGAGAAGTCCCTCAGTGTGATGTGCGCACAAGTAAATTGTGCTGATTAGCTCTTCAGGAAGGGCTAATGAAAATCATGCTAACACTGTTTATCAAACCAGTAAATAAGGAAATCTTTGGGGAGTGGGCAAATATTTGGCATCAGTCGTGTTTCTGTGAATAAACCTTTTCAGAGTGGCTGCTGATTCCACTGTCTGTAAAGAGCCATGCATGCAGGACAGGAGTAATAATGGATTTTGCTAAAATGGATAATATATATATATTTTGTTTTACTGATGAACCAGCTCATAGAATACAGTGCGGTAATACACTTTCAGAATTATCCAAAAGGAATCAGGTATTTTTCAGGGCAATGAGTACAGACCAGGCAATTTAACAAAGCCACCTAATTTCTAATCTAAGCTCTTCATCAGGTATTTTCTTCACCAACACTGCAATTGTAATGCTTGACTAAAAAGAAAAAAAAAAAATGGTTGGGCTAATGGATTGGATGAACCCAGCTTTCTCGAATGCATTTATATGGCCATTCACCATAACAGCTTGTGCAAGATTATGAGGCATTTTGTAATCTGCTTACTTTCACTAATATCATGATAAGAGCAAGCTACACGACTGTTCTTTTGAAAACATGTGCAGTTCTCTATCTTTCTGCATAGCTGCAAGCTAATCCTGCAAGGATTTTTAGAGTAACTCCGGGGTGGAAGTTACTGGGGAGAGAGCTCATTGTACCCAGAGATGGCTCTCGTTATGCTTGTAAGAGTACATCCCACATGCAGATTCCCAGCAAGAAGAAATAGTTGTAGTCAGAAATGTGTGAGGGCATTGGATTAGAATGATGGTCAAGCAACTCTGAAAAGTATTTGCATTTTATAAGAAAAGCTTCTACAATATGTAAATGTCCAGAAATTTAATGAAACAAAATCGGGTGGATTATCAATAATAGTACTGTCCGGTCTTTCTTGACCGTACCTTCACATCCAGGATTAACTTCTTTTTTCCATAAACAGGGTTGGATTTTTAAAATTGACTACAGCAATTGTTGGCCTGCATGACAGCAACTTCATTGCTTAAGGTGCTCTTTTTCAAGGTCAGAAGGAAATTGCCTTCTCTCCATCTACAGTATTGCACTGTTGGCATGGAACATCATTCATGGATAGATTTTGTCATTTCCCTCACATGAATTGCAGTCATTACCAAATGCAGCAATCCTGATTGGAGGGCAGAGGGGTGGGAAAGGAAACCTGTTTGATCCAGCATAGCAAATTCTCTGTTGAATTTGGGAATACTCCAAATTCCTGTCATCTGTGACACAATACTATTCCTGCATATTCTGAGATGAAGGAAACCATGCCACATCTTTACATGTTAAGCTAATAAGAATTGGTTTCAATCACCAGAGAACTAAAATTGCCAATGTAGATAGTAACTTCAATTGCAATTTAAATACTGGACTCAGAAAAGAGAATTCAAAACAACATCTTTTTATCTACTATCTTGGGATGTTGTAGGAGGGCAACAGAAATCATACAGCTGGAGTGTGTGGTTTTTTTCAGCACTCAAAAATCGTTTCATGGAAGAGGGAGGAAAGAAGTGGAATTTCAAAATCTGTATATCTGATGAGAGAAAGTATGTTTGTGCCTAGTCTGGAAAGAAATGAAAAACAGTCCCTTGCTATGGTAAAGGGTTTCTTCTGTACATCTGCCAAGGTCACTGAATTCATAAATCCAGGGAGAGTACAGACTTTGAAAGAGGGCAGCTCAGCTGTTTCCCCACAGCAGCTTTCTCAGGACTCAGAAGGGTGAAAGAGTTTTCTTATCATTAAAAAACTGTTAAATACAGATGAAAATATTTTTCCTACACTTGGCAGTTTGAGGTCTCAACAGCGTATAATGGATCTAGTAATACCTGAGAGATTGCTACAGACAATGAGTCAGTATGTCCGTGCTTCTTTCCCAAGATCCTAGGTCTCCTTGCTTCAGAGATCTCACTGTGAGGTTTCTGTGCTGCAGTCTTTCAACAACTGGGCTTGTTGTCAGGCTCTTTGAATTCGGGTCAGTCTGTTCTCTGGGTTTTTTCCATTTCTGCTTTGCAAGGCAGTGTTATTGAGCAACTCAGAGTGCATGCGTAGGTTAAGCCCCTCAAAAGCAGTTGTTTCTCCAGCCAACACTGTTCTCCTGAGGTAACCTGTATGATTTCAGTTTTACTGGATAGAAGAACATCAGGATGTCAAAATATAAATGCTCAGTGAAAAAAAAAGTTCTGTTTCAATGCACCCAGGTTGTCTCCTACATGCAACTGTCTAAGTGCCTGTCGGTGCATTTGGCTACCTGCTGCAGACTCCTGAATCTCAGGTAGGCATTTGGAGATGAAAGCTGTGGTGTCACAGCACAAGCTTCTAGCGCTGTGGTGGGAAGCCTGAGTACCTTAGTGCTTCAGCTCCGTATCCTGAGACATGCACAAGCCCTGGACTTTCTCCATTGGTGGGATTCTCAGGCTTTTCAAGTTTGTTCATCGAGAAAATGAAGGCAATCCAGTGGAAGATTAATAGGAGAGTCAGAGGCCAGTAGGATGCATCCTGTAAGGAAAGGTTGGGCTTCTAGAGTTCAACGAATAGAAGGCTAGGAGGAATTCAATAGCAGCCTACAACTTCTCAGAATCACAGAATCATGGAATCGTGGAATAGTTTGGGTTGGAAGGGACCTTAAAAATCATCTAGTTCCGACCCTCCTACCATGGACAGGGACACCTTCCATTAGACCAGGTTACTCGAAGCCCCATCCAACATGACCTTGAACACTTCCAGCAATGGGACATCTACAACTGCTCTGGGCAACTCAGTCCAGTGCCTCACCACACTCACAGTAATGAATTTCTTCCTAATATCTAATCTAAACCTACTCTCTTTCAGTTTGAACCCATTCCCCCTTGTCCTGTCACTACCTGCTCATGTAAATTCTCAGATCAATTCCAATTTTCTTAGCCCTTCCTCACCCGAGAGGTGTTCCATCCCTTTAATCAACTTGGTGGCCCTCCACTGGACTCACTCCAGCAGGTCAATGTCCTTCTTGTGTTGGGGAGAGCCCAGAGCTGGATACAGTGTGTTCTCATGGGAGTGGAGTAGAGGGGCAGAATCACCTCCCTAGACCAGTTGTCTATACTGCTTGTGGTGCAGCCCAGGACAAAACTGGCTTTCTGTGCTGTGAGCACACATTGCCATTTCACATCCAGCCTTTCATCCACTAGCACCCCAAGTCCTTCTCAGCATGGCTGTTCTCGATCTCTTCATCCCTCAGGCTGTGTTGATATGTGGGGTTGCTCCGACCTGGGTGTTATACCTTGCACTTGGTCTGTTAAACCTCATGAGATTCCCATGGGTCCTCTTCTTGAACTTGTCCAGGTCCCTCTGGATGGTATCCCATCCTTTAAGTGTGCCAACCGCACCAGTCAGCTTGGTGTCATCTGCAAACTTGCTGACAGTGCACTTGATGCCCTTGTCTATGTCATTAATGAAGATATTAAATAACACTGGTTATTTAATATAACCAGTGTTGCAAAGCTGATACAAATTCATCGCAGTGGCAGATCATATGATAAAGGGCAATAGCGACAAGCTGTGTTGGGTGGTTCAGGACAGACATTAGACAAGATGTCTTTATGAAGGTGACAGTGAGTGCAGCACCAAAGAACAATGTCCAGTGAGGTGGCAGAGTCTCCATCCTTTGAGCTTTTCAATATTTAGAAGTACTGGACAAAGCCACGAATTCATGTAGTGTTGGTGATAAAGATAGTTTTAGGAGTTTGAACTAGAGAGGTCCAAATGGTGCCTCCTGATCTACATTTCCATGGATCTGTGGTGGTCTGGAAGCTTCTAGGAGTCCTGCTTTACAGATAAGCAGGATCACAGGCAGGAGCAGCTTATTTATCTTTCAGAAAAGGATAAACAATCCCCACTTCTCCTCCTAGGACAGATGTATTTTTTCCCTCCTCTTCCCCAGGTTGAATGCTTGCTGAATTTCCTGTCTGTGAGAAGTTCGGGGAGCTCTTGGCATTGATCTGTCTTGTGGTGGCAAACATTTTCACCTGCAGGTTTCCATGGGCCAGCATTAAGAATGTGGTCACCCTCAGTAAATCACTGTCATAGCCATGCAGGCAGATGCAGATAGAGAGCTGAGATCACCAGCACAAGCCTGCCCTGATATTCATTGCACTGTTTCAGCAGATGGACCAACATTTCCAGCCATCTCCCCTTCCAAACACCCCAGCTTTCTGTGTGGTATTGTTCTTAGCTTCAGTGTACCATGTTCTGTCCAAGAGGGAAGTTGGAGCCCTGATCTGTCTCCCCTTTTGCTGTGGCAGAAGCACATTCTGGCTTATCCCCCAGAATCAGGTCTGCCCTTTAGAGTGTTTGCAATAATCTCTGCAAAGTTGCCAGAAAACCTTGCTGCTGCCTGCAATTTACTTCAAACAAATTGAAAGGCTTGCCTTTGGTTTTTTTTTTTTTTAACCATTCAGCAGCAACAGCAGCACAGTCTGAGCATGTAAAACAGCTCCACTGGGCACATCAGCTGAGTCACTGCTTTTTACCACAAACCCCTCACAACAGAAGCTGGATAAATCAATAACACTGTGCAGCTTAGCAAAAGTGCTGAGGCTGTGCAAGGTTCTTATATAGAAACACAGCAAGCATTCATAGCAGGAAAAGCACCTCACCTCATTAACACCTGGGAAAAAGCCTTTATGTTTCACTCATCAGACACACCAAGGTGTAACCTCCGTGGTGAGGGAAAGCGATGGGTGAAGAAATACAGGAAGGACATGGAATTGGTGATGCCACCAGAGGAGGCAAAGATCAGTTTTAACACCAAGCCTTGGAATACCATTTATTGCATTCCATATTGCATTTCTATTCTGAACACATAGCCTGCATAAATGCATGGATCCGGGACAGAAGTAAAAGATGAGCTCTTCTTAAACTGAAATGCTTAGCCATCTGAGGGCGGGAGCACCACAGGAGACCTGAAAACACTCTCCCTTTGCAAGTCACCCCTGCAAAGTCTGCTATTTCTGAGAGACTGTGTTCCCATTATCCTCTGTGGAAGGGATAACAAGATGCCAAATCCCACACGAGTAGGGGAGACTATGCTACTCTCACCATCCATGCAGAGAAAGCTCTCAACCTGGAGCATTGCCAATGGCTAGAGTCAAGACTCAGGATAACAGCCTGTTCAGTCTTCTTATACACACACCCACACATACATATACACCCTAGCATGCATTCTCCATTCTGCAAGTCTCTTCCAAGAAACTTGCCTGTAAATATTGGCCAGACATGCTGCTCCTCCTTTGATAACCCTTTGAAACTTTTCATATTGCAGTGGTTTATTGTCTTGTCAGCTCTAAAATTTGGAAGACCTGCTGAACATTTCACCAGGGTAAACATATTAAAGCATAACACTAGCCATCCACTACACATTTCTTCATTCTAGAGGCAGATGTATATGAAAATGACCAAATCTTTCTTTCTATATATTTTTCATCTTGCATCAAAACATCCACTGATTTCACTTTTTCCCCTCTTCTCTGTTTTAACTTTAATCTGTGAACAGGCAGAGACTCCATCCAGGAGTATAAGACTTTCCACACCCAGTAAACAGATGTTCTTCATTTGACATCACATCCCAGCACACACTCATTTCTTATCTGCTAGCATCTTGTGATTATAACCACAAGGTTCTTCTAATTATTACAATATCTTCTTTTTTCAGTTATGGGCTTGGTCTGTGGGAATTTGATTGCGTTCCACAGGGCATTTTAAAGTCTATGATTGCTGCATCAGCAGTGGTGACCTCTCCCTTGAAAACTTTTAGCATTAAAGAAAGAAATTACAACTGTGCAGAAAAACTAGCTATACCCAATCCAAAGAAGTATAGCCAGCCATAGCTGTCCCTGGGGTGAGCTAGGGCATCAAGTCTCCTTCAAAGAGGCCACTGGGTCAGTATCACAGCACCCTAGGGGCCACTGGTCTGTCTTTTTTCACTTTTCACTTCTCAGTCTAGCTGCTAAGATCTGAGGAATATAAACAGTGCATCATATGCATACACAGGCCATAATAATATTGGTTTTGCTAAGGTTGAGCTGACCTTTTGTGTTTGACATTTTTGGGTTGGAAGAAAACAATGGTATTTTCTTTATATGACATGTAAACTTTCTAAAATCATTCAGCTTCCCTACTGTCTGGTGGTATTGAATTCATAGTCTGCAAAATACAGCACTTCTCAACTGTTGAGAATGAACCTGTAAATGGCAAAGAATAGCCTGATGGAATAATAAGAGATAGCGTAAAGCAGAAACATTCCCAAGCCTTCTCAGGTATCTGGATCACATCTTTCTTTGGTGAAGCTAATATAGCAAATGAATAAAACCAAAACATAATACCTGGAGTTGCTCATCACATTGTCTTCTGTTTAAATAATTTAACTACAAAGAAACAAATTAAAAACACCTCCTCATATAGAAAAAGCAGGTGCACCCAAGAAGATCTCTTGCCACTCAGCTCCAGTGTCCCTTCAGTTTTGAGGCCTGTGACTTCAAATTATTACCAAAGCAGGAAACCATTTTTAAGATTTTAAAATTTTTTTCCCACAGCTGTCACTTCCTGGCACCAGGTGGGGAGATTCCACTGCTCCTGCTGCTTAACTTGGTGCTGCCCAGGGATAGTGGCTATCAGAGGATGCACTTCCTCCAATTTCTTTCTGCTAAGGTACTTTTTGCCTTTCTAAGCTAGATTAGACAAAGCTTTAGAGTTCACACCAGAAGAACTCAGCTTGTGGAGGCTTGCTGGTAGCCAGACTAACCTACTGAGCTCTTTCTCTGTTGCCCTACAAGAAACCATGTTGAAAACTGCTTAGGTAAGGTGAACGGAGCAGTGAAGGTATGATTCAAGATAACGCTTCAGAGATTTCTTCCTGGGCCAAAACAGAATGTCTGGGGTGTAACCCAGTGATTTGTTCTACTTGGGGATAAAAAGACAGAAGGTGAGATTCCTCCACAATTATGTATGTTAAATATGAAGTTGTAATAGCTGATGTCCCCAGAGCCTTGGCACAGCATGGTAGAGAGTCCTCAGCAATTCACTTTGTGAAGTTGGCTGTTCTGGGGTGATCATTCTTCATTGTGTATCTTCTCGTACTCTTTTATTCTGCAGAGGGAAGAGTGCAACTGTTACTCTTCTCTGCAATTTTCCCTAGCCATTTCTTCATTTTTCCTTTAAAAGCACTCTCAAGTTCTTTTCCCACTGCCCCCTACATACATTCAGTTTTCTTTTTTCACAGACGAGAAAAGCAAACTTGCAGTACAAAGGAGGTCTGTTGTTTTGTGATTTTTAATGACAAACCTCAATAAGTAGGCAAAGCCTGATCGTTCTGTATGCTTTCAAAACCACTCACAGGTAGCATGTATTGTTAGGTTTCTGCCAATCCATATTTGTGCTGCTAAACTGAACAAAGTTTCTTCTATATTATTGTGCATTTGTGTTTGAAGAACCATCTCCAGGAGGATTCTACACCCTCCCCCTGAACCTCTATACCTTACACTTCTAAATACATGCTGTACTCTTGTTAGAGGCTCAATGCCATTTGTTACTATTACAGAGACACCACTGGGCTGTGATGAGGCTCTAGACCCACACTGTCAGTCACTCTTGACGGAGAGTACCAAGACTGCAGCCTTAAGAGCTACAGTTGGGTAAACCACAGCACACATGACAGGATAACAGTGAAACAACATGATTATTTTGTAAGTGCCGACTCTGACCTCCTCAGCCATCCTGCATGCAGGAGCAAGGCTTCTGAGAATGCACTCATCCCTATGTCCTTACTGCCAGCATTGTTTTGGTGTCCACAAAATCACATACACATAAGCACAGGCTTGCAGAACATCTTCGGCCTTGGGATGATGGTTCAGAATAGCTTTCTTTTGAGCAAGGACCAGAATACAGTCACACGTACCACAAAGAATACCTGAGGGTTAAAAGCTTCTACCTGAACCACGGAGAATTCCCTGAAGAGAGTGATTGCCAGTCTTACGGCACTGGTTATGGACAAAAGCAGAGCAAGTATGCTATTTGGGCATTTGCCCTTGCTAGTTCTGTTTTCAAAGGAGATTTTTAGCTACATACCCACACAATTTTTGATGTATTCGTAGAATATTATCTACAAAAATATTTTCTACAGGGAATCAATCCTTTTGGTGGGAAGGTTCTCTATCTGTTGTGCCCTTTCTTCAAAGTCAGGGTGGGTCCTGGGGGAAAGCTGAAGGTACTGCCCCTGGAAAAGGAGAAAGTCAGTCCAGGTATATGTTGAATATGCCAAAAATGTGAAACCCCCACCATCTATGTGCGTGAGTCCTAACACTGACAATAAGACTAAACCATTTTCCACTGAGTAATACTTCTCACAAGACAGTGATGTCAGCTGGTATCAAATTAATTTGATTCAGAAACGTGGTAGGGAATTTCTCGCTGCACTTACCAGACTCTAAATGGTTCTGCACTCAGTGACAGCGAGGTCACCACTGAGGTCTTTCAGAATTTGTATTTTATTTAGTATTTTGTTTATACATATATATGTATGTGCCAAATATTTAAAAATATACAGTGGACGCTAGGCTCCCTGAATTGCATCTGTACTATTCATACAAGAATGAGACCACTGTGCCTTCACAAATTTTCTCTACCAACAGTAGAGTACCACTTTTAGGTAAAACTGCAAAGGATTCATTCATCTGTACAGAGCTGAATTGAAGCTGGGTTGGGAAAAAAGAATTTAAATAAAATAAAAATGAGCTATTTCTTTATTCCTCAGTGAAATAAATTTTCACTTCAGATCCAATTAAATATTTTATTAAAAAGATTTGATTGTGGATGGACAATTGCTGGTTTTAGTAAATAAAATATTCAGCAAACCAAATATCCTCTTTTCAAAGTGTACAGAAATTGTGATAGGAACACCTAAATGAAATGTACTTGTGACTTGTGAAGTGTTTCTATGGGTCAGGATCTCACAAGGGAAGAAAACAACCAAACAATAATAGTATAGAAATGCATTGTCAAAGAGTACAGATTTTCAGTTTCATCATCATTTATTTTCTCTTAAAATTCCTTTAAAATAGAAAAATTCTGGAAACTAGAAGTGTATTCATTATGAAATGATTTTACATTAACTTGATAAACAATAAAATAATGGTATGAAGACTTTTCTGCCCTTTGAGAAATGCACCCTTTATTGAGTTTAACATTATAATAAACCATTGAGAGCCTACTGAGCTAGGTAATGAATGTAGCACAGCAATTTAAGAGTTCATTTCTGAGACTCTATAATCGTTTCCAAAGTTTTTTTTATCTTAGTAGGGTTTTTATGGTTGTGCAACTGTAGTAATTGAAAGTAGATTATAAAAATTATTCTCCTCCAGACCTTTCCAGCGGAAAAAAGGAGATGAAATCTGTCTGATGTTTCATCTGGGAAAATATGGAAATAAAATTTTCATATAACATAATGGTTAGTATGCCTGTACCTGCAATGTCAGTATTATAGGGAATATGTACAAAATTTAAATTAAATTGAACATGCTCTTCTGGTTTGTACACCTGTGCCCAGCAGCACAGGCAGCGCAGAGAAAGGTATATCTGGCACTTGTGTGAGCAGAGAGATGGGTCTTCACCACCACAGATTCACCAGGGGTATGGAGTATTAATGTTCCCTTGAGCAGCACCTACCCCATTCCGTATGACAGGAGAAGCTGTGCTGGTGTCAAGACCTCTTCCAAGCTGTGACCAGGTCTAGCCTGGTTTTGCACTGAGAACATTCAGTGGGAATGTATGGGGTTATGTGTTCATGTACCAAATGGTGAAGGAAGTGCAGAAGATTTTCTGTTTATGCCAAATACAGAAGAAGAGTAAATAGTTATAATGGGGGAGCTAAAGAGTGTGAATAACAAATTTTAGAAGTAGAGAAGATGACACCAGCAGGCTAGAGGAGGGCAGGCAGCTCTGGGAAGGTCATGTGTAACAAAGCTATGTTTCTAGATCCTACCAGATTGGGACTGGAGAAAGGTGGCAGCACCACAGGCAGAAGGTCCATCTGTCTTGTTTCTAGCTCTGACTGGAGACACTGGACTTTGAAGAAAATGGGAGTTCAGAAGTTGAAACTGTAAATTTGTCAAGATGAGAACAAAGAATGGGTTTTGTCAGAGGAAGTTGGGATACCATCTCAAGCAAGATGATATGTAGCAAGTGAGAGAAGGCAGATTTAGCATCTTTACAGACACAAGATGTCAGAATTATATGGAAAAACTGGAATATGAGGCTTCAATAATAAGCTTGAGTAAAAAAGAAACATCTGACTGGTGATAGGTGACTACAACACCTAAGTCAGAGAGGCTGAAAGAGAGAGCACTTGTACTTCTGTGATATTACCCACCTGTGGCAGGAGAGCAGCATGTGAGCCAGAAAGGCAAGGAGGCTGCAGTGAAGTAGCTGAAGAAGAATGGGATGGGAAGGTGGGAAATAACAGGGGGGTGGGGGTGGGGAAACCCACATTTCTTATGTGAGAATTTGATTAGATGCTCCTAGCTCTTCTGCTTTTCAGCTATGCTAGAGAAGGAATTATACTCTGCCTTGTCTTAGAAATGCATAGTGGCATTAATAATAAGAAATAAAACCTGTGGGATCTCAAGTGTGCTGTGTCCTGCTATGAACAAGCAGGAGCCTCATACCAAACCAGTATCTTGGCAATCTTTGAAACTACACAAAGAAAATACATTAAACCCAACAAGCTTATAAAGCTGTGCAAGGATTCACCAAATTTCATTCTTGTTCTGTAAATAAAAATCCTATTGCCTGAGCCACAGTGACCTCTAAAATCAAGGAGACAGTGATATTGATACCCTTGGAGGAAAAATTCTCTGATGCTCCATATGCATGAAGGGACTCTGGCTGTATCAGTATTGTGAGCTGGGATAATGGGCTCTCGTGGCACAACAGAGCAGGGGTCACTTGCCGAGAGCAGGATGGGGAGTTGCCATCTGCACATTCCTAATTCTCTTCATGATAATCAGCCCATTTTTCAAAACATACTTTGCATGCAAACGCGTGTGCTTAGCATTTATATTAGCAACATATGTGCCATTGTTTGAGCCACAAGCTCGTTAGTACGTTGATATGACGTGCCACCTGAACAGAATGAAGTTTGCAGACATTAAAAGGTACAAGGAATTGGCTGAGGGCAGAGTAGGCAGTGGCAAACAATTATACTATATCTAGCAGCACGGAGAGTCATACTTTTCTTTACCATGTATTTTGATCAATGGGTCTAATAAGCTTCCATTTGTAGGTGTACAAAGAACAGCCATGTCCTAAAGGCAATGGTTTTGTAAGCACAGACAGAAAGAGTCTGGACTAGGCTTAGATGGATTGAAAAATCAAACCAAGGAAAGAGCAGTCAAGTATCTGAAGCAGCAGTAACATTTACATGTGATGAGAAGGTGGGAGAGGTACTATAAAAAAATGCACCTACTGCTATACATGATTATTATTAAAATATCCAGGAGAACAGACTGCATCTATACTAGTAGTGCTTGTGATAGAAAACCATGAAGGATCAGTATGGATGTTGCTAACAGACTAAGACTGATGTAACATAAACTGAGTGGATAACATCCCTAGCACTATATAGCATTTAATTGCAGTATAAATTCTGGATACACAGAGAATCCTCATCTGTGTCTATATCAGAATATACAAAGAGAGACTGACTTCTTGAAGTGACTTTCACTCTATTTGAGGGTCCTCAGCAGGGAGCCGAGGGTGATTTAAGTACTTAGATGTATCCACAAGCCACGAAGAAAGGAGAAAAACTGTGCCAGCACTGATCCAAGTTTGTAGACCAGAGGGCTGCTAAAAGCCTGGCAGGATTTCATCTGCTTTGTTCAAGGAAAGCATAATAGAGGGGCTTTGAATTAGATATGAAAAGGTGAGAAAGGACTTCCACTCAAACTAACACGACATAACCCAGTGTGAGGCAGAGCTGTGAGGTAGATCTCCTTACACCTTTTCCTTCTGGTGAGCACATGAAAACTGGTTCAGTGTCTGCAGCTCCATTTCCCTAAAGCACAAGCTAAATTTAAGTCACTGTTGCAGTCAAAGAAACCCAAACCAGCTGCTTCTGAAATAGACTAGAACAAAAAGTCTTGTAAATAAGTCTTCTCCTCCCCAGATCCCCAACTCCCTGTTCTTCAGAGTAGGTGCCTTCCTTCAGTCTTGTTCGCAGACCAGAAACTTGCAGTGATTTCGTAATTGCAAGAAACTTTACACGGTTCAGAGAACCTCCTTCTTTCCATTACCTCTGAGGTTTGGCTGCAACTCTGCTGCTCCTGCGCTGCTCAGAAGCCTCCAGCCCCACTGCATGGCTTTCTCCCTGCTGCATCATCTGTCCCGGAGTAGCCCAGCTGAGGATCCACAAATATCCCCTGCTGCTGCCTTCCCCTGCTCCCCGCCAGGTCTCTGTCTATCTCAAGTGCAGCAGCCCAGACTAATCTCGTAGCAAAATAGAGAGTACTTACAGCATGAATGGGAAACAGAGAAGTACAACCCATGATGTCCTTGCCATGTTTCAGTTGATCTAGACAGTTAAACCAGCACAGAAACTCAGTATCAGAAGGGTAATCAAGATGAGCCTTTTTCTGCTGCATCTTATGGGACAATATAAAAAAGAAAAATATAGGTAATAGAATATATCACACAAAGCAAGGAGTCCACTGGACGCTTCAATCTGTGAACAAAAATAATTGAAGAACAAGTAGAATTATATCCCAAACGCGTTTGTATGGCAACGGGGCAGAACCAGACAAACCACACTGCCAAAGAGTGGTAATAGGAGTGCGGTGCTTGTCTTGTGAAGACACTCACCCTGACACTACTTATAAAGGAGAGTACTGCAATGTGGAATAATAAGGGTGAATATAAACATGAAAAACAACAGTGAGAACAGAACAGCAATCAATACACAAGGGGGGAATTAAAATCAGTTTGGATACTGAACTGTGGCTACAACTGAGTTGGTTTCTGAGCTCAGCCAAACTTGGGCTGATTGCTAGCTGGTACCTCAACACAATGTCAAAACTAGGTTGGTATTGGCCCATTCTTCCTCCTCCAGACAAATTCACTGTTCATTACTTCAGGCACACGTGCATAAGTATATAAACACCACACAATAGAAAGCTATTTTGATTAAGTCACCATCTTTCATTTTCTTGGTTCTTCTGCATGAGTCTAGCTTCCCACTCAGCCTGTAATTCCAACTTAATGGCAATTACCACAGGTTTTTGCTGACATTTCTGCACATTTTTTTTGTACAGACAGGTTGCTTTGCAGTTGCATGTATTACTAGATCACAGTTGCAAGCTGCTTTTGGAAAGGTTAGAACCTGTGAAGCCCAATTGAGTTTGATATTGTTATCTTGGTTGTACAGTCAGTGTATCACAATACCACTGAATTTTAATGCAGTATGGAAACTCAAGCGCACCATAAGAATTGAGCTATCTTACATCCCACTATGACTTATTTATTTTACCCTTGTTTTACTCATCACATCTTTCTGTTTCATGCTTAGCTTCTTTTTTTCCCCATAACATTTAATCAAATCTCATTTTATTGAAACTGAAACCAATTAAGAAATATTTGCAGACAACAAAACACTGTTGAGTGTGAATGACAAAATCTCTTCTAAGAGAAGAGAGTGAGCAGAGCACACTCTCAGCAAGTCTGGAAAAGCTCTGTCCAAACAAAAGCCATGTTTACGTCTTTACTGGAGCTTCTAGGGCATTGCAACGTGTCTCTGAAAAGCACTCTAAATCAAGACAGAGCTGACCCAGACACTGCAATCAGCAATACTAATTAAGTTTAGAACACCATCAGCTAGTCTGGTTTAGATACAGCACACTTCTAAGATGTAGGAACATAAAGCAATGAATGCGTGCTTATGAAGAAGATATTTTAGCTTAAACTGATCTTTTATTCTTTTTTTAATTCTCAGGATCTCACTAGAGAGCCTCATAAAGGTTATATGGAGACATTTTGTTTATCTCTACCCCAATTTCATCACTTTTATGCTTCATCTCAAGTCACTGAAATTGTCGTGCTTCTTTATGGGATAATTATGACATCCCTGTAAGGTTTTATTACCTTAACACACTGGTATATATTCTCAACCCTAACTCTAGTGTAATATGTATTTTTAAATAATTAATATGTAGCCTAGACAAGCATGGGATGCAGCCAACAGGAGTGTCACTGAGGAAAAGACGTATCCTGTCCACATTACTGTTCTTCCTGTAAGAGTGGCCAAGAGGGGTTAGAATTGAGAAAATTGGCACCATCATGTTGCCAGTTCCTTCCTGCTGGTAGAACAGACTTTAACACAGTGTTGTAAACCTGAATAATAAAAAAAAAAATTATGAGATGAGTTTTCCACATTAGGAGTTTGATCATGTGTTTGAAAAAAAATATTACGCAGGAAAGGGCTGGGCTTTTTTGTATTTGCAAGTGTGAGGATAAGAAAGTGGGTTTGCCTTCTTTTCTCTATGCAAAATGTGCTTCTCACAGGTCTAAGAAAAAAAAAAAGAAATAATTTGGTGAGAGCTTGAAGGCTAACACTGATGGTACCTGTGAGTGTGTCCAACCCAGCCCTGAAACAACCAGCTCTGTACTGCTGTTGCTCCGGCTGTCACAGCAAAGGGGCCAGCAGGGATGGATTGCTAAATGTCTCAAGTTAGTCTGGAGTGGTGCATTTTGCAGTAGACCATGTAAAAGCCCTGCTGTTACCTAGCACTTCACGTAGCCAGAGGCATTCTGGGGGCAGGGCAGCTCCAGGTGCTGCAGCGTTATCTACCTGAAGGAAGCTGACTGAGATCATCATCTGTGGCTCACAGCAAACGTGCTGTCCATCCTTTTTCCCCAGCAGAGATGTGAAGCCTGTACAGTTTGGTTTGCAAAAATAATGTTTCCCTTTTCTATATCAGAAACAACAGATACTGGCATGACAGGCTTGTGCTCCACAGGCTTATTTTTCCTCAGGCAATGGTACCTGAGTGCTTGGTCCCACTGCTATGGCCACAAAAGAAGTGATTAATTATAATAGAAAGAAAAAATGATAGTAGTTATTACTTACAGATTATGTAAGATGAAGGAAGACAAGTGCCACAGATGAAGCAAATACCTGACTTGAATATCTCAGAATTGCCTTGCAGCACTTCCCAGGAGGGGAACAGCCTTTATCATACCACAGTTAACAGGGGCATGATCAATGACAGAAGCCTCTGTCACCTTTCACTAAATTCACCACCAAGGCTTCTGATATTTTTCAGAGAAAGAAAATTTGTGTTGGTTCAGTAAGAACTGATTGACCAGAGAAATTTTCACATGGAGTATCTGCGGACACCTCAAAATCTGCACAATACCATCCAGAAATAAATGGAAGAACACCTTATGACCTAAGTAAATGCCAATGGATAAAATTAATAGTCCATTCCATTATTTTATGCATTTTCCCCTTTGTCTTGTAGGCACAGGAAATGCCCATCCATACAGAATTTCATTTTAGTAAAATTTTCTTTTTCTGTTCTGACATATCTCCTGATGTCTCCTCTCTTGCAATCTTGCCATCTATTGCAGCAAGCTCTTTAAAGCAGTTTCTAATTTTATCTTGAGCTGTGAAGTTTTTGAAGATTCTCTGTTTGAAAAAGACTGCAAGAAAAAATAGGCTGAACTGAATAAATAGTTCTTCTAACATTTTGATGTCTCATGGGTTCAGAACACGGGGGTAGGAGGAGGTTCTGAAAAATGATGAGCGTATTAAAGCTCCCTTGCTGTTTTCCTTCTGAAACGCAGGGCTTTAGGTCATGCAGCCTCCTTAACCTAGGTCAGCTTCATCACAGACATCTGATGAGGTCCTTGTGATGCAGCAGCCCAGGAAAGCAAAGAAATGGGGCAGGAAGAGATGAGTAAGAGGGATTGGGTCATAAGCTTCTGCTCTGTGCAGCTGCAAACATATGAAAAACGGAAATGTCTACAAAGGAATAAGTCATGATCACAGCAACAGCTCATGTCCTGCTTTGTTGTGAAAGCTTTGAGGACATAGTTTTACCATTTTTCGCTATTACATGTCTGACTTAAGAATAAAAATAATACTTACCTGTATTTACAAAAACCACTCTGAAAGGCTTGGTTAGAAAACACTATAAGAGTGTTATGTAGGGATACTCCAAATTCTTAATAATGTGCATTGGATCAGGGCCTAATATTTGCAAACTCTTATTAATATTAAATTTAAATAGGTAACATTTCTCAATTATATTGCTAAAGTAGCTCAGGATTGGCTTGCTCGGTGTTTTTTTAAACTTAGGAGTTGCTCACTCAAAAGTAATTTTTCACTGATTGACACAAAACAGTAGGCAGAATGCAATGTGTTTAACATGGAAAAACCCGAAGATGTAGCTTTTGTGCAACTTGGCAGCCACTGTGCTGAAACTCACATACTCCGAAGGATCCTCTCAAATCCTGCAAACCTATTAAATAAAATTACTCTAGTATTTCTCAAGAAAATTGGATACAGCTTCAGACTACTTGGGGGATAAGTTATTTCCTTTTCTTATATCTGAATAATTTTTTCCCTAAGTTTGTAGTTCTCTTCATTTCCACTATTTTCCCCAAACACCTTTCAATGTTGTCTGTGGGAGTAGTCACAAAGCAATAGAAACATGCCAAACATATTGATTACTGAGTAGAATGGTTGCCCTGGCAACTAAAAATCCAAGGAAAGCTCTTTAAACTTCCTTCCTTTCTCATGTGACTTCTTTTTATACACTTTTTTCTCAGATGGTTTCAGAAATCATGGATGTCGGATATAAAAGTACTTGCTCTGAATATACAGCAATGGAGAAAAGGTGATTCACGCCTAGATTATCTGTTCCACCAGGAATATAACTACCCACATTACTGCCTTAGTAATCCATCACTTGCATAACGGGTAGGCAATTTTTATAATTTGGGGGGCAGAGTGACTCTCTCCCACCAATTTCTAAATCTATATTCAGGTGTGATTTAAGGAAAGAAATCCAAGGACTAGAATTTTCCTAAACTGCCAAGGCAAGCAAGATGAACAGCGTGAAAGCTCCATGTAGCAGCCAAAAGTTTAATGTCTTCTGTGGGTAGGTCAAATGGTGACTAGATGTAACAAGATTGACCTGACCAGAGGAGCAGTAGGGTCCTGAGCTGGTGCTAGTGGGTTCACACAGTTACTCAGGCTCATTCTAGGCCTAGCCTGATGGTGCCAGTGCACTTAAAAGGAGGTGCAATTGAAAATATATATAAAGTTAATTTGGGAGCAACTTTAGATGGCTCCTTTCCCTGTCTCCTGCTTGGTTCAACCCAAGATATACAGATGACTGTCTACTTACTGCCTTACTGTCTACTTACAAGCAACCTTCATGAACAGGCTCAGCTTCTCAGCCTTTTAATATTTCAAAAGGAATTGCCCTTGCAGGCATTAAGCACATACTTGCAGGTCCATTCATTTGTAAGCAGGAACTATAACTGGACTATGAGGAAAGGGGGAAACATGTAACAATGATTACATTAAAGTTTGGGGGTTTGATAGAAGAAGGGAGTCTAAGCCAGCAATTCAGAAAACGGGCCACTACTATTCAGGCTTTGATGTGCTGATTTTTTTTTTTCTCTGAACAAATGGTGGTAGGGGGTACTTTTTTGTCCTCTATACTGGCTTTCCAAATAAAAATGGCTTTGAAAAGCCGCAATTACAGAGGTTACGAATAACATGCAGCAACACAGCTGGCACTGGAACATTTCCAAAACATAATCACCTGTCGTCCCATGATGAGGGCCTATTATTTCCAGTGGGATCCGACAGATCTGTTGTTAAAAATGTCATTTCTTAGTGGAGCAGGTTTGGGATTGTCTGAGCCCTAGCCTGCTTTCCTATGTCAGGTTTTGTTAAGGAGGTATGTTATTTGAATGATGGCTTTCTATTTGTCCCAGGCTTGTATTGTCAATAGAAGGCTGAAAAAACAAATTGTGATTAAGTTACATGGAACCAGAAATTAGCTTGGAATGAAAAGAAATGGCACAATCAAAAGTTTCCAGTAAACATAATCCTAAAGAGAACTGCATATGGTATAAAACGTGGGGAGAAACACAGTGGTTAATTTTTATAGGTGGAATATTACTTCAGTGCAACAAAAGGCAGTTCTCTAACTCCCTTTATTTGAGCAGATGTTTGCCTGTGCTTTCCTTTGTATTCTCAGGGGGTTTCTGTCAATCTTGAGTGGGAAAGCTCTGCTAATGCCCTTCTAATACACAGTCTCCTTTAATTATTTTTTTTAAGACTGAAAAATGCAAACCTCTTGAGTAAGACAGCAGTGTTTCTCTCACATACAAGAATCACTGTCACTTCTATAAGCAGCTTTCTGCTGAGATATAGAAAGATGATAACAGTGAGCACTAACATTTTGACATTTACCAGTCACAGGACTTAATAGTAACAGCAAATTGACATACCTCTTAAGGGGAAGGAGTGAGTACTTGAAGGAAATATGGTTCCACTTTTCTGTAACTGTCATCACTTTCCTTTGCATGGCACTGATTTGGGAATGTTGGACCAAAACAGTGCAGTCAGTATTAGGATTATGTCCCAACCGGACTGATTTTGCTGCACAAGTGGGGTAGAGCATGTTTCTGATTGCACTCACAGTCATCTGCTGCTGTAACAAAGCCCAGAGCTCCTTTTGAGGCCTCTGCCTATCTGCCACATTCCCAAGGGACTGCTGTTGAGTTGAAAAGGGAATATGAAGACTACTCATCATTAAATACCAGTAGTTTGTGTGACTTTTCCCATTTGTGCTAGGAAGCAGCCAAGCTTATTGCACTAAACCCCATGCATTTTTAATCCTGTCAGCTCTGAAGACTGTTGTGCTCTCAAAAGCCAGGTAAGCTTAGCTTCCCTGCAGCATGGGAAGATCCCCTGATGCCACAGATATCCCATATCCCAGTAGATCATGCCAGATGTCTCTGCCAAAGGCTGAGAAGTTCCAAGAGCAGCTCTACTCTGCTCTGCCCCTGCCCTGCTGTGCCACCTCCCATCCCTGGGAGAGCTGTGCCAGCCATGCTGGTGGACAGGGCTCAGCTGCAGGCATGGGCAGCAACCACTGCTGATAAAGCCTTGCTGCCAAAGGTCCTTCCCCATGCATTTGGCACAGGGAGCTTTGTGGAAGCACAGCAACTCCCTCAGCCACTGTCAGACTTCCCAAAGCAGGATATGAATGGAGGTAGGCTAGAGTGGCAAGAACCCATAGCTTCATGACTGCATTCAGGTTGCTTTTTGTGCTTTATCACTCACTTCCTTTCATTTCCTCTTCTTATTAAGAGGACTATGAGTGGTCAGGATCTTATCCTTTAAACCCTGTGTGAAGGCACAGGGCATGCATAGCAGCAGCAAGGACTGCCACATGTCCCATGGTGAGGTTCTTTAAAAAGAAGCACCTCCAGGGCAGTTATGGGGAAGAGATGCTCCTCAAGTGTGCCTCTGTGGGGGTGTGTGCACGTGTAGGAGTTGTTCTTATTACTCACTCCTTAGAAATGAACAGCACATCTTATGCAATGATAAATGAGGCATTAAGCACAGGCTGTGGTTTACTGGATGGGAAGTGTGTCAGTGCTACATGGATATCACTGACCCAACAATGTCCTTCCATGTTCCCAGGCTTCCTCAAGGAGATGTTGGACCCAGACTATTCTTTCATTTTTTGATTGTTCACCTTTTAATTTTCTCTGATGTTTCTTTTCCTTTCTTTGTGTTTAATTATTATCTGTTACTTATTACATGAACAGGAGAAATTTTCTTTGTTACTTGATTTGAGGCCCTTACATGGATACTGCTACTGAAAGCCCTGGGAAGAAGGTAGGACCGGGAGATGGAGGTTATTGCTGAAGACAACAGCTAATTACAGATGCCAATATGGGAGTGTGGAGGGGAGCAAGAGGAAGAAAAGAAGGATCACTCAAAACAGCATAATCAGCAGATGTGACTTATTATAAGCAGTGTCATAGCTAGAAAAATTACTAGAGAAGCCCTTGAGTTATAGCCCTCCTTTATTACTTCCTGATAAAGTAATATATTATAAAATGTTACTTGTTTTCACATAAGAAATTTAAACGATGGTGTGTTCAATGTTCCCATGATTTTTCCTCTCCGATTTTAAGATTGTCTGTTCCATGTGGACATACTTATACACCAACAATTTAAGGTCTTATCTTGTACAGCCAGAAAGAAACACAAAGGCTACAGTTGGCATACAGACTATTTGAAACTGGGGTCTCCGAGTGACACAAATAATGCTTAGGATGCACAGAAAGTCTTCTAAATTTTTATTGTCAAGTACATAATATTATTCCCCACCTTCATCAGCTGATCTAAGAAAATATGTTGAATTTCCAAATGAGATACTAAACCAAGCATCTGAACTTGCCCCATCTCCAAACGTGGCATTTACTATAGTTCTATGGCAAATAAAGTCACTTTTTTGCAAATAAGTCAGATGGGACAGTAACAGCAATTTGTACTAATAGCTAATGGAAGTAGGAAGCCAGAAGCTGTTGCTCTTCCTGGCCAGAAAAGTTCATGCAGACACTGATAATTTCCAGTAGATGTCCAGGTCTTGATGCTGTTGGAGAGGCCACATAAAGAAAAAGCAAGACATCTGCTGTCCCTCTGTTTATGTTGTGCCACTATTCAGAAAGTGAACGACATTCAAGAAGCCAAAAATAAAGAGCTCCAAAATGACCAAATGTCTCATTAAGTTCAGCCTGGAGAAGCAGAATATCCAGATGAGCCCCACAGAAACTGGTCCTGCTTCTTTGCATTTGGCACAATGGCCTTTAATACAGCTAGGCATGGCAGGTACCTCAGCAGGCTTATGCAGGTCTAGATTTGGCATCTCTCACAGCACGACATTATGCTACAAACACTTGTCCTAAATTCTGAATCAATTGGTCCTCCTAGTGACTCTGACATACCCCAGAAAGCCTTTCTTCTGTTCCTGCTTTCAGAGGATATAGACATATTTTACATATCTATATACACCTGTAGCATTAGGCACATACACGTAAATCCCTGCCTTACAAAACTGTACAAATATTGAAGAAGGCAGGGCTTGCTATGCAATATTTGCTTTCCACAAGGAAGTGGCTACAGGTAGTTTAATTATTTTATTTTTGATTGTAAATAAAACCCCCTAAAATTATATATAGACACCTTTAAGATAAACAACAAATAAAAGAATTAATGAAATTGACACTTGATTCTTCCTCTAGTCTACTTAATTGAAAGCTCAGACATACAAAATAGTTTCTATAAAACACTAATGCAGATGATTTCCTCTACTTTGACGAATTACAAATCCTTCCAGCAGAAATTACTAGTTAACACAGACTTTATTATCCATTTTGTTTTCCAGTCAGGTTTCAGTCTTGTGAAGATTTAATGTCCTTAAGTAGCTTTGTTTTGCAAGAGTCAGACCATTGACTTCAGCTCTGCTCTGATTCACATACACGTATAAGCTGCTGATGGCAAGAGAGGTAGAAGATCTATATGGCCTCGGATTTGAGTAATTTAATTGCAAACTTTTTGATACACCTGGGAAATAGCATTTTGCACAATACTGGCGCTCTACAATAGGAGGTACCTCCATACAGTTACATGCCACCTTTATAATCTCACAAAATCATTAGATATTGCATCTTAGACACCTCCCGCCCCAGCTATATGGGTTGGTCATGCCAACACTTAAACAATAGCAAAAGGAAGAGAGAAACATGTAGAAATTGCTGAAAACACTATGTTTTCTGGCATGTGGAATGAACTCCCTCATCTTAGCTATTTATCTATCTTTTCCTTGAATGAAAGACGCCAAGAGAGCAGGAGATCAAGAAATTAGGAGAGGAACATTTGAATTGAGATACATCAGTTTAAGAAATAAACACAGCTGGAGGTTTGAAACTTATGAATGATACCAAATCCAAGAATATCAGCCAATATTTCTGTTGAGTGACTAATGATTCTGAATTCTTTACTTTTCAGATCTCTGCTGCATAATTCCCAAGGAGTCTAACAGTACTAAGCACTGGAAATACAATCCTTTTCATCAACTTGCTTGAGAACTCAGAATTGTTACTTGCTTTTCAGAAGTATTATTCTTTGTGAATGTACCCCACAAAAGGTAAATATTTGTCTTTTCATTCTCTTTTGCTTTCTTTTTTATGCTTCCATGGTTATTTAGTCCCAGGCTGCCAATCCACTCTATTAAATGGAGTCTTCAGTTTTAGTTTGGCAAAGGAGTATGCTTTAGGGTGGAATAAATTGAGGGATTAGTCCACTAAAGGTATCTGCAAGTAACTTCATTTATGAAGGAAGTGTACTTCCATGAGATTTCCCCCACATTTCAAGTGGGCTACAGATCAGACTCAGAGATTAGCTAGCCCTTGTTTCAGCTGTGGGTACCCAAGTGTATCTGCTGTCAGGTTAATTCACAGTTTAGCTGAATCCATTAATGGATTCAAAAATATGTTCATTGCATAAAAACCAGACCATCTCCTTTTGCCACTTCAATCTGACAGATGTTCAAACTCCCCTGAAGATTAAGCTTGTGGAGAGAGAATGCATGTGAGTAAAACTGGCGGTAAAATCCTAGCTTCAAAAAATTAAATGGAAAACGTCCCATTGCCATCCACATAACTAAGACATCATGCTAAGTGGCTTTGTATAGAGCACTTCTCTTTCTAAAAGCAGTCTTTATGCGTGGAAGCTTCCATGGCAAAGCTAATTTATAATCTGGTCAGGATCTGTGTACGGGTGTGTACATTCATATGTCTGCCATGAAAATTTTCTACCAGCCAATCAACCCTCCAGAGCAGACTGGGAGCTGGCAGAGTAGCTAATTGCTCTCACTAAGAGAAATCTGCTAGCTTGATTAATGCCTGTTTACCAATTGTTGCCTTTACTTCTGCTGTAATATGAGAAAAGGCTTTGCTAAGGATGACTCTCCCAGAATTTCATTTTTCAGTTTTGCTGTGCTACAAGTCTTGTCTCATTCTTCGGTCCCTGAGGCAGTTCTCTGGACTTCCACAAAATGGTAGAGATAGGCATGAGTATGTAGTAGTTAATATAGTGTCTGTGTGGCACCATCCTCTTTCATAACGCTATTCATCTGTGGATCTAAAACTACATTTGGAAAGAGACATCACTATCCCTGTTTAACAAATTAGATCTCGATGTTGAGGTTAACAACCAAGTTTCCACCTTAGTTAAAATCTTCCACTGGAGTAAGTAAGGAGATGCTTAGTTAAAAAAAAACACTTATGGTAAAGAATATACCATCCAGTTTGCTGCTACAAGACCTAACAGCTGCTAAATAGTACCTTGTCCTGAAGTGAAAGAGCAATGACTGTCATTTGCAGAATTTCAAGTGCTCTTCAAATAACAGAAGTGTTTGTCCACCTGCACAATCCCTCTGACCGCAATAATTCACACTGCCAAGGAGACTGTGCTTTCAGTTTCTTGGGAAAATCAGATTGTGTGAAAGTGCATCCCATCTTACTTCCCTCAGTTCTTCCTGTGAGATCACTCTGGGGGCAGGAGCCAGTACTGGGCTGAGTTTGCCAAGCCTGTTTTGACTTGTACTTGGTTGGCCAGGGCTCCCACCAGACCCTGGTGTAGTTCAGACAACTGGAGCACAGCTCACTCTCACTTCTCATGGGAAGGAGGCTACCAAAAAGGGCTGGCAGAGGGACGACTTCTGAGCTTCAGAATCCTCCAAATCTCCATAAAGTAGTGCAAAAGGGTATTTCAGAGCCTGTGCAGTTGGCACTGGTATACCTTCTTCATTATACTGGTGTTGCTCTTTTGCATTTATATATTAAATGATGCATTTGCATTTCAACCTTTAAGACTGGCTGTACCAAGGGAGACAAAAGCTTCACCTGATCCACTGTCTGATTTCCAGAAGCGAGCAATAGCAGCTTAGGAGGGTACAGGACCGAGGTGAATGCAGAAATACCTCCTGCAGCATTCCTTTAGTGTTACATCCTGCAACCTCTGACTCCAAATTAACAGGGCCCTGTGCACAAAGTGCTCTTGGTAGGTGTCAGCCGCCACTGCTGCCAGTGCAGGACCCTCTGACAGCACAGGACCCAGTGCCCCCAGCAGCAGCCTGCAGACACTTGCTTCTTGCTTATAACCTGCTTGCTTGTAGTGCAATTAATCGTATGGATTGAAGCATGTGTTCAAACTGGTTCTGAGCTATGATGCTTAGATTTAGATTTGGAGCCAACCATTTTTTTCCTGGAGCTGGCTGTGTTCTGTCTCAGTGCTCTGGTTTGATCTAAAGCTATGGTTTGTGTCTGACCCTGAGACCAGAGCCTGCTTGAATAGGATCTGTTGTTCTCTTTAGACATTATTTCACATAGCAGTGCTCCCAAAGGAGTAACTTCATGCCTTTTGAAGCAGCTTTCCCTTCCAGTGAAGTCTTTCATTCCAAATGACCACAGAAACAGCCAAGTAAAACTTTCCTTCTAGCAGGAAACTCAGCTTAGACTGAACATGGGGCTCAATATCTGTGAACTTCAGCAGCTTTTCACAAAAGTTTGAAATACAGAGGTGTGAAGCATTCGAACACCCAAGAAGCTGGCAAACTCGGCATTACCTCCAAGCACCAGAGGAGGACAGGGGAAAGAGGAAAAGGCTAAGGGGAGCACAGCTGGCCATGAGGTCTGCGAAGCTACCACTGATTCAGTGCAAACCTCAGTAGGCCAGTGGGGCAGCTCATGCTTGTCTCCTGGGAACCAAAAAAAATCATTTCTGCATCATTAATCCAGAGGTGTTTTATAAGTTTTTTATCTATGCATCTTGATGGGTAGCAAAGACTGGCAGACTGGAGGCAAGATCCAGCCTCACATACCAGTCCCTGTGTATGTGGCGTACGTGCTGCTGTGCATAAAGCACTGATTGAAGGAGCTGGGTGTCCATTTCAGCTTTGAGAAGTGGAAGTATTTTTCTGTAGTGAATGAACCATAGGCTTAAGATCCTTGAACAGGGCCTTTTCAATGAGAAAGTTATCAGGCCCTCTTACCTTCAGATCTGTCTCCTTATCTGTGCTGCCATGCAGGATTTCTGGAATTAGTTCCTTTCCCAATGATATAAGAGCAGTTTATTTCTTTAGGTTGTTGTTTAAGCTTAAAAACTAGCTATTTCTATTGTTATTCCCTACCAATCCAAACAAATAAGTAAAATAAAAATAGTGCTCTGAGGACCTATTTGACATTTCATTGTCAACACAGCAATAAAGAACTTTTCACAAAGCCTCAAGGCAAATGATTAAATTCTTTATCTGTCACACCGAGGAAAGGCTGCTCCTCTTGGTAATAAGGCTATATTTGTTGTCCCTCAAGGATGAAGTGAAAAATAAATTCAGAACTAGAAGGCATAAAATTTTACTGGTTGCATGCTCTATTTCAGGACAAAAATAGCTCCTTTGGGCTGGGTAATAGGTACTCCTTAAGTGTCAGTTGTCATATTTATCACAGAAATTTCATAAAATGATGAATTCCCGCACTTAAACACATAGCGTTTCCCTGGGAAACATGAATGCCAACAAAATTTGCAAAAGCGGATGTTGTTAACATAATTTTCCTTTTCAGCCTTATACAAGCTCATCTCTATCAAATCGATAATATTAGGTTTTCCTACATCTGAGTAATTTTTAAAAGAGTAATTTTGTTATTTTAAAATTAGCACCCATCTTGGGAATATGTTAGAAACTTACAGTGAAAATGCCCTGGAGACCATGTTGACATGAGCAGAAAGATGATTAATCACAAGTTGCTGTGAAAAAAATCAGATTGTGTATCAAAGACACTACCTTGGAGAAAAAAATATTGACAGCATTGAAGCAGTGCAGTCACAAATGGAGAGAATCACAAATTTTTGGAACACTTTTTCCCTTAACATAGATCACATTAGCAGAGGTAAATTTGAATAACTTACATTTCTTGTGCAGTATGTAGTAAAGGAAACATATGAATTTCAAATTGGTATTTTATGTTAGAATAATTCATGGTCAGGAACAAAAACATGTTGAAGCATATTTAGTTGTGATAATGAGAGTGGTAAATGAAAGGATGGAAAAAATATGAAGATGGGCATCAGTGGTAACAAAATACTTGAGCCAAAAGTGCTGAAGAAACGGTTTTCTTGGTGCAGGAATCCTTCCAAAGCATCACTGACTATGCTCAAAGCTGGTACAGGACTTAGAAATGATACTTTATTTAAAGAGATAAATACATGACAGTGAGCCAAACTGAGAGGTTTTTTTCTTTAAGTTCTGCCAGAATCATGATTAAAGAAGTCAGAGTATTGTCTTTCTTTGTTTTGGTCATATTATTAGCCTCACACATTTAATCATAAAAAGTGCAAAATAAAAAGCTAGCGACTCAGTTCCCTGTGCTTTTGACTTCTTTGAGGCATTGTTTCAGAACACCCCACCAGTGGGTTTTATCCTGACCGCAGCACCGAGCTGCAGGCTGAGCAGTGCACAGAGTAGGTTTTGTCACAGTCTGCTTCTGCAAGCCCGCTCCTGCTGCGCCAGGAAGCACAGCTCTGTTTTGTACTGCAACAGAAATCAATCTGCTCATTTTAATGTCATCCCTGGACAACACTTGCTAATATTTCAGAAACAAGGAAACAAATTCTAACAAACCTAGAGAGCCTCTGTCAAGTAAAAAAAAACCATAAAACAACCAACAGAGAGGGAGAGTGAGCACAAGACCTTGTTGCAGGTCAGAGGTGAGGTTAAGTGTAAGAGTGATGTGGAGGAACTTGTGGAGTATTTTTTGGCGGTAGCAAAGCCCTTGGCTTCCTTTCTGCTGGATGAATTCCTAAATTCACTCATCTGTTTTGCAAAAGACAAGGCAACACTTCTAGAGTTAATCATAGCCAATTTATGTTTCCAAAAGTGTCAAAATGTGATATAGAGAGAGTATTTTCTTGACCAGCTTGTCCTGTTGAATACAATGGCTTATTATTACTGTTTTCATTGCAGTGTGAATATTGCCTCATGTGAAAGGAATGAATAAAACCTTTACTATTTAATTAAGTCGTTCAAGATGGCATTTGCACTTGTTGAAGCCATCACTCTGCTTTACTGGGTTATCATGCCTGCACCTCAGCTCAGAGGAAAAGGTGAATAGATTCCTAGGAGATGGATGCTTAATTGTGAATTAATCCACCTGCTGGGCATGCTAGCTAAATGTAATGGCTGGCTTCTTTGCTGGGGCACCAACCTTGTCATCACCTCCACAGCTGCACCAGCTGGTTGGCTCAGTCCCAGAATTCTGATATCTGCTCAGATGGAATACAGTGTTGCACATACTGCATATCGTGTGGAAATTATTTGTGAGCACTTACATTAAATGAATTTCATAAAAGTTATCTATGCTTCCTTTAAGGGATTTATTAAAACTATCTGCATGTTAAGCTTGCAACATGTAAATGAAGTACCATTTACACCTTGCCTGGAAGATTTCAAAGAAGGTGCACCCATTCTGCAGCATGAAACCTGGTTTCTTGTGATGTATTTTGGAGCTGAACTCTCAGGTCAGTATAAGATACTTTAACACATGACAGTTTCCCAGTGTTTCTCCTTAGCTTCTTCACAGACATATTTCATAGTGGTCACTTCCTGGAATTTGGCTAACAAACTTTCTAATGGTCGGGACTCTAACAAGAACACCACTACCCAGTGTCTCTGGCAAGTGATTGTCTCTGATTCCTCATAAACTAACCATGTATGGCTGAACTGGGAAAAATGATTGTCTGTAATGTTCTTGTGCATAGATTTCAAAAAAAAAAACAACAAACACCAAAACCCAACCAAACAACTAAAAAAACCCACAAAAAATCCAGCACTTGGCATGACAGAAAATGCTACACTTTTGTGCAAGAAGATATGCTGTAATGAACTGGATGTTTATAGCTAATCTTGTCCAAGGAGAGGCTGTGAAGTCTCCATCATCAGAAATATTGAAACCCCAATTCAAAACCACCTTGGGCACCTGCTTTAACTGATCATGCTTTAAGGGTTTGGACTACACACTCTCCAGAGGTCCCATCTAAACTCAACTACTTTATGAGGAGGAAAAAAAGGTACTAAAAATGTACTAAAAAAGACAGCTTGAAAGTGACCCACACTACTCTGTGTGGTCCCTTGGGCTTTCCTTGGAGGGAGCTGCCACACCACCTTCCTCCACACTGCCTTTATTTTATTCTTGCAAGTCCTCACAAAATCACCCCGAAAGAGTTACAACTCTGGGCAGCTTTTAAATTTCAAAGGTTATAATTCAATTTGCCAGTGTTTGTACACTGCCAGCTCCCAGTGCAAGTCTCAGAAATCACGCTGAAAACCCTGGTAATCAGTGATGAGAGCATTTCAATTTAAACAGCATATATTATAAACCACATTATTATGCATCACTGAAGACATAACAGTTTTGTCCCACCATTTTGGCTCCCAGTTTCTAGCCTGCTTAATATATGTATATCCCTAAGCTTTGCATTAAAACAAAATAATTTGCTCCTCTTTTGAAAGGGAATCTTCCAATGCATGTCTGATAAAGCCATCAAAAGCCCCTGTTATTATGTTCTATAATGGTCCACAGGAGTGTTTGATTAGACCATTTTCCTTGTCACACTGACAAGCTATGAGATATTATCTGCCTCCAGAGGCTAAATGGAAGACTTGAGGGATAAAAAGGTCTATTGTTATTGCATCTTGTGACTGAAAATGCCACATGGGATTAAGACAGCTCTCTGGATGTATGGAGTGAGACATTATATGTAAATTAGTTTTGTTTACCAACACTGCTGTGTTGTAATTATTTTATTCAGCTATATTTAAGGTTAGGAATTTACTAGGGAATACTCCGGCTGTGATATGATTGCTTTCTTGTTTATAACAAATCTTGTTTGCTTTGTAATGGGAAGAAAGGACCAGTGTTGATAATCAGGTGTATGTAAAGACATCCTTAACACAGGAAGCTCAGTAGTGGTATTAAATATTACCATTACATCAAAGCTTCAGGCCTTGATATCCTCTAAGACTACTCACCTACCTAAAATGCCTGGATCAGTAGGACAGCTCTTCCATGCAGGCAAATAGCCCAAGCAATTCAGGTCCCCTTGGAGCAAAGGCAACTGACCTCACTCGCTGCTAAACTTTGTCAGCGCCTTGTAACATGTTTTTAGGTACTGCACTAAGGGAAAATAGAAACATTAGAACTATGTGGTGTTACATAGAAATATTGCTGAATATACCTGCTGAAGTGCATGTAAGGTGAGGAAAATTAAAAGCAGGAATTGTGGCCCTGGAGGTGCCGGGACACAAGATGTGGGTGCGCTTCTTCACTTGTTTGTATTGTGGCAACACTGATGTAATCACTGTCAATCTTTGGTGATGAGCTCCAAACATATATTTAGAGATATATTTATATGATAGATGTATTGCTTTAAAAAAATGATGCTTTTCTTGGTGGTAGAACAGTTGTTATGGTGACTCCTCTCCTTCCCTCATTTAATCCAGGAAGCAGAGCACTAAAATAAAAATAATTCCATTTATGGAATTTATAAGAAACTCCCTCTGAATCTGCAGCTCAAGAGAGAAATCTTTTGGAATATTTAATGACATACTTATTTTATATTATTTATTTTTTCATTCTGAAACTTGAAATTGAAAGATCTAGTAATACAAATATAATAATGACTGTGAAAAAAGTAATTTTTCTATGGTATTTACTGTACAATTTACTCATATATAATATTTTTATAGTATTGGGGGCACTGAATGTACAAATACTTTTTGCAGGTTTGGTTCCTACTGAGTAAAGATTTCATAGGGTTCTGTTTGGAAGACCTCATTAGGAAATCAGATGCATGATCTTTTTTTTTTCCCTCCTAAATGATTCCATTTTTAACACCACTTTGTAGTTTATCCTATGGATGTTAACGATAGTCACAGTGCTATTATATTAAACAACAACTCTATAATTTCTTGATGGTACCTATTCATATATTTCACAGGACTTAAGTAGCAGAAACCCTCAATATGCTTCTTTATTTTCAGTTTTTTGCTTCATTTAGCGCTGTTTCTAAAGTTAACTTGGAGATTAAATTCTCTGTGACCATATAAGTTGCTTAATATTTTACACCAGTTCACCATTTCAAACAAATTCACTCCAACTCACCTGATAAGTGTTGGATTTATACTTTGTAACTAAGAAGCTGAGGCAATCAGGTGTGCAGGTTGAACCCAGGTCAAGGTTATGCTCACAGACAGTACAGAGGTGATTTTGCAAAAGCTCACTTTATCTACAAAAACTTGAACATGTCCTGTATTGGTCAAAGCTTCCAGGAGGCCATCAAGGATAGGCAGCTCTGTAGAGTGGAGATAATGTCCCTTTCAAGGTATCTTCGCCGATGCTAAAGACGAATTTGCACTTCCATGAAGCAGGTGTGAAGAATGCAGAACGTGGGCTGAACTGGGCAGTGTGAGGAAGGGACAGCAGGAGCTGATCGACAAGAGGGTTCAGGGACAAAGAGGGAGAGAATCTGGGAAATTGTCAACAGTGAATCTTTAGAATAGGTGAAAAAAAAAACAGACAAAGAGAAAATATCTAAAATACATACAAGTCAGGAGGCAGCTGGGGAATGTGCTCAGAGAAGAATGAGGGTCTGCCAATTGGCAAAAGTGATATCAATCACAGGAAATACACAACTCAATAATATTTTTCATATGAAAACACTAAAAGGCATCTGTGGTGTAGTGTTGCATTTGTTTGTTCATTCATTTGTTTGTGTTTTTTTTGTTTTGTTTTAAAGACTAACAAAAATGCTCCAAAGATGGGCAACAAAGCTGGCAAAAGGTCTGGAGCACAAGTCTTAATGAGGAGGAGCTGAGGGAATGGGGGATGTTTAACCAGGGAAAAAGGAGAATCAGGGGAGACCTTATCACTCTCTGCAACTCCCTGAAAGGACCTCATAGCCAGGTGGGGATCAATCTCTTCTCCCAGATAACAAGTGACAGAATGAGAGGAAATGGCCTCAAATTGTTCCAGAGGAGGTTTAGATTGGATATTAGGAAAAACTTTTACTACAGGGGTGCTCTGACAATGGAACAGGCTTCCCAGGGAAGTGGTGGGGTTGCCATCCCTGGGGATATTTAAAATACATGCACATGTGGGACATGGGACATGGTTTAGTGGTTGTCTTGGCTAGTGGTTGGACTCAATGATCTTAAAGGTCTTTTCCAACCTAAACAATTCTATGATTCTATTCTATGATAAACCATGTGACTGTGGGTTTGGGGACACTGATTTTATTCTGCTATTAATAACTTTTAAGATAAATTTTGTAAAGCCTCTTCACTGATACCTAAACAATCTATAGGGTGCAGGGTAAAATGAAGACCTTCACAAGAAACTATCTTAAAATTCTTCATTTAAGTTCAATTAGTGTTTAACTTTCAAATCACACTATTATAGCTACTATTTTGTAAACATCTGACTTGTGTTCACAGAAATATTTGATCTATTAGAAACGCTGGGAAGCAGGAAAGGAAGACTATGTCTTTCTGGTTTTTGATGATAAAAAGTTGATTTGATGAAAGAAAAAACATATGCTCCTGACACACAATGAAATGAATCCTGCAACATGCCTACTCCATCCAATCCATTCATTCCCACTCATTCTGGCAAGACACACCAATCTATGGGCTTACAGGAGCAAAAAAACAAACCCAAAATCCACCATGAGATAAGAAACACCCAAGTACATTCTTCATATAAACTCCATGAAAACACAAGTTAACTGCTCCCTGGTTTTGATGTGATTGTGTAGTCCCTAGGAAGCCGCAGCAGGGACTACACACAAAGCCAAAGAAAGGGAAACTATACAAATAATCTGATTGTAATAATTTTATTGTAAGAATTGCTGTTGGAACAGACCACGCTATGATTTCAAATAGCTTGAGCAGTAAAAGCCAAATAGGATGGCTTAGAATGCAAAAGCTGCCAACCACGTAACTTGTATTAATAAAGGGACGATAAAGTATGCAAAGGCAAAGCAGAAAAAAACTCCAAGTGATATCTCAGATGAGAAAAACAAGACCTTTTAAGAATATAAGAGAATATAGAAAATTTAATTCACTGTTGACTGTAGTGGCAAACTAGGCAAGCACTATTGCAGGATTTACCCAGGCTAAATGAGAATGAACTCTAAAGAATCTGTATTCCACTTCATGAAAGCAAAAAGACAAAATGTTAAAGAGCACATCTAGAACTCTCTGCAACATAAAAACATGTCCCAACACGTTCCTGTACTAGTTATACATCAAACCACGGGAAAATGAAATTCGAACTTCCTTCTTTCTGTGCTGCTGCCAAGGGACAAAAATATACCATAGGATAAAGGTTTTCTGCCAGCCCCAGACAGTTACAACATAACATACAATTAACTTTCACAGCTGGTCGCAGGCTTTGTCAGAAGCCTGGGGAAAAACAAAAAATCCTGTGTGTTGAACCTGATTGTGAATGTACTTATTAAATATATCTCATTAAATCCATCTGAGTTACACTTGCTCCTAGCTGGGTTAGCTGGCTGATGGTGTGCTTACAGAACCACATGGGAACAGTACAACATGATCTACCTCGTCAATAAACCCCTTAAACCTCCATGGTCTAAATTGCTTTTCTCATTACACTACACGCAGTCACAGTGAGATGGCTGAAAACATGCCTTTTTCCTAACTTTGGCTTCAATCCTGCCCACAATTGCACACATGCTCACAATTTACCAAGGAGACTTACCCTACTACAACATTTGGACCTCACCTGTTAACTCTCTGTGACCAAAGCTATCCCTGTATTTCATGTACCTATCTATACACACAGCTATCAAAAACTCTACTACTGAGGCAGTTGTCCCTTTCAGAGCCCAGGAGAACGTGGAGGGACCAGGAAGTTCCCACTTACTGCTTAGAAATGCTAACTTTTTTTGACTAGCAGACTGTAACCTGATTTGAAGTCATCTGACAGAAGACTCTTTCCCCCTGTAGTCCTTGCACACATGCTTCAGAGGTTTGCCACAAACCTCGGGGGTTTGTGGGCCACTCTTTTGTTTCATCTCAGAGTAAAATGGGCAGGGTACTTGTGTGCACCATGCTAAAGTGATTTTTGGCTATCAGACTGGAACCTATGTATGTTGGACCTGGAGCATTTAGACCTATCTGAATTCATCCAAATTAGAGCAATTTCAATAAAGAGTCCCCAAACCAAGTTTTTTGAAGGGATGAACACCTAATGTTAATGGGGCTTCTGATTACTGCAGTTATAAACCCTGTCTAGCAGAAGTGATAGCTATTCAGAATTATGAATAATGCAGCTGCTCTAGCTACATGGATGTGTTTCTTTTAGTTAAAGAACAGTCCTGGTCTTTATCAAGCTCTACCATAAGATAAGGTGGGTACAAGATGCGGTGAATTAGGCCAGATCTAACAATTTCAGTTGTATTCTTGTTACTGTTTCCAAATGATCCCCTGGTTGGTGTATTGGCCTTAGTGAAACTAATTAAAATTTTGCAATGGAATTGCATCAGAATAAGAACACCAACACATTCTTCACATAGAAACATTTGCATCTCAGTATCACATCCTGAATAAAAGCAAAGATAACTTCAAACTTTCTTTGCAGTGTACTGGCATAGTTTAATGCTCCCAGGAGTGATTTGGACACAAACTGTGCCTTTTTGCCTACAGTGTTGAAAGTGCTGGCTAGTGAGTAAACCATAACTTCACACAGCTAAGAACTTGCAAGTATGCGCAACTTCTTAAATTTCTGTACAAAAAACAGACTTAAAATGTTTATATACACAAGTAGATGAACCATTTAAAATAATTCCTAGATATAAATGTATGCCTTATTTTTATTCTATTATTTGTGGTATTTTGTAGGTGTGTCCAGAGAAAGCTTGATATTATATGCACAACAGCCCTATGAGAACCATGTAGTTTCATATTCCACTTTAATTATGTTTTTACTTGTAATTCAGAGCGTGATGTTGCTGCTTGCAAGGAATAACATCACAGCCCTCCTGAGACTATTTTAATATACATACATTCCTGTAGGAAGGCTGTGAATATAATGGATAAAGTGTGTATTTCATTTGAGGCTTCACTACCATTCACCTTTAGCTTTTCTCGAGGTTCCCTTGTTTCCCCATAACTATTATCGGGAAAAGTTAGGTTAGTTCTTAACTGTACTTAACCGTACTTCTTTTCCAAAGCAGATCTTCATGGAAGCCAAAATACTGTGGAAAAAATAAACACAATCATCTGAAACTGATCCATGGATTAGCTTTGATAGAAAAAAGAAGCTATCCCAGTGTGTATCTCCATCCCTCTAATAATAAGCACTATAAACTTCCCTTCAAAAACTGTTTGGCATTAGTAAGAAGGGGTAGTTTCTTTGCTAACAAAATCCTCTACATCTGTTTCTACATCTGTTTGCACTTTCAAAGAAGTTTAACCTAAGAGCTAGGCATTGGATACAGTAGTAAATCATTTAAATAGCCAGCAGGAACAAAAAAACTGTTCCAAATTTCACTGTAGATGTGTGTAATCCCAGCCTCTCTTGAAAACATACATTTATGGGTCATGCAAAATGAACTTATACACAGACTTCTCTTCTAGAAAGTAAAATGACACTGAAGAATGTTCCCATGCATAGGAACTGAAATCATCTTTACTCTTGAACATTAGAAGGGTCTCTGGCATATACTTGGCATTGCCTGATTTGTACTTATTCTCACAGTTCCTAGGCACAGTTTGGGAGATGGTATAAGCCAAGGACTACTTCCAACAGGCAGCTCATCAATTTTACCAGGTAATAGAGTGTAACATGGGGTATTTTGTTCCAGCTCTCACTGCTACCATGGAAGGGAGAATTTTAATTTAGTAGTGTAATAAACCCTTAAGAAACTCCCACCTCACGAATGGAGCTAAGTTAGCTTTGCACTTAGGCTGCTTTGCACATGAGAGAAGCCTTTAGTTTACACTTCAGTGTTTATACAAAGAACCCCTATTTCACAGCAATGTATTTGATTTAGGTAGAGAGAGATAATCCTTCTGTAGCCTTTGGACTTTAGTGAAAGCATCTGCTTATCTGCTTTGTTGGCATGTTTCACCTCTGTGCAAACCCCTGGTAGAGGAGAGAAGATCTCACTCTTTCAGTTAGGAAGCTGTGTTAGATATATAAACTAACTTGACGCATCAGCGTTGCCATGAGTCTGATAAACAACCAAACAAAAAAGCCTAACAGATTGTAACATGCTGATTCATAGACAACAAGGCCATATGAAACATAAGGTTCACCACAGTGTTCATGAACTACAGGCTTCTGTCAGGATCCTGTTACACAGCAAAAGCATCATGTTCTTTAGTCTCCTGAAACTGGATATTCAGTCATGTAGAAAATCAGCTCCCCTCCATGCCCATTTGCAATTTATATAATTTAGAAAAAGCTCATTCCTGCATTTCAAGAAATACATTTTATGGTTCAATTTCTAGGTTCCTTTGTCAAAACGATGTTCCCACGTGTGGAAAGCAATAAATTCAGGCACTTCCAGGATGCCTAGCTGCACCTGAAGTACCCAGCTCACATGAAGACAGCTAGCTGTGCTGTGCAGATAGATGATTCTGCCTACAGTGACATACAGCTTTGAATTTCTAGGTCCTGGATCCGAGGACTGCTCTAATCCCACACAGCATTTCACCTGCCATTTTTTGTCCCTTGTGAAAGACACTCAAAAGAGAGATTCTTCATTTTTTCCAGTGACTGCTTCCTTCCCCCAAACTACTTTTACCTTATGTGGCATCTTACCTGCACAGCTTTATCTGTCCCAAATTAAGATTCTTGATGCTTCATTCCTGCTTCTGTCATTAGAACACTTGCCTCTGCCTGAAATAGGAGATTTCAGATAGAAGTTGCTGTGTGGTCCCATATCATATTAATTATTCATCATGATAAGTGTTTTTAAAAGAGAGGGGGACAAAACATATTATGTAGATTTAAAATAAAATAAAAAAAAAAAGTATTCTGGAGGCATATATCTTTCCTCAGAACAGTTCCAAGCCACAGTTTCAGTTATAGAAACCTCTGCCTTCCAAAGAGCAGGACAAGCTCTGCAAAGATAAATTAGTTCCTGAGAAAGTCTGACAGAATGTAAAAGTGCCCCTCTGAGATCACAATGAAGGTAAAAAGGAGCTTGTAATGGCATAATATCCTAATAGAGTCCTTCTGCCAGGCAGGAATAACTCCAGAGGCAGTATTATAGATCACACTCAGGAAAGGACTCATGTGGCCTGAAACTGAACTTCCTCATATGATATCGAAATGTGTTCCCATTGCCTTCAGTGTGGCAGTACCTACTTTCACTGAATTTAAACACGGCCAAAGGAGTGAAAGTAGTTTATTTTAAAAAAAAAAAAAAAAACACACAAAAAAAAAAAAAACACCCCACCAAATATTTACATGGTGGAAAAAATGTTGCAGACACTAGGATCACAGAAACTGCAGAAGCTGTGTGACAGGAATGTTCTTTGACTTCATGCTAATCAGAGTTTTGTATTAATTTCACCTGCTAAATGCAATGCATCAGACAACATTACCGAGAATGCTTATTTTGAGTCATGGTTTCGGTGCAAGTTGCCTGTCCTTTCCAGAAGGGAAAGGAAGCAGCTAGGCAAGCCTAGACAGGTCTTGGAAGAGTATTTTTCTTTTTTGAATAATGCATATCCACAGATCCTCACACACCAAAGAATGGCAAAGCATATTTTAATGATACACCACCTTTAACAGTGTTATATGGCTACTGGTAGTTCATGTGGTACTGTGCAGTTGCAGCATTTGGAGACAGGAAAATCATTGCTGAGGACAGAAAGGTGAAGCTACTTCGTGTATTATCCAGGAGATTTCTAATGTCAGTGCTCCTCAGACAGAAACACAGCTTTTGAAGTCTGGTCTTGAATATGCAGCATGTAGCAAGCTGAAGGGAATTCAATTTATTCAATGCAGAAAGGAAATGCAAAAACTCAGTTTATCACAGTAGTTTTAGCAACTGATGCTGGAAATGCTGCCAGCTTTGATATTTTAAGTTTCATCTGAAAACCTGAAAATGCCACTGCCCAATCTAAGCACTATCACCACTGCAAGTAATGCCTAACACCCTCTTCAAGTGCTCTCCCATGATGCTGTGAACTGCATGAGAAGGCAGGAGAGAAATTTTATGCATCACCACAGTTGGATTGTGACATTTCACCAATTATATGCTTTCTCAGCCATCAGAGCAGCCTCAGCATTTCACAGTCACAGAATATTCTGAGTTGGAAGGGATACACAAATATCATTGAAGTGCCTTGACATGTTGTCCTCTGTCCTGAACTTCCTTCCAAAAACCTCACCAAGGACCCTTGTGGAAGGGAATCTTTGAAAGTTGCTAGGCCTTTGAAAGCATATCTGGATGTATGAAGCAGGTAGAGCAGGTGACTGGGAGTCTGGAGGAGGCATGGAAACCTATGAAGCTGTGTGGGGAGACTTCCTGTGGTATCAACTGGGCTGGGACTGACCATCTGGGTTCGTGTCTGCTGTGGGGTGACACACCAGGCATAGCCTCCTCACCCCTGTAACTCTGCCTGGTAAAAATGCCTCTCTGAGTGAACCTACCCCATTCTTCACTCAGTGTGACCAGTCCTTCCAAGGCACTTTTAGGACACCCTGAGATTGCACTTTACATCCCATAGTTTATGATGGGATATCTGGGAGAAGAAAAGGTGATATAAAGTTGGGATTTCCTTTCTAATCTGAAATGATTCTTGTGATTCAATTCTCACATAATAATTGGTAGATTTAGCAATGACATTGCAATTCTTGACCAACTCCAGTGTGGGCCAGTGGTGAAATTAAATAAAGAGGCAGAGAAAAAAGAAAGAGTGCTGAAAGCTGGTGTTGTATGACTTATAACATCAAGAATCTTTAGAGATACAGTTGTTAGTATTCTTCAGAAAAAAAACCAAACAAATAAAAACCCCCCACTTTTTAATGTTTAATGGACTCATAGAATAGTACATATCACTGTATCAACAACTATCAACAACACAGCTGATAGCATGGGAGTACTGGGAAATGAAAAGGCACCATAAATGAATGGAGGAAAAGCATCCCTAAGAGCATATATACAGCTTGTGTTATCTCTTGCATCAAAACACTCCCTTTCAGAGATAAAATGAAGAGTTACACTGTAATTTTACATGGCTAAAGAGAAAATAAAGTACTATTGAGAGCAAAGAGCTGTAGAATGTTTTGGTCTTCTACCTAATTAAACCATTCAAATGAAACCAGTTTTCCCCTCTATAATGGAAAATACATATCCACATGTGGATGTGACTCAAAAGCAATGACAGCTGCTTTCAATGCATGGAATAAGCCTTCCAAAAAGAAGGCGAACTAACTCTGGAAGGGTCAAGGGCTATGATTTTTAAATGTCATACCAGAGAAGTCTAAGCTGGAGTCCATATTCAGGAAAAAGAAATTATCAGTTAACGCTCCTGGTAAAGGGATTGTTGGAAATATTTTACTTCAATGACCTCTGTGTAATGTGAGAGACCCCTGAAACACACCTGAGCTTTTACCAGCTTCACCATTTCAAGACCAATACAGTAATGTCAACAGCCTGGTGTTCTGTATCAAGCTCTTCTGAGAGCCTCTGAGACTGGTGACTTCATGTGGATTTATCAAATTTTGGAGTCTGCTCCAAGCTGGTCTGGAAGACAGACACACAGGAAAAGAGGAAATTCATGGAGATAATATTCATCTGATCATTTCCCTTAGGATATTCCTTGTTCAGCTTTTCATGGGAAAGCTTTCTTTTCTAATTAGACTCATTTATACTTCCTACCACAAAACCAGTACTGTTTCCTAAGTATCTCAAAGGCTCAAGGGCCAAGGTACTTTATGTATTTGCCATCCAATCCACTGCCCAACAAGACATTAAAGTACTGTCTTTCAGCCATACACAGACATTTTATGGCAGGAATGAGAACATGAGAATGTAAAGCTCTTAAATAATGGATGTATTTTCAGCCATAGTAAGTATTTCAGAAAAACTGGAATCACAGTTTCTCATACTCGTTAAGGTATGGGGTCTTTTGGTTCATACTAAAATGTGCATTTACTGGAGGTGTTAAACCACTTGGCACATAGTCATAAGTTGCCCTTAAGTCACACACTGTGCTTTGTCCATCAGACTGCCACTGAATTTGTTAAGTGTGGAAGAAAAATACTCTTTCCTGACCATCAGCATTGCAGATCACTCATGACATTATAATACAATGTGACTGTCCTACTACTTTGTGCAGCATCCCTCTTACCTGTATGTTCTTTAGTCCCTTGCTCTATTTACCCCACAAGGTACAGATTCCTTCAGATTGTGTTATCTATACGTTTCTGAATATGTTTTCAAAACAGTAGCAATGTATGCTGTGCACACCTCAGCTTTGTTCAGACTATTATTTAAAAAAAAAAGCAGTGCACATCCTGCAACACAGTGCTCTAAGGTTCATAACTAAATCAGACTAGTTGTAGGTAAGAGACATGCAGAAAGAAGATTGGGTTTGTTTACTTCTTTCAAGGAGTGCAATCCAGAATATTCAAATTTGTATGTAGTTGCTTTAACAGAGAATCTTATTTATTTTTAAAAAATTTGTGTTATAGATTTATACATTATCTCTACAAACTACATTCTTCTTTTGTGTTCAGGGATAACAAGTAAGTTTTTCTTATATCTCAAGGGTAAAATATGTATGGTTTAAAGTTCTTTCATGTTGCCAGAAAAGTGTATGGATATCTGTAAAGAAGAATCAGGTCCTGTGAGAAACAGATTTTCAGAAATCCTGCTAGATTTTTCATAACATGTTTCCACATAAGAATGCAAGAAAACAGAAATTAATCACTATCTGAAAGATATTTATTTTCCAATATTTATTAGGATAGGGAGAGAGTATGAATCCTTTCTTACTCAATTCCTCTGTGTATAAAATCTGAGAATTTGATTTAAGCATTAAATATGTTCATGTGACCTAATGGTATGAGACCTGAAATCAATGTAGATGACATGCCAAGGTTCACAATTTCAAATTTTGTGCCAGTTACATAATACAATTTTTTCTCCATAGCACCAATAAGGAAATTCACAATAACATTAAAATCATTAATATTTTAAATAGAGCCTGAAATTATACAATTTACCAGTCACTAATCAGCATGAAATCTATCTATTTTGTGTCTGTTCACACCAGCTGAAGCTAGATAGTAGACATTTGATTCTTCTTATCAGCCAGTAAACATGAGAATTTACCAAAAAGAAAGAAAGAGAAGAGAAAGGGTACTTTTCTGGCATCATTTTTATTGCTAAGGAAACCATCTCCTTTCACAACAGGCTACAATACTTATTATACTTTTGGTGTTTATTACGTTTGTTTCAGTACAGTTCATTTCATTGCATGGCAGCAGAAAGAATTTAAAGTCTCATCAGCACTAATGGGTACATTTAAAAGTACTGCCTGGTAACCAACTCCATTTCTCCAAATTTCATTATATAGTCTACACATAATTTTTTTCTGACAGCAGATATTGTTCACAGGCTGAAGTTTTTGACACATCTGTTTACATACTATTCAATGTCTGGGAACACATGCCGAATTTTTATATACCACATACAGTGCAGTGAGGAAGGAGTCCTTTTTTATTATTATTATTATTAATATTGCTTTCAAGCAACAATTGCATATGCAACAGTGTGTAACATGCCAAGTAGGACACTGCAGTGGGATGACGGTAGCAGATTATATGAGCTGGAATGATGTGACTGAATGTTTTCTGCACTCTGTGGTCAGGACAATGTTAAACAAAAGAGGGCATAGGAGGGAGCTTAGAAAAAAGAGCCCTGAGTGCCCACATTACTCAATTGTTAGCCTGCTCTTTTTGGGATTGTTTCAACAGGGTTTATCCTTGAAAAAAATCTGCTCTAGAGGAGTCAGGTGCTAAGTACTGTGGATACAAACAAGTCAGTGACATTTGGCCTCTTTAATATACCCATTTATATATAATTCATAGTATAGCTACACTGTAAAATAAAGGGTCTTGTAAAGATACAATGAGTCATGGGAATCCAAGTGCCCGAGTGGGTCAGGGCAGGCACTGCTGCCCAGCACTGCACAGATTTTCCCAGCTGGTGGCCAGATGAAGCCCAGATGTCTTGGGTGGCAGAGCTGACTGCACAGTGAGATCGATTCTGGACCTAAGGCGACAAAAGTCACTGTCTGATACCTTGTAGCCCACAGTGAGTGTTAAAGTACAGTAATTTCCCCAGAGAAAGAGGATCGTCTTCTATTGCTTAATTAGTATGGAAATCACAAGGAACCTTTTGCAAAAGCTAGACTTCCTGACAATATCTACTTGACGTTTTGATTCATTTCTACTATTGAACTTTCTATTCTGTATCTTGAATGTTGCTTAGAAAAGTCCCATGATATCATTTCCTTTAATCAAGACTTTTTCATTCTTAGCCTGGGAAGAAAAAAAAAAAAAAAGGTGGGGATAAGCCTGATGCTTTCTCCTTCCTCAAAGACGTGACACTTGCACTCTTTGTTAGTCCTACCCTCAATAACTGCATTGATATTTTTGGACATGACATGCAACGTGATCGTGACTAGCAAGTAGTGATTTAATCATATTGGCTCCCACAAGTGTTTTCTGTCTCCTAATGTTGTTTGCCTACAGAGCTAATGATAACATTTTCTCCAGTCATCTCAGCTAAGTCTGCTCTGTTGCACACAGCCCTGTTCAGTATGTAACCACATGACATATTCTTGGAACAGAGTAGAATAGGCTGTTGTATGGGGTTTTAAGGATATGCTGCCTTTGATGAATGTCAGTATAAAACTCTACGGGAAAAAGAGGCAAAAAAGTTATCCATTCTCTTCATTCTAGTTTTGTAACATAATAAAATTCACCAAACATAGCCTTAATTTTACAAAATAAAATATTGCTAAAATGTCAGTGTTCTGTCCTACCTTGACTCTAACCTCAGACTAGCAAGATTAATTTGGCTTGTAGAATAAATAATCATAATATTTAAAAAATAAATCCAAGTAATCATATCCAAAAGGTCACATACAGCAGCAGGGTTCATTTGGCGCTTCATGGGACAAATCCCTCTGGCCTACTACATTTCACAGAGGAAACACTGGCAATCCTGCCAGATGAAGCGCTTAGAGCTGAAATACTAATGCACTTTATGTACCTAGGGAAAAGTGAGACTGAAAGAATTTCTTCTCCACACACATTTGTATGGCCCAATATTTAACTGCTACATCAAAAAAAAAAAAAAAAAATTACAAAAAAAAAATTGTAGGGGACCTCAAACCCCACCTCAATCCAACCAGGATAGATGACATGGCTGGACCGCCTGAAAGGTTTCATTGTATTGTTTCCAAAGCTCTGGTATTTACAATGTAGGCAGGATATTTCCATACTCCTCCAAATATAACGTGTATCTCCACTGGCTGGGCTTTTCAAGGGCAGCAAGGGAATCACACCTGCTGCTGAGATAATAGATCCAAAATCCCTTAATGCTTAGAAAATGTCAGTCACTGTATCTCATCCAGATACATTTTCTTCTTGAGTGTAGCACAGACAACAGCATGGCCAGACCCCAAGATTTGGCATTTCTTTGGATTTTCTCCCTGTCACCTGTCTATTTACTTCAGCTCCACTAGCTCCCACGACCTTGGGGATGCAGTCCAGCACCTTGTTATTTAAGTGAGGAGATAAAAAATATTGTATTTCATTTCACCGCATGGATACTTTCTTAAAGGAAGAGCCTCATGTCCCTGTGCGATGTCATGAGTCCTTCCCTTTAAAAAAACCTCTCCCATGCAAAGAAAACATCACAATTCTTTCCTTTCCCAAGGCCCTTTTGCCCAAAGTTTCATCTTTGGAGCACAGCTGGGTGCAATTGTTTCAGATGGCCCATTTTGACTGCAGTGATGTGTCGATGCCCAGCACTTTTAGTGAACCCTTAACGCTGCTGATGGTGCTGCTGTAAAAGGAGGACATGGGGCTGTAAAAAATGGTCATTTTGTTCCATCAGGAAAGCAAACGAGTATAGCAGCATTTGGCTACTACCAACACCAGATGGAGGTGAGAGAGAAAACATTAAGCAGAACACCACCAAAGCACTAGCACAGTCAGGAGAGGCTGATGAAGTGACTTGTTCTTCCCCATGATTTCCTGGAGGTGTAGTTGCTCAGGACTTATAAAATTCTCATGTTAAATTTAAATGGCCTTAGGTCAAACCCACTGTAGTGTAGAGTGCCTTCCCTTGTTGCTGGCAAATAAATCATGTTGCTTTTTGACATTTTCCCTGCTCGATAAGCAGTTGAGATGTCTTTCACAGGGGTGTGAGGCTTGTCAGATCGGTGCAGTCTACATCAAAGAGCAATTTTAACACAAATGCCAACTTTCAGCAAAAGCCTTCCTTCAAGGGAGGCTTGTTCCCTTTACGATCTCTGCCACTCTGAGGGGGTCTGTTTATGTAGTGGAATATTTGTAGATTATAGAAAGGTCCTCTTGTTTGCATTTAAACATTTTATTTTAACACTTCATCTGTATTTATAGTGTTCCAGGGTTTCATATCTTTCAACCACTTAGATTGGTCTTTTGAAGTCTGGTGGGAACCATATTTGTCACTCCCTCAGAACAAAGCAAAGCAGATGCACAGCAGTTTTCCAGCCTTGTTTTGTATTCTACAGCCCACATGTGCTGTCTGGACAAAAGCATAAAGTCCTGTAACTTTAACATTGCACAAAACCACACTGAGTTTCCTTGATTTCTTCCTTTCTCGTGTAAATTTGCCTAAGATTAATTCTTTCAATTAGAGTATAACTTCCTAAGTGACACATATATTGCACAGTCTTATTTCTTTCTCAGATATTTCTCTTCTGCAGCAACATAATTCCTATTGAGTGAATTTTGTGACTCCTCACCACCCATTCAAATGAAATTGTACAATAAAAGAGCAAAATCAACAAAGTGTATATTAAGTATATTCATCACTGAGTCAGCTGCAAAAGTGTCTGAGATATGCCTTAAAGTCTCTTTCCTCCATTTTCCCATGATGTGGTCACCTAAATTCTTTTATTGTTCCATTTCTTTTAACAAAGGTAGTATCCTGGGGTTTATATTATTTTCAATTATATTTGGGTTTTTTTCTTCTTTTCATATGCTAGATTTATCTAGTCATAACTTTGTCTTACTTGCTGCTGGACCTAAAGTGAATGAAGTAACACATTTAGTTTTACTGTTAATAAAGAGAAATTGCATTACAGATTCTCCAGATACTCTGCCCAAATTTTCACATGGTAAAACATGATGTGAAACAGCCTTCTGGAACGTGGTAATTTCCTCTCATCTTCAGATTTATAACAGCTGTATATTTTGATCAGCAAAGCAAATTAAGAATAGGTTATGCTGGTTTAAAGAGAAATATTAATGTCATGTATAAATTAATTCACAGCATTCCACAGTGCTAAATGTAAATAATTTCATCAGTCACTTTCTGCCTAATTAAAAAAAATAAAATTAGAATCTTCTCAAAATAGTGCTATAAGTCAATTTTAAATTGATTCTTATATATTACATTGCAACTGATCCATCATTACACCGATCCATCATTACACTTTCATGTGTAGGTCATTTTGTGTCTGTGACCAATGGTTTAGAAAATTCTAGTTTCTTTCAGCAGAAATATCTGCCTCCAAATTGTATCATAATGCAACCTTCAAGATGCACACCAAGGGCAAGAAAACTGTCAATGTACTCAGCTTCGTAACTTATTTCAGAAGTTTCCTTGACATCAAATATGCTATTTTCAGAATTGAGCAGGACTTCAGTTGCTCTCCAATGAAAATCTTGAGTTTTGAGCCTCTCTTAGGAACACACTGGCCTGTTTGAAGTCGTGAGAATGTCTCCCCACCTCTCCCCATCTCCCACTCACCACATTTGCTGTCACTAAATATGTATAATTCTATCTTTATTTTCCTAACCTTTTGGACCTTTCACCTATTTTTGCACATCTCTAGGCCAGTCTGGAACTCTCACAGACAGCAGCACCATCTAAGGACACTCTTATTTAATAGGTAACAGCCTTGACTGCCCATGCTTTTAGGGACCCAAGTGGAGGAAAATTGTTACTCTGCCTTACTTCGAAAACAAAAAAATACAATGAAAACATTTCAATCCACCATTTTATTCCTTCCAGAACACTTTTATAGAATCACAGAATGTTAAGGGTTGAAAGGAACCTTAAAAATCATCCAGCCCCAACCCTCCAGTGCCATGGCTAGGGGCACCATTTACTAAACCAGTTTGCTCAAGGCAACCAATCTGGCCTTGAACACTGTCAAGGATGAGGCATCCACAACCTCCCTGGGCAACGTCTTCCGGGGTCTCACCACCCTCACAGTAAAGAATTTCTTTCTCAAATTTTGTTCAGATTCAGGAAGCAAACTTTCTTTAGAAATGCTGCTATTTCAAGACCCAGAAAATTCTTCCCATGGCCAGTAAAAGGCAGTGCTATCCCTTTCCAGTTGTGCTACCAAACATACCTACCACAGCTCTGGTCAGGAAGATCTCAGCACTGTTCTGGGAAGATGAAAGCAAGAGCTTGTGGCTGGCTGGAAAGCAACCGCTCTCATCTGTTCAGAAGTATGCCCTGTTCTGGTGGCAGGACCTAGTGATGGTGATCTACTCACTCACTACACGTGGAACATGCATGGAATATTGGCTAGTGCTAATAGGCATAAAAGCCCTTTCAGCATGTCATTATCCTGTAAAGTTACAACTGGACTTTGATAGCCACACTGCAGAACTGGTGGCTTCCAGCATCATGGCCTTACCTGTCTTTGCAATGCTGTGACCCTTGGAGTTGACTCCAAAGAAAATATAATAAGATTGTTTGTGTTCCAGCTGCAGAATCACCATGTAACTGCATAGAACACTGTAGTGCTGAGACCAGAGCATGAGTGTCACCTGGATATTCATACCACAGCTTGCACCTATGTTGTATTGTCTAACTAATGCTAACTCAGTCCTCTAGAGACTATAATAAATGTTAAGGTTTTCCAGAGTAAAACTAGTTGGTGTCAGCATAATGGAGGATGGGAGGCCAACTGTAGCCTTAGAGACAGTCACTAACTCCTGAAGTATCAGGTCTGTGTTTTAGCAGGTCTATGTTATATAGCATAAAAGAATGATTTAATATCCAGTAACGGTTTGGTGCTTGTTCTGTTGAAGTCAATGCAATGTACAGCAGAAAAAAATTACTCATTAACTTTGCCTCATCTTCACCTGAAAAAAAATTGCTTACTTTCAAATAATCCCATAGGCTTCAGGATGTCACTCAATATAACAAAGAAAGTTTCTTATCTGGGGGAAAATCACTAGGTTTTATGTAAACGATTTTAAGACAAATATCTCTTTGGTGGAAGTGAAAAGTTTGTTTATTGTGAAATTAAAGCATCATGTAAGACACTACAGAATACTAAAGCATAACAAAGCAGAAAGTTGGTTCTAAATGTAGTCTTTCCTGATACTTTGGGGACAACAAATTTTATGAAAGTTGCACTTCTGGATTCTCGTGAAGAATTTGGCCCTTTGTGTAATTTTAGCATCTTGCACGAATCTCAGTAGACAGACTCTATAATCCAACAATCACAATCAATGCCTTGTTACACCATTGAACAGAGAAAGGGTTCTTTGACAGGATGATTTGGTGTTATACATGCTAATGTGAGCCATAGCATCTGCAGAATAGCTCATGAATACCCCCAATACTGTTCAGCACTCTAGTCAGAGATGTGTTTTACTTAGCAATAGTGCCAAGATGCCGTTTCATTAACCTTATTTCTCTTTCTTTTCTGTAAGGCATAATTCTTTTGTAGCTTAGACTCACCAGAATACGTCATGGATACCAAGTAGAGTAAATAGTATTAACATAATATGCACAGTCTGTGCTTCCAATTTCCATGCTTCACACAGGAAGATGTGTAATGACTAAAGTCTGACAGTTTAATTTATTCAGCCCTATGAGACTGGTTTGTTAAAAAACCTTTCAATTTCAGATTCATTTTCATTTTCTTAAACCATGAAGAAGGAAATAATTTACTTCCATCCTGCCTTAATTTTTAACGGACCTATGCTGCATATGGTTAATAGAAGAGCTCAAGTTTTTTCAAATGTCAACAGAAAGTCTGTCTCTAGTCTTTATTTAAAATTCTGACCACTTCTTGGTATTGACCTCATGCCACCGTCTCTCAAAGTCAAAGAACAAATGAGTTAAATGCATATTCAGAAAAAGAATGAAGTTAGAAACCCCACATTAGAAGTGAGTTTTCAGGATGCTAAAAGGTAGGTTTTTATAATAGGAAGGGAGCTTTTTCATCTTCTGTTTTAGCAAAGCTAAACAAGAGAGAACCTGTACTGTGTCAGAAGTTGATGGAAATAAATTCATTGTAAAAATTGGCAAATATTAGTGTATGCTTCTGGAAGTAAACTTTTTCAGACAGACCTTTTCTAAAACTTCAGTTCAAATCTGTATCACAGGTTTGCACTGTAATCCTAAGCACATCACTTATGACCAGATTTTTAGAAGTATTTAGATACTATATTCCACTACACACGCTTCTGTGTCTGTAGCCACTTCAATAACTTGGAAAAAATCACCCTCTCTGTCATAAAGTCCTATTCCAGGGAATATAAACATGGTGACTTTTCTCAGAGATGCGGTAAAAGTACATAAAATACAGGAATAACTGATAACTTTAGTAAATTAAAATACAACAAAAGTTTCCTTGTAAATATCAACTTTCCAACATTCACAGAATTCAGACTTTGAATTTTGCTTTCTATGGTATTCTGTAGATTTCTAGCAAACTTCACCTTCAGTTGTAAGAAAAGGTACAATAATTGACTGTGTCAGAACAGTTAACCTGTACAGATCACATTACAGCCTGAAGGCTCTCCAAGTTCGTCTACATGTGAAAAAGTTTTGGACTGTGCTACCAGCATAATTATTCTGGTGACTGAACCGCTCCTGTTACATTATGTCTGTCTCAACTCTATTATTTTTAACCCTTTCAAAGGTATTGTAACCTGAATGAAAACACCCAACTTGAGCTTTTTGTAAGGTTACAATATTCACTTAAAGATGGGTAATCTAAGTCATGTTTCTTTATTTTTGTCACACCCTAAGAACACGCATAAACAGTTATCTCCATGTGGTTGACAAGTAGAAGCTCTTCAACTCACAGATCACAATCCCAAATCCTGTAATCCATACTTCACCTTAAACCAGCATACACCTTCCACTCAACCACACCTCCAGACTCCAATACAAATTCCCCATACTGGCCTCCTTGGTAAGCACTGAAAGCAGCTTATGATGACTGAAATGATCCAGATGTTCACTGGTGCAATCCAGTATTCACATTCAGAAGTGGAAAGGTTTTGAAAATTCGGGGTATATTTATACAAGCAAATTGAGCTTAATGTCATTACTAATAAGAGAAATACAGAAAGGTCCCTCAATGGCCCAAAATATGCTCATTTTTTATTACTTAATGCAACAATACTCTGTTGAGCAATTCACCATTTTCACTCTTATCTTTCACAATAAAAATCGGTTCACTTGTTTCCTAATACAAATGTAGCATCTAATTGTTTCACAGATGTGCTGTGCCAGAGGTGTCACTACAAAAGAAATCTCTCTGTAGATCAAAGATCTCTATCTTGTTATTGTTTCTCTCTTGTAAGGGGTAGGCTGATAGTGCTCACCCATAGCATTTGTTCTGACTCTGCTAGACTAATATCAGTGTATCTGAAGGTACTACATCTTGCTGATCTCTTTGATTCCTGGACCAATGGTAGCTAACTGGTGAAACTAGCAATATCAAAAGTAGCTCCACAGTCATGAGGGCAGAGATACATTAAAAAAAAAAAAAAAAGCCTTAATAATTCAATAGTTTCAAATAGTGACCAAACTTGAAAAGTTTTGACAGCAGATTGGTACAAATCCAGTAGAGCATGAAGCTGATGTCATGTAATACCAAGTAATTTCAAACAAGGACAAAAATGTCTTATAGACACTACTTGTGCAGTCACGCATGAGATTTGGATCATGTAAAATATTCCATGAGGAAGAGTCTTTCCAGGCAGTTTGGCACCATCATAACTCTATAGCCCTGGAATATTCATCTTGGGAAGGTTTTGCCTTTACTAGTGTCTCATCTTGTAGAATTACACAGACTGAGGAGTGTTGAAGACCTTTTTTTTAAAAAGTGTTTTTCATTTAAATACAAGTCAGAGAGACAAATCAAGGTTTACATAAACACACTAGGGGAAACTCCAAGCAACCTGTTTTTTGAAAGCAGAGTGACCCCTTAACAGCTTGTAGCTGCTAAATGGCAAATCACAACAGAAGCATGAATTAACTCTTCAGAAACTCTTTTAATAATATAAGCCCTGCTAATGCTGCTTGTTAGTGCTGTAGGAACAGCATTCCCTAATTGGGAATGGGAGGATGGGAGGATGCCCAGCATCACACGTCACCACTGGACACACAAATCTCCCTCACTGTCCAACCTGGGACCATTTTCACCATACGCTTTCACTAGCTGGACCAAAATTTGTTAACATATTTGAGAGGAATGTAATTTCAGATCAGACAGTCTGAAACATAATGCAATAGCAAGGCAGATAACAAGAGAGTGCCTTCACTGAGAGGTGAGTGACTAGATTACTAGGTGAAGAACTTGGAGAACCTTAAGAATATTTTCAGAGTCATCTGTAGGGAAAAACAAAGGGGAAGGACTGCAGAACTGCCTAACTCTCCCCTCTTATAAATAGTTGAGCAGAAATCTCTAACTCAAGTGATTTTTTGACTGCAAAGTGCCAGATTGTCAGAGCTGACATGTTAGTGCAGAAAGGGGTTTGGTTTCAACAAATATTTGTCCATAAAAATAGTTTGGAGAAAAAACTTCACATTTTGAACCTGTCAAAATATCTATTAGCATCATTATTAATTGGGATATTCCAACCCTAGTAAGTTGCTCATTCAGAAATTCAAGATACTTCAAATTATCTAAACAAAACAACAAAGAAATCATTAAAAATAAATTACCTATGTAATTTTGCTCATGAATATATTTCAAGTTTTTAATTTTTCATCCTGACTGAACCAGGACCAAACCTGATATTAAAAAAAAAATAAAAAATGGGAAATTAATGGAAGAAAAATATTTTGCTTCTTAAAATAAGTTGCAGTTGACTCTCAGCTACCCTAGTTTGCAGAAACCTGCAAGCATCAATCTACCAGCTTGTGCCATAGCAAGTGACCTTCCCCGAACTCCTGTGCCTTTGCTTTGTACAGCGCACTACAAAGACTTACTGGATATGTCTCTTTTTCCAGGATTCTTACTTTATAGTCATTTTTCAGACGATGTGTTTCTCCAAAGTTCACATGCACAGGTGGCATTCATCATCTCTCAGCTTGAAAGGTGTGGCAGGTTCTAGGAGTCCACTCTGCGCTGCCCCCACTAATGCGGATTAATAGGAGGGTGATTTGTAGATTCAAATTTCTATAATTTATCTGTAAGAGCCTAGAAGATACTGTTCTGGCTGCGGAGTAGCAGCCAACAGCTGTCTCTTGTTATTCACCTCCTTTAACTCTTCTTTCCTTTTTCATTGCTTCCATTTACTGTTTCAGCAATGAGGGAAGATTAAAGAACTGACAAAGATGAGAAATGGAAAATGAAGAAATGAAAGGAAAGATTGTACGGGCAGGATGCCCGTAGATGACTTTCTAGAGCTTGCAATGAATTAAAGGTCAGAAGCTTAAGTAAATGAGTATTGCCCATATTCCCTGGTACAGTCTGAATTTCGCTACCAAAAAAAAAAAAAAAAAAAAAAAGAGAGGATCATGTCAAACTGTGTTCCAAGAAGGAGGAAACAACAAAGGATAAAAAGGAACAAGCACCCGCCAGGGTCCAAAACACTGTTTAATCACTGTTTAATGTGTTTTTTTGTTCCTAGGTGTGTCTTTCTGAGCATTACTCTGCAACTAGGATCTTTCTCTAAAGAGAGAAAAAAAAAAAAAAGAAAAAAGACAGAACTGTTGTTGTATCCAGAAGAACTGGGGACTTAAATTTTATAATACTCACTGCAAATAATGTGATAATAGGTGTGAGAACTGTGCGCAATTCTACTTAGAAGAGACAGAAATTTAACAAATCCATGCACTGCAACTACCACTAGAAAATTAAAGAACAAATTAGTATTTCCTGGGATTAAAATCCTTATAATTTGTTGCCTGTACTTCAACTGTTGTTTCCTGAAGTTTCACCTTAACTTGTGGTAAACCTCAGAACTGCGAGACCGGAGGAAAAAAAGACTCAAGGACAACTGGTACTTTCCACAACTGTGTAACCATGACATACTTATATTAAGAGGAGTGTGTGGGAAATATATTTTAGTTTGAATAATTTGCAGGGTAAATGACTCAATTTCAGATAACAAGTTGAAGTTGTAGGGATGCTATTCTATACAGAGCCTATTTCTCTACAAATTCTTTTTCAAGTGCCTGCTGTACAATGCAACTTTTCAGGCACGTCTCTTTATGTTTGCAGTAATACAAAGGTATTCACACAGGTGAGAACTATATTGAAGGTAAAGAAATCACCTCAATTTGTTCTTTAGTTCATTGGTAGCATTTTGTCAAAACTTCTGAGAATTTCCATGGCTGCTATGTAACATGTTTTTAACCTGTTTGCTCGAATCAGTGGAGCAACCTAATGCTGTATATTGCCTTTTTGGTCTCTGTGTATGTAGAACTTAGACCTGTGCGGCACTGGCACAGAGCTGCAGCTCTCAGCCTCCACAGCAATAAGAAGACAATATTTAAAATTAGAAAGTGATGTGGTAATGGTATCACCTGGGAGAAAAACTTTTGAAGTGCTGCTGGCCTTAAAGCCCATCCTGAGGGTCGTGCTTATTTGTTGTGTGAGCACCACCTGCTGGTACCTCACACTTTTTCCCTTATAATGCAGGCAGGAAGTTTTCCCTTTACATTTCATTTAAGCTCTAAAAATACCCCAGGAGGCATTAGAAAGAAAGTTTTTTGGTTCCAAAACTCTTCTGGGACCACACCAAACAATTCGTATTGATGTTATTTCTTTTAGGGAGAACAGAATAAAAGGTCTACCCAAATCTCTTAAATCCTGAGTTAGGCAAATCTTGCTCTGAAACCAATAGAAAAGATCTGGGGAGTTGACTTCTGGGTTGCATCATTTTTCACATGTTATCTAGTTCATCATATTTTTGCAACTGAAACAAAATTGGTTTGATCAGCACAGTGAATCATTCTGGAAAGAATTGTGCACACACAATATTTCATCTGTTGTGAGATTTCTAAGGGAGGATTAATTTCACTTCACACAGTCACATCCAGACTATGTTAGTGATCCAGCTGAGTGGGTCTTCTATTATTGTAAAATATAAAATTGTAATATTCTATTATTATAAAACAGCTGATAAAATATATCAACTATTTTTACTAATTTGAAGTTGATTTCTACTTCCTTTTTGCTAGATAGATAACTACCAAATAGGTGCCCAAGTGAAGCAAAGATAACATATTCATGCATTGGAAAAGGGAAATGTAGGAGTAATGAAGTCTCTTCCTTCTTCTGGGAGGCAAACAGCCAGACATGCAGCTCTGAGCAGGCCACAGCAGATGATGTTCCTGGTCCAAGTGATGGGTCAAAATAGGTAGCTAAGAGACATGGCAGGGAAGATGGGCCATTCCAGTGTAAGAATGCTGGGAACACAAAAATGTCAATGGTACTTACAGAAGGGGCTGTAGGTTCTGAAATGGCTTTAGGGATAATAGGAGAAGGAAAGAAACTGATGTTTTGGCTTGAAGGGTTATAATAGGAAGAGCTATAAAGGGAGAAATGGAAATAGGGAATGTAGGATATAGATCTGTAGGAATTTGGCTTCCTTAGTTCTGTTGAACTGTTTGTCTAATATTTTTGTTATTCCAGCTGAGCCCCACAGCAGAAGCAGTGGAAAGTGTTGCAGACACACTGCCTGTGGACTTGCTCACACATCGATGTCAATATGTCCTCACTGCTTTTTTTTCATCAAGATGCTTTCCCACTGAAGTCTCATAAATCTGATTTGCAGCATCTGTTTCACTACAGACCAATTGTCAAACCTTTGAAACCTTCATCTTTGTCTGTACTATGTCTTTGCATCCATTAGTGTCCCTGAGAGACACAAGGATATGGCTAGTGGAGCATCAAAAAGAAATAAACATACCCTACCAGTGGCAGGATGAACTTAAATATCCTGATTTTCAGTGCATCTGCAGGAAAAATAGAAAGGCTTGATTTCAAAATATCCTTAAAAATATAAGAAAATATCTGCTTCACTTTTATTTTGCATGTACTGTATGAAAAGATTCGTCAGATAGCCTTAAATCCTCTGTTCTTTCCTCTGTGTTCTTGAACCCTTTGGCTACATAGTGTGAACTGCAACATTAAGGTTGTCAGGGATCCAAATTACTTGAATTTTCCTTTCAAAGGTATTTGACTGGCCTAATTTCTCCACTGTAACTGGGAACATGTCAATTCTGCTCTTGTATGTTACAACTGAAGCCATAGTTTTGGTTTTGTTTTGTTGTTTTGGGTTCCCCCTACCCCTCCCCTTGTTTCTCTTCCCTCTTCACCCCTTGTTTTATTCTACTGTTTATGTTTTGGCAGAAAACTTTGCACATGTGCAGTTCATGTCAAATAAAGTCAAATACCTGTCATTTGTAGATCCCATAAATGAATGATACATTATCAAATCTTTTCAACACCATAGGTAAATATAACCATCAAAAACCGAAATGTTGATGGTGATGAAACACTTCGAGACAACCAAACAGGAGCAGGGAAGTGAAGACACTGTTGCTCTTCAGCAGTTATTGTAATATAAAGTCTGTAACTAAACCCAATACAAAGCGCAGAGTTAGGATGAAGAAATTCTAAGTTGAAGTGATGGGAAAATAGAAGAACATCAGACCTCAACAACAACAAAAAAAGGCCTATTAAAGTATTTTGACATACTGAGATTGAGAAATGTAGAGCTTTAGAAATTAGAAAAACCAATAGATTTTTAATGGACTATGTTCTGTTTGCTTTGGTGATGATTTTATTTTTTAATACAAATATGAATCGGCCGCTAAGAAATTTCCTTTAATTTATCATACAATGTTATCAATTGTAAAACTGCTGGTACATTGTGACCATAGGCCATGACAACCCATTGTGTTTACCTCAAACCTTTTCTTGTTTCTAAGTTGTTTTCTATGGGAAAATTCCCTTTAACACAGTTCACTCCACAACCACAAAGCACAGATGTCCTTCTCCTTACCACACTCCTCCCTTTCCAGCAAAAGTTCCATGGGATTGCAGCTCCTGGAGAAGCAATAAAAGCAGGGCATTACCTGCTGCTCACTACTCACAAAACCAGTCTTAAAGGACTATGCATTTTTGGCAGGCAATAAGCAAGTTAATTTAAATACAAATGCTATGTCAGCACTAACTGGTTTGGTGCTTGAGTACAAAAGACGAAAGTTTGCTAATCAAGACACTTCACTGTGACTTCAGAAGTGCCTTTAAAAGTTTCTACCTTACATATCTTCATTCTCCACACTCTAGTCTGGGCTCTGTTTAAGTAATTAGGGGGGAAACAAACAAACAAACAAACAAAAACAAACCCCCCCAAACCGAAACCAAACAACCTGGATATTTAAGTTTCTATCTTACATATCTTAATTCTTCACACTCTAGTGTGGCCCCCGTTCAAGTAATTAGGCGGGGAAAAACCCCAAAACAAACCCCCCAAAAAACCCCAAACAAAAAAACAACCTGGAAATTTACCACAGAAATGCTGTATGAAGCCAATTCAATTCTAAATTATACATTCAAAATCTAAAGGATGGAGAGATGCAGTAAACTGTCAAAGTATCTCTAGCAAAAATTTCTCAAGAGAGGAGATGGAATGTTCACAAGAGATACTGGTGTCCTGAGATTTCAGCAAAAACTTCACTCCTAAAGCTCTCTTGAACTCTTCCAGCTGCCTCACTTACCAGATAAGATACTTCTCAACAGTTTCTGCAATGATATTGTGTCTTCTCAAAGTAACAACAAAGCGAACATCTCAGCAATATCCACCTCAAGCTTCCCCTCCCACTGTTAGCTCTCCATGTCTAGAGCTGTTGGAAATCTGATCCTGGACAGCCCCAGGACAGACAGAATCTCTCACTGTTTAGGCAGGTCACAGCTGCCAAAGCTAAATTGAAAGAAAATTATATTTTCTCTGTAAGACTTAGACCATTGCAGTAAAAACTCAGTGAAATACAGCATCCAAGTTCAAATTCTGGGACCTGCCACAACTACCACACTGAACACATTCAACAGTTGTTCTGATTCTGCCAGATGGCATCTTTCTTTGAACATTTTTGATCTAGGAACATTGCTGACAGATCTTGCTGAACATCTTCTGAGCGCTAAAGGCAGGAGGCTTTTCCTCGAAGAGCAGAGATAGGTGTTTGACAAATAAACCCAATCCAAACAGTTATTCCCTGTTTCTTTCAAGAACAAACAGCCGATGAGATCCCACATATTGCATGCAGACTACATACTGCCAGTTAAACCATATTTAGGTAACCAAGTAAACTAATTATACCCTCTGGTGGTCCTACTTCTCTAGATATAGATATATTTAAATAAGCCACAAGGCTTTTGTCACTTTAAATATGTACTTTTTATTTACTATTTGAAGATACTTGCATTCCTGTTTTCTATGATATTGAAAGTTACCTTCCAAATTTACGTGATCCCTAGAAGATAAAAAGGTCTCTTAGGTATTTCTGAGGTTTTGGAAAATCCCATTGTGCCTATATGTGATTGGTTTGTAACTTAAATATGTTGTGCTAGTTTTGTTTACACAGTAAATTTCATGTGGCATCACCAGTCCTTGAAGTTCAAAGACCTGGAATTATATCGCCTGTCTTACTTCCATCTCAGTTCAATGAGCATTTAATCACATCAAATTTCAGCTCTGTCTCAGCCTCCAAGCCCTTTATACTGGTCGTTCCCTAATGTCAATTTTGTGGTCCATCCCTATCTTGACAACGTTTTTTAAAGCCTCTACAATGTTTTTCTTTTAAATCTCCTTCTAAGGAAGTTACTATTAATTTTATCTTTGTTCTGACTTCATTCTTATTTCCTTTTCCTCTCTAAAGTCATATCCAAATTGTGAGGTGGTGAGTGGGTTGAGATTTAATAACTATTTTTTCTTATTTTTAATTGTGTTTTAATTATATATTTGCCTCTGGACAGCACTGACTGCAGTTAAATTTTGGGAGAAAAAAAAGGACTTGGCTCACTCCTAAATATAAGATTGTAAATGCTGCTAGTTTTAATCTCTAGGAGGAAAATATCTAGGATAATTGAAGAGTATTTCAGGCATAAAGAAAAATACAGGACCAAATTTAATTACAGAACTAGAGCTGTCAGATAGTAATTAAATGTTTTAAATCTATAGCTGTGTGAGAAAACATTGGCCACAATAATAATGTTATTCAAATTAAAATGGCTGCTTGGGTTAGACAGATTTAAATTTCCAGATATCTGTGACCAAATAAATTTTACTGAGAAAAAAATTATGTGCTAAGCTATAGTCAGGTGATCTCTTGAAATGCTGTTGGCAGCCTTAACTAGAGGACACAATCACAGAGAAAGACAGACAGGAATAATGCCAATGTTTAGGGAAGATATGCCTGTCAAAATGTGGAACACTGAAGTATAAAATACTCATTTCATAATGAAGTTATTTGGCTTTTAAAGTGATTACAGTTTAGACATCCTCTCTACTAATTCAGTGTGCATCACCACAGGACATTTTGACTTAGACAGCAGCTGCGCACCATGTATCAATGCAAGGAAGGCTGAAAGATACAACAGGTCACTATGGTTTTATGCTTGACATAGTCCCCATACAAATGCTTAAACTACAGGAGCCAGCAGAGACGGGATCCTATTTTTATTCAGGTTTCATTTTTTTTCCTGAATCAAGGAAAGAGTGTAAGAGTCCTTTGCAAGCATACATGATCAGCATATAAAGTTCAGAATGTGGGAGCTGCAAGAAATGCATTATATATAAAGTTATATATACATATATATACAAAATATATATCTCCTCAGTGGTGCCATTCTTCTTTGTCAAGCACAAAATACAGTTCTGCAGAAAGAACCCCAATCATTTCTATCTACATTCTCCATAGGAACAACATTGTCACCAGTGCAGAGCTGGCAGCATCGCCCCTTGAGATGGATCTGGGTACCAGACCATGTGGGTTTTTTCTGTATTGTTTATGGGCTGGAAGAGATTGTTCTGTCCACATTCTCACTGAGGATTTGGCTGACTATGAAGGCCTGAACTCAAGCGCGCAATTTAATAGTCCAGCTTAAATAGCTCTATGAGATCCCAGCTCCATTTATCACCATTATCAGTGTTTCTGAACTGTAAGCTGGTGTCAAGAGGTTCTAGAGAGATTGATTAGAAAGCCCTGGGTGTTTGAACTGAATGGCACTGGAAACAACAGAGGATGGTTAGCTGGCCATTCCAGCTGCAGCTTCACAGTATTACAGTTCATCATTCAGGTCACAGTCAAGACTTCTCTGTTCTGTCTAGGCTGGAGTTAATTTTCCATAAATGCTGTATTTTGGACTTGTGACTAAAAACACAGTGGTGCTTTGGCTATTGTTGAGCAGGGCTTACACAGCACCAAGGCCTTTTCTTCTTCATACCACACCCCACCTGCGAGCACGCTAGAGGTACACAAAGAGTTGGGAGGGCACATAGGCAGGACACCTGACCCCAGCGGACTGCAGGGACATCCCATACCATATGGCAACATGCTCAGCATATAGAGCTGGGAAAAGAAGAAGGAAGGAGAGGACATTCAGAGTGATGGCATTTGTACACCTGCCTGCTGATGGGAAGCGGTAAATTAATTCCTTGTGTTGCTTTGTTAGCATGAGCGGTTTTGCTCGCCTATTGAACAGTCTTTATCTCAACCCATAAGTTTTTTGCTTTTACCATTCTCATTCTCTCTCTCATTCCATTAGTGGGGAGTGAGCAACTGTGTGGGAACTTAGTTTTCGGCCCACCACATTACAGGTAGCAGAGAACTTTCAGTTATCACTTCTAAGTTTCTAGTTTTAATTTCTGACACGCAACATTGTCAAGTTTGGTACCAGACTACAGAATCATGACAAGACAGCTAGTGTTTTTCTCAAAGTTTCAGGGTATATTAGCCTATACTATTAAAGTGACAAACACAACTTCCACATTTAGAAAAAGTTTTTAATCCTTATTATGTAAGAGTCAGAAACAAAACAGAATCTCACACTTTTAAAACCAAGCTGGTATTCTGGCACCCAAGACTCACTGTTCTAAGCACCAATACCCCCTTCTCCTCCAAGTTTGTTTAAGCATTTTAAGTGAACAACCCGGTTTGGTTTTTAGCCATCACAGATGGTACTTTATAGTTCTGGAGACAGCCTTGCATGCAAAAACTAAGACATTCCCTATGTGCTACAGGCACACTGTGGTCATTGCACTGACACCACGGAGTGAGGTCTGCCAGTCTCCCGTCAGTGGCTGCCAGCCTTCCTCCCTCTCCAGGTGCTGAGAGAAGGCTATGGGCAAACCCTCCCTCCCACCTGTGCCTGAGGTCATGGACACAGCTGGGTCCCTGCTGCCTGAGGGGGTGCACACAATTTGCCTCCTGGGAAAGGAGTCAGTCTGAGGGCACACAGACAGAGGGACAGACAGGGACACCAACATACACTCGTGTCCCAGCTTCCTTGGTGGTGGTAGGATACCAAGCCCCTCAAGATTTGAGCCCCTCAATATCTGAGTAGGTTTTTGAGTCAAACTTTGAGATATTTTTTTCAGTTGTCAATCACTGGCTGCAGCTGGATAGTTATGACTAAGCAATTGCATTGTGAACACCATACAGTTGACTAATCTCCTCTTTTCAGAAAAATAAAAGACAATCCCAAGAGGACCAGGTTGTCTGAATGAGAGCCAGGAGGAGTGAAGTCAGCAGGACTGAGCAGTAACCAGGGGAAAGAGAAGGGTCCAGAGAAGGGCGATGAATCTGGGGAAGCATCTGAAACACAAGCCTTATGAGGAGCAGCTGAGGGAGCTGGGCTTGCTTAGCCCCAAGGGGAGGCTCCGGGGGACCTCATCGCTCTCTGCAGCTGCCTGGAGAGGAGGTTGTGGCCAGGCGGGGGTCGGCCTCTTCTCCCAGGCAATTAATTACCCATAGCACGAGAGGACACAGCCTTAAGCTGTACCAGGGCAGGTTTAGGTTGGACGTTAGGAAGAATTCTTTCACGGAAAGCGTGATGAGACATTGGGATGGGCTGCCCATGGAGGTGGTGGAGTCATGGCCGCTGGCGGTGTTTGAGGCAAGGCTGGATGTGGCTCTCAGTGCCGTGGTCTGGCTGACACAGAGCTCTCCGGTCGTGGCTGGACTCGGTGGCCTCACTGATTCTGTGAAAGGCAATTCTGGCAGCAAGCAACCACAACCACGGAGTCACTGTGATATAAGGTATCAATAACTAATATAAAATATCAATAAGGAACGAACACTGAGAGGGTTAATAGAAATAATTGTAGAGGCTTTTGCTGAAGTAGCAGAGATAGACTGCATGGTTGAATTGT
>JAWWEW010000078.1:112878104-112940999 GCA_035583185.1 Anabacerthia variegaticeps
CCATCCATCCATCCATCCATCCATCCATCCATCCAATATCTCTCTCTACTTTATTTGTTTTGGCACCATAAGATACATGGTATAAGAAAATTACAGAAGCCTGACCATGCCCTTTTACGCTCCCTTAGCATTCCTCAGTTTTTGAATTAGGAATGTTACGGGGTACATCTTTGCCTGTTCCTGTTAGTGCCTTCTTATGGGCATGTTGTCTATGACTTTACATATCTAAAAGCTATTACTTGTATCCTCAGATACAGTGAAGGTCTTCAGTGGTTTTCTTGAGCTGTCTGTTTACTCAGTTTAATTTTCTTAATAGATATAATTCCTCACCTCATATTTTTTTCCCTGCCGAAAATGCCTCACAATAATATGGGATTAATATCCTGTGTTTATGGCAATGTGTTTTGAAGGACAGATGCTGTTCCATTTTATTTAAATGTGTATTCCTTCAACATGAAACTGCAAGGAAATTGTAGCCTAGTACCTTTTCTGGTGTGTATGATAAAATGTTAATGTCAGTTGCATAGTGTGAACTAAGTGATTTGGGGACAGAACTAAACATGATTTGACAAGGTATTATTTGAGACAAAAGTAAGATTGCTAAAAATGGCATGGTAGATGTCCCTCACACAACTTCCTAAAAATGAACTTGCCACTGATATTGCAGCATTTAGGGAATCTTTATGAAAAAGCTATGGGGTTTTTGAAGTATTTCCAACAATGTCTAGAATTCAAGTCAGAAAAACCGAATTCATTCTTCATTCCAGTACAAGCTTGTTTGAGTAACATTTTTTCCATTTCTGTGTAAAATGTTTGTAATATTTATTATTTGCTGTCTGGGCTTCTCAGAGGGCTACGTAGATACTTTATTTCGATTTGTTAACATTAGTGAGCTGAGCTTAATATCTGCATTTGTGATATTGAATCTAATAAAGGCTTAGTGTAGCTAGGGAAACTGTGAACAAAATGACAGCAGAGTACGAGTTGCAAGTCAGAATGGCATTTAAGTATGGTGTGGGGTTTTTTTCATAGAGCAGAAAGGAAGTTGAATTCTAGTTGGGGTTTCTCACATTGATGTTTCTAATTTTCTGGAGAGATGCACATTTCACATTAATTTTTGTCTTATTACTGTTGTGCATGTAGTTCTGGAGTTGCAGACTTCTAAAAAGAGTTCCATTTCCTACAGCTGGCCTTGGCAGAGTTATACGAAGATGAAGCTAAAAGGCAGTCCTTGTGTTCTGACAAACCAACAACTACAAAGATCAGTAACCCAAAAGTATCACAGAGGTAAGATAGGCTTTGTACTTCAGAAATGTGGGGATAGGTGCTGTATTAGCTCACAAAACTTTGTCATGCTTGCTTGATCCCCTCCGTGTATAAAAAGCGATCTAAAGCAGTTCGTAATCCAGAATTGTGAATTCCTGCAATAATGCATCATCTGTCTTCTCAGAATGCTTTTTAAATTCTATTTATTTAAAGGCCTTTTTGCTATATGATATTCCAGGAATTCCAAAACACTTCAAACCCACTTCAGATAAGACTAAGATGCTATAAGTGAAATGCAGTGTTGCTCTTTGTTTACACAGACAGAATTGGAAAATTTGCTCTATCAGAAAAGTACTGCAGTTATTGGCTTTTTCAAAATTCAGCAAATTAGTTCTTTATGTGAAATTTGCAAGTGAGCTGCCTTTGGTGTTGTATTTATGTCAGTACCTGATGAGACAAATAGTAATTTGAAAAATTATTGGTAGGTTCATTATTAGGCTGCTAAGAGGTGAGAGAAATAAGAGAGACTTCTTAATGAATTTGTCTGGATTGGGCAGATGGAAGGAAAGATGCATAACTATATATAAATCCAGCTTTTGCTAGCCTGCTGTGCTTGCGGATCACATAGCGTTTGAAGTTTCCATGTAATGTTGAATTTTTTATAAAGAAATCTTGCCAATTTTTAATTAATATTTTTTAAATCACTTGAGGAAGAGGAGTCTTTATAACATTACTGTCAGTAATGCCGTAACAAGTCTTGTATTTGGCTTGTCTTTCGTTTGCTGCCAATACGGATGTCTCTGTTAAAGGATGTTAAGCAAAAGAAAAGATCTTAGTCACCAGAGTCATGCTTTGAGTGCATATCGAAATGCAGATCTCTTCAGGAAGAGAGATTTTAGCGCAGTATGTTACACTTGGAAAATAATACCTGTTTTGGTTAGTTTTTGTTTGTTTGTTTTGGTGAAACCACCTAAGCTGACTAATCAGCTACGTAGAACAAAGTTTACAAACAAATAAGCAAACATCTCCATTTACCCAGACGTATCATGAAGTTACAACTTCCCGCTCCTAACCAAAGGAAAATACCATATCTCAAATAATTCAGTGTGATAGCTGGCAAACACTTGTTCTTTGTGGGCAATCACACTGGAATCTGTCTGAGAAAGAAGAGATGGCTGCTATTTGCATGGTATCCCAAAAGAGATTTTTCCTTTAGTAGACTCCAGTTTGCTCTTGGATGAGCAGTGTATTAATTGCAAGGAAACTTAGTGCTGCTCTTGAAGTTATCTGCTTAGCCTGCCTTCCACAGTTGCAAGTATAGAAGATTCCTCTGGGCCCTTCTGTCATGTTGTGTGAGCTCCTGTGTGAAACCTACAACTATTGGCACAGAAACACAAACCTCCAATGCAACAAAGGAAGAAAATAGAATTAACTTATTAAAATTAAAAGTGTTTCTAGTGCACATGATCTAAGACCATAGTAATACCTTTTTTACGAAAAAAGTAATTAAAACCAGATTCTTCACTGAGATATAGAATTACATTATTTTATCAACACTGATAACAAAAGAAGGGATGGCAAGCTCTGCTACACTTTCATTTCAAAGTTATAGTAACCAGACAAATTGCATAACCTGAATTAGTGATGTACCATTACTCATGTAGCAGATTGTATGTATGTTCTTATCCCGTGGTAATTGGCTACCTCATAAACATCTTATATTAATGAGTTTTATCAAGTCCTACAGGATAAGAGCATGTATCTGTCCAGCTTTTCCTGGCACTGTGCAACTGACAACCCTGGCTTGTCAATCAGTCCCTGTCATAAAACAGAGTCTGATTCTACATTTTTATCGTCTTTTGGAAGTCTTTGTGATGTTGTCATTCAAAGTATTTTTAAAATTGTGTAAACTAGAAGCGAAAACTATCTTTTAGTTTTCAGGATCCTCATAGATAGGGACTCCAGGACATCAAGGAAGGTCAATGTTGACTAGACAACTTACCTCGTGACAAAAAGAGCTTAAATGTGGAAATTTGACGTGTAATTAATTCTGGTAATCTGGACTCTGAAACAGCTGTTGAGCTTGCATATAGCCTGTGTTGTCAGTGGGACCACCAGTGGCATGAAGCAGAATTCTGCATAACCTATGCTAGAATAGAATAGTTGAGTTACAATAGACCTGCAACGACCATCCAGTCCAACTGTTACTGCAAAATGATTCTGCCATACATGTGCCCTTTCCTGCTTATTCTCTGGGAAACATTCATGGCTATGTACCTTGGTAAAAAAAAAAAAAAATTCCAAAAATGCCACAACAACTTGGTATCTTTACTTTTTGAAAAAGAAGTAGTTTCAGAATTCATTTAGAGATGAATTACTTTGTGAAGTGTATGTACCCATCATCTCCAAATGTTTTCTTTTATTCTCTTGGCAGTCTTAAATTGGATTCTCTTAGAAGGTTGAGAAAACCAGAGAGAAGCATGAGCGATGACAAAGAAAACCAAAGGTATTTTTAAAACAGAAAAAAATAAATCATTTAACAGTTGTCAGACTATTTGGGGATTTTGTCACATTCACACTTTGCTCTCTCCTGTTTTTCCAAAATGCATGTGAGCTAGGTCTGTCCTGCAAAGTAACATGCTATGTGACTTGTTAAAGTTAAGTGTTAACTGTACACTGTTGTAGTAGAACTGCTAGCAGAATCTGACTGTGGTGACGTAGGACCTGTAGATGCCTTAACATATGACTGTATGGTTGTAAAGATTGTAACTTAAACCTGTACTCAAAAGTTTTTTTGCCTTTTCTCAAATGTCCTGGGTTGTTCTTTGTATCCATTGTTCAAATATTTGAGTACTTCGTTTCTTTCTTGAATGCAAATTACCATGAGAATTGTTGTTTATCTCCTTGTCACTATCATTCTTTTAAATCTGATAATTAAAGATTTTCTATATAAATGGCAGTTGGGATAATAAATACAGCTTTATGTACAAAGGGGAGATGTTACTAAGGGAGTGACAATTAGTTACTTTATAAAAGCAGTATGGTTGTATAGTACCTTCATATCCCATACTGGGTTTTGGTAACTGTAATTATCATGGAATCAACAGGTTTCGAAGTCATTGGCCTGAGAGACAGTTTCACACGGATTTCTCTTACCCCGAGTGGTTAAGTGTAAAAGTTGAGGAAAGTAAGAAACACTTACTAGTCAAAAATGTTTCCTGTAATCAAAGACAAAACACTCAGATTTGCCAGATTATGTATTTATATGTAGATTTTTTTTACAGCATCTATTCCATTGGTATTTAGAGATTATAGTGCCTTTCTCAAGATAATTCTCAAGGAATATCTTGATCTTCATAATCAAACAGATGCAGTTTTGAACTATTGAACTATTTTGAATTATTTGCAGTTTAACATTTCATCTTCAAGAGCTAATAATGGGACTGTGGTGAAGGAAGAAACCACAAATTAGCTTTCATAGCAGTTTCTGCAGGTTTTAAAATGTCTTGAAAGGCTAATTAAATTTGTTAAAAAATTTCCATTTCTGGTATTGGCAGGAAGGGAAATATGCTAGATCTGTGGATTAAAAAGTCAAATTGTGGCACTGTTCAAATTTTCCAGAAAAAGTTTTATGCTTGTTCTGCCAGGATGGCATTAGTTGTGACACTACATTCTATCCAGCCCAGGCACAGTCCCATGCACAGGACACCCCTGAGGAAATGTGTCTTTCTGGGAGCAAGTGACATCCACATAAGATGGGCAGCTTCATCAGGACTGTGCTCACTTATAACATACGGCCGCCCTGCCCTCTAACCTCTGGGGTCTGTTCCAGAAGGCGCCTTGGTTGGTTGTTAGGTATAGTGCTGCTTGGATTACTGGGAAGGTCAGAACCAAATGGAACGTTTCTGTTGCCAGAATGAAAAGGTTTTGTGCCAAATTTGTCTCTTTGTTCATATTTTTTTCTTTTGAGGAAAGAGAAAAATTACGCTTGTCATTTAAAGCATTGTTGCTTATGTACATTGCCGCTCTAAAGATTTTATTCAGGTGACTCAGAATACAGAGGATTACAGATTTCTGGGACTTCTAATAATCCAAGTAAAATTGTTGCTGAACTCTTCAAGGAAGCAAAAGAACATGGGGCTGTCCCGTTAGATGAAGCTTCAAGAGCATCTGGTGATTTCGGTAAAGCTAAGGTAAAAGTTAAAAGGTGTTTTGATCTCTATTTACATTCGTGTCTCTGAAACTCATCAAACCACATGAGAGCAAGTCCACCTTTTTGCTGTTTGCAAATATCAGAGGATTTGCTCAGCACAGTTGCAGATTGTCTGTGCTCCAATAGTTTGCTCTGGAAAATAAATGGGAAGAATGACACAATTTCAGAGGATATCATTAGAAATCATCATGAACTGGAATTATTTGCTTTGTTTTTAATTACAGTTGATTAAAAAAAAAACCGGACTAAATTTGCATCCCAAATCAAAGTCTCTTACCTGTAGAATTGCTTCTAGAGGATAATGGTCAGCAGTTCAGTGTACAGATGGAGGCTGGTGACAAGGTATCTGTATTGCAGCCAGTGCTGTTTAATAACTTTATCAGCAACACAGACAGTGGGATCAAGTGCACCCTCAGCAAGTTTGCAGATGACACCAGGCTGAGTATTATGGTTGACATGGGGTACCATCCAGGGAATCCTGGACGAGCTGGAGAAGTGGAGCTATGGGAACCTCATGAGGTCAACAAGGCCAAATGCAAAGTGCCACACCTGTATCATGGCAAACCCCAGTATCAATACAGGTTGAACAGATTGGGAGCAGCTCCATGGGGAAGGACTTGGGGGTACTGGTGGATGAAAGACTAGACATGACCCACCAATGTGCACTCACAATCTAGAGAGCCAAACATATTCTGGGCTGCAAGAAGCATGGCCAACAGGGTAAGGGAGGTAATTCTGCCCCTGTCCTCCAGTCCAGGTGTGAGACATCACCTGGAGTACTGCATCCTTCTCTGGTGTCCTCAACACACGGAGCACATCGACCTGTTAGAGTGAGTCCAGAGGAAAGTCACTAAAATAATCAGAGGGATGAAGCATCTCTCCTATGAGAAAGGGCTGAGAGAGTTGGGATTGTTCAGCTTGGAGAAGAGAAGGCTCTGGGGAGACCTTATTGCAGCCTTCCAGTGCATAAAGGGGGCTTTTAAGAAGATGGGGACAGACATTTCAGTAGGGCCTATTTTGACAGGGCAAGGGATAATGGTTTAAACTAAGAGAGCAGATTCAGCCTACATATAAGAAAGAAATTTTTTCAACAAGTATAGTAAAACCCCAGGACAGGCTGCCTGGAGAGGTGGTGAATGCCCCATCCCTGTCAACATTCAAGGTCAGGTTGGATGGGGCTCCAAGCAATGTGTTATAGTTGAAGATGTCCCTGCTTGTTGCAGGGGAGCTAAGTGACCTTTAAAGGTCTCTTCCAACCCAAACTATTCTATGATTCTTACATCTGAAAAACTGTACAGAACAAAAACTGAAATGCATCACACAAAGCTTGCTTAGCCTGATTATGCTTACTAGATATAATTTTCCACTTAGAAAATGCATATTATAACAGAATATTTGCTTTTTATCAGAGAGGCAAGCTTGTGGATGCTTCTTTTTTTGAACCTAGGTAAGAATTTTAATAAATGGTTTCAGATAATTATTTCAATAAGCTTTTCTATGTATTTTTTCAGTCATTTTCTGGTGGCGGATATAGATTGGGTGACTCATCACAAAAGCACTCTGAATACATATATGGAGAAAATCAAGATGTAAGTAAATTCTGAATAGCAAACAGAACCTCCAACAGATGTCTGTTTAATCATGTTTACAGCTTGAAGTGCCAGTATTACTCTAAATGTGTCTGTGAGGAAAAAATAATATCTAACTATTGAATATGTGTTAAGTATAAATGGTTAAAGTGTCCAGAGAGAACAGATGTTCGTTGGATATCCCAAAGGCCTCCATTATGGAATTGTCAGGTGTAAATTACTTGGAAATTCTTAGCACACCTTCTTTTCAGTTACTTTCCACCAGCTGTTGTTGTGCATTCTCTTTGCTATGCTAACATTTTAATCCTTCTGGGAATTGATTCTTGCTGTGACTTGCAAAGTAGCCAATCTCAAACTGGAGGGCATGGGTGTATTCTAGGAAAGGTGAGGCAGCATGTTAGAGGCCTTTTGAAATTGTCTGGCCTTTCTTTCCTATCACTTAAAAAGCAGGAAGTGAAGGAGAGGGTGAGGAAAAACAAGGTTCTTTGTGCTTTGAGATTTTTGTGAATGGCTGGAGCAAATGTGAAGCTAATTTAGAAACAAACCCAAGAAATAAGTAAGGCCCAGAACTGAGTAAGTGTGTGGTTCTGGCTGGAGTGTGCTGTCATGTCACACCAGGAACTGCTACCTCCTACTCTCCTAAGTAATCCTTCTACTCTCCAAGTAATAGCCAGAAACCTGTGGGTTTACCATAACTGGGAGCAGGGATAGTTTTCCAAGGAAAGGCTAGTTTTGTTGGCTAGGGAAGGCTAGTTATGCTGGGTTGCAAGGAACGGGTGCCGGCTCAGAAGCTGAAAGGCTCTGGCTGGACCTTATATGTAGCAAAATGAGTAAGGAGGGAAGGAAGCTGGTTTCCAGGATTCTCAGCATTTGAACTGAATGGAGCTAGTATCACATTCATTGGAGTTCAGTATGTAATAATTTGAGGAAAGAGTAGTTTTGGCTGTAGTAGATGTATCAGCAGTAATTTGTAATTTTATGGGTTTATTTCTTAATTTATCAACAAAAATGTTTACTGCTTTTGAAAGTAATTGAAATGTGGTGAAGATGCACGGTCACTGTATCATGGATAGCGCATTTGGAGATTCTTTTTCCCCAGGTGTAAAAGTGGTCTCAAAGCAGATAGTAGTTATTTGCTTTCTTTAAAAAAGATTCTAACGACGAGAGTTACAGTCCAGTGCTCTATTCTTATTTTGTTGTTTGCATTCTTCTTTGTGATCTGGTACAAAATCTTTTAAGTGTAGATCAAAACTTGTACAACTAATCTGGATGAAATTGCACTGCTTTATGTGTCTGCACTTCTTTTTATTTCACTTTATAGGTTCAAATTTTGTTGAAACTGTGGAGGAATGGCTTCAGTTTAGATGATGGTGAATTGCGTTCCTATTCAGACCCAACAAACGCTCAGTTTCTTGAGTCTGTTAAAAGAGGGTAAGTTAAAATGGCAACTTTTTTGAGGTATGACTTTTAAGTGAGCTGAAGAAAAATGCTTTCTCCACATGTTTATTAAAACCTTCAGGCTGCTTCTCTGCCTGCACCGATAAAAAAAATTCTGTATTTGTCTTCAGATGCATCAGACGTTTAAACAGTTGGAATACTTTGGTTCTTCTGGTGGTTTAACTCTGAATAGTACTTGTTATAACAGCTTTTAGATTCATGTGTTTTATTTGCTCATTCTGTATTTCGACTGTCGGTATGTTTTAGGTTTTGACTGTCAGCTCACTGCTTTTTTTTTTACTTCCTTTAGGATGAGATCGGTTCATAAAACAATTGAGTGTGACTTTCAAAGTAAACTTGCTGTTAATAATGACTCATACTGCATGTGTACTTTTTGCATAATTTCATTTTGCAGTTCAAAATGTAATTGGGATTTTTTTTTTTTTTTTCATTAAGGGAAATTCCTGTGGAACTGCAGCGGCTCGTTCATGGTGGCCAGGTTAATTTGGATATGGAAGATCACCAAGAACAGGAATATGTGAAGCCCAGACTGCGATTCAAAGCTTTCAGTGGTGAAGGGCAAAAACTTGGAAGGTGAAAAAAAGCTAGATTTTGTGTTCTGTGCTCTGTATTTGTATCCTGTTTCATTCCCGTGATTGAAAATTTCAGACCACTTTGTCCAAAAGTGCATAATCTTTCTTCACCTAAATTGATCAGAGTAAACATTAATGTAACCTCAACTCTGCCCATCATCAGGTTTTTCACACAAGAATTGCAGACTTTTAAAGCATCTTTTACAGCTGACTTGATATTAGCTGTTGAATTGTAAAAAATTCTAGGTTTCTGTTCATCATTGCATTTACTCATATACTGTATTTGGTTGCCCATAAAAGATATTACTGGTGTGCTTCTTCAAGTAATTTAATTCAATAAATGATTCTTTACTGTTTCTAATCTATATTCTATCTTTTTAAAAATGAGGAAATGTGCTCAGTAAAACTGAGAAGGAATAGAGGTGAAATAGGAAACAATTGTATATGATAACTTCTTCACCTGAGCACTTGCCAAGGTTATTGAAGAAAATAGCTGAAGGTTTCACACATAATAAAAAGTGCACACCACTTGCATGGCATTTTTGTTTGTTAAAGTATCTGATGAAGTCTCAGGCATGTAAGCAATGAAAGGACCAGACAAATGATTATCTCCAACTAGAGTTACGTTCTTACTATACTAATTGTAAAATAGTCCACATGCTCTGTGGCGATTATCAATGTCTTGTTAATATCATTTGTGCTTCAAAAGGGTGAGGGATGCAATCATAAAGTAATGCTCCTAAAAGCAATTCATGAAGCAGTCTGTGTCAGTTTAGTGCACTATGATGGTGTATGATTATTTTTAATATAGTCCAGAGATATAATATACAAGTCTTAGTATCACAGGCATCTGCCATTTCATGCTCTGTAAGCATAAACAAATACAGTTCTATTTGTACTTGGGTACCTATTTAAAATCGTGCAAATGTAATGATATCACAGTTGCAAGGAAAATAACTATGAAGTATTCCAATCATTGACAAGAAACTACAAAAGCATTATTTGTGTCTGTTAGAAAAGCTGTGTTTATACTTAGTTCAGATAACTTTGAGAGGATTTTCATTGCTCATTTGTACTAGCTATACATGGTAGTTATTAAATGAAAAACACAACTGAAATGTTCAGTTCTGCTTTGACTCAATTAGTAACAACTGGTTTGTTTTTGTTTTTTTTTTTTTTTAAAATCTTTTAGCCTTACACCTGAAATAGTCAGCACGCCTTCTTCTCCAGAGGAGGAAGAGAAATCCATTCTTAATGCACCTGTTCTGATTGATGATTCCATGCCAGCAACTAAAATTCAAATTAGATTAGCAGATGGAAGCCGTTTAATACAAAGATTTAATCAAACACACAGGTAAATTGATTTTGCATCAGTGCAGGTAACCATAAATATTTTGATAAGTTTGTGTTTTCTCATTAAATGGGTATCAGGAAGAAGTTGAAAAGGGGGAAGTACAGCTTCACTGAATTGTGTAGCTCTGTGTCATTTTCATTACATGGATGTACAGATAAATTGACTGTCAGATCAAAACTCTGTTGGAAACACAAGGTATCTGATAACTGCAAAATCACAAACTTTTATAACCAATTATGTCCTGTGATTTTTTTAAAGATGCAGTATGAGCCATAACTGTTCTCAGGATGACTGAAATCTGGGCAGACCCACTATGTAGTCATCCCAACCCTGAGCCCTTCTTGGGAGGAGCAGGTGGATGACTCAGAAAACACTGCGAAAACACTTTGCAAAGTGTGGAGTATAGTCTCAATTGGAATATAGTCCACACTATGGACAGAGAAGTCCTGTGGCCCATGATCAAGAGCTTCAGCTTTCTACCTTGTTACATTGAGAGTGTGGCTAAACATGACATGGGTTCTAAGTGTAGACTGCAGCCCATATGCAGAAGGATATATAGATACAACACGCTCATTTGCAGTTCTGACAGATGGGCTGGACACAACATTGAGAACTGAATTTTGTATTGTTTTGGATGCTCATCTCCTAAGGATTGGTAGTGTTTGAACTTTGTGGGATTTTTAGTTTTGTTAGTAGCTCGCTTGCTCTGATTAGAGAGCTTGCCACCAATTTTATTGACATTGTTGGGGCAGTGCCAGAAATGGTGTTGGCTAACCCCATCTATTTGCCTAAGAGGTTGTGTTAGTGCAAGGTTCTGCAGAGCTCTGCTTTTCACTAAGTGGCTGAGAGAACTTTGGGCAGAGGGCAGAGGTTTGGGCCATAGTCCACCCACACTTAAGCAGTATTCAAGCCAGCCTTGATTTGAAACCTGAATCATTTGTGTTAGAAGACAGCTGAAATCTGAGTCCTGACCTAAGATTTGGGTCTTAGCATGGGCCCAATTCCATGTTCATATTGTTACGTGTACAATTCACCTGCTTCCCTTTTTTCCTTCTTGCTCAGAATAAGGACAATGTGTGGCTTTCTTCACCTGGCAATATACACAGACCACAATGAGACACTTTTAGCTAAGGTGCCAATAGGGAGCAATAACTTTTGATACTTTGAGACCTGACAGTGTACGCTGATGGTACAGGCCCAGATCCTTCCTTCACAGCACCTCTGCAGAAGTGGCTTAGACAAACCATAGGGCTTATTGGGAGCCTCTCTAGCCATGTTGGGTGTCCTTCTGTCTGCATGAAAGGACTGAAATGGTAAACTTGCCAGTGACATCTCTAACCAAAGGTGTGTTGACAGGAGCTTACTTTAATCATGATTAACTTTCTTTTGGCTGCGAATCTTTTTATTTATCCTTGACTTATGCATAATCAAAATCAGCCACTACAGTGCACTGTTTATGTCATAGGCTTTGAAGACTGATAGAAAGCTGAAGTCCCTGCTTATTTGGCTACAGTAAATCTGCCAATTTACTAACTACAAAAGATCTTCAAAGATTTATTCTCAGTTTAGTGTCTTAGGGGAGAAACCTCAGATTTCAGGGGTTTATCTCTAAAACAATATTTTTTTCATCCATGTCTTGTAAAATTAAATTACTGTTGTTGTATGGTGATGTGATTGTTTTGTTAACTATTGCTCAGAAGTTCAGTGCCAAGTGAAAATAAGGGAAACCTCTTGCTATTGAAGTGCATTAATAATTCCCCTCTGCTTTCTCTTCACTGTGACCATATATTTTAAGATTCCTCCTTCCATTAATAATTTCACATTTTTGGAATATGCTAACATGGTGTGACTCTTGGATATGATCCTGTGCAGGGCTAAGGGTTGGACTCAATGGTCCTTATGGGTCCCTTCCAACTCAGCATATTCTGTGATTCTGTGAATTAATAATGGAATTTTTGACAGGGATGTTGAAATTACTTGACTTTCTGTGTTAGATATCAGTTTGCAATATACTTCCATGTTAAAAATTTTGTTTCTGTTATTTGAGAAAACAAGCAACTATCATTTTAATTTTTCAGGTTTTCTTATGCAAGAATCAAAAAATTGTAGGCTACTATTTTTAGTCATCTGGATCAAACAGAATTGTAAAATTTAGGATTTACTTAATGGTTTAGTCTGTTTGATGGTTTTGTGTTGTCTGATCATCTTAGTTTACAGAGATATGTGTCAAAATGGAATCATACACAGTTTTCATGTCCATATCCTTTTCACAGGATTAAGCATATTCGAGATTTCATTATCCAGTCCCGTCCAGCTTTTGCAACAGCTGATTTTGTTCTTGTGACTACCTTTCCAAATAAAGAGCTAACAGATGAAAGCCTGACACTACAAGAAGCAGATATACTTAACACTGTGATTCTTCAGCAATTAAAGTAATCTTACGGTTGTTGTACAATATAGGGAGCCTGCTGTATTGTCATACAATATGTTTCCAACAGATGAAAGAAAGGAAATATCAGTGTCTTTTTATTTCATCATTTCCAGGGATCAGATTTTTGGATTTTATGTCTTCCAGCTATAACATATCTAACTTGTTTATTTTACTTTCTCAACATTATTCAACCTTTTTTCAGTGTTAAAATTAAGCTTCCATATTTGGTATGTTTCAAACCACGTCTTGTATTCAATGTGAAATGAGATAGGACTTTGAATCGTTATTTTGAAGGGGTGGGGAAAGGAGCATTTTTCAGAAGGGGACAGTATCTTTCATACAGTTGGTAAGATTTGCACTATGGAAATGTTCTATGCTGCATTGACAAACAGCCATTTGAAAACTTAGACTGTAGGTTATGTTTACCTTCAAAACTGTATTAATATTAAAGTGTTCTTTTTAATAGGTTTACAGATAATTAATGTCCTAATATAATTTTTGTATATTCTATTTGTAGTGTTTCATGGTGCAGGATAATATTTATATTTTATTTTGTCTGTAATTTTCCTTGTATCATTGCTCGTATGAGTGAATCAGTTCAGGAGATGCAAACCTCAGCAGACTATAATAGGTTGTTCTTATTTGTATTCTTGTTGTTCTTCTTGTGATGAAAATAAATATGAATTTCTTCCTTGAAGTTAGAGAAACGGGAGAGACCACTGTTATCTGGGGAAATGATGTGACTGGAGGAAGTCCTGTGGCCACTTTGAATCTCTGTATGCAGTTGAACCCTGTGCAGCTACATGATTCTTTACAGAGTTACTTATATAACCCCAAATGAAAATACACCAAGGTGCACGAACATGGAACTTGTCTACTTTTGTGCATGCAAGTGTTGAGCATGTTAATTGGTCATGCATTTTTCACCTGAATTTCAGGTCTTTATATTTGAAATTTTGGCCAAAGGCATTTTGTAGTATTCCCATGGGGATTTGGTTGTGCAGCTTTCAGTATGATTGTTTGGAAGCTGTATAATTAAACTCCTTAATCTTTGAAATTATATATTTTTTCAAATAACTTGCCGAAACACTACATTAATAGGTAGGAATCTTATGTTGGGGCCAACTGGCTGCTGTGCTTTAGTAGCATGCAGTTTTATAATATTTGGGGATTTATATCAGATGAGGGGATCACACTCTGAAGGAAGGTAAATGGGCTGTTTCTCTTGTACTGATATATGTGTTAAAAATTCTGGTTTCAATGATTATTTTGTTCTGGAAATATCAATACTTGTTTATTTATGCTGAAGTTATAATTTCTCAGTATTTTCTTACATTTTACCTCAAAGTAGATAAACTGAGATAGACTGAGTAAATTTTAAACATAAATTGTATTTGAAGTATTTTGTTTTGCAGTCTGAATATCTGCATGATTTTAATCATAGTTAATTTCATGTGCTTAGTAATTAAAGTTTTACGTTAAAGACCACAGGCAAGACTTCTCGTTTTATTCCAAATTTATGTTGTGATGAAGTGGTGATTGTGCTGTGTGACCAGATACCTAAGCCTAGACAGAAAGGAATGGACGCGTACTATGCATATAATTTTATATATTAACAATTCTCTGTGTAAATGTGAGGCCAAAGTCAGTACCATGATATTGATCTTGGATGGTCTGTGGTTTGGGGGTATTTCAGTTCAGAATATACATAAACTTACATTTCTTATTCTTTTTGAAGACCATTATTAATTAAATTCTGATGTATGAAGAGCAGTGGTTAACTAAATTGTGGGGTTTTTCATTATGCCAAAACCCACAAGTGCATATTATCAAAATCCCTTTGTTTCAAATACTGCTGGTAAATATTAGTGTTTAGTAGCAGCTGAGAGTAACTGGAGATCCCAGTAGTTGACATGATTTTGTCAGGCACTTAGAAAACATCAAATCTCATGTTTAAATGTTTCACTGCTTCTCAGTACTTTAAAACCTGTGGAATTTTCCATCTCATAATTTTATGTCATACCTTTTATTATCAAAAATGCTCGCTCATGTAGCTAATATCTTGGCATTTTTGGCACAAAACTGTTCTTTGAGTACAGGCCTATGTGGATATGCAGTTAAGACTGGCTACAGGCAGAAGGAACTTGGTAGAGGATGATCATCTTTCCCTCACAGTAAGGCTGCTGAGCTTGGGAGTTCCTCCTAGCTTCCATGAAATACAGGTAACAATCCTATTGCTTGCTGTTATAGACAGCTTATGAAAGCCTCAGGCCTCACCTCTGCTTGTCTTTCATAGAAATCCTTCATCACAGAAGAGCCAAATAATCAAAACCTGAATATTTACTTTAAAAAAGTCTCTAGTCATTTATTCTGGATAAATACAATGTTAGTTTTGGATTTTTTCCTTTTTTTTCCACTGTCACATTGAGACATTTGTAAGCATTCTGCAATAATTAGACTAATGGACGCACTTGTATAATTAGCATTTATTAAGAGTTATGCTGGTCTTGCTCTTTAGTGAAAATCTGTGCAATATTAAATTAAGTGCGTAAGAGCATGCTAGTACTCCAAGGTGCTATTTGCTAGCTCCCTGCTTAGTTGCTTACACTAAGTTACTACTCGTGTGGCCTTTAAATTGTGTTATTTTGTGCAGAGAGAACAGACAGAGATGCACCTTCCCCTTGCTTATGCTGATTAAAACTGACAGGCTGCAGCGTAGGCGTGTGCTGTTCTACCTGCAGGTGAGACAGTGAGCAGAGAGAGTCTGGGATAATAAATACTGAATTAAAACATGACAAAAGCAGTAAGCTTGTGGTGTTTCTATAGGATGGATATAGTTGAAATGAGTTCCTGAAGAGATTAAAGGTAGGACAGATGCTATTTAGCTGCTTATCAATTATTTGAATATAAATTTTGAACATAAAAAGATTAATGCAGTGATAACAGCAGACTGTGAATATGATGACCATTTAGTGGACTGTATCAATCGGATCACATGTATCCTGAATACAGCAAAGTGTCAATTTACGAATCTGGAACCAGCTGTGAAAGACACTAGCAGCCTGGAAAGCACTGGCTCTGGAATGGAGTTGTATGACAGTAGGAAAAGAATGCAGCAGAACTGTTTACACCCCTTTGAGGTTTACAAAATTGACTCTGTGACTGGGAGATGATTCTAATCCCTGTGCTATTGGTGAGTTTGATACCGTTTATGGTGCTGGTCGTGCTTTAGACATAGGACCAAAAAAGCAATGTAAGTGATAAATTAAATGTCTTATCTTAAAAGAGCTCAAAACAGGTAACATCAGGAATAAAACAGAGATCATGTGATTTAAAATGGGCAGTTACTTTACAGGGGGAAAACTTACTAGAGGACTGTTTGGTAGAGAAAAGCATAACACAAGTTAGAAGCTTGTACAAAGAGGGAGACTCGGGTATTTTCAAAGGGAAATTGAAACACATTTTTCAATAGTTGAACTACTGGAATGAACAAGCTTTAAAATCAACTTCTGTCCTCTTTTTTTTGTTTGTTTGTTTAATTCTTGTTGCTATGCTGGCTTTCTGTAAGATTTGTTTTAATTAAACCAAGTTTATTTGGGTTTGCTACTGAGACAAAATAAGGTGACAATTTTTGAAAAGCAGTTTAATTTGCCTTTGTCTAGTCATCCTTAGAGTTAATAAATCTTATGTATGCTTCATATTTAAACAGCTGGAGATGTTACATACATCACTCTACATCTTAAGTTACAGATCTTCCCAAAAAAGTCTGCTGAGCATCAAAGAACTCAGATTACAGACTAGAACTCACCTTTTTACACTCCTAACTTGCAACTCTTCTCCTTTAGTAATGGTCTTGTTCTGCCCATAACTGAAAAGCTCTCTGGCAGCACATCTGAATGTTAAAGGAAAAAACCTACTTTTAAATAGTTTTTCATCTAACACTGAGAAATGGGGAGAGTATCTAGTTCTTTTTTGTTGGCTGGGAGCTGTCTGCACATGAGTTAAATATGTGATCTATAAGCTGTGTGTTTTAGCTCTTTCAGGGGTATGAGAAGGTAGATGTGTTGTTATTCCACATTACATTAAGGTAAACCAAAAGATTTGTTCTTAACTGTGGAATTAAAAAAAAAAAATCCTTTAGGGATTTATTCTGGACAAGCTACTATTTTACATTTATAAATCTACATCAGTCCAAATCACTTTAGTGAGATCTTACACCATTTAAATACTAATGAGAAAGAACTCCCAAATGGCAATAATCATGAGTCATTTTTCATATATGATATTTTTAGCTGAAGTTTGAATAGAATTAATTACTTGTGCAGGGCTGTGAAGTTGGTATTTATTTTGTAGAATTCTTAGTCTCTTATTAGGTGCTGATATAAAAATTTTGATTGTCTCTTCTAGCAAAAAGCAAACAAACAAACCAGAGATCATAGTGTTTATTAGCTCTAACCTTAGCACTGCCAAATAATTGCACTTTAAGAACTAAATAAATTTTCTTAATTCCAAATTAAATTTTAATGAACTTCTTCATGGCAATAGCTGTCTACAGTGTTTTGGACCAATGGGAACCTCAGAACTTGTGCCTGTATTGTACAAACTCTAGACAGATGTTCCATTTCAGTGAACAGAATTCATTTCTGTTTATCTTGCAACTATTCCTAATCAAGTTATATTAAATCATCATTAATCAGATGTTCACAAAGTAAATGTCTTTACAGTCTTTTGTGATGATTTATTTAATCCATTTTAAATTGAATTTTGCAAATAAAAAGCCTGAATGTGAAAATATAAGTGCTATTTTCTTGCAGTTAATAGAGAAGAACATAGATAAGGTATTCATTTCTACTTGCATTTGAATTTTTCACTTAGCAAGCTGATTCTCGTTAAAAGAAATTGAGAAATTTCCAATAGAGAAGACTTTAGCTCCAAATGCAGAATAGTGCTACCACTTTTTGTCCATGAATAAGAACTTCAATACATGTGAATACTAGTTTCCACTTTTCCATTTTTCACTTTTAAAATATTGGTTCTCTTGGTTTTGTATGTTTTGATTTTGTTTCCGTATGTATGTTTTCAGCTCTTTTAACTATAAAATCATATTCCTGCATATTTTTATTAAAGCAGTGCTACTTCCCATAGCAGTCCCCCAATCCTGTAGTCTAAATCGAATTTTTGAAAGCAGAGGACAGAGCATAAGTGGATATAGGCAAATGGTTATGTTGAAACGTTTTTCACTGAATTATTTGTGCCTGCTCTTACAGTTTAATAATTTGTTTCATTTTCTAAGGAGTATTCCTGAACATTCGATTTCCTGGAAACAGACACGGACCTCAGACCCAGCTGGAACTGCTTGGTAACCTTGGTCACCACACAAAAAATTGTAAGCCAAGACTTGGTCTCTGTGAAAAGAGTGAATGTTTCAGCTGAAGAGATCAGACAGTTAGACCTTAAAAGGATCTGCTCGGGATTCAGGTTCACTTTTTCCTGTCTTATCTTAAATCCCAACACTGGAAAAGTTTGTATGAACCACTCGAGTTCTATTTTTTGATACATCTCTCCCCCCCTACTAAAGAACTCATATATGAGATTTACTTGGCTAGCACTTTTTGTATCCCTGTTGTTGCAGAGCCCAGCCTTTGGAATACAGTTCTGTCTGGGTTTTTGGGGTTTGTACTAGTATCTCATGGCCCAAACTAAGAAAGCAAGCTTAGGTTGCACATGTGATAAGAATGCTGAGTAGGTCATGGTGTTAGCAAATAAATAAATGTGAGAAAATTAGGACCTTGAAAGGATTTTAGAAGAACTTTGATCAACAATGTGTCTTCTCTAACCTGCACTGACCTCATCCATACAAAGGTTTTCACTCCTTATTTAGTCATCTAAACATTATTTTATGTCTGTATAGAAAGTCTCTAAGTTCTGTCTCCCTAAGCAACTCCTTGGCAACAACTGGCCTGCCTGTAGACACACGTGAGAGTAATTAACTTTAGGTTTGATGCTCTAATCCTAAGTTTTTTGTGACTGATTTCATGTCTCTCAGTGTGTCTGTAGTTCCTAAAAATAGTGACTGCCTGGTTCTAGTTGCAATCTTTAGGTCCTACTGCAGTAAAGCTTTGAAACAATAAAAAATGAGATTCATGCCTACATTGTTGGTTTCTTCAATTCCAGCTCCCAGTGCCTGGGCAAATGCTGGGACTGATATCTCAGTATCAGAGCATGTCAACCTGGCAAGGTCTGTTTGCCTTAGTTGTCTGTATGGGCTCTATTACCCAATCGACTGCGCAAGCAGAGAAGGTAGAGATGACCTGGAGTTAGTGATTTCCAAATGGCCTTTACTCATAGTCAAGGCCAGCAACGAACACGCGTTTAATGTTATGAATTTTCTTAGAATAGTAGCATATCCAAGCCCAGATAGTCCTGCTGTCTTTGTAGAAGCACAGTAACTAAGTATTAATTCAGTGCTGTTACAATAGTGAGATATCTTTATTGTGAAGAAAGCTACATTTTGGTTTTAGAGTTGCCACCAAGATGTTTTGAGTGATGGAACACCTCTCCTATGAAAAATGGCTAAGAGAATGCAGACTGTGCAGCCTGGAGAAGAAAAGGCTTTGGGGTGACCTAATTGCAGCCTTCCAGTACCTGAAGGGAGCCCCCAAGAAAGACTATTTGCAAGAGCATGTAGTGACAGGGACTCTGAGCAACCTGGTCTAGTGGAAGGTGTCCCTGCCCATGGCAGAGGGCTTGGAACCACATGATCTTTAAGGCCATTTCCAACCTAAGTATTTCTATGATTCCATGATACTACTAGATGAACAAACTAGTCGCTTTTCCATAGAGTAACACTGTGACAGTCAATAATGGGGATTTTTGTAATATATTCAGAAGAACTTGAAATTTTGTTTAGTGTTATGGAAAGCTTGTCTGCAGTTATAAGAATATTTAATTCCTGCAAGACAGGGTTGGGAAAAAAAGAAAATGTAACTATACTATCATAGTTACAGCCATGGTCGTAACAAATTATTAAGGGGGGTTTTTTCCTGTCTTTATCTTATCATTCTGAGGGAGAATAGATTCATATCAGTTCTTTCTGCTAGAAAATCTTCAACAGATATGAGAATAAAAGACACTGCCTTCTTACTCCAGCTATCATATCACCGTAGAGCTTGCAGTCTGCACTTCCAGTGCAGGTGGCTGCCCACCTTTGATAATTGTCATTCCTTTTATTCTGTTCTTGCCTCCTTAAACATTTGTCACTGAAACCGAGGGAGTCTTCTGACAATAAAGTTTCATTCTGTACTGTCAGAATCTCTTGTGTTATGTTTCATCTCATCCATTTTATTTGGTCTTCTGCATCTAATACTTCTTGAGTAATATGTTGCTTGGGTGGCTGATCATAATATTGTGTATCCCAATGATTCCCCTTCTTTCTGAGAGACAGATTTTGGCTATATTTAAGAAATATTTTGGGAGACATATATTAAAGCAGAAGAAAGGAAAACAGCTCTTCCCCAATAATGAAAGATTGTTATATTTCATGCAAATGTCATTAATAGATTCTACTTTCTACATACTGCACTTTTTGTTTGTTTTGTTGTTGTTTTTTTTTTTTCCATAGCTAAGCTAAATTTTTTATATCAAAGACCTTGAATCTCTTTTAACTTTCTTGACTAAGTGGACAATTACCACTTTTAGCCTAAGTTTAGGGCACTTTGACAGTATTGCCATCCCAGTTTCACCCCAGTAATGTGATTTTAGCCATCATTGCAGCTGATCTGTCAACCCGTGACATGCCAAAAACTGCAGATATTGCAACCCAGCTATGGGAGAACTTCCTCTTTCTTTTGTTTCTTCTCTTTTTTCATGTTCCTCTGAGTCCTAAGCAGAACAGTCTGGATTGCTGTAGAAGTCAGCAGGAATTTGTACTCATTCTGCGACCTGAGGAGTTGTCTATATAGGGAAGTTAAAAGGCAAACAAACAAAAAAAGATTTCGAGCAGCAAGACTGACTCTGCTTATGATCTTCTTACTGTGAGCGGTACATCAGTCCCTTGAAGGTTAAACAAGGCCAAGTTGAGGGTTCTGCCTGTGGGTCAGGTCAATCCCGGCTATCAGGCTGGGGGATGAACGGACTGCAGGCAGCTCTGTGGAGAGGACTTTGGGATACTGATGGGTGGGAGACTGAACATGACCCAGCAATTTGTGCTTGCAGTCCAGAAAGCCAAACTTCTCCTGGGCTGCATCAAAAGAAGACATGATTCTGCCCCTCTGCTCTGGTGAGACCTTACCTGAAGGACTGTGTCCAGATGTAGGGTCCTCAGCACAGGAACAAGGAGTGAGTCCAGAGAAGGGCCACAAAAGTGAACAGCTGGAGCACCTCTCCTGCAAAGATAGGCTGAGAGAGTTGGGGTTGTTCAAGCAGACCTTAGAGCAGCCTTACAGAACTTAAAGGGGGCCTGTAAGGACAGGGACAGACTTTTTATCAGGGCCTGTTGCAACAGGCAAGGGGCAATGGTTTTAAACTAAAATAGGGCAGATTTAGATATTAAAAAGAATTGGTTTTTATGTAGAGGGTGAGCGTAGAGACACTGGAACTAGATGCCCAGGGAAGTGGTAGATGCCTGATCCCTGGAAACATTCAAGGTCAGATTAGACTGGGCTCTGAACAACCTGATGTAGTTGAAGAAGTTATTGCAGAGGAGTGTTTGGACCTACCAAGGTCTCTTGTAACCCAAACTGTTCTATGATTCTAAGAATTGTCTAATTGAGAAAAACCAGACAGATGCGAAGCACATGACAAATGAAAAGATGAAGGTTTGTGGACCTGTTTGGACCATTGTAACCAGTGACAACTCTTTAAAGGACTTCATTCACCTTATTTCAAAGATGATGGGAATTGGCACCAGGAAAGGGAATGACCCCAAAGACTAAAACATAATCTTTGCCCAGAGAATCATGTCTTTATAAACTTTTTTAATATGACTGAGTTTTTTATTGTGTATTAGTGAGATTGGCAATTATGTTAGAAGGTCATTCTTTCCCAGAAGAGTTTTTCAGTTGTCTTCTGGTTTCTTTAAAATTGTTTCTTTAAATGATATGATTAATATAATTTCTGACATTTGGAGGGAAGTAATGATGAAAGTGGATTGACTTACACCTATGAGCTGAGCAAGACAGACCTTTTATCTTCTGTTAGTAGAAACTGATTTATTTTGCTCTCTTTATAGGCAAGTAAATTAATAAAATTCTCATGCAGCATCAAATGTAAATAAGTAGAAACTTATCAGGATAAACAGAAAAAAACAAAAATATAGCATTACAAAATAGCAGTTGGTGACTTTGCTTTGTGAATAGGCATTTAGATAGGTCTCCTCTGTTATATTTTAAAGTAAACAAAAAAGATGGAGCACTGCACCTGAGTGTTTACTGTAAATGCTTTGTGCAGTGTGCATCTCACCTACTGATTTGAACATTATGGCTTTGATAGTCATGAGATGCTGCATATCAAAATTTAATGTCAGCAGACAGGAGCATCTCTGCAGTTTGATGGATCCTTATTTGTGCATACAACAATAAATAGAAAATCATTCTTGGAATCCGCTCTGATCTATATCTTCTGTGATTTCAAGTTAATAGAAATATACAGAGTTACTTTCTGCCCTTACAGTAAAAGTTAGAGGAGACTTTCAAGAGCAGTATTCATTGGTTTCTCTTTCTGTGGTGAAAGTTTTAGATTAAGTTCTTATCAATGTTGACAAGATGGGAAGCAAACTAGTGCTAAGTGTACAGGGGAACTTTTACTCTGTAAGAACTCTGAAGAATTGGCTAGTTAATGTTTTCAAAAGTAAATGCAATATGAGTCTGCATAGATTTCAATAACTGAGTGCATGGTAGGAGAAAGGTAACAGTTGTATGATTAAAATGGAATAGCAGAAATTTTAGTTACTGAGGAAGTTATAAAAACAATTCATTTCAGAAAGAATTAGAAGATAAACATTTAGTAGATCTGACTTAAGTCAAATACATCAGATTTTTCAGCAAACCAAAATACTGTGACCGCCAATATAGATCAAATTGCACTTTCTATCTTTTAGTCCTTTAATTTGAACTAATTTCAAAATGAAAGATTTCTAAATGGGAAGAGAACTGTAAATGTGTCATTTGGAATACAATGAAAGGAAAGAATTAATTTGCTTATTTCCAATCCAAGAATTTCAGGAAATACAAGCCCTGTATAACTGTTTTGATTAACTACAATGTGCATTTTTTTTTCCACAGAAGTTGTTGGCCAAGGTTTTTTTCCAAATCTCTGCAATCTTGACTCCCTTCGCTAGTGCAAAAATTACATGATACGATCCCTAATCCAAGAGCACTGTCTCTCCAGATCTCCTTTCAGAGTGTAATTGAGCGCAGCAGTCTCCAGGGCAGGTTTATTATTTATGTGATCAAAAGCTATTGTTCATTTGAAATAAAAATTTGTGCTCTGAAAGCTGATGACCCAGACTGAATTCAAAGCTTGCATTTCTTTGACAGTCCTTGAAACTCTGGGAATGGGATTCACATCAAAGATTAAGGCACCTAAATATAGATATCTACCTGTACACATTTATTTGTGAGCAAGGTGCCCAGTTCCTAATCTTATCAGTGGAAGTTTAAGGCTTGATCAGCCTGCTATCCCAAGTCAGATCCCAGAAGCTTTTTAGTCTCCAAAGACATCATGAACTCAAGACACTTGGCTTTTGGGTTGTATGTCTATATGAAGGGTGTCTAAAATATATGGGATACCTCAGGACATTTCAAATGTCTCTAGATACCTGTGTGGGGACAAGTGAGTCAAACCCCTTGTTAGTGCCATCATTTCAATGTAGAGATTTATTTGGTTTACCCAAAAGTAATCACGTATATTTTGGCAGCTGCTGGTGATCAGCTGCCTGCATGTGCTGTCCAGGTCTGCAGTGGCTGTATGAGTTTTGAAACCCGAGTCATATATGGACCCCTACAGATAGGTTTCGTAACCTGTGAGCTGACTCTGACTTTGTCACTCTCAAACATTTTTTTTAAAGTTTTATTTTCTTCTAGTCTTTGGTGGCACAATTTAATATTTTTCAGAATATAACATACAACATTAAGCCACATTAGCATAGATATGTGGCATCCATTTTTCCCTTGTATTCTTACCATATATTCATTACAAAAATCTATATTACACTGAAACTAGGAACTTGAAGTAATGAAGTTAAGTTATGAAAAATACCTTCTTTAAAAATATTATAATAATTCCCCAGATAAGCATAAGACTCAGTAAAAACTCTCTTTTTCCTTAGTTACCTCTTGTTACCCAGCATGTTTTTGACAGTGTATAAATTGTAATAATGGTTCTGCAGTGCTGGTGATAGTTGCACATGTGTTTTATGTGGCAGACTTCAGATACATTATACTCTGTATGGTTTCACTGGTAGTCTTCTGCACAAAGGTTCAAGGCTGACTGATGGTACAGTTTGATGTACCGATCTTTAGCAATAGCCGTAGTAGTGGAACACCTTAATAAATGCTGTTCAAGGCCAGTTTTCAAGGCTGAACATTATCACCTAATAACTTTGATCAGAGTGGTGGCAAATATTTGCATAGTACGTGCATGTGGATTCAGTCTGTTGTATTTTGTTTACAGAATAACTGTTTGGAATAGGGTCTGTCTGAGGTCTACTCTGGAAATTGAGGTCCATGGTTTCCACAAAACCATGCTCTTAACAGAGCTTTCCTCCTCATTTTCTGACTCCATCCTGTCATAACCCCTGAGAGTCACCCTGTCTGTCACTCCGTCCCTTAACTTTTTGTTCTCCCTCATTCCTTTGTTGCCTAATGCAAGCTTACTTCAGGGGTGCTCGTGTCATGTTCCTTTCTTGCTTCACAGCTTGCAGAATGCACATTAAAAAACACATTCTGGAACACTTTTAAGTGCTGTTCTGGCTTCCTATCAGTTGAATTTATACCTGCTTTACTCAAGCGACACCGCTTTGCAATGTCTTTAGTCAGGTCAAGACTCAAAATCAGTACCTTATCCTCACCCTTGGTCACCCATCAGCAATCTCTGTCACTGTCAGTGACACTCTTCTTCAAAAGTTGTCTTGGTTTCTGCATAACTACTGATAAGATATAGCCTCTCCTAGCCATTCTCCTAACAAAACATTCACCCAGGTGTTTCCTCCTTGCACTGTAGCAATTTTCCAGTGCTCTCCTCTCCTACTATATCCATTTGTATTTTTGCTGAAAAGGGTATTTATCTATGCTGTCATCCCTCCTCTCTTGCTACCTTGTCCTGCATCCTTTATAGTACCAAAGATAAATTACTCTTTTTTTTTTTTCCTTTCCAAGGATCTTCATAATTTATCTGAACTTATGAGCTTCATAACACCAATCTGCCATCTGGTATTAACTGTCTAGTTCTCATGTTTTAGATCTGACCAGATCAAGATGCTTTGATATCAGTGATAAACTTGACCTTAACCAACTTGTTGGTCTCTTCAGATGACTAGCTGACATGCTGGCAATGCTGCCTCACTGTTTCTTTGCCCTCTTCCAGATGGATGGGTTTCACCTTGTTTTTTCTGTAGATTGTGGCATCCATGCTGGTTTTGTTCTGTGTTTGTACAGTTCTTATAACAAGTCCTGATCTGTGTAGAAATAATATCAGAAATAAACAATAGTGAAAACATTTTTAGCAGGGAAGACTGGGGAATAAGTGTGTAATTCGTGCTACCATTTAGCTTTAGAAACCACTTAGGGAGCAAGATGGGGCTGGCCCTCCAGCCCTTGGCTCTGCTCTGTGCACCAGGAGCCTCAGCAGGTAGCTGGAGTCCTGGATTGCAGCCAGGTGACTACCTTTTGACATTGCAATGCCTCCACTAAGAGCCTCGTGTCAGCCCTCTGCAGGTACCACTGCAGTGTGGTGTATCTGTGTATTCTGCACCCAGCACCCCCAGGCTCTGGCTATGCCTTCTGGATACTCACAGAACGTCTACTGCTTTACCCTATCACCAGATTTCAGGAAAGGTCCTCTGACTATAGTCTCTGTACAGACATAGGAGAATCTCTTCTACTGTAACTGCATTGGAACTTCAATGGACAACAGTTGTTTTTGTTTGTTTAGCCAAGTGTGCTGTGTCTAAATAATGCATCTAAGAAGCTAATGTACCAAGAATATAAAGCTCACTGAACAGGACTCACGTAATTGACTATTCCTTGCATCATTAATGAATTCCCCTGTTGTTTTTAAAATCAGCTTTTAATCCTCATAAGGATATTATTCCTTGTTTCAAGTTCTTACATGGAAGAAATAAAATTGGCATGAAGTGAGTCAGTTCAATGTGAAGGGTGTATTTTTAGACAGCCCTCCCTTGACTGTTTGCCTTTCCCGAGGCTTTGCTTACTTGGGCAGAGCAGTGGAGCTGAAATGTCGTATAAAGCAGAGAGGAAGTCTATGCCTCTGTAAGGAGCAATTATCATTAAAGAAGGGAGCAGAGCTGAGGTCACTGCAGGTCAGAAAGACCCAGTTCCCCTCTTCCCTGCTGATGCAACCCTTTGGCCAATGTTCCTCACCTCGTGCTTCAAACCAGCTATGCAAGCTTGTGGGGGTGTGGAATAGACCTTTCACAGGCACAAAAAGTTCATATCTGTCTGCAATTCCCTTGCAGGCTCTGGTTTATCTTCAGAGTCCACGTGCCCACATGGAACACAGGCTGACATGAGACACTGTTCTCTGTAAACAGAATAAGAGGTGAGACTGGTCACAGCACAGCTGGCAGGGGCACAGGCACATCACAGGGGTGGCAGCAAGGACTGGCCCCATGCTCCCACCAGCCAGAACTCCACCTGCAGCTACCATGAGGACAAGGCCCCCCAAAGCCCTCCAGAACCTGAGAGAAAGCCAGTTGTTTCCTGGAAATGTGCTGACCACTTGTAGGTTGATCATCTCTGAGAGCAAATCTATTACTTAGGAGCTCCCAAGGGAGCTCCACTCGTGCTTGCTATATCCCTGGGTAAAATGGACATCTTGCTATACCTAGGGTGATGTGACCTCTAGCCTGACTTTTGCCAGCCTATGGTATTTAATCACCTTCTTGCGGATATTTGCATGCCTCAAGTCTGCAGTTACTGGGGCCTGGGAGATATCTAATCCCCTTCAATTGACTGAAAAATAATTACATAGCCTGTCACACTGAAGAGTTCTCTAAACAAGAGTTATTCAGTCAGCCTTCAGAATCTCTGTGGAATACTGCTATCTGATGAGACAAATTTCAGAAATTACTGTTATCCTTAAAAAGATAGCTGGGGTCTGCAGTATCTTATTTATAAGTGAATTAAGTAAAATGAACTTTTAATTTCAAAAATCTATGGCTCTTTAGTGAATTGTTCTGAAGTGACCTCTCTTTCTCACATGGGCCACTGAAGATCATTTGATTTGAAATGTGTCCCACGGAGTTGTCTGTCTTGGCAGAAAACAAATTAAAGTCAACAAGAGTTAGCAAGCTGGGTATTTACACTGATAGCAGTCCATTTAATAGTATGTAACCTTTTTATTATTTAATTCTAAGGTTATTAGGAGGCAATGACTGCTTTTACCACCAAACCTCCTGTATGCAGCTAGGCATAATTATGATCAAGCCTCATCTGTTTGCTATTTAACTGTGTGGACATAATGGTGTAAAAGAGAGCAGATCATAGAATCATAGAATAGTTTGGGTTGGGAGGGACCTTTACAGGTCATCCAGTCCAATCCCTGCAACGAGCAGGGGCATCAGAAGACCTTGACCCTTTCTTCAGCCTGCTGACATGCAACCGTAGCACTCTGTGAAATTCATAAATAGCAAATACCTAATTATGCTGCTACAGTTCTCCATTTATGCCAAGATGATGAGCAACAACTTTTGAAGCACCCTATCATCAACTATAGTTATCCCTAAAATTAATTTCATGCTCTCAGAAAAATTGCCCCATGACTTTTCCTCTTTTTGCTTCCTCTTTTATTTCATCAGAAACTTGCAGAAAAGGTCTCATAATAGAAATACTGGTTTACCCTGATGTTTCTAATGTAAAATATAAAAATAATTGAAGAACTTTAGGCAGGACTTGAAAATCTATTTTTTTTCAAAACCACTGTTGACAAGTGAAAGAGTGGTCACTCTATTACCAGGTTCCTGCAGTTCTGCTTCTGCTTTTACCTAAAAGTACTGCAGTTTTGACTGAAGAAAGAAGCACTGTGCATGTAGCTTTGACCCTCAGTCCATGAGGATCCACAGACCAGGATGTCCTCTCTGCCATTGGGAGCACCTCAAGTTCCCCACACAATACAGTGGCAGCTGATTCTTTTCAAAATTTGGCTAGGATGGTTTTATCTTCATTCTGTCAAGCAGTTCCAGGCTGAACCTTAACCTCAAGAAAATCACCAGCATGCTGCAGCTCACAAGGGCATGGTCCCAACCCCAGAGCCCCCTCCACGCTGTGTCCTCTTGCTTCCAACCCTACCACTGCTGCCTTCGAGTGTGGCTGCTGCTTCCCCTTGCTCGTGTTGCTGGAAAGGAGCTGGTTCAGCCTGCTGGAGGCAGATCACTCTGCCCAGGGTAGTTTTACATGACCCTTAATGTGCAGCAAAAGCTTATCTGGAGTAGTTTCTCTGTGGATGAATCCCAGTTGGTGACCAACAGCTATGACCAGCGTGGTTTCAGAAATGTAATGCTCTCTAGTTTTCTGACAAGTGTCTTGTTTCATTAGTAAGGCCATCATGCCACGTTCAAGAGCTCCATGATCAGTAAAGATTTCTTTTAGCCTGAAAACTGTAAAACATTTTAACTGCCTAGATTCAATCTGCTCAGGCAAAATTCCTCCTTCTGGATTAGGGGCCACCTGCTCTCACTCAGCTGGCTATGTCTTGCTCATAATGCCAAAATCAGCCTGCAGAGGCACCTGACTAGCCCGATGCAGAGCTCCGTTGGGTCCAAAACGATCTGTGTATTTAAACTCCTTGGTGTGCCTAATCTACGTTAGGCTTATGTGTCCCTCAGGAGGTACCCCTTGCCCTTACTCACCCTTTACAGGACAACCAGAAGGTTAGAGTTGTCCTTTGGGGTGTGGGAGAGACTAGACTAATTAAAACTCCTCTTCCTCAGGGACTTCAAATCCATGTTGAAATTGAATCTTTTCTCAGGTAAGAGAGCACTTTAGGTATAAGGGCACTGTCAGGGAGTCATGCAAATTGCCCTGTTGAATCTTTGACATTTTTTCAGAGAAAACAGACTACATATCCCCTGAAAAAGGGAGTGAATGCCTGAGCTAACCTAATGGTTAGGGTGCTCATCCGAGGGGTGAGGTCTTTGCTCTTCTGCCCATATCACTTTATGCATTTTACCTAGTAAAGTAAGTGTGTAATGTGAAAGACTCACACATCCCACAGCAGAGGCTGCCTGCTTCCCACCAGCCTGAGTCTGACCACTATTTTTATAATTGCTCTTATGTTTGTAAGTATTACTTTTTCTGTTCTCCTAAGAAAAGTACTGCTTTTAGGAGAGGCAGCAAAGAGAATTGTCCTGTTATAACCTTGTGGTGTTGTGACACTGACAAGGCAGATGACTATTGATTGCTGAAGTATTTGATTACATTAGCTGAGGCATAGTGCCACAGACTTTGTACTTTTTCTTTTTTCCCCTCACTTGCATCTCTGTGACCCCAGTAAGAGGGGTTTAACTGAGGTTAGAAATTTAGCAGCCATGGCAGCAAAACAAAATACTTGTATATAGCTCCATATAAAAAAAACCAAAACAAAAACAAACCACAACCCCACCCCCCATCCAAGCTGTTCATTTGCATGTCTTTTTTCACAGAGTGGAAGCATACTGAAGGGCGTATGCTGGATCTTTTCAGCTGCATAACACTAGGTCAGCATTAAAAAGTGTCACTGCGCCACAGAGTCCCCCAAAGATATGCTGTATATTCCTCATGTTACAGGAGTTCAGAACTGAGCAGAAAGGGCTGGTTGCCTCTGTTGTATACACTGAATAACAATCCACAGGTTCTGGGTCCATCCATCCATCCATGGAGAACTGCTTCCCCACCAACAGAGGAGTGGCCGCAGGCTGAGTGCTGAGGACCATCCTCCCACAGGAGTTTGGGCAGGAACTCTTGAGCCACCCTTGCAGGACCCTGTCTGGCAAGAGTGCTGGTTTCTGTCAATTTATTACGATTCTGCAGTTAAGTCAGTAGCCTCTCCACAATGCTCAGAACTTGACTTCAATCTGTGGGGTGAATCCTGCCGTGTTCTTACTTTCCCCTGAGTTCTCTACTGTTGTATTCCTTGGTGTGTGGGCCAGCTCAGGCAAGACACAGGAACAACCACAAAACCATGAATGAAATGCAGAGAAAATTTGGTTTCATTAAAGGCAAACCACAAGTTTTCTAGTTTTTATCCTTCTGATTCTCTCCCTGATCCTACTGGTGGTGGAAGTGAGCAAGTGGCTACACGGTGCTTGGCTGCTGGCTATGTTAAACCACGAGGCTCACCAGTATGGGGATCCCCAAAGCAGCACCCAGGCAGAGGCACACAAGCAGGGATACAGGCACCATGGAGTTTGCTGTGTGCTAGGGGATCATCAAACCTGCTCTCTTCACCTGTATAATCAGGGATTTGTGCAGGTGTAGTTTACCACTTTCTGATCTTTCCCACAGCAGGGCAGGAATCTCAAGCATGTGCAAATAGGGTACCTCTAGGTCCATCACAGGCCTATGCTATCTAAACACAGATGTTGTTTGACACACAAGACTAAACAATGATTAGTATGATGTGTGTGGGTTCTGACACCCCAGCTGCAAGCCACCTGAACGTGTTCACAATCCCCACCAGTCTTCCATTATTTTTCTACACTTGGGAAGCTGAAAGCCAGGTCAGATCTAGGAGCTATTGGATACTTCAGTTTCTCATAGACCAAAGGAACTGAAAAAAACCCATTAAATCACAGTCAGAAAAGCCTGGAGCAGTCAGTTTGAAGGGGACAAGGGGATGTAAAAGAAGGCTTAATTGTAATTCTGTGTTGAATTCCTTTTCATCAAGGAAGTGTATTTTGCTTAACACATTGCATAGCCTTGCTACTCTCAAAATTGCTGTTTTAAGCAGGGTTTGTTTAAGAAAGGGTGAGTAGGTACTCTAATGATAACAGCCTATGCCAGGGAACATTTAATTATGATGTTAGGCTTTCATGTGTTCTCTAAATCAGATCTAGTGTACATTGAATGTGCTACAATTTATATAAATCATATGAAAATATAACTGACAGAAGTATGAAAATGAGCTGTACTGGATACTTCTCTTACCAAGAGAACCAAAGTAAAAATTCAAAACCCTTTGCATTACACATAATAGTAAAATATAAGACATATTGCAAATGGGAACGAATTGGTGTTCTCTGTTCTCCTTTGAAAATGAAAAAAAGATTAAATAAAATTACAAAGACAACTCACAGGTAATAAATAATCATACACTGCACAACTTTTTTATTCATCTTTGATATTTAGCACAGTGGATAGTGAGAAGAGAAATGAATAAATAATTTAAAGCAGTTCTAGGACTGAATCCAAAATTATATATTTAGAAAGAGCTCTGTCAACTACACTGGATGTCTTACCAGAATGTGAAATTTGAAAATGCATAATAATATTGTATCTCCTTTTCTGATGAGGCTTACTTTTGAGTCAAGGACAAAAGGTCAGGCCATAAGCCCTTAGAAACATAGAAAAGTAGGATAACAGTGATGTTTTAAGTTCATTTGTTCTTTTCATCAGCAGATGATAAGAAAGCTGTCTCTTTTGGCCTGAAGATGTTTCATTAAAAAATGGACTTTTGTGACATGCATACATCTGTCATTTGCAGCAGAAAAGGACAGGGATGTTACAGAGAACCACATTATACCAACCATGGAATAATTGTTCTTATGGACATGTCACCACTAAAAATGAAATGCATGGACATGCTACTCACGAGACCTTTAATAGAATTAGACTAGGAAGACTTAAGGAGTAAGGAGGCTTATGGAAATACAGTTTAGGCAATGGGGCAAAATCCAGCCAGAACCACTGATGAGTATAATGCAGATATTTATTTATCTCCACATTGGTGTTTGAGTTGGCTAGTTTAAAACTGGTTTAGGGGCTTTAGATTAGTGCATAAACCTTTGATGACACGAAGATATTAAAGCAACAAACAATCTAAAGACACATTTGGTTCAGCCAATATAATTTATTTTAATACAGTTACAACTTTCAGAAAATAAGTATATTACAATGAATATAATACAAGTCTTGCAGTTTCACTTGAACGTGAACATTTTTGTAGGTTTTCTTCAAGTCTTTTTCTAGTTTTTCATAAAACCATAAAGGTACTTCCCCAGGAAACTCTCTTCTCCCCACTGTGAATCTGCCTTTATACAATAAAAACTTTTTTTCACCTGTGGGGAGAACCACCACCCCCAACATTGCAATTATAAAAAAGAATAAGTTTTAACTTATTAGTTAATTAGTTCAATTTTAAAAATTATTTTGAATTAGCTGATGAAATTCTAAGTAACTGTAGGAAAGTATTTGCTGACAGAAAAAAAAGCTGCTACTATACATATGCAATTCAAAATTTTAACTTGCATTTCCAAATGGTTGATAAAGCGGGAACCATTTGCATCAACATGGGGCATTAAGGCCTCTGCATGTTGGTACTATACTGGTAAACATTTTTCATTATACTGGTGAATTAACATCTTCATATAGATTTTCCCCCAAGACTTGAAACATTTAATTTGCACATATACGTAAAATGTATATAAAGTATATGTTATACAGTATATTTATATACTACATAGTCTATATGCATGATATAAAAGATGTATTCATAAGCATTTCAGTCTATACCTGAAATCAATATCATTGGATGGCTGCAAAATACCCAGCCCTGCACGGGATTGATCTAGAGAAGGACATTTTACATTATTGTCCACAAGCTCTATCTCAAAATACGAAAGCATCAGAGTCAAAAATTGTTTAATTTCATGGACAGCAAACAGCCTGCCAGGGCATTTTGCTATGCCTGTCCCAAATGGCATGTAGTAATACTTCAGCTTGCGACCGTTGCGATAGAAGTCAGTCTTTTCTTCTCCGTTCTCATTCAGAAAGCGGTCATATTTGAATGTCTGCGATTAAACACACAAAAGAGTCACTTGATATTTGAATACCTCCAAAGACCAGATAGAGCCACTGAAACACAAAATGCAGGTTGGGAAAGCAGAACCTCTAGCAATAAGCATTGTACAGCAGCGCCAGACCCCAGGGTGCTGTTTTGGAAAGGGCAGCCCCAAAGAAGTTCTGTTATGCAGGACATGATCCCAGGTTCTTTGCTAATGACTCTCCTTTTCTTTCCTGACCTCTAAAATGAAGGATTATAACCTGCATTCTTGTTTGTGCAGCAGAACACACAAGAAGAATTCTCATGCTCTGCCTTTGGGAAAATATTATCCTTATCTTTTTCCTTCTTCAAAGACCCCCGTAGCAGTGATCTTCCCTTACTGAGGAAGGCAGTAAGTATAAGGCCCTCTGGGACTGGCAGCACACTTTTGTTTTTCAGAGAGTGCTTGTGCTGATGTTATTCTTTTTCTTGCCTACATCTCCAGATGTAAGAACAGGGACACCACAGGGCACCCCAACAAATACTCTATTTAAGGGCCTGTTAGCTTCTGCCTGATCTCTGAGTTTAAGGCACTTTGAACAATACTTACCAAGGGATCAGCATAGATTTCTGGATCAAAATGCAGCAGTTGAGGATAAAGAGCTACAATATCATCTTTGCGAATGTTGTAAAAATCGTTCTCTAAGTGCAAAGTGAAATCCTCCTTGGCAACTCGGAAAGTCATGGATGCACTCGATAGCCTCATTGCCTCCTTGATGATGCTGTCTGTTGGAGAGGAAAATGAGCGATTACCATAGAAATAGTATGTTCACATCCTTGGGGAAAGTCATGCATATTGAACTATTTCAGACCCATTATCAAACCCTGAATTTATTAGAAAAAATATTTTAATAATACCTTTCTAAATGCCTAAGAAAGTATCTTTCTCATTTCTATCCCTTCTGCAGATAACACTGAGAACCTAATCTGCCTTCCCCTAGAAAAATGCTTATAGATGATAGAATGTTTGAAAGTGAGACACACTGGCACTGAGATAAAGAATGAGCCAGTGAAAAGTGGAAACATAATAAGAAAAAGAAACGGTGCAGTGAGAAGGATTTTCTAAAACTTTAAGAGGTGCTGCATAGAAACACATGCTCAGAAAGAAAGTAATTTGGGGAATTTTTTTGTTTAAATATATGGGCTTTTTTTTTTTTTTAAAGCAACAGTAGTTAAAAAGCCACATTATCAAAACCCTGTGTAACTTCTGAAAAATGTACTTACAACTTGAAAAATATTAAGAATAAAAGTAATAGTATTAGAAAATATGACTTCATGGCATAAGAATTGGGAAATAAACTTTGTCAACACCTTTTTATTTGATCTAAAGATATTAACCAAATGAAATATTATTTGACATTATCCATGGGTCTCCAATTCTATGTTAGGTAGCTGAGTAGGAGTATTGGAACATGACATTACCCATGAAAAAGTGCTATTCATGTGAATTTTGATACTCTCAGTACCACCTGGGACATTTAGAAGCCTGGTTGTGTTGGCTACCACTAAGGAACATACAGGGTTTTGTTCTACTGTTTCTTTGCTAGTTCCATAGTAATTTCACAGCAAGCAGTTATGTGGTGATAACTAGAAGACTGTGGAAATTGTAGCATGATTTCTGGTACTTCTGCATAAAATAATCATACCTAGTATTGGCATATTATCCAGCTGTTTTCGATTCAAGGAAATATGTTTGCCATCTAAACTGATATTCTCCTCAGCACTCTCCAAAATACTTTGCACCTCTTTGGTTGCAGCTCTCATTGCTTCTGGGCTCCTAAGATCAACAGAGAAAAGATATAACATAATTTTACACTTAAGAATGCTTTAAAAAGGTGTTTTGCCATTAACTTTCTTCCTGACTAATATTAGTTTATTAGCTGACAAGTACAACCTTCTAAAATGAAAATGTTGCAACAAAATGCTGCAGCAGTTCCTCTTTTTCATGTCTTGGCAAAGGTATGATAGCTTAAAAAAAAAAAAGGAAAGAAACCCCAAGTATTTGATTTTGTCTCCAATGACAAGTGGAACGGAACTGACAGGCATAACTCAGGTAATAAACAATAGTGTCTCTAAAAAGCAATGCCAAGAATAAGAAATAAACCAGCCAGTTGTAGATTAGGAAATAGCCCCACTGCAGGTAGGAAGTTTAGGAACAGGATTATAGATCAGTTTTATAACATCATTTATTTTAGCTGATGTGGCAACATTCTGTCTAGCTGAAAAGAATCTTCCTAATATTAAAAGCCTACATAGTATCTTTCACTGACCAGACTTTCTTACAGACATGGAATATATGAGCTATGGTGATATACATGTAGACAATAAAATAGGATGTGGTAGTGTCTTGATGAACACACAAGTCCAAAAAACCTAAAGCAAATGCATTCTGGGACTAAAAAACTACTAAAGAATCTCCCAGATTAGCATTGGCAGGTAGATATGAGGGGGCTAAATAAAAGCATCTGCAATTTAGGCACATACTTCAGAGTTAGTCATTCTGAAGTAGGTTATTCTCTATAGAGGCCCACTCTAAAATGGACAATTAATAGTATTATCTGAACTGTGCACTTGTCTCATGAGTAACAAGCTCAGCAACTGCAGTCTACACTGCAACCTTAGTAGGGTCTATCAATGCATAAACTGTTTTCTATTAAGTTCCTGTGAAAACAGTAATGAATTTAAAGCTCATTTTGCCTGCTCTAGTGAGATGGTCTAAAAATGTCCAGTTATATTGGGAGACTTTAATATAATTAATGTTCTGACAGCAACTAGCACTTGTGATGTCATATCACATAGATTTACTCCAAAGCTTTCTTGACAAAGTGTAGCATTGCCCTGAAGTGTTGTTTTTAAAAAGAAAAATCCTCTACAGAATTGCTCTGTGCTATCACTTCTTGGACTCAGATAAGTAAAGGGGGTTTCTGCGGAATTCCAAAACAACACACCACTTCAGTTCCAAACAGTAAGTTTTTTAACACTGATGAAGTATCAAGCAGTGGAATTGGCCTGTACTAATGAACTGGCTTCTGAAAGATAACAAACATTTTTATTCTTCAGGAACAAGAAGCATCAGGACTTACTTAAGAAGATAGAACAAGGTCCAAAAAGTGGCAGGAATGGTGTTGGCTTGAGAGGCCCAGAGCACTGCTACATGGGTCTTTGCTTTTTCCATGTCATCAAAGGTTGACAGAGTGTCGTTCAGGAACATGCGGAGGGTGACAAGCTCAGACAGGTTGTCCCTTTTCAGGAGGTTCTTGTGGAGAAGTGCTTCTCCCAGCTTCTCGCGTGCACTGTGCGCACTCTTGAAGAAGTGAATGGGCAGCCCTGCTACAAGGGCTGGAAAAATCCTATCAAATTCCTGGAAGTTTTCAAGGGCATTTAGGATACGAGCTCTCTCAGTTTCCTGCTTTGATGATAGGTTTTTGTCACTATTTGAATTAAATTCTTTGCCAAAAAGTGTTAAAAAGCCAGACTCGAACATCACCTGGCAACAGAATGTATAAAGTCCTTCTGTCACCCAGGTATTAGACTGAAGTTTAGGTGTTCTTGACTGCAGCATGACATACTGTAGGTTTTCCATCATTGCTTCAATGAGGGCATCTAGGGCATTTCCTTGAAGGGTTCTAATGAAAGTCTGATGAAAATTTTCAGTGGTGTTTCCCTCTGCTGGGTCAATGCTACCATGCCCAAAAGCCTGTCACAAAATAAAACGTGTGCATGATAAGTAAAGCTTGTCATAGCCTTGATGATAAAGTCTAACAGGAATGAAAGCCAAAGTACAATTTCACAGCTTAGTAGAAGGAAGCATAATAAGGGCTATTAATACTAGAACTGATACTTTCTCAGTGATCCATAGCAGTGAAGTAGCCAATGAAAATAGATTCAAATAGATGCTTAAAAATAAATGGCATGGCTACCTAGACCTTCAATCAACTGCCACTAACATCAACAGGAGACTTTTTGCTTACTTCCATAGCACTTTGACTATTGTACCTATTGTGGTACATCATTTTTTAAGGCATTTAGACCAAATCTTCCAAAGTAGTGAGAATCTCCTCAAGGTTTCAGATTCAGCAAGATATATTATCATTTTGCAGAGGGTGCTAATTGTGCTTCTGCTTTAACAGTTTGGGATACTAGATTGCTAAATAATGTACGATCTTAGACAGTCCAAATCACTGCAAACTGCCTTTCCACTAAGGAAAGGGAAAAAAGACCACAATGTTTTAAACCAGTAAAAGTGCAGAAATGTGAAACCAATTCTATTTCAAAGGCATAGTTATGTTTATAGGGATTAACTGGGTATGTCAGCAGATACTTTGCATGTTAGATATTAAAAACAGGGATACCTTGGCAGAAGTAGCAAAATGGAACTTTTTCCAGTCCAAATGTTTTCCCTGGCGCATCAATGCATGGTATGAAAAAGGGTCAGTGAGGAAATGAATGTATTTCCCTGCTACATGGCAAGTGAAGATGTGGCCGTGCTTCTTCTGCTTTTCTCTGAGGAATTCAAGGGGGTTGGCACCAAACTGTAAGGCACAGCCCAGGTATGGAAGGAACCCATTTTCAAGTGGTGGCTCACCTTGTCGCCTAAAAAACACAAACAGAAGCTGTATTTATAAGTATGTATAAAGATCTCTTCATCAGGACTACCAGGTAAGTAAAATACTGATGCTAGGCTTTTTGTAATGTGAAAAAAAAAAAAAAAAAAAAATCATGAACATATTGTATATTGATAAATAATTTTCTCCCCTTCAAGGTCTAAACCAATTGTGAGATCTATGCCATGTAAGAAAGAACAACTTTAACAGCCTGTACTATTAATAAACATGATAAACCACAGTTTGATTATGCCATCTTTCTTTTTCCTACATCAGCAGTATATTTTTCACCAATTTAAATACAAAATTCTTGCCATTAACTAACATGCAGAGTATGCAATTGTTACATTAATAAATAACCCATTCCACTAATATTGTCTGGTACATTTTTTGGTCAGTGGTATCCATGATTTCATCTGAATACCAAGCGGAGTAAGTTTTTAGTGTAGAAAGGTTGTTATTGGCATATTCCATTAATGGACCAGATCTTGTTGAAAACAGTGGGAATTTTGCTATGATCTTCAGTAAGCATAAGAGCTTGTCTTTCAGACGAAGTGCCATCAGGCACATGCTTTAAGTTAAGCACATGCTTAAACTGAACCATATGCTTAAATGATTTTATTTTCTGAGTCAGAAAACGACTTTTCTGTATAAGGACATCATGGCTGCAAAAAAACTTTCATATAATACTTTAGCTTTTCCAGTAAATTATTATATGAAATGAACTATTTTCACCTTTTTTATTAAACTTTTTTTAAAAATAAACCAAGAAAATGACTGCTGAAAAGCACAAAGTCATAATATGTAACTGAATTACTTGCTCCCTATGTAAATGTGCCATTAGGAGAAATGCTTTTAAGGAATAGATATTTGACATAGCAAAGTACATAAGTATTACCTGTATTAAAATGTCTTACTAGATATAATATGAAATGTAAGTGGGTATTAAACTATAATTAGGTATAAGTCGGTATTAACTGTGATTACAATACAGGTAAAACTATAGCCCAGAACTTTAGGAAATTACAACATGCATATTCATATTTTAATTACCTAATTTATGCATAGGTTAATATCTACAGCTACTTATATACATTACTACTCTATTACTATAAAGTTCATACAGAAAAATTCTGTTGTACCATAAATCTATCAAAAGCATTGCCTATGCTATCCATCTCTCCATCTGAGTCTTAGGATCACAGTTCTAGTTATGTGCACAGTATATTTGACACAAATAAAGGATAGGTACACTAAGATGTATGTACAAATAGATTCCTTACCTTTTCCTCCTTCCTAGAAGAACATAAAATGCACAACAGAGTATTATTGCTGTTCCCCAGATCCAGGATGCTAGGAACATTTCTGGTAATGCCCAAAAACTTCCAAGGGGAAAACTGGTAACTACCAGTATGGCAAGAGAGGTGACTGAGAATGACAAACAAGACAGGTCACAATTTATATATAGTGGGTGCACCACTGTATCTGATGGTACTCGAATAACCTAGAAGCTATTGATTAACCATTTCTGGAGAGAGCTGGTCCTGTCTGTGTTCTGGCACCTTTCTGCAGAGAGCTTCACTGGATTGATGCAGACAGTTGCAGATCTGGCCTTGGGCTGATGTCACGTATCAGTAGCGGTTCCAAAGTAACCAAACAGCTGTAATAGTTGATAATTTGAAGGTCAGCCAGGTGTATTTTGATTAATCCTGCAGATTTACCAATTGCAGTTTACAGTTCAAGTTTAGCAATATGAAATGGCTACTGACCAGTGTCCAGAAGGTTCAGACTGGGCTAACTGGTGGCTGCAGTTCGTGCTGTCCTTCAGCTGCCAGCCTGTTCCCCTTCTCTCCTCCTTGTGGACTGTCCTGGCTCTGGTGTGCCAGTGCAAGAGGGAACAGCGGGGTTCAGCTGTTGGGTAAAAGGATGGCTGCGGAGGTGGACTTACTTCCTCTAACAACATTTATCTGGAAGAAAGGGGAAAAATGGACCTTCACAGAATCATAGAATGGTTTGGCTTGGAAGGGACTGTAAAGACTGTCTGGTTCCAACTCCCTGCTATTGGCAGGGATAACTTCCACTCAGCCAGGTTGCTCAAAGCCCCATCCAGCCTGGCTTTGAACATTTTCAGGGATGCATTCTGTAAGGCAGCACAAGAGAGAAGAAAGCAGGATTAGACAACCACACTGGTTTGGAGTTTTTTTCATTGTTCTTGGATCACCTTTTATTTTCCAAATAAACCTTTTCCCCTTTCTGTTGTTGACTGGTGAGAGTTCAAGCTTTGGCTTGCTCCTAGCACATGGCATCAAGCCATCAAGGAGGCAGTTCAGGTATAGTGATGTTTCATTAGTCATCCAAGGCCTATTATATTTCTAAGAGAGGAACAGAAGGGGTTTCCAGACTCACTTTTGTACCAGTTTTTGTTGGTGTACCTACAGCTGTGTGATAAAACAGTAAAGATTTAGAATTCTTGCAGTCACAATTGAACACTACACTGAAAGCACTGACATGCAAATCTGGCACATGAGAATATTGCCCTGGCTTGAAACCAAGGCAGACAGTGAGGCATGGGGTAACTGTGCACATGCCATTACATTTGAGGCAATTTTTATGTTGCTATACTGAAGAACTAAACTGTTTTTACAGCACTGAGATTTACCCTCACTTAATCTAAAAGCCAATTCCTTTTGTGTGTCAGCTCAAGATGCAGTCCCCTATCCCATTTTCATTTAAGCACAGGCATTTTTTTCCTATAAAAAATTCTTTTTCATCAGCTGAATTTAGTTTGATTTTATATAATTGCTTTTTAAAAATCTTGCTTTCCCATTTCCTACTTGTTTCTGTTACAGAAAATTTCAGTTCTGGGTGTCATCTTTGACTTCATCCTATGACTTCCTCATCCTAAACAAGCATAATTATTTTATTACATTTGTGTCTACTCCTTTTTGCATGTATAGTTCTTGGCTTTTTTTATGTATAGACAACATTGAACAAGAAAGTCAGAAGCTACTGTCAGTTTTGTGTCCAACATACAGGAATAACATTTAACCAGCAACACTTGCCTGTGGTTCCTCACACTATCTTGTGTTGCATTAGGTAGAACTGCCAGTCACACTTGCCTTTTCCTTCCATGCCTTGGGTTATTGCACTGCAATGTGATGATAACATCATTTATAAATGGCATCCTGCTGCCAGCAAACAGCAGCAGTAACTTCTCTAAGGCTGCCCACCTTCTTTCACTTTCTACTTTATACATATATATTAGTACTAATAGTATAACCAGATGTAGGCAGAGCACAGGAGCTGCTTGGCAGCCTACCATAAATAATTGCTTTTTCTCTCAGGAAAGTCTTAAATAGGCCAACCCAGAGCCCCAAAGCCAGCCAGTACTATAGCTGACTTCAGCCTGTGATATATATCCTTATGAAAAAGACAAACAGGACTGTTGTCTGCCACAGATGTTCCCCCTAATTAGGCAGATGATAAGTGTGAATCTCTTTTTATTTATGTTAGGGGGCATTAGGTTTTCCTGATTTTTCAGCAACACCAGTAATGTGCCCTGATGTTCTGGCTGTGCTGTTTTGGTATTCTTCAACTTCAGATAGACATACAGCCTCTGCCTGGATACTGAATCCCATTTTCCACTGCCAAAACCCAGGCAGTAGCCACCAATCTGTACAACAGGGCTTGAAGGCACTGTGTGATCCCAATGATTGATAGATATTACATTTTCTGCAGCATATTGTGTGTTGTGTGTTAGCTTTGCTCTCTTGTCCCCACCCAAGAGGGTCACCCACAGGAGTTGTGGATGCAGTCAGAAAAAAAACATACTGAACTTGTTTTGCTTTGGCTTCATAAAGCAGATTCCTGAAATAAATCGTAAGAAGAATATTAATGCAAAGAACTGACATGATTCGGGCTCAAGACTCAACTCCGGCCAATGACACTATCAAGAATAAAGCACTACATATCTTTGAAAGTATAAACCTTTGTCACTGCAGGTTTGAATATGGGTGTTCATCCCTCAAAAACTCAGCAATGCATTAAGATGTTAGTTAGAAAACATGAAATCATTTAACAGGTGTAATTTGACCTTTTGGTTAAACCCTTGTATGTACTGAGCTAAAACCAGTCCAAAAAGAGCAGATCAACAGCACGTGGATGCAAGCAAACCTGTGCTGACATTTTCCCCAGCACAGTAAGTTTAGCACCTGCTCCCACCTCAGCCTGGCTGCCCACGGCAGCTGCGAGATCAGCAGCGACACAGCTCTGCTCGCGTCTCCAGGGCCAGGAAACGTGTCCAGGCTGATGCACGGTTACGTTGCACCGCTCTCTCTAAAAGGCACCAAGACACTTTTCACCCAGATACACCCACTGGCTGTGGGCAGAGGCTGCCAGGAGCGCTCTTATCTGTCACCTCTGCTCCAGATGGTAAAGTATGTTTAGTTGTGGCCCAAAGAGAGCCAATACTGTTCCCATAAAGCAATCCTGGCACACTTCTGTGGTGATTCCTGAAGCTTAAGAGAAATCATCAGGCTTGCTTCACTCTGCTGCTCCAAGACAACTCACTAACCATCCAAACCCCAGCTTTATCTCATGTGCTGTAGCTGTATGGCTTTCATTAGTCCTGACCCACATGTTATTTAAATTAATAGAAAATAATAGATAGGCCAAGCTGAGGTGAATAATTTTTTTCCTTGGTTATTGATGGCTTCATAACTCAGGAGCGCTGGTGCATAAAAGGGTGTGATGGAGTTAGGAGAGGCTGCTGATTACACTTGTAATAAATAGTGGATTTCCACAGCTAACTATAAAACTTATTTATTCACTGGAAGTAAATAAGAGGTACACGCTATAAAGAAAGGATTGACTTTTTCTCTCTTGCATGTGTTGCGAGAATTGGGATAATTTCTTTCATGAACAGATGAAAAACACTGAAACCACACAAAAAAAGCATTTTGTTCAGCAGTGGGAAGTCAGCCATGCAGTTCACAGAATGAGAGCTGGCTGACGTACTACAGCCAGGAGATGCAATTGCAGTTATGAAACATTTCTGCAGCTGTGAAACATGTAAACAAGATCTCAGAAATGTGGAGCAATATGAAAGGAAAGCCTAAATAAGAGGCTGCACAGTGTAGCTGGTTGTAGCTCAGAACATTTTGCAGCCACAAAATAGCCAATAAAAAATTATATGTCACCACCTACTGGTAAAACTCCTTCTGTGGCACTTGTGCTCTACAGCAGTCACTGAACTTTGTGAGTCAATATTTTTTTCTTGTTTCTAAACAGCAAAAATGGATTGCCATGTATCCCTACATGCCTATGTATTTTTCTTTGTATTTACATAAAGGATCACTTTCATGAAGATACAGAGATATGCTGGGTAAGACCACTGAGATTTCTGAAGGCCAAGCTTTCCTGAGGTCACTGAAAATGTTGTATTCAAGAGAGTTAGGGTTTTACTCTTCTACAGCAACAAGAAACATCTATTTGTAGAGAGGAATGATGGCTGTCACCACACAGGATTCCATACTGTTGGGACAGCCCCAGAATTGAAGGTCCTTGTGCAGCATCACTGTTGACCTGACACAGCCACCATTTGTCTACAAACTGGAAAGCATCACTGGTGCTCCAGGCACAGAGGAGAGAACATTGGCTGCTGTATCCACTAGCAACAACAGTCCTGACCTCCAACCATGGCACCAGCCTGCCTTCATAAGCCAGTGATCGTGCCAGAAATGCGGTATCTTCCCCAGAGAGACTGTCATGTCAAAAAGAAATCCAACAGATCCCTAGCAGTATTCGCCTTTTCCCTGGTTTTCCTGGGTCAATGAAATAGGTGGAAGTCTTGTATACCCAAATAATAAGAGTATCTAAAAGAATATGAGTAAGATTTTATTAGAGATGCTGTAGAGAATAATGCAAATCAATTTGATTAATTACCTACACAATCGAAAATAAATTCATGCTACCCTCATGTCACTCTACAGTTCTATTTTAGCAACTGTCATGGTTGTTGGAAGGGCGGATTTTGCCTACATTATACTCTGCCTTCTGCAGAATTTGTGAGTCATCTGGCTTCAAGAAAATAGTGTGCTCATATATCTTTCTTAAAAAAAGCATGATGATGACTATTATTATTACTGTTATTATTATATTTTTTTATTTATTTTTTCTGTAGACTGTAGATATACAACTCTTTTGTATTCTGATAGCATTGTGATATATTTGACCCTGTCATTTTCCTTTCACTATGAAGTACTCTTTGTATACAATGCCTTGTATTTACATTAGGATAATCAACATTGATGGGCTATAAAGTTGGACAGGCTTGTGAACTGGGTTTATTTGCATCCTGTTACAGGACAATTGCCCCCTAGCATTTACATAATAGTATGTCCAGATGTTTCCTCTAATGACCAAGTTAATATTTCTATATTTGTCTCCGAGTATCCTCTGAATGTGCTCATATATCAAATAATGAGCTTGGCTTGCTTACACCATATCAGTTCATTTTCTCCCTGGGATTTGCTTCGTTCTTTAGGAATGTTAATTCAAAATTTTTTAACTTTTCTATCAAACCTGGAATTTACAATGCCACTAGCTTACAATGCCACTTTAATACCAAGCATTAGAAATTAATCTTAATAACAAATACCATCCTTTATCTGAATTAGAGTATTTTAATGATACGTTCCATTCTGGCATGACAGGTTTCCTTAAAACTATAGAAAAGGGAACTATTAAACCCATGGTTGCTGGTAACAATTGAGAATATAAAGATTTATGAAAGTTACCTTTTCCTAAAAACCACAGAAAAGAAACTAAAGAGGGCAATTATGAAAGCAGAAACAAAAGAGAACTGAAATGGCAACCCAAGCAGGGAAAGCAAATGGCTGTAAAATAAATGATGAGAAGTTATTACCCCTCACACAATGCAGCAAACTGCATCTTCTTAAAGCAATTGTTTTTTAAATTTTTTTTTTAACTCTGGAGTTGGATCACATAATTCGAAAACAGAAGCTTCTATATTATTCTATCAGTCCTTAGATGCCAAATTGCAGGTGTTCAAAATGCGGAAGAGGGAGAAATCAAATCTCAGATGTGATTACAAAACTGCTAAAGCTCACTGCTACCAAACAATTATTTGGAGAAAGGTAGTTAGGTAACAAGACAGTAGAAGATGACTGGTACAATTGTCTGGGTGAGCACGACAAGTGATTCTGGGCTGCTCCAGCAGATGGAGCAGGGAGTATAACAGCAACTTCTGCCTCCCTTTTATTGCCTTTGCTTTTCTTCTGCTGACACTTTTACTTTCTTTTTCTGTTAAAAAAAAAAAAAAAAAGAAAAAAAGACGGGTACACTGTCCTGTAGCTTACTAGTTGCTATTTTGCTATCAGCTTTCCAATACGTAAATGTGTTTTACAAGAATGCTGGAGAAGGACTTTTCACAAGGGATAGGGCAAAGTGGAATGGCATTAAGCTGGAGAAGGGTAGGCTTAGATTGGATATAAGGTAAAAATTCTTTACTGTGAGGACTGTGAGGCACAGGTTGCCCAGAGAGGTGTTCAAGACCAGGCTGGATGAGGCTTTGAGTAACTTCATGGAAAGTGTTCCTGCCTATGACAGGGAGATGGAGTGAGATGATCTTTAAGGTCCCTTCCAGCCCAAACCAATTTATGATTATATGATTCATCTGCCTGAGTTGGGCATGCATTGTGTAGCACTTAATTTATGTCCCCTCCTTCATCATACTTACAATTCGCTTTGTGCCTCCATTTAGAAGCCAAGGAGATTCAGGTGTTGGAAGGCCCCTACACATCCAAGTTTAAGTCAGCAGTAGCAAGTGGCATGGGACAATAGGAGTGGATATGTAGAGCTGAATGGTGCTGAAGACTTGATGTCCACTTTTTTCTTCCTTGTCTTCACACTAGTTCTCTGGGCCAATGGACTGAATGGCAGAATGGATTAAATGTCCTCCTGTATTGCAGAAGTTTACATTAATGTAAAATCAAAAAAGGCACTCTGTGAAGTCAAGGTCTGCCCCACCAAATGCAAACCAAAGCATCGTAAGATGGGACATCTGGAAGGTTTGCTTTGCAGTTCTAATCCAAACTAAAATCCTAAAATATGTACACGTAAGTTTATTTCTGCAAACATACAGAAGACCTTACCCCTGTTTACATATATATCCAAGGAAGATACTATTGTATGCATCTTTCTAGACATCTAAATCTTATGACTGTCATGGAAAAGATAAAAATCTAGCGAGTCAAAACTGAGGCTCCAAATCAGCAGAGGCTCAACCACCAACAAGAAAGCAAGAAACTCTCTCACAGATACCTTGGCTGTTGGTTTAGCAGACATCTTAAATGAAGATCAAAGGACAGTATGAAAGAAGAGTTGTTTTGCCCTTCTCCCCTCCAGGGCAGCCATCTAGATAAAATAAATCTGGTTTTAGCTTCAACAGATTGGAAGATAGCTGCAAGGCTTTGGCAATGTAATAGGAGAAGGAACAGACTGGATGGTCAGGTTGTAAAGAACTGGGCAGGCAGGTTAGAATATATTAAAAATAGCCAGTGACACCAGTATCTATTCTGTGAGGATGTCATCTTCAGAACCATTCTGTTACTTACAGCTATTTCCATCTTCTTGGTGCAAGTGGTGGTACCCTTCTCGTCCTGCAGCCCGTGCAACGTTGGCAAAACTCACATAAGTTGCTGTGGGGTTGGCTATGTGCTGCTTTTGCTCCTTAAGTGATCACCCTGTGAAGAGGCACTCTCAGTCAAGTATGAAGCGACATCAAAAGGTCCATTACCTTACTGGCAAGATGCCATTCTGGCTGGGAGCTAGCTTGGCACCCGCAGTCACAGTGGGGACTCTTTCTTCCAGCTATGGCCACTGCAGATCTAAGGAGAAACAGAGGTCAACAGGTAACCAGTAGTTGGAAACCACCAGTGACTTACCCTTGGTGGTGATTTCAGTGTCTGTAGTGGCCACTTTGGGACTGGAGAAGTCTCCAAATGTTTAGGGGAAATGGAGAAGTTGAACTAACAATGTGGTTGGAAAAGATCTGTACTCTGAAAATGCTGGTGGTTATCACCACTTTCCTTGCACTGTTTTTCTCTGGTTTCAGAATCCTTTTACTTTTCCATTGGATCTACATATGAACACAGGGATCCTTCTCTGAGAGCACTCCTGGTGCATTTCTGCTATCCTGTCGCCTAGGTTTGGGAAATTTTGCCAAGGGCAGTGATATATAAATATATATTTTAATCTCGATCTGAGCTTCACTGGATTGTGCCACATGCAAAGAACTAGATGAAGTGTGGGGCACACAGCTATACAACTGAACCATATTCTACTCTTTCAAGGGTAAATACACATCCCTCTGCTCCTAGATTTACCTAAGTATTATTTTTTCCGACCTCTATCTTCTACTTCTTATAATGCAATATTTATTGAATGATACAAGTGAAGAACTGAAGAGTGAGTACCTTTCTATACTGCAGCAGAAGTCTGTCAGTCATTCCTTCAATTCTTTTCTGTCATATATTTCTCTTTATGATGATATTTCTATGCAGCTAAAGAATTATTCATTTTTATAAAGTTTTTGGTGAAAGGGAACTGTGGCAGTGAACAATGTCTTCATTATGCAGAAGAAAGGAAAAATAAGGCATGGTGGTGTAATAGACATAATAGGAAACGAACTTCAAAGTGTGAGGCTGCCCAACTGTCCAGATTAGATTAAAAAGAGATGGATATGGGACTACATAAACAAGCTGTCCAAAGCACAGCCCACTGGCTTTAAATGTGAATCAGCCTTCTGGTCTCAGAAAATTGAATTGCAAGTCAATGCAGATGGCTGATTTGAAGCAAAATCTCTCTGTGTTGATGTTTAACAAGTAATATTGATTCTCCATTACCAAAATTGCTGTAATATTTCATTTTACCCATTTCCTTTTATATGTATTATATTATTTTTTTAACTTAAATAGGTAAAGATCAGAGATCTACCTCCTATAGCCTTGCTTTGCAGTTGAAAAGACCTAAATTACAAGTAAAAAGACAAAAATGAAAACAGAAATGCACAAAAAGAACATGGTAACATAGGAAGGAAAAACTGATGGATGAGAGATGACGGGTAGATGTCAGATGTTGCAGAGTACAGAAGGTGAGGAAGATAAAGACAAAACACAAGATAAAAGACAGAAGTATTTAAAGAGCTGGAGTGTTTACAAATGGGGACAAATTATTGCTTTTCTTAACAAGCAGACAAACGTTGGTGCTCCAGTAGCTATATAGCTCAAGACTGATCTCAGTCAAAACAGGTTTGGTGTGGTCAGAAATGCTTTGGCAGACTTCCAGAAACCACTCCCAATCTATGCAAAGCATTTGACTTGCTGAGTCAGTGTGGAGACAGCTCCCGAGAAAAGTAAGGGTACTGTGCCAACACCAACACATGCCTTTGGATGAGCCGCCTTCTGATCACTCACAGCAATTCAAGTTCCCATGACAGTGTACCCCAAAATTTTTGGCTTGGTCTAAAGACTTCTAGTGGTCACAGACATAAAAGGGAAATTCTAATTATAACTGTTCAGTAGTGGTAATTCATAAGAGAGGAACGATCTGGCATGGAGGGCAAGGAGGGGTTAAACTGGCTGGAACAGGAATGCCAGAGACAGAACAGACTCCTTCCAAGGGAGTGAAATTTCCCTTGGTGATAAGGTAAGAAACAGTCTCAGCTTTGTCTTGCAGCTGTCCTGGAATGAGAGCACCTAGGAACCCAAGCTCAGGGGTTAGCTCTGGGCAGCAGAGCTGGGTGAGGGGTAGACCCACAGCCAAGCTGAGGTACACCGTGAAGATACTCTTGGAATTGGTGCTGGTGCAAGTGTGTATAAGGAACCTGCTTGTGACACATCTTTGCATATTCCATGTCGAACTGCATATTGTGGTGGGACCCTGCTCAGTGCATTGTTAATTTTATTTTTTTTAATACTTAATCATAACAGTATGTTTAATCCACCTCTAGCGTACCATACAAATTCTCCAACAGATGCCACTAGTGAGCCTTCTGCAACAGTTGACGTTGCTGTTGGCTTCAGCTCTCCTTCTCCTCTTCTGTCAGAGGTTACAGCCCCAATAACCAGAGCAAGAGAAGTGCTCACCTCTGTCCCAATACCTCATCCCAGAGGCTGGTTTCTGCTCAGATGTATCCTTGGTGGCATTTTAAGACAAAGAGCCAAGCTCCCATTGAAGCATCGGAGATTCATGATTCCTCATGCTGTGCTTGCCACAGGCACTTGTGCTCTGTGTTTGCAAAGTGCAAAGAAGAGGTTACCAGCATGTCTGCCCCACCTGTACTGACTGACTGGCAGCCACCATGACATTTGCTGGACAGTCTCAGTGGAGCTTCTCTGGCAGTGGCTCTCCAGTCTGTCTCAATTCCTTCTTCATTTTCATATTCAGATGACTCCAGTGTATTACTGTGACCCAGTAAAGGCAGAACACAGAGGTACGCTCTGCGGCTTACTTTATTTACATATATGCAAGGTCCTGCACCTGGGTCAAGGCAATCACAAGCACAAATACAGGCTGGGCAGAGAATGGATCAAGAGGAGCCCTGAGGAGAAGAACTTGGGGGTGTTGGTTGACAAGAAGCTCAACATGACCCAGCAATGTGTGCTTGCAGCCCAGAAAGCCAATCATATCCTGGGCTGCATCAAAAGATGTGTGGTCAGCAGGTCGAGGGACATGATTCTTTCCCTCTACTCAGCTCTTATGAGACCCCTACCTGGAGTACTGCATCTGGGACCCCCAACATAAGTAGGATGTGGACCTACTGAAGCAAGTCCAGAGAAGAGCCACAGAGATGATCAGAGGGCTGGAGCACCTCTACTATGAAAACAGGCGGAGAGCTTCTCAGTGTGGAGAAGTTTCCAGGGAGACCTTAAAGCATCCTTCCAGTAACTAAAGCGGGCTACAAGAGAACAGGAGAGGGACTTTTTATAAGGGCATGTAGGACAAGAAGCAATGGCTATAAAATGAAAAGAGGAGAGATTTACATTGGATATGAGGAAGAAATTCTTTACTGTAAGAGCAGTGAGGCAGTAGAATAGGTTAATCAGAGAAGTTATGGATACCCTGTCACTGGAAACAGTCAAGGCCAGGTTGGATGGTGCTTTGAGAAACTTGGTCTAGTAGAAGGTGTCCCTGTCCACTGCAGGGTTTTGGAATGATACAATCTTTAAGGTCTCTTCCTACTCAAACCATTCTGTGATTTTATGATTCTACGATTTCGAGGGCAGAGGGACCTGTCTGTCATTGTTTAATCTGGCTTCATGCTTCATCTAGACCACAGAATGTCACCTAAATCAGAGAATATAGCCTGAACTAGATTGTATAGAAAATGAAATGTATCAAATGTTGATTTAGAGATACCAGGAGAAACGAAAAAAATTGAATCCCTGGGGAAACAGTTAAACAGAAGAAATTGCCATTAGTGTGAGATATACACCTTATTTCTGCTATGTCTATGAAGGCCAAGAATAAAGATTTTTAAACACTGAAACATGTACGTCAGAGAGAGGAAAGGTTATTTAAGTCCTTCCCAGCAAAATCTCACTTGTGGATTAGGCACAGGAAGAGCACAGTCACTCCCTCTCCCATGCCTCTGTAGAGCTCAAACCCACCCCTTCCTCAGCTCTCTTTTCTGTCTCCTCCCTCCTAGGATTAACTCAGGATCTTGCATAAAGAAGCAGTTGTCTGCAGGGCCTGTGCTTCATCTGTTGTACAGGTTGGAGGGTGTCTAATGACCGAGGAGGAGAGAGGAACATCTTACTGCTCACACCCTGGACTGTCAGGCTGTGGAGTTGGATGTTGTCCTCCCGTCTGCTGCAGAGCTCTCCTGCAGTGACAAATAAGTCCTCTTGCCAGGCTCTCCACAAGCGGTTCCTGTGTTTTGCTCATTTTCCATTTGCCTCACAGAGGCTCTATGTCTAATCTGCAGAAATGCTGGGTGCACACAATCATGAATGAAGTCAGGAAGGTGGTGATTAAACAAAATATGTCTTGTATTCTTACAAGCATGAGATACAATTCCGTAGAACTCAGAGCTCAGAATAATGCATTATGAGCATATTCAACTTAAATGCCTGAATTCCCTGTCTGTATCCCAGGACTTATGATAGAAAATAAATGAACACTTGTTTGCACAGCACTCAGATGTTAGAGTGTTACTCAGAAAAGATGGTGACGACACTAGTATTTCCATCTTTAGAGTGGAGTTTGAATAGTACACAGGAAATCAGGCACGAAATTATCAACTGACCAGTGGAAAATTATACACTCACTGAGCACCATCCACCCTGTGGGCTGAGGATGGGACAGTGAAAGTAATATGTTATAATGCCCTTAAAAGGCAAGATCAAAAAAATATGAACAGGGAATCAGAAACAAAGTGACCCAGCAGTTTCTAATGTTGAGCGCCTTACTGGGGCAAAGCTCCTGTAATGTAATTTCTCATGCATAAGAGGGTTTTATGCTGAAAATCTTGTTTCTATATGTAAACTCCAAAAATTCTTGTTCACAAAGTTTAGAGGCATATTGGCACAGCTCAGTGCAATGCAACACCATGGTTACTTAAGCGGGTTTGAGGCAGGCTTGTTCTAGAAATGCAAACAACACATCAGGACATTCCTTGCACCTGGCTTAGAGCAGGATCCGTTAACTCCCTCATAACTATCCCAGGTACAGAACCACTTTAATGCAATTATTCTGTTTCCAGTGCTGACAGGGTGCTATCTTGCACAATTTATGCATGTTTTGAGTGACCACTGATATTGTTTCATTGTTGAATGGGTGGAGAGCTTCCTACTAAACAAAAGCATAACCTGTTTCGAGCTTCAAAGAAGAAACATGAATTTTTGGGTAACAACCATGCATTATTTATTTAAGAATTTTGCAACAGCTGAGACTGATACCAATCAGTAGGTGGTTTCTATTTTTCTTTGAAACTTGGCACTAAACCATTAAAAAACCCACAAATAATACACTGACAATGGAAAGTTATCACACTCTTGCCCACGGGTATTCTAATTTTAACAAGCAAAATCTGATAACTTGGCCATTTGTTCCACTTCTTTCGAACAATAGATGACCATAATCTGGACTTTGCTTGTTCTTAGATTATGTACCTATAACAGTGCACACATGGTATGCCCAACAAGTAATAGACTATATGGAACCAAGTGTTTATTTTATTATCATTTTCTTTATTATCATAAATGAACATCCATTACAGTCTCATGAGTAAAATCAGGGAGGGTACCTTGACAGTGCAGGTCTGGCATTCACCAGCAAAGTCTGCTACCTGGAAAATAGTAAGCTGTCTTGAAAGACCAAGATAAGAGATAAAATAACACAGAAAACAGCAAATAACAACCTAGCTTTTTGGAGAGCATAAAGGTCTTTGCCATGAGAGGAGCACTCAACAACAAATCAAAAGAAAATACTGCCCTTCAGTTGTCAGCACTGGCACCAAAAAGAATTGTGTTACCTGGAAAACTGTCCATCACACACCTGCAATTTCCATGCCACATGGACCTCACAGTGCTCTTGATTCTACAGGGTGGATACAGGGCTTCACTGCACAAAGCTCATTGCAGGATAAAGAACTAGACACTTGGTCTGAGCATACAGTTTTAAACCTTTCACTGCAATTGTATTAAAATCTCTTTTGGCTATGTAGAAAATTTAGCACTTCAAAAGCAGTAATCATCTGTCATTAAACCAGAGCGAGATTCCCTCCCTCCCCATCCAGGAGACATATAACACAGGATTTTTGTGAACTTGTACCCTAAGCCCAAAATTTCACTTCATATATATTTAATGATTAGTAGTTGCATGACTCAGTAGCTGTGGGTTCAGGCACTGGCATGCAGGACAGTTCCAGGCGTAGCTGACCGTCAGATATGGAAACAGTTGGAAGGTTGCTGATCCTCCATATTCACCACTGCTATGGCTGCTACCCCAGTTCTATACTCTCCTGTGTTGCTCCCCGAAAGTTATGGCAATTGGAGAGGATAAAAAACTGGAAAATAGTACATTGCAACAAAATCTCTGTTTAGCTTAACTAAGGTTATGATTGTGCAGGCAGTTCTAATGATGAAACAGCCTGTTAGTGCCAGAATGAAGGGAATCAATCTTTCCTCTCATTCCTACTTCTCCTTCTTCCTCCTTTCTCCTGTTCGCAGCCACACACTCTCCCACTCTGGCTCATGTTGGTGTTTGGGAGATCCTTTTGTTGCTTGTTTGGCTCTTTAATTAGCAGAAAAACATTCATGTTTTTTGTTGGATTTCATTTCTACTGGTTAAGCTCTCCATCAGAAGAGCTCAGCAACTTCTGGGCCTGGCTGAGGACAGGACAAAGAGACTGGAGGTGAGAGCAGATCGCTTTCCTAAGGTACTGGAGGACTGCTAAACTCCTCTACTAAACACTCTGTGAGGAGAAGCTCTAGAGTGCTCAGCACACTTAATTATCTATATGATGAACAAGACAACTGGCGAAGAATCGTAATGAAGAGGGATTTTAAAGACTGAAAATTGATGTTGGAGAAGTTCACGCTCTACATAAGGCAACTGGGCGGTAATTATGGTAATTGACTCACGAAAGACTCTTTCCAAGCTTGTTCTGGGGTTTCCCTGTCGCTGGTACGCTTCATGCCATGGTTCCTCCAAGGGAGCACGGCTCTTGACACATATCCGTGGGAGTCGGCCTGGACAGGTGCTGGACCACGGGACAGGTGATGCACTCACTCCAGCTCACCCATCCATGCCTGGATGGCAGACACGCCAAACACAGCTGATGTGACATGGTGAGCAGAGTGTGCTTTATTACGGGGGGGGGGGGGGAAATGTTGGAAAATGAGCAGAGAGTGATACTTCTTTCTCCATGAAGACAACTGTGAAGCACCAGGGAATGAATGAGGCAAAGGCCACACAAAAATGAAGAAAGCCGGTGGTAAGTGTCGAGCAAAAGAGGCTCGGGGGGCACCTCACGGCTCTCCACAGCAACCTGAAGGGATGGTACCATGGGTGGGATGTCTCTTCTGCCAAGAAGACATGGGGAAACGGGCTTAGGCTGAAACACGGAAGGTTCAGATTAGATACTAGAAAAATGTTTTTTCACTGTTAGGGTGACCAGGCGCTGGAATAGGTTGCTCAGGGAGGTGGGGGAGTCCCCACCCCAGGCGGTAATCGAGAGGGGCTGGGTCTGGCGATGTGGTTTGGTGGCTGCAGTGGGCCCGGTGGACGGCCGGACTTGGTGGTCTTAAAGGCCTCTTCACCACGACCCCGATCCTAAGCGAAGCAAGTGGCCACGGTGCGATCGGGGCCAGGGTGGGATCGGGACCGGGGTGTGAGGGGGTGTCAGGACGGGATCAGGGCCAGGCTGAGAGGGGCCCTGATCGGTGTGATCGGGGCCGGGCTGTGATCGGGGCCGGGCTGTGAGAGGACTAGGCTGTGATCGGGGCTGGGGCGTGAGGGGGACAGGGTGTGATCGGGGCCGGGCTGTGAGGGGGCCAGGCTGTGAGGGGGTCAGGCTGTGATCAGGACCGGGCTGTGAGGGGGCCGCGGCCGCCCCCCTCTTCCCCCCGGGTGCGGCGGTGAGGCGCCTGCGCGGTGCCGGTCCCGCCCCGCCCCGCTGCCCGCGGCGCTGCCGGCACTCTCGGAGCCGCCGCCGCCCCGCTCCGCTACCAGAGCCACGAGCACGGCAGGCACTGCGCGCCCGCAGGTACAGCAGGGCCGGGACGGGCGGGGGATCCCTCCCCGCGGCCCTTTGTGCGGCGGCCGGTCCTCGGGGAGGGAGAGGGGCGGGCGGGGGGCTGCGGGCCGGGCATGGCGGAGCGCGGAGGGGAAGGGAGGGGAGAGGAGAGGAGAGGAGGGGAGGGGGCGGCCGCTGCCGAGGCGGCCCCGGCGGGCCCCTCGCGAGGCCCGTGCTGGTCCCCGCCGAGCCGAGCCGTGCTGCCGGCGGGCCCCGCCGTGGGTGTGTGTCCGCGGGGCTGGGAGCGCCTGCTGACCGGCCGGGCACTGCCCGGAGGGGCCGGGCGTGTGCGGCCCTTCTCGGTCCTGCGGGCGGTGGGCACGCCGTGCCGCCTCGGCGCTGCAAGGGAGGCGGCAGGTTCGGGAGCACAGCGGCTAATGAGGGCAATTGCTCCGCGGCTAATTAGGTGTGTATCAAGAGGGAGGCACTGGGTTATTAGCGGAGAACGTGCCTTACGAAACAGCACCTTGGGTTTCTGATGTCTCAGCCTGACCTCCGGGAAATCTCGTCCTGCATCTGCTGTGAAGACGAATTTTGGGGCTCGTAACCTTCCAGCTTCTGGAAAGGGGAACCAGTGTTCCAGCAGAGGTGCTGACATTGTGGCCTGCTGTCATCTTTCCACAGGCCACAGGCGGAAAGCACGCAGGGGTGGCGTTTCTTGTTTTGGTTTGCTTTTTCGCCTCCCCCAGTGTTGGCTGCTGGTGCCTTAGGGACAGCAGTGGCTACAGGCTGGGTTTTTTGTTTTGATTTGATTTTTCGCCTCCCCCAGTGTTGGTTGCTGGTGCCTTAGGGACAGCAGTGGCTGCAGGCTGGCCACACCGGGGTTCAGCAGGAGCCTGTGTTGTGTTCAGCTCCATGCTTTCCCACCTGGAGGATGTGTCGGGAAGCTTGTCCTCTCCCAGCCACGCCACCGAAAGCAGTTCGGGATCACTCCCACCCTCGAGACTTCCTGCTGGCAGGCTCAGGCTGTCACGAGTGACGCCTTTCACAGGTCTCTGACCCGTGGCCCGGCACTTCCCTTTGGCAAACAGGATCTTCTTAAGTGGGAGGTGCTGGCACTGACAGTCAGACCTTCCAGCCAGGGGTACTGAGAAGAGGGGAGAGATCTCTGCTGCCAGGTTTTTAGTCACTAGTTGAGTTATGGTAGCCCCTCTTGCCCAACGCTCTTCCTTTGGCTTTCACTTTTGCTTCCCTAAACACTTGTGCTCCTCACAATACATGGAAGACTGAGAATGATCGAGCAAGACGATTCTGATGTTGGTGTAGATTTTTGAGAGGAGGTTATAAGTGACTCACCTTCTGTGGTATCTGCTCCCCAGTGCCTACTGAAACTCATATTTATACTCTGAATAACTGCTCAGAAATCGAGGGCAAGTGCTTGATGCAGTTTCTGGTGGTCCCTCACAGTCACAATTGTTATTTAAAAATGTTATTTGAAGCTTGTATTTTGTTTGGCTCTTGGATTAGCTAACAAAGGGTATTTGTGTTATGACTGCTGCTGCAGAAATTGAAAATACCATGTGCAAAGTTACAGGCTCACTGAATGCAGTTACAGTGGGGACAGTTATTCTGCCCATTTAGCTGGAAAACCAAAACCAGGAACTGAAGGGACCAGCTTAGCAGATACTTGGTGACAAACCCTTGGGTTTGTGAGCCCTTCGTGGGGTGGGGGGAGGCTGACGTGGCAGGATAAGCTGCTGGAGTGTCGTCATATTTGATCTGAGAACTAATATATGTTCAGCTCTGCAATTGCTTTTCTACCGAAAGCACTGTGCTCCTCCATGTAGACTAGAGGAAGGTTGAGGTTGCCTGTCTGTGACAAATGTAACCAGTAATAGCATGCAGAGTGAGACTGGTCTGTGGAGGAGAACTAAAGCTGGCCAGGGTGTACCATGGAGGTTGGTGACTGGGACAGAGGACCCCTTGTGTGCTGTTCTTTGCTGCTGTGTGGTAGCAGGAGGTCACCACCTGCAAAGTGCTGCTGTTGTGTCCCTTACCACCCTGCCATGGGGTGACTCCTTTGGGAAGACACTGCCCTTGGCCTGCCCTCTCTTCCTGCCTGCTGCCAGGGATGTGCTGACTTTGAACATGTGCCAGTGCTTGGGCCGGCACCTGAATCTATGAGAGCAGCTCTAGCACAGAAGATGTTAAGATTGATGCTGTCTGTGACATGAGTGGTGTTTGCAGCAGAATGCAGAATCCAGGCACAGCTTACCTGACCAAGGAGTTTACTATTACCCATTTTGGTTGAGCAAAAGCACTTGGCTGTTTCAGGTCAGTGCTGGATTAAAACAGAACTTTAAATGGGCTTTAAATGTGTATGTTTAATTTATAAAGCTTCCAGGCTTTAATGGTGTTTGGTTTAGTTGCATCAGTCAGTGAAAAAATGTCAGTGGCACTTAATTTTTACAACAGAACAGACCACGTGTTCAGTTTAGGTTTGTCACATTTAGAGCATGCTTTTTTTAAGTTTTAATTGTGGTTTGATATGACACTGGAGCTACTGGACACTCTGCTGAACATTCATAAAAGCTGTTGATGAGCTTAGTGTAATATGAAGAGATGTCTGTTGTGTTACTGCAATATCACATTAGGCATCTGTGTGTGGTGTTCATTTAGAAATCAGCTTAATATCTGCACTTAGAGAAGCAGTAGCTCAAGGATTTATGCAGCAGTCACTTTTAGCCTGGAGTTTTTGCTAAATTGCTACATGAATAAGGATCTCTGTTCTTTGGATGAGAAAATGAATCCCCAGACTGAAAGCTTTTAATAAAGATGCCTCGTTAACTGTGTTCTCAGTGCCTTCTGTAACTTGCAAAACTGTATGACATTTTGTTGTCTTCTGTTTTTGTCCCTTTCCACTCCCCTCATTAAAATGTTCCCATAGACTGTTTTGGAATGTTTTATTATGGTTTTCAAAAGTTCAGCTGATTTCGGGGAGAGTATGAGTGAAGGAGCACTGAAAAAATGGGATTTCCTGAAGCCCCAGGTGACTGGCTCTGACAGAGCTGGGTCAGCATGGTGCCTTAGAAAATCATGTGAAGTGGTTTATTTTATTTGTTTTGTTTTGTTTTTGCTTGTTTTTTTTTTCCCCTTGGTTTTGTTGTAGTGCATCCTGATAAGTTGTCCCAGGGCTCTCTCAATATCACATGAGAGCCAGCTTGGAGTCTGTGTGTTTTGAAACTCTCCACTGACTGAATCTTCCTGGTTTATGATCCCTTCCTGTAATTACTGTGTTGCAAATGGTCATAGGAAGCCAGTTCTCTGTAGTGGCTTCTTGCTGGATCTCATGGTTTAACCCCAGCCAGCAACTCAAGGCCACACAGCTGCTTCCTGGATTTGCTTGCCCTGGCAGGATGAGGGGAGAGAATCACACGGGTAAAAGTGAGAACTCATGGGCTGATGTAAAAATAGTTTAATGGGACAGAAAAGGAAAGGAAAAAAGATAATAAAAGAGTTGGAATATATAAAAGGAGTGATGCACGTTGCCCCTGCTCACTACTTGCCAAGCAATGCCCTGCCAGTTCCCAAGCAGTGGCCCTTGGCCAGGTTTCTTCCCGAGCTTATATATGAGCATGATGCTACATGAAATGGAATATCCGTTTGGCCAGTTTGGGCCAGCTATCCTGGCTCTGTCCCCTCCCAGCTCTGTACCCCACCAGGCTTCTCACCAGCAGGGCATGAGGAGCTGAAAAGTTATGGACTTAGTATAAACACTGTTTAGCAACAGCTAAAACAATCAGTGTGTTATCAACATTATTCCCGTCCTGAATCCAAAACACAGTATATACCAGCTATTGGGAAGAATGTTATCACAGCCTAAACTAGGTCACTGGAATATCAGAACTGATGGAAGTGTTTAGATATTTTGGATAACAGAGAAGGCTTCTGCAGTTGTATATAAAATACTGTCCCAGCTGGGAGGAGGGCAGTTAGATTTTTCTTCTCAACCCTCACCGTTATTGTATCCTGGCCTTCTAAAGTTTGTCTTTGCAATGCTTCCTGTGAAATGGTTTTCTCTGTATAGGCTTTCTCATTGTTGAGACTTAACTTTGACTGTGCAAAGTACATTAAATGAAGCCTCTTACCCAAAGGCTGCTCTTGATAAGAGATTAAATGGGCAGTCTTAATGGAATTTATCTGTAGTGCCAGGTATCTTTAGTACTGGCTTGCAGGTCACAGATCATTTATTTAACTCTTTGTCTGGTTTATTTTTCTTTTTTAAGTTGTAAACTCAATAAATGTCTGACAGCTAACCCTGTCATTTGTTTGCTTTCTCATTTGGCTTTTTTCAGTCTTCCTTCTACCCAGTAAGACTTCATCAAAATGTCTCTCTATCCTTCCCTAGAAGATCTGAAGGTGGACAAAGTTATTCAGGTATGGTGGACTTCAAAAAAGATGAGTTTTGATGATAGTAATATATCTGGTGATGTGTAATCTAGGTAAGAGGAGACTTACTGCAGTTGGTAACTTGTTTTACCATAGTACTTTAAAAGGGGAAAGACACACTGTTTACTTTGTACCTTGATATAATATGATTAATGCTTAATTTACTACCTGGATATATTTATTTTTAATTTTTTATATAATATATAATTTTATATATATTCATTTGTATTCATGTTGGGCACTCTGATGAACAAACATAAATGCTATTGAAGATGCTTAGTATGTTGATATGTTTGGATTTTTTGAAATATAGATACTTGGTCTTAAGTAGACAAATATAGTCAGCCTCTTCACATACTTCAACTCTGATGTGATGAGTGAAGTATTTAACTTGCCATGTTTCACTCCCAGTGTCCAAATTCGTGGCAGAAAGCTTTCATGGTCATTTGAGCACCCAAAAAGAACAAGCACTGGCTGTATTAATGCCATTGTCCACTGGCAATTTCATGGTAATGACTAGATGTCTCAGTACATCCAAGATTATCACATTTGTGTGGAACCCTCTACATGTAAGAATATCGGTAGTTTTATTATTAGACATGATGAGGACTAAAAAAATACCTGTGAAACAAAAGGTTGAAAAGCATTTTAATGGATTAAGAACCCCCTGAGAAATGTGACATGAATATATTACACAAGGGCTTTCCTTGCCTTCTTCAGCGTTTTGCCTTTTCCTGAACTTAACTTGCATTTCCTCCCAGTTTAAACAAAGGCAAGGAGTTATACTGTGTTTCCAGGTGTCTACTTCTGTCATTGGGAAGCAGTCAAGCAAACTACATAGAACAGCTTGTTAACTCTCCTATGCTATCCCCGAGTGCCATGCCTCAGCTCACCAGTGATTGTATGTGTGGGGTGGGACTTTTGAAGTTGTGGGTACTGTGGTGGGATTTCTCCTTGTCGTGTCCACCCAGTCCATTCTTCTTATCTTACCAAAGTCCTTTATTTACAGTCAGATAATGCTGAACTGAAAAATGAGTAGCCTGGAGCCAAGAACATGCTGCATCAGCCTTGTATCGACTGGCTGCAAGACTTTATGTATTCCAGTTGAAAATTGTAATAAATAGAGTCAGTATGTTATATATATGTATTCCATTTTCACTGGAACTTTTCATAGAATCATTGCAAAGTTTGAGTTGTAAGAGACTTTGAAAAGTCACCTAGTCCAACCCCTCTGTAACGAGAAGGGACGTCTTCAACTTGATCAGTTGTTCAGAGCCCAGTCCAACCTGACCTTGAATATCTCAAGAGATGGGACATTTATGACCTTTCTGGGCAATCTGTTCCAGTGCTTCACTACCCTCATTTTTAAAAAAACTTCTTCCTTATATCCGGTCTAAATCTGCCCTCTTTTAGTTTAAAACCATTACCCCTTGTCCTATCACAGCAGGCCCTGCTAAAAAGTCTGTCCCTATCTTTCTTATAAGCCCCCTTTAAGTACTGAAACTCTGCTATAAGGCCTTCCCAGAGCCTTCCCTTCTCCATACTGAGCAGCCCCAGCTCTCAGTCTTTTCTCAGGAGAGGGGTGTTCCATCCCTCTGATAATTTCTGTGATTGTTTCCTCTGCACGTGCTTCAACAGGTCTGTGTCTTTCCTGTGCTGGGGACCCCAAAACTGAACAAAGTACTCTGGGTGGGATCTCACAAAGACAGAGTAGACGGGCAGAATCACCTCCCTTGACCTGCTGGCACCAAAGGCTAAGTTATTTGCCTCTCCCAAAAAGTGCATTATAAAAATGCTGTGTCTTTAAATATGTCTTAGAGCACTCTTAGAAGAAACAGGGGCAGAGTACAGAAAGAGAATGTCTGTAACTGCAACAAGTAATGAGTGAGATTAAAATGACTGCTGGTTAAAGCAAACGGACTTGTTACATTAAATATTATTCTAACCTGTTCTTTTTGTCCCTCTTTTGAGTTGGAGCCAATTCTTCTAAGTACATGTGATATTGCTAAATAATGAGTCATTCCTGCTGTAAAATCTTTTTCTAAATACAGCTTCCTGGAGTGTATAGAACTAAGAAGTCTTCTATTTTTAAGCATTTCCTTAACATCATGAAGTAATTTGACTGTCATGTTGTGTTAGATGATTTATGTGTCCTGTTCAGCATAATGTTTCACTATGAATTTAGTAATTTCTCCCCCACTTTTGACGTTCAACCTCAGGAAGGTTTTTGGGATAGCTATTTCCATCACACTTTACAGGCTTCTGTAAGGCAGTGTTTTTCACTGGTCACGATTACACAAGGCCAAAAAATAGTAGCTGAGGTATTGAGAAGGAAGGAAACTGACTTAAATAAGGCCTCTTATATTTGTGAGTCAGTCAGCAATGCAGAAATTAAGCTTAATGTGTTCACTGTAGGGACAAGTGCTGTAGAAAAATCAGTTTAGAAGGTCCATTTCTTTCAGAAGATATTAAACCATTAGCATTGGATTGTGTGGAACTTGACACCTGGAAGGGACTATAGATTTCACTAATAAAATCTGTAAATGGTGAGGAGGTAAAACTGCTGCTATCCAGCTGATAAAAGTAATTGCGAACGCTCTGCCAAAGGTCATACCCTGAAACTTAAAATTATAAAGCTTTCATCCAAAGTTTAATGTGTCCTTTAAGGCTTTTTAACTTGCTTGATGACAAAACCAGAACTGGTTGACGGTAAAACTTTGCTGCATTATTACTGTAGCTTTGTCTCTGAGCAAGATACGAGTTGATCTACCGAAGCAGTTGTGATACTACTACAGCAAGATGAATTGAAGCTATTTTTTTTTAAATAAAAAGATTGACTTCAGCACTTCAAGGTTAATAGTAACTAGCATGTACAAGGAAAAAGAAAATATTGATCGCCTGCCTGCATAATAAAGGTTTTGTTTTTCTTGTACAAGATAACATGTCTGAATTTCTTTGCTTTTAGGCTCAGACTGCCTTTTCTTCAAATCCAGCTAATCCAGCAATCTTGTCTGAAGCTTCTGCTCCAATTCCTCATGATGGAGGTAAGCTCATGTACTGTATATTACCCTAATGTTGTGAAAAGCAGTTACAAAATCCTAAAGTTAACAGTACAGTCAAGAATACCTATAAATATGCAACCTATTTACAAAGGGCAAGACCATGCCTTTTTGGAAATGCCAACACCCTCCTTGGTAAGGTGCTATAGGAGTCAAAAACCAGTGTTTGCTTATAAAAGGAAGTTGTGGCAAGCACTTCCCCTTCTCTTTTTGGAACCTTTTCCAAGCGAGCCTAACATAACAAGATTTGTTGCTGGTACCATTTGAGCTCTTTTTAACTCTTACCTGAGTTATCTAGTTGTCCTTGTTTATCAACCTATCTATTTGTAAGCTTTAGAGGTCAGCATGTGTCTGAGTGTCAATCTTCTCCATATGAGCTTCCTTAGGAAGAGACAAACGCAAATCTCTCAATTTCTCACTTCTCAAGAGAAGTGCCCAGGAAGGTTGCCCTTAATCTTGTCCTGCAATCAGCATAAAGCTTCCAGCAGATTTTGGAATCAACTGCCTGGTGGGAAATCCATCAGATCTAAAGCTGAGTGATTTGTTCCCATTTCTTCTTTTCTTCCATGCAAATGTGCATCCATGAAGGTGTACAGGTATGTTTGAGGCCAGAACTCTGGATTAATAAGTTATGCTTGGTCTAAAAGGCCCAAAGCCTCTACTCAGCATGACCAACAGCAGTGTTGGAATGACTGCTAAGAAGGTTGGTGGATGTAACTTTGTCTCCAGTTCTCCTGTGGACACTTGTGTGTCTAAGATGACTTTAGGGAAGCAGTTTGCATAGATCACCAGAGAATTGCCTTTAATGAAGAACAAACCAGAAAAATTGGATAGCTGCCAAAATCTTGTGCAGGGTTGTATATAATTCTAGGGGCTTGAAGAAGC
>JAWWEW010000078.1:112941099-112975880 GCA_035583185.1 Anabacerthia variegaticeps
TACTGATGAAACTACAATCTAATAAATTAGTCGAGGAATATGATCAGAGGGCTCTCATATGAAGCAGCATATTAAAAAGTCTCCTGGTTTATACTGGAATTCACCTTGCAATGACCTTTGTTCCATCTCAGAAAAGTTACTTTCCATTGCTGGTCAAATGTGGATTCTTTTAATAGCTGATTTTATACATGTACCCATAAATTAATCCCAAGAACCTAAGCTTTGTGTACTGGGGAGCCTGTTTGCTCTTGAAGCCATCCTTCGCACTATTTCTCTTTCTAAGCAGTCTTTTCTGTCCCCACGGATTCAGTAAGTGTTGTCTGGCCTCAAGTGTTCTCATAACTGCCTGCCACTTGTTAAATGGCAAGTTAATGATCTGTGGAATGTCAAGAGCATTATCCATCTTATTTCCCGAGTTGTTCAACTCAAGGTCTGACAAGTCTGTCAGTTCAGCTTCCTTTCCTCCCACTCCCTGCACCTCACTTCTCTTGGGTGTAGAGGGATATTTTAAGGGCTGTGTGTGTTTTTTCTTGAGAGGCATGTCTAAAGCCCCTTTGTTTTGAAGCTGTGAGAAAACGACAGCTGCTTTATTATGAAAACTCAAAGCAGCCTGTAGTGTGGACCTTAAACCAGGAGGCTTGTGCAGAAACCCTTCCATGCCTGGGATCTGAAATGTCCTTGGCATGGATGCCTCTTGGAAGTGCTGATTTGAGCTTGTTGGAAGGTCTCTGTGTGTGTTTCAGCACACCTGCTTTGGGGTGGGAGGGAGAGTAGTTTCCCAGTAGTTGCCCAAAAGCACTAAAGTAAGGGCATGTCACAATGGACTGCAGCAGAGCGTTGGTCTTGCAACTTGTCATCCCGTGTTTCATGTTGTTTGTGCTGTAAAGAATGAACAGGGTAACTGAAAGTTCTCTGTAAACTCTTCATTTCAGAAAGGCTAATTTTTTTGGTTGCTACTCTAAACTAGACTAGAATAACAGTCCGGATTCAAGTGGGTTTTCTGTCATAATTTTGCAATTAAATAATTACAGTAGCATGAGATTTGTTGAGGTAATTGTACACGTAAAAGCAGTACCTGCTCTTTCTGGTAAATCAATCAGCTGTACTGATTTTTGTTTTATCACCTATAGGCTTATACCCAAGATTGTATCCAGAACTTTCTCAGTACATGGGCCTGAGCCTCAGTGAGGAAGAGGTGCAGAGAAACTTACCAGTGGCAGCAGCTGCTCAGCCACAAGGTGTAAGTACTAGTCAAGCATGTTTTAGAAAGCAAAAGTATAATGACTAAATGTGTATATAGCCTTTTAGAGAGCAGACTGCTTTTTGTCTTAAGTACCATACTTGACTGAGTGGTGAATTGTTGTAAGTGACAGTGCCTATTTTAATCTGGTTTTAAACTGAGCTGTACATTTCCAGTGTTGGGAGAGGGTAAGGGGAGAGCTGATGTGTGTTGTTTTTTTAAAAATTATAATTTCATATAAACTGACATATAGCTATTTTGAAAAGTTGAAACTAAGTTGTCTGGATGTTTTGTTTTAATCAGCAACTGGTAACACGACCTTCTACTAATTACATGGTAGCTCCAGTGACTGGAAATGATATTGGAATTCGCAGAGCAGAAATTAAGCAAGGCATCCGTGAAGCAATTCTATGTAAAGATCAAGATGGCAAAATTGGACTTCGCCTAAAATCTGTTGACAATGTAAGTGTAGAAGCTTGCTTTTGCCTCTAGAGATCTTATTGCTGGACTGAATTAATAGTGAAGTTAGTGTGTGGACACAGAATTGTCTTTTGTATTGTTCTTTCTTATCCGTTCCCGGAATTTTACAGCCCTTCGTTAGATCCATAGCTGAGATTTCCAGCTGGTGGACTAGAATCTGAATTTACAGCAGCAATTTAGTGCCATGTGTTTTATATCACCTGAAAAATACTTGTATTTTTTTTTCCTGCTTTAGAATCTGAACTTATCTGAACTTACATCACAGCAGCTATGCTTTTAGAAGTTCAGGATTTGGAAATACTAGGCAGTACTCAATGCTCAGCAGTGTGCAAAGAACTGCTCACTGCTTAGAAGTATCTCTTATAGAAGGTCCTTAAACATGCTCTGAAGCTTCTGTTTCAGCATCTTTTGATTCTCAACGTGGAAAATGTACTATGTTTGTTCTGTTTGTGTTTTGTTTTTTATTGGGGTAAGGCCATTTAATCTGAATGTTTTAATAAAATTAAAACTGAATGTAGCATATAGGCTTAAAATGCTTTTTGTAGATCTAAGGCAGAAAATAGAGTTATCTTGGAGTAGCATGGGGTGGTGGTGGTTTTTTTAGCACCCCTCTCCCCAAAACTATTTATAGTTTACTTTGATGTACTTAACTTGGTTTTTAGGGGTATTTTGACTAGAAATCATTTTGTAACACCTTGGCTTTCTACCTGAGGTGGTAGCAAGTCATAATTGATTAAGAAGTTGAAAGCTAATGGGTTTGTGAAATCTGGAAAAGGAGAAAGTTGCCATGGAGTTCTAGCAGTGCTGATCTATTTCTCCAGCTATATATAAACTCTAATGTCTGGCAAGGGAAATACTAGGTAAATGCGGCGGCAGATATGCAAATTTACCACAAGTCTGTCTTGATTCAGTTGTTCACATTTACTGTTAAAACAGAAGATTATTTACCCCTTCGCATTAGACTTTCATGTTACACTCATGTCTCTTCTTTATTTTTTTCTTTTTAATGTTTAGAGATCCATATGGAACAGATCTAGTAGTTTTTGAATTTTATTCTAGCATTAATTATCCTTCAGACTTTTAAATACATCTCTAAACAGACTGGTGTTTAAAAAATGTCCTTAATAATAAACTAGCAAGTCTGTTTGGCTGGTATTGCATAGAGAATGGGAAACTTTAAAGGGCTGTGTGTTCTGTCACTGGTCTTTAAGGAAGAACTTCCTTATCTCCCCTCCTCTTTTTTTTCCCTCTTCTGTAGGGTATATTTGTCCAGTTAGTTCAGGCAAACTCTCCAGCATCCCTTGCTGGTCTGCGGTTTGGGGACCAAGTTCTGCAGATCAATGGTGAAAACTGTGCAGGATGGAGTTCTGATAAAGCACATAAAGTTCTGAAACAGGCTTCTGCAGAAAGGATTTCAATGATCATTCGGGACAGGTAAAACCAGCTGCAGATACAGGTTGTCATTGTCCATCTTGGAGTTATTCTGCAGGGTTTGGGTCTCCCCTTACTCAAAGAGGACTGCGGGCATAACAAAATCTGTTTGTCCACGTACTTCAGCCGTAAAAATCCTCAGAGATGTTCCTTTTCTTGGGGAACAATCAAAATGGTTGTTAACTTGTAAACTTCCTGGGCATGATAAGGCATAATGTTTTTCCGAGATAAGCTCATCAGTGATAGAACAGGCTAAATTTAAACTCCGAATTGAAGAGTTCTGTGCTTTTTTTCCCAACACAACTCGACTTTTGCTTTTACTAAATGAAATAATAATAGTACCAAAATATTTGCTGTATTAATGGATACATTTGCATTTTATTTAGTATGGTAGTTTTCTTGTGAATTCTGCTTACAGAGGAATTAATGCTGATTTTACTAACAGTATGCTTGATGAACCAATACAGATTTTCTGTTGTATTAAATGAGTTAGTTAGTATGTAGTAACAACAGGCCATGCTCAATTTAAAGTCTGTAGGCTCCAAGAAGACAGATGACACTTGATATGAATAGGTATATATTCATATATGCCTCAAAGCTTTTTCCATGTTCAGTCTTGCTTAAGAACGAAATCTGACCCAGTGGAGGGCAGCTACTTCAACCATGTATTGAATCAAAATACTCTGTGGTTGTCTGCCACTTCTCTGCCCAACTCCCCACCTCCTTCTGATATCTACTACTTTAAGACACAATTTAAAGGTTTATTGTCTGTAAAGCAGTAGAAATGTTGTCAGGAAAGCCTTATACTCCAGAACCTTGTGGTTAACCTACAGTTGTTGTAACTGCCTGTGCTTTTATCTACCTTGTAACATTTGCAGAGAACTTAATTTTTAATGGACATTTGTGTGTGTTTGGTTGTTGTTGGTGGGGGGTAGATGTTGTATGGAATCTTGTATTATTATTAATCCAGATGCTGCAGAATGTCTGTAGAACAGGGAAAACATGCATGGTTTATAAACAAGTATCTATTGATACAGCAATATTAACAAAATGAAGTTAAATCCAACTACTTTCATTATACTTGATGTATGAGTCTCTTAGAGTACAATTACTTTTTGTAAGCCAAAGATGCTAAAATAGCATGTGGTTTAGTAGACTGAAAATGTTGTTTTGTATTTCAAATGTTCTTTTAGACCTTTTGAACGCATTATTACTATGCATAAGGACAGCACAGGACATATTGGTTTCATATTCAAGAATGGAAAAATAACCTCAATAGTGAAAGACAGTTCTGCTGCAAGAAATGGACTGCTTACAGAGCACAACATCTGTGAAATTAATGGCCAGAATGTAATTGGATTGAAGGTAAAATAAGTAGTATGTGGTGGGTGTGGAGAATTGTGAGCATTTTTTGTGTGTATAGCACTTGTGTTTTGGAGAGGGAAAAGAATTGTAATATATTGTTCAATGTTCATAAAATAAAGTCAGTCACAAGAGGTATTTTGATTGGAGAGATAACATGTTCTGAGGCTTCTTTGCAGTTTTGTATTGGTAGGCAGTGCAACTTGTTCTTTCTGCCTCTGCCTGGTGAGGCCTACCTTCAGTTTTTATCTGTAGTCTAACTTTGCTGGCAAAACAAAGAATAAGCTTCCTTCTGCCAGTCTGCATCAAATATTAGCAGGAATTCTGTGTAGGATGTCTGTCTCTTCTCTAGTCCGTTTGTGTGAGATACTCATCACCAAGTATCTGTGAAGGGGTGTTGCAGGTTCAGTGGTTTGCCCTGAAGGTTAAATATTCCAAGCAAGGAGTTGTGGGTCTCTTATGTTGCATGAAATGCATCTAGAAAAAGTTCTTGAACTGCTGCTTTATGAGTTGTGTTGCTCATACGACTTCTTGTTTAATAACAGGACCCCCAGATTGCAGACATCTTGGCAACAGCTGGAAATGTAGTGACCATTACTGTCATGCCTTCCAGTATTTATGAGTATATAATAAAGAGGTAGGTAATACAAAGCAGCCATGCTGTTAATTATAGTCAAGTTGACAGTGACTATAAAATGCACTCATCATAAGACCTAAGTACAAACTTCACGTCAAGACTGGAGGAGGCTGTAGGGGGAGTCTGAAAATTTATTTAGTCTGATGTTTTGGTTAAATTGGTTTGTGTTGGTTCTCTTTTTAACCTATTCATATGTTAGTGATGATCCGTTGCCTTTTCCTCTCTGAAAAAAACCTTTTCTAAATATATTTTAACTAAGCCTGAATTTCTGAGAACTTTCAAGTATGTGGATACCACAACTATTTGTTACCTTGTAACCTAAAATGTTGTTTCTAGTGCAATTAATTCCAGTGACGTAAACATGATTCTTGGCAGGATATAGTTGGGTTTTTCTAATCCTTTGGCAACAGTGGCTTTCCAGAGCTAAATCTGTCCTGCAAAAATATGTTTTTGAAGTTGCTAGAAATCAATAATGCTTCAGGCATAATTGACTCTTTTTTTCCTGTTTGTTCTTTTTTAAACCCCCTAGGCTTGGTATACTCTTTCTACAAAGCAGTTTTCAGTCTAAGAGCCACCTTTTCCCCTGCCCCCCTTCCCTTGTGCTTGAGATAGTACTCTGCACATATGCCCATATCCCAAAAGATATTGGCAGCATAGCTCAGGTACTAATAGAAATGTTGAGTACTCTGGGCTTCTCTTTCTTCTCTGTGCGCAGTTTTGCACAGCTTTCTGTAGCAACATATTTGTTGTCAAAAATAGTGAAGTAAAAGTACAGCTTTTAATTTGTATTAAAGGGCTAACAGTGATAGAGATACCAGTAGAAGCTTCAGTGGTCTTCTGCATTTATCTTACAAAACTGAATGCCTTTTCCTTTTCTTTAGGATGGCAACTAGCATCATGAAAAGCCTGATGGATCACTCTATTCCTGAAGTCTAAACTTGCACCATGGATCTGTGTGTACATATATATGATGATTCCACTAAACCTGGGCTATTATACTCAGTGATCTCTTTCTTCTGCACATGAGCCTTTCTGGAGGCTGAGAGAAGGATATGCTGCATCAAACAATTGCATCTATAATGGCTGGGAATGTTACCGTTCACATATCTCGTTTATTCACACACTGTCAAACTCGTAGCCTTACATGCTTGACAAATGTGAAATTCCAACTGGGTTATGACTTCTTTTCGTAGGTCTCTTATTTAGCTTACTACTATAAGCCATTGCAACTAAAGGAACCAGGTATCACTTGCAAAGTTACATGTTGTTACCCAGGACAATGCTGTGCTTTGTATGTCTAAGACAAATGAGTATTTTTACTGCTTTTTGTTTGCAAGAGTAGATTTGACATAGAGTAATAGAAGGATGGCTAGTACTAGTTAATTTTTTGTTCTAGTAAGTACTGTTTACACGAAAATGCCAGCTAAGCTGAATATAGCTCAAGGCATCAGTCAATAAGTAAGCGTGATTAAAGTAGTGTACAGATATTCAAATCTTTTTATTACTTGTTATACAAATTGTAACTAATATGCTTATCTCTCGCCTTAACCATGTTCTTTTAAGGATTCAGACATAACCAAATAAATGACTGAAACTTTAGGTCCTGTTTGTGTGCATACTTAAGATGAGCTAAGACGTGCTTTTTTTATTGAGGTCAGTTTCAGTGTAAAATATCTAAAAAAGCTCACTGCCTGTGACATGGAAATGTTTTAGAAGGGTAGCTCTGGGATTCTTTAAACAAGATATGCTTAACAGAAGAAATTCTTCACTGAGGGTGGTGAGGTGCTGGAACAGGTTGTTCAGGGAAGTTGTGGATGCCCCATTCCTAGAAATGTTCAAGGCCAGGTTGGATGGAGCTCTGAGCAGCCTGGTCTAGTGGAAGGTGACCCTGCCCACGGCAGAGGGGCTGTAATGACATGATTTTTAAAGCCCTTTCTAACCCAGGCCTTTCTGTGCTTCTAACTGTCCATACCTTAAGCTTAACACATGGAATACCAGCCAGCTACAAGACGTACTAATTGCAGACTTGCAGTTTCACTTTAAAACTGCAGCTTACTGGGTGTGCTGGGTCTGGCTGGGAGGGAGTTAATTGTTGTAGCAGCTGGTTTGGCGCTGTGTTTGAGGCTTGTGACAGGGCAGGGATGATAACACACCAGTGTGTTTGCTCTTGCTGAGCAGTACTTGCACAGTGTGAAGGTCTTTCCTGCTTCTGAGGCTGGGCAGGCTGGGGGAGTCGGAAGGCTAAGAGGGAGCACAGCTGGGACTGCTGACCCAAACTGACCAAAGGAAAAAAAATTCCATGCCATTTGACATCATATGCAGCACTAACTTGGGGGCAATCTTTCCAAAGCAGTTGTTGCTTGGAGTCTGCTAGTGAGATGGGGGGAGTGGTTACCTTTGCATCAATTTTTCCCTCTCCCCCTTTGCTTAGTAAGCCATCTGTTGCAATCCATGAATTTTCCTAGCTTTTACCCTTCTGATTCTCTTGCCTGTGCTGCTGGGGGCAGGGTGAGGGAGAAACTCTCTTAAGGGCTCAGCTGCTGGTTGGGGTCAACTCACCACAACAGATCATAGGCATGTTCAGCTAAGACCTTAAAGTTCAGTGATCTGAAGTTTAAAAACCAGTTTGGTGGGTTTTTTTCTCTTTCCTTTCCTCCCCCCCTGCCCACCTCTGCTATGTTTCAGGTTTCAGCTGTGAAATCTAGGATTACTGAACTTTGATATTCCTCACAGTGCGCAGTAGCCCGAGGCAAAGAACTTCAGTTTAGTATAGGTATTATTTGTTCTCAAACAGATTTAGGGAATCAGTTCAGCTGTTCCATCAGAACTGACTTGGATCCAGAATTGGTCTGGGGAGGGTGGTATCTTAATTATTGCTTGTCCATTTAATGCAGATAATACTTCAAAAGATGATTACAAAAGATCACACTGAAAAGAAAGGAAACACTTCAGAGCTTGGCAGTCTGCAATAAACTGTCATATGCTTGTCCCTTTTAACAGGTGGAACTAATTACAGCTTTTTAAGTTTGTAGAAAAGGCAAGGGATGAGGATAGGATTGGGAACTTCAGTTGTGGGTCTGAGCCAGAGACCTGTTCTTCCTGGGATATCTGAAGTTTAGCAGCAGCAGCTCAGCTGTGCCTGTCCAGAAAAGCCTTGGGTAGATTCCTGTTTCTCGAATGAATTTCTCAGTTATGGTAACCAAGAGAAAAACCATTACACCACTTCAGGTTGTAGTGGTAATCAAATTCAGCCTGGGAGTCATGCTAATTGGACTGTTTGGTTACTAAATGATGTGTCTCTGAAACTACTGTGGCAAGCATGCCCTGGCAGTAATTGGTGGCTTCATGTAGCACTGGTATAATGCCACCCCATAGGGCTTGTGGCCTGCAGCAGTCAGCTCCAAGTGCCCTGGCTTAGCTCTGAAATCCCTTGAGCTTAAACCAACATATTGAAATGCTGATCTCTGCCCCTAACCAGTTTTTACTTTGGAGCAGATGAGTCAGCAGAGGCCAGTTCTACACCTAATCTGGGTTTAAAACTCCTTATTTACAGCTTGACCAGTGTGGTTTGGGCATCTGAGTTCCTTACTAAGAGCAAATCTCTGTAGAACGAAAAGCTGACAGACAAAAACATGTCAAGGAAACATAAGAAAACAACACTTATTTTTTTGTTATCAAACAGCTCTAACTACACGGGAGATCGACTGGAAATAACAAAGAGGCAGAACTTCAGTCCAAGTATTTAGTGTGTTCCTTCCAGCTAGAGCATGTAGCAACCAGAAGTGAACGAATAATCAGAAAGCTCTTGTTTTAAGGCAGAAATTACCTAGCATTGAAGAGTAACTTATGGCCAAACGTATATACATAGATAAATTTGAGTTAAGCTGCAGGAAAAGCATGGTTTCTATGTAGTTCCTTTCACACATATGATTAAAAAAACCCCAACACACACAACATACTAACATAGTAACAGGATTGATTTTTCCCCCGCTCCTTTAAAAAGTTGCTTTAGGCAATGAAGAAGCTGGCCGAGGGCACTGTTTCGTGAGCATGCTTTGCAACAGAAGGTAAGCCTCACATGCACTCAAGAGCTATGTCTGGCATGCATCCATATTTAACCAAAAGAAAGTTAAGGGTTTATTCTCTGAGGCATTTTAAGTTCAAACTGAGGGGTCACAACTTCAGGATCATTATCTTCTGGTTTTGCTCAGCAGGAGGCCCCCCTATTGACACAGGACAATCCAGAAATCACCCAACACATTTCCAGGCAAGTGTAGAAAAATCACATTCTCTTTGCCTACACAGATGTTTTTGAGAACTAAATAAATTGAAAGGTAAAGAAACGGGGCAAACACCAAACATTCTCCTGCAAGATTAAGACTGGTACCAGTAGTACTGCATGATACAGCCTAATCTTTTGCCACATGTGCCTTCACCACACTCACTGATTGCATAAACATTCGGTAATTTGCTAAGCCAAGTGAGCAGTGCAGCTGAAATAAATACCAGTTCAGTTTAATACCATTACCTTACTGAAAAATAAGTTCACACTCCAGCAAAATAAAAGATCAGGGCAATTAGAGAACAGCCCCTAACCATAAACTGATTGTTTTACAATGCCAAAGAAACTGTACCCTGGAATGAGTGCTGGGTATCAAACCCAAGGCAGGATATCTACAGACAGAGGACTGAGTGAATGTAATTTAGAAGGATGCTTGTCCTGGACACACTGACAGGGCACCTCAACACCAACAGTGCAGAATAGCAGCAGAGAAATAAATACTGATCTTGGGCTATCCTCAGGCAACATCACAACTGCAAATGCTTATTGCTGTAATAAACCATTTAAATACTATCTCAAGTCTTTCATTGAAGAAAAGCTTCTCCCAGGAAATGATGTGCTGAAGTCCTACAGAGAAAGTAATCCTTGTGCAACACTGCTTTGTCCTTGGGTTAAGAGAGTAACCTAGGATAAACCAGGATAAACCCAGGAGTGTTAGCTCATTTAAGTCACCTTTGAGGTTGGGAACACTAAACAAAACATGAAAATGCTGAAGATTACCAAGAGAAGGATAGTAATACAAGTGATGAAAGGTACAAAAGACTAATTTAAGGTATGGGATTAGGGGAATATTTATATCATGTATGTGTAACTCTTCTCTGTCAGGTGATCGATTTTCTGCTTGTCTTCCATTCAGGCCAATACATTAGTGCTGTTTTTCAACAGGAAAAAGCAATATAGAATATATTCTTATTCTGCTCTATGCTTTTGCAAAAAGCCACAGCTGAAGACTACCTAGTAGACCAGACTGAGGACTGCTCAGAACAGCAGCTGCCTCGGTTTTCCAAGCAGTATTTACGTGCATCTTCACCAAGAAGGAAGGTTGACTACACAAGAGGTACGTGCATTATGTCATGAGACATGGCACTAAGTTGCACTCATCCTAAAAGGCTTAAATTAAGAATGCAAATGCTTCTTCTTTCAAGCCAGTTCAAACAGCAAGCGATGACACATTCCATGTAAAGCAAACAATGACTGCAAGTTAAGAGCCCTTTAATTACAGAAAAATAGGTTTTTAATTTCATATCAGATATAATTTTAGACAAGCAATTTCAGTATGATAGTCCGTGAAAAACAAATGCATATGCTATGGAAGTTAAGAGCTCTCAGTCAAGTCACCATAACATAGAAAGTTGTTGTTGAACAAAGCTTCTTAGCTGGTTGAACTTCAGCAACCGTCATTGCACACAGTTAAGTTTCTTTAAAAGGTTTGGTTTAAAATGAGAGTTCATTTAAATGGCTGGAGGGAAAGGCACTTAGTATTGCAGTTTCCAGAACATGATTTGTTTGTCTTCCCCTCCTGTAATAACACTGTTGCACTGTTCATTCATCCACATGGACATTACAGCACCTGAGGAATAAAAACCCAAACAACAAACAAGTTGCAAACTTGCAAATGCAAACAGGCATGGTATTCAAGATGACAGAATAGATCATTTTAAGAGAGTTTATCATCATCTGATCATTAGTTTGGATTACACTGACACCACATATGCTGAGAAGAATTTTAGTAGGCTTCTAGGTGGCTGCTCTTACTCACAGTAGTGGTCTCACACTCTGTTGCCTCAGCTGACTTCATGTACTAGAGGGACAACATCAGTTGCAGTGAGGAAGGCAGGTGGCACACTAAGAAAAGCATTCCTGGAGAAAGTGAGCTTTTTCACTCTGCCATTTGGACTTTTCATGTTAAAAATGTATTCACATCTTATAGCAATAGAAGCCAATTTTTGAAGATTCCCCAGCTACAGAATGATCTCTATACAGGTAGAGTTCTGGAGTGCAAGCCTACAGTAGGGAAGTTTGAAACAACTGTTCTTAGTTAAATAGCCTTAAAAACCTCACCAAATTAAAGCAAGGTAATTTTTCACAAGCCTGGTTGCTAATGTAGTGAGATGATATATTTAATCAGCCTACAAATCCCCATCCGAAACTATTTCTCTAGTGAACTTTACTTAATTTGTTGTTAGACTCAGTCTGGCCACACTGTGACAGAGGATACAGTACAGTCTATACTATGCTTTGAGGGCTATGAGGTAGAAAAATGTTGACTTTTGTGATGTTGTGTGAATTGGGAAGTTGAAAGTAATTTCCCTCTGGCCAGTCTTGCAAACAGCATTATTCAACCATTGCTATTAGATTTCCTAGAAAGCTCACTTGGACCTACTTTTATTTCTGGTGTTCCAGGTAACCCTAATATCATGAACAGCCTGCTGGCTGAGCAGCTGGCTCTCAAGATTTTTCAGTACTAACAGGGCTGAACAATAGGAACCTTTCATTCATTTTGAGAATGGGAATAGTTCAGGCATACCTGTATGTCCTTTGATTCTTTCAATAATTTTTCCTCCAAGAAGGTCCCAAATCAGTAATTCACCAGACTGAGATCCTGATAAGATGGTATTTCCATCCCATTTGAAACACCTGCAAGTAAGTCTGAAATCAGTTCATGTCAAGCTTTTGAATAATGAGAGCCAAACATTTCCAAACTAAGTCAAGAAAGAATTGAAAATGGAGGTACATTCACACAGTCTTTCTGAAAAGGTTATTCCCAAATTATTTTAAAGGGTCATGACCCAAATTCACTACTCTGACTGCCCTAGACCCAGCCAGACCTTCTCTTAACAGAAGGATGAAATCTAGTCCCATAAAAGAAGACCTCATAAGACCATAAATAACTATGCTTTTTAGTCTGTGGGAAAAAAGTGATCAGTCTTTAATTGTAATAGTCAATCTTTCCTTAAGATTGTTGAAATAAAAAGGAATCAGTATTAATGACAGAGACCATTCAAACAAGATAACCATCTCCTTGCTAGCCATTTCCATAGCTCAGCTGCTGGAAGAGCTAGTTAGCTACAGCTCTCATCATCTTTTATGGGCCTTAAAGCTGTCGTTGAGAAAAGCCCAACCGAATAGTTATTTACTTATATACTTGTTTGGTTTTTTCCCAGTTTGGAAAGCTTGATCATAATGCACACAACATACTAGAATGTCAGCCTTTGCACTCTAAAAAGTAATCCAGTAAAACAAAGCTGCTGGCATTAGTGCTCTTTCCACTCTGCTGTCATCAACCATCTCCACAGTTAACTAAGTTGACCATGCAGCTTCATAATCTGCATGTTCTCAGCCTTACCTCTGTGGCTCATCAGTGGTTACAGAAGATATAAGCATTCCAGTTTGTACATCTATTACTTTAAAACAACAGTCCTCTCCTGTGCTGAGTAGATGTCTGCTGTCTGTATAAAAGAAGAAAGCAAACAAACAACAAAAAAAGCACTTTTAGACATTCAGTTATTGTTACCAAAGCAGTCTATGATACAGTGTGTTGGATTTGACAGTGCCTGGCCTACTTATCTATAAATAATTTACTGCAAATTAAGTCTCTAAGCAAGCAACGATAAACAAAATTAGTTTATAGTCCAGACCACTGGTCTACGGCCTAGCACAGCCTTGTATACAATTAAATTCTTTATAATGGAGACGCATGGCAATCCAAAACACCTCACTATCCCTCTTAAAGCAGTAACAACATGTATATTGCATGATATCAGGAATAAGATACCCTCTGAAATTCCCAAAGGTGCATACTAAAAACTGAAATCCAACATACCAGGACTAAAAGCAGCATCAAATACAGTCCCAGAATGACATGGCAACTGGTGCAACACAGTTGCTGCAGTAACATCCCAAACACTAATGGTACCATCTTTGGTTCCAGATGCCAGTATAGTATTTGCAGCATTCAGGTCGATTGTATTTACCTAGGAAGTTAAACATCCCATGAGTTTCCTAATCCTTCACATGAACCATCTTGAGATAGGTTTTAAACACACACAAAACAAGCCCATTATCTCTAAGACAATTATTTTATTTACAAAAAGCTTTTAATTCTGCAACATCCTTAATTAGGTATAATTATGAAAAATTCAGACTATAAAAAGTAAAAAATAGGTTGTTTTGGTGACATTTTAAAATGCTTTTGCTTTGCAGAATCAGATACGCTGGGTGACATTTCAGATTACTTTTAGTACTCATATTCTCCATTTAAACATCAGACTCTACCCAGAGGGTAAAACTCAAACTTCCTACCTATCAATTGTTTCCAATTCTCTTGGGTACAGTTCTTAAATGTTACCAGAACTGTTTCAGTATTTGCCTACGTTGTCACCTGTTAAAAAACTATTAAGAAGGTTTAGAACACAGTAATTCTAAATATCTTACTAGACTGATGCTAGAGGCTATAAACAAAAGTATGCAGTTACACATTTATGATTCATCGCACACAAGGAAGATATTTTATAGCATGGCAAACAACTCAGAAGAATTCTTTTTCATTTGCTTGCCTTACATTAAGGGGAAGGTGTAGCAATCAAAATATCTGAAAAAGACTAGTCTGTTTCCAAAACCAAACAAGAAAACCCCAAAAACCCCAGTCCTCCCTGCTCCCACAGGAACTCTGTACATACAAACTCAGCAAAGTAAATTAAGAAACCTCTGTTTATACAGAGGAATTTAAACCTCTCCTGCTTCATCCCCAGAAGTGGACCTTTCACTTCAGGAAGCATGAGACACTGGTACAGGGCACATCAGACAAAGAAAATCCCAAAATGAAACAAAAACCCCTCTATACAAATTTCCCAAAACATGCCCCCTTAGCAGCCTAACACAATCTTTGTGCTTTACCACTAGATCATGATTTTGATTTTAATGAGCAATTAATTTTCTTATTCTGAGATAAAATATCAACACACTTACACTAACATCATGTTCTAACTCTGCAAGCAGTTCAAAGTGGTGTTTTTTATTGCTCAAGGTCTCTTCAGGAACACAGTGCCACACCTGCAACACAGATAGGTTTGCTCAAGGAAGCTTAAGTATAACCTGAGATGAGTTTGTTCTGAATTCTCACATTACAAGGAGGACTGCTTGTGCTCACTGTGGGCCTTGCCTATGTGTCAGAATACAGCAACAAATGGCACCTGAACTCATTTACCCTAAGCAGAGCCGCATACTAAACATGACTATGCTGATTCCAGATATACCTATACTTAGGTGGGCTCCCATAGGCTATCACTGCACAAAAAGCCACACATAAGGCTTTGGAAAATCCCTTCCTGTTTCTAATTCCAAATTATCTTTGCACCTAACTGTAGGCATTCTCTTTAGATGAGAAAGTTTCTGGTCCCTTTAGCTGAAGAACATAAGCTACAAAATTATTAAACATTTTAGAAGCCTATTCTACTCAGGAAAAAGAATCTCCAGTCAAAGTCGGAAAACAGTCCAGTTCCTCCAATACAGTTTTCCTTCAAAAGCACCATGTTTAGAGTAAGTTAGAATGAACAGATTTTCTTGAAAAATAACACTATCTTTGAAGCAATTGAGATAAAGTTAAATGAAGTGGATATCCTAGAAATGAACTTATTGTGATACTAGGTAGGTTCTTATTCTAGTATAGCAGGTACATCCACCCCAAAGCATTTGGCTGGCTGAATATGATAAAGTGCTAGCTATAAATAGCTATGGAAGGGTAACAAACCCATCTACAAACCTTCACAGTGGAATCCCAAGATGCAGAATATAAACGCCCATCACGCCAACAGATCTTACTGACTGCATCATCATGTCCCATTAGGATGTCTTGCTGTCTTCCAAATGCAACTGAATAAAAATATCTAACAGGAAAAGGTTATAAAACCACTGCATCATCATAAAACTTATTTTTTTTTTCCAAGTAAAGTAACTTATATAGTTTCTAACAGAAATCTAGTGGGAAAAAAAACCAGAAAATAGACACTGTGTTTTAACAGTGAATTTCTATATCATTATGTAAAACCATAAACATAACAACTGAGGCACTCTATACAATTCAACAGTTAATAGGAAGTAAATACACACATATGATTGTCCCATGAAGAACTTATGACAGTGGTGTCTCCTGGTAAGATTAGACATGATGACAAAGCCTGTTAAAAAAGAAAGTAGTAGCGTTCAATTTCTTAGCCCAAATCCAAGAGAAATGCATTAACATGCTTTTGGAGAACAAGAAGCATTTTAATCTTCTATAAACATAACATGCACGTGTTATATGAACACTAATCAAGAAAAACCTTAGAAGCTGGACACTGAACAGCAAGAATACTTAATCTCTGTTAAACAGAGGTAGCACTGAAGTTCAGAATTACATGCAGAAGTGATGGATCTTCTTTTCAAATGCTGGTATTTCACAGATATGGTATGTAATGCCTCACTCAGGAGAAACTGGGTCAGCTCTTCATCTTGTAAGCTGCTGTCAATTCTAAATGCAATCAACTAACATAAACTAAAAACGGAGGTTTCTTTTGATGTTTGTTCTCCATCACAGCTACTTATCAGATCAGCTTTTTCAAGGAACAAGTATAACTATCTAATTCCTACTACTCTCAAAGAGAAATATTATTTACAGACACCTGCTCATTATCACAGTACATTATCATCACTGGAAACAAGAAAAAAAAAGAAAAAGCCAATCTCCTTGTATCATTACTGGTCATGTTTTAGATCTGTTTGAAAAAGAGTACAGTGCTGGACTGTAAAGACTACTGCTTCTAGCATTGTTGAAACAGATCAGCACTAAAACTACAGTGACGAGACGAACAAAAGGGTCTCCTCAAGGTCTCCTCAGGAAAACTGGACTTCTGGCTTAGGAGTCAACACTCCCTTCTTAGAGTGCAAAGAAGCAACGTTCCTAACTTTCCCTTTGCTAAAGCATTAGGAATTGCTGCATCTAGATTCACCTGCTAGCATGTCCCTTGGCAGACCATAGGGTCTTGCTCCTGTGGCTTACCTGGGGACCAGTTAAACCATGCCATGGCTTCTGTTTGGGCAACTCACTTGCCATTCTTGTTTGCCCTTGAGATGATGGTACAGAGAAAGCTGATCTATCATAGTGTCTTGCTGTAATCAAAGACTCTGAACATAACAACTGGGAATGTGTCTTTATGACCCAGGTCTGGCCACAGTTCTCAGGCACATCAAAAATCAAATGCAGAATCTCTTTCCAGGCTCTGTTTTAGGGGCAGGGGCAAAATGTTGTTCAGAGGTTGAGATCACTGCTCATTGAAAAAAGATGGCTTAAATTCACCCAGCAAAGATTCTGCTTGCTGTGCTTGGTTTTCTTCTCCCAGCTAATTCACAGCCTTCAAACACTTGGGTGCAGTAAGACAATGCTGGATGGGAGCATGTGGGAGGAATTTAAGCTTTGTGATTTTGGTCCCAGTGGCAGCTCAAGGTTGCTCAAGAAGACTTCTCTGCTCATGCCAGACCTACTACAAGCCCTTCTCTGAACAGCAGGCCAACTCAGAACAGAGCTAGTGCAGAAGTGCAACTATTTAATGCTTCTTCCCCATGTTCACAAAATGTGCACTGTCTCTGGCCTGACAGAGTTTCAATTCACTCTGCTAAATTATTCACACACAACACAATTGAGTAGGCAAGAGAAAGAAAAGAGGCATTGATGTGTGCTAAGAGACATGTCTCTGAGCAGCTTTCAGAAAATTCCTGATGATCTTGTTTTTATTTTGACAGCAACTTACCATATTTGAAAAGGAAACACTTCTCTGGATAGTTTTTGATTCTTTGGAAAACATCTTCAAAGTTGAATCTGGGGAAAATGGAGAAAATAGAAGATAAAAGGATTATTTTATATTATAGAAGGTAATAATTTTGCTCTTGCTTTAACGTTCAAATACCTTACTATGAAAAGCAGATACAGATTTTTCATAGTCTGAGAAATTCTTTGTAAATCTTGTGACTTGGGCATGGAGCTACCCTGTTTTGCACCAGTTACAGATGGACTCCCCCATGACCATCAAACTCTAAGGAACTCTGCTATCTATATGGAGAAATTTCTGTTATTATCAAAATTATCTTCCCAAGCCTAGATAATATTGAAATCCTTGAGTCAAAGTCATCTAAAAGTGGAAAAATTCATATACTTAAGCTATTTAATTACAGGAAATAAATATTTCAATTTCATACCATTTCGCTCAAAAACAAACCTGCATTTGGTAAATACCTTTGCAATAATACTTACCCTGGGATGTTGTGAAAACAGAAGATCCATTGCAAGTGACTGCTATTCCAGTAATTGCCCTGTTTAATAGGAATAAACCTGTAGGTGACATGTTCATAGGTTTTGAAACTTAAATCACCATACTGTAAATAGACTACAGTTGAAATCTGTTATTTGATCTCTGTAATAACTAAGACATTCAAGGAGATTAAAAGCACTACACTGGTGTGTTATCTGCCTTAGGAGACAAAAATACACCTTGACAGAATAAGTAAAACTCTAGTACAGGACCCCCATAGTATTCTGCAAGAACTTCATCCTCATCAGAAAGGATGCTAACAATCTGGTAACAGACTACAAACATTACCTTGTTTTACGGATATTATAATACTTTCCTAGATTGGGTTGCAATCACCAAGAAAGTAGCTGCAATTAAGGTAGCAAGAAATCCTCCTAGCAATCTCACCACTAGGACAAGGGATGGGGCTAAAGGAAAATCTGTTCTTTGAAATACAGCTGACAGTGTTCATTATTAGGTATTTTCAAAGTTCACCTGAAGTGGCCCTGCTGAACCTTGACTCCCTAGGAATCCATTAGAACAGTAGTTTGGTACCTGGATTAACTGAAAACCTATAGTTGGAGCCTTGGCAAACTGCTCATGCAGCAGCTTGAAGTGTACAGTAGCTGAAGCTAAGCGTTTAACCTTTCAAATCAGATGGGATGAAGACATTAGGTGCTCCTGCAGTTATAAAAAAATTGAAGTCTTTATCTGGCTGCTGCTACCAGTTTTAGAGAAGAGTAATGAATATCTGCTTCAGGTGCTAAAATGATAATGAACCTGACCCTAGTGCTGTGTAAAAAACAACAGGATCAGGCTGACAAGTACCTTTTCTGAATTGATAACACACCATAAACTCATCTTGTGTAATCAAGTCAATAAGCCACCTCACAAAGAATAGTATTTACCTTAAACTTTTAACCCATCATTTAGACTGACACACAAATCCCTCACCATACTTAAATGGAAGAATTTTGACTGAAAAGAATAGTACCTACTCTTTGTGAATTTTATATTGCTTATCTAGTTTTAATTTGGCAATATTGTTCCAGGCAAGTGTTATACTTTCTTCTGTCAAATCTTCAAATGATTCTTCATTTGGAGAAACTGCAATAAAATGCCATGAGAAAGTTTCATCACAAATACAAAATAAAGACACATTTCAAAGACCTAGGCAGCTGAAGTTGCAGACATAAATATAAAAGTAGAGAAATAATGCAGAGCTCCAGGAATAAGACCACTAGGCTCATGCAGAGAATGACAAGATCACTATTTTTTTTCCAAATCTCTTCCTCGATTTGCACAGAAATAGGATTTTTCTCCCCTAAACCAGGGCTTTAACAATGAAGACTTTACAGAATATAATTCCAAAATGGAAAACACATGAACAAAACCCAAAAAACTTCTCTGCATAGATGTTTTGGTATTCTTTGAGATGTCAAGAGGCTTTCCAAATGGAAAAATATTTAAAAACTTATTTACTGCTACAAAAAAGCATGTGCTTTTGTTATTCTATTGCATTTTGTTAGGAGCGTCAGAACCTCATTTCACCAAACTGTTACAAAAGTTAAGGGATGAAAAACATGAAATTGAGATAATTAGATGTTAAGTATTATAAAAAGGTCAAACTCAAGAGGAACTGTTCATCTGTGAATTTATGACTTGGGCAGCATACCATCATAGCTACTTAACACATATGACCAGTATTATCACCACATATGACTTTCAAAGCCTCTCTTGCCATGTGGATGCTACAGGTTGCCACACTAAGTATCACTCATCTTCACTCCTCTGCTTAAAAGTGAAGCCCATCAAATGGTAAGTGAATTGAAGACAACCAAATGAGAAAAACCTTTCCAAGTGGTACCTGGGCTGAAGATTCAGTCCCATTTATAGTTAAATCACTGTACATATGATGAGGACAATAGCATCTTAGTTTCAGAGAACTAGTGGAAGTTCTGCCTTGAACAGAAGCCTGTGAGGGCATTACGTATCCTCTTCTTGCAGAAAGTTATTCAATCAACTTTGTCCCTACAGTATGTAGGGTAAAAAAAGAATAATTTCCTTACATATTTTCATTCAGGTCATGGAAATAGAGAAAATATTCAGATGTTTAAATTAATTTCTTAGGGTTTACTTTGATAAAGCCAATTAATCACCCTGTTAAGAACCTGAACAAATTTTTACACCATCTAGAATGCCTGCAGATATGGTCATTGAAATTACTGTTGAATTTGAAGTGTTGTGAAAGGCCAGGGATGAGAGCCCTCCCACAGTCCCAGGCAAGACTACTGGAATGGAAGGCAAAATGCAGGACAACATCTTTTCAAATCTGAAACCAGTCTCATCTGTTTTTCTTTAACATTTAGTTCATGGATTTATTTGGAGTTCGCTTACAGGGAATGTAGCCAAGAGAGCTGTATAATGAGATCCCATGGGGGAAAGATACAGAACTACTCAAAAGTACAAATCCTTTACATAGTCAGTTTATCTGTAAAACATTTACCTGGAGACTCAGTTAAGGAAATGCTGTGACTAGATGTTCGAGACAAGCTTTTCAACCTCGGTATTATCCTCTGAGGATGAGGGGTTGTAAACAACTGCTTTGGCGTCTGTCCAAACTCCAAGATTTGTGTCAGCAGAGCTACTTTTTCATTGGGGTCCATAATACTTCACAAAAGAAGATACATAATTAAGCTCAGGAGGTGAGTACTTTTTTCACTCCCCTTCCCCAAAATCAAGGGTCTGTATGTGCAGTTACTACAGCACTATAGGCCATCACAAATTCTTACAGAACTGATTTACCACAGATTTAACAGACAGTCATATGACAGCTTTATCATTTTGTTTATGTACAATGACAATATGCTCATCAATTGAAAAAATGAAGTAATTTCACAAAAGCTGGACTAAAGAAGTGTTCAAGTAACAACCTTCCAATGCATGCTAAAACTGAGAAGATGATGCTGGTTCTCTGCTATTTGGGAGCATGAAATAGAACTACACCATTCATGTACAAAGCCCTTTTACAGCCAGCAGAGAACCTGGAGAGATACTGAGAAACTCAGCTAACTGCTTTAACAAAAACATTCAGATTCTTGTTTATTACCTGTTTAAATCCACTCCTCCTTCATAAGTTAATGGGTGAAACACTGGAAAAAAAAGTTTATTTGTACAATGTAGATATACAAGGCTCATTCTGTTTGTCTTGCTATAAAACAAAGCTTTATTTTTTTTACTCAAAGTGGTTACATTGAAGCAACTAAGCTATTTCAGCAGGCTACAGTGTCTGAGGTCTTATGTTTTAATCCTGAGGTTTTTTTAACCTGAAAGAAGTTTAGGATTTCTAGGAGATTTACAGAACATTTCAGAAGAAATCATTCCTTTCACAAAGGAAGGATAACTTATTTAAGCTTCATTAAATACCTCTCCCCAGCTAATATATAAATAAATAAATAAGCTCAGTTGCATAACTGGATCTCTGGTTAATTTTTAGACAGGTGACAAAAAGTAAAGAATGATCAGAAAGGTCTACGTATTCACCTTTTCATTTGACATCATGTGAATTACTTTAGGGCCTCTGCATAAGACCATTTACTTTGACGTAAGCTCATTCATACACAGATCCCTTCTGTCCCTCTTATCTACTCAAGTGTCTGCAATTCATTATGCTAATAAAATCCATACTGCAGCAGAAGCAGCACATTATGCATAAAAAGTACTCTCATTTTAGAGGTAAAAACAGAGGTGCCATAACTTGTATGCCAATTTACCATATTTAAAGCCTCTGATACATTGTAATTGACATAGTCACAGTGTGATTGGCTGCCAAAACCTGAAATTCTAAAATATAGCTAAATCACATGCTTTAAGGATACATGGGGAAGTACACTAAAAAGAAATGAACAGAAAAACAAAAAACGAAACCAAAACAAACCCCAAAACCACCACACCACAAAACTAAGCACACTCTCTTACCCCGGAAGTAAAAAAAACTAACAAAATGAGGAGGTGCTTATTCCTTCCTTCCCCACTGTTGTAGGAAGGTTTTCTTTCTGAAGTTCTTCTGTCCCATCAAGTGCAAACTATTTCAACATTGTCTGTTACTTGTAATCCTTCAAAAAGACCACAGCTTCTGGAGTAAACACCCTAAAAATCTGATCTGCTAATCCAAGAGGACATTTCCTTACTGTGTAGTAATATATTCAGCTAAATATCAGACTGCTAAATAAGTTAATAATTGCTGTTACTATTAGCTTTAGATAAACACATCAACACAGCAATCACATAACCACATCCCCCTTTGTAAGCACAGACAGTGCCTAGATACATGTTCAGAATAAGATTGCAAACAGTGAAACTTCCCACATGCAGTAGTCTATATAAACACAAAAAACCCCCCACAAATCTTGGTCCTAAAGAACTGTAGCCTGTTATAGCCCATTTTTTCTCTTTCTAGTTCTCTCAGGAGCAGGGGGAATGTTGCACTGAAATTCTCATACTGCAATTGCACTGGAGGAAAGTTAAATACATGTTCATGTATAGACCCTAAAGACTCCCATTTTTAATTGGAAGACACTAGTTCCATACTACATTGCCACACCATGCTATACAAGCAATTTACAGTAATGCTATAGAACCTTCTTGGCTACCATCATAAGTACATCTTCAAAGATGCAAACCACCATGAAGGCAGTATTACCAGGTAAGCCATTATTTCTAGTAATGAACAACTGCATTTCCTTTAGGGAACTCAAAGCAGTTATGAATGCTCCAAACAAAACAAGCACTAGATATTTTATTTGCCATTCCTGCCTAATTGAAGCATCCTTTTTTTTTTTTTTTGCTGTTTCTCTGAAGTGTGCATTTACCATTATGAGCTGCAACTGCTTCAGTTCCTTTCTGCTTGTAGCCAAATATTAAGTCAATCCACTCATGAAGATGTTCTGATACATACTGACTTTCTAAAGCCTCTTGGCTCTTCTGAAGAAAGTCATCAGGACCTGACAAAAGAAAGGTTAATTAAAGGAGAAAATAATCCACTCAGTATTGGTATCCATTTCTGTTCCTCCTCCATCTTGAAAAGCCAACCAAATACCCCACACCAAACCTCAAACTTTTTATAATTAAAAGCAACATTTAATTATGTCAATGTTTTAAAGCAAGAATTACATTAGAAGAAACCAGAAGGGACATTTTTTGAGAAGAAACACCATTCCAGAAATCCAGAGAACCTTGAATTAATTTATATAATACAAGAGATTTGACTATTATTACCTGATGCCCAAGGTGGAAGCTCAACATCTTCAACTATCTTTCCACCCTGCCTTTTTCCCAAGTCCAACTTCAAACTGTTTACTAGAAAACTAGGATCATTTTCATAAAATTCTGGAATCAACTGGAAGTTTAAATAAAAAAAAAAACACCACAACAAGTTTTGAGATTAGCTTTGATCACTTAAACACAATACATTCACTGTAAAGAAAGTTACCAAAATTCATATGTCAAGCTGTAAAGCTGGGCATTATTTTTTCGTACTTTTAACTTTAAGGCAGTTCTCTGAGCTAAATTGCTAAATTCAGAGTGACACACATATTTTAAAATGTGTGACATATAAACCCATAATACCTAAGAGTATCTTCAGAACTCTTGTTGCATAGCTACCTTCTCATTTTTAATACATCAAGTAAGAGTAAAGATGAAAATCTAGAATAAAACTAGAATTATGACATAAGTTTCAGAGATTAAATGAATTATTTAAATACCAACATAGCCAACCATTAAACACGTTTTTTTAAAAAAAGCATCACTGTATTAAATAATGTTGCTTTGCTAAAGGAGTTTAACAGTGCTCACTGTCTGACAGTTCATCATTCTCAACAGAGTCTGCAAGTTATAGTTTCTTAAGGCTCAAAAAACTAATATACTACTTGTAGAGTTTAACCTCTCCAGATGCCATGTTGCAATACGGCCAAATCCTTACAAGATTCCAGCAGACAATACATAAAACTGCATCTTTGGAGCCCTACTCCACTCTGATAATTCCCATTTATTTCCAATAACATTCACAATGATACTTCTGCCAAACTAAAAGTCAGAAAGCAGACACAGACAAGTAGTCATGGAATTACAGAATTGATACAGGATTAAAACACAGTTAATAAAGCATTAATAAAGTCATCAGCCTTAAAAAAAAAGCATAAAACCCAAAACAAAAACTACAAATAAAAAACAAACAAACAAACAAACACACCCCAACAAAAATCTCTCAAATCAACAGATGAGAAAGCTTAGCACAGGTAAGAGGAAACACTTGGATAATTTCCCAGCAATTTACCTCTTTGAAATCTGTTGCACCATCCAAACAGTTTTTCCAGGTCTCTGCAATACTAGGTAATAAAGATAAGTCACACATTTGTTAAAAAAAAAATATTTTTTTAAGGCCTTGCCCTCCCCACTGGTGCATATTTGAAAACAAAACCAGCCTAGTTATAGACAAAATGCAAACAAACCTATTGAACATTCTGTCAGCATGATCAAACTTGCCGTTCTGCAGGCAGAGCATGTATTCTGGAGCTAAGGAGAAAAAAAATTGTCAGCTTGCTTCAAACCTTGTGTGCTTTGGAGGTAACTGTCTGCTCAGAGAGCAAGGAAAGCTGTCTTACCAACTCTAACGAGATAAAACAAAACATAACCCGGAGATGAATAATGGCTTCCATACATGAACTTGGGCTCTGGCATTTCCTGATAACGTGTCTGCAATATATGAAGAAGAAAGAAATGTCTGTTAAAAATCAGCACGCCTGCCTTGCCTTAAAAATGAACACATACACATTTTTTTTAATGACACAGATTAGGACCACCTTCAACTTTTTTTTCCTAATGATAAAACAAACTCCTAAGTTCTAATAACCATGCAGCTTTAATCAGAGCTGTAAATCTATACAGCAGAACAATTGTTAAAACTGATCATCCAGAACTATCAGGTTTTCAGGCTTTTTTTCCTCTCTTGCTTTCACACGCAACTGCAGTGACTCAATTTCAAAGGTGTTCAAACACATACTTCCCTTTTTCTTTCACATCAAGTTTAATGACAGTATGGAAAAACATACTGACTTCATTCAACCTGGAAGATTCCTTCCTGTTTGAAGCTCCTGTGTGTTACCCTAAAACCTATCATAACCTATACAGAATGACTTTTACTGCAGTAAGTATGATGCAGATAACAGTTTGAGAAAAGTCAGATCTTAGAAAGAAAACTTTATCTACTGTTACTGAAAACATAACACTGATCATGTCCTTCCACAACCTGAGGAAGCCTTATGAAAATAGTTTGTCTTGAAATACTTTGTCTTTTGTACCAACATAATGCAGTTATTCCGGCAATATTTTTTTCTAATGTTTCATTAAGAACTAATAAAGGTTCTGGCACATTAAATACAGTTATGTTCTGTAAATTATTTCAGAATAATTAACTTTCTATAGGAGACAATGATTTTACAAAAAGAATTAAACCCCAGGAAACTGAGGACCTTCTAAGTCTGTAACTACATGTTTGACAGGTTATGAAAAGAAAGTCTAACTATTCTGAGAAATAGAAAAACTTGGTGCACTACTATCTGTGTATAGAATTTTCAAGGTGGTCCTCTGATTTCCATGGATCCAGATTTCCACCCTTTGAAGTACTTTCCCTCAAATGTTTACAGCATTTCAGTGCTTACCATACATATAGTTAAATGGATTTGGGGATATGATTTTATAAGTGAGGGAAAACACTTAAAAGCATAACATATGAAATGATAGTAAGAGAGAGGAAATTGATTCAGATAATTTTAAATTAGTCCTGACAAAACCAGTACTGATGAAATTAACCTGAAAATAAATGTGGTATCGTTATAGGTATGTTTGCTTCTGATAAGGTTTATAGCTAGCTTTAGATATCTACATATTTCCCAAACCTTGCTGGACAAAGCTTCTTTCATTGCCAACACATACTAGGCCAAAAAGGTGCAGCACATAAATGCCAAGATATACATACCAATAGCCTATCGAGCCTCTCCTTGTTCAGGGCACCAACTGGTTTACTAAGGTCACGAAATGTTTCAGGCTTTGTCAGATCTAAAAAAAACCATTGTTCTAGATTTTAGGCATTCCACTACACATTAATGTACTCTAATCGATACTTAAAAACAAAAGAAAAAGCTTACCCAAACAGCAACAAAAGAAACAAAAACCAACACAGAACCTCTCCAATAATTTTCTCTCTCCCTACTAACTGCAAAACCATGAAGTCTTACTGTAAATGGCTACTGATCTTCTTCCTTCCATGCAGACATAATCTCATAATCGCTTGCTTAAGAGGTAGTAGTTAATGTCTGAGACAGTTATTGCAATTAATATCACCTAGGCAAAGTACTGCTACCTGAGGCACAAAAGCAGCTGGTGTCATTTTCTTCCTATCATTAACTATTCTGTCAGGCTACAGTTAAGTCCCACCATACAACCAGAATGAAGTGTTTGAGCAGGTGCTGATGAATACCATGAGATTCCTCTACGCTACTTTTTATAGAGGGACACAATCCTCACAAGGACCAACTTTAAACACAAACTGCACTAAGACGCTTAATCAAGGAGCCTATTTAGGCACAAGCCTTGTTAGACTCTTCCATTCAGCTTGCAACGTTCAAAATTATAAAAGAACACCTGGATTCTTTACATTTCAGTGCAACTCATTCCATAACAAGTAATTTTACTGGTTCTTTTCCATTTATTAGAATCACAGAAAGTCTTTGAATGCTCAGTATTGCTGATTTGCAAAGCAACCAAGCAGATGTTTGGTACATACTCTGCATGTGAGGAGTGCAATATTTAATAGAATAAGGTGAGGTATTTTGTCCCCTAAATTAGAGGGGAAGGGTAAGTCCACAAGAGAACATCCAAGACCACTAATGCCAGGTTAATTTTGATGTAATTTGAAATTTATGCAGTGTAAAAGCTTCCCCCACACACATTTCAGGTTGGACATGATGTAGTAATATACCTCTTTTTATACATACCTAATACTGAACTAGAGTAGTCTGCTATGATCCAAGGAAATACAGGATACTGGGAGAGATCATTGCAGCTTCTATCAGCCAGATTGTTGAGATGAAGAAGATACTGGTAATTTGATATATGTCCTCGCTGCCATTGCAACATATAACTTTCAGCTGTATGCTCTGCAATATGATTTTCTAAAATAAAATAAAACATTAAGACTTGTGAGATTTGGAGTTCCACCCCAAATTATACTATAATTAACATGCACGATGCTATCAAATAATTAAGGGCATAGTTGCTTAATAAAACAAGTAAGAATTAAGTGACAACTTCATATTTCAATAGCTATTATACTTCATACTATTTTAAGATCTCGTCAAATGCATTCAACCAAAAAAAAAAGAATCACAAAGAAGGAGTGCTGAAAAATACAAAGAATGGATAGACATTTATGAAGGAACAGAATAATATTTGTAGCCCATGAATAAGCCTTTTGGTAATCTGGCGACCTTTAAGACTTCAAATTTCTAGAAGTAGGTCTGCTAGAGTCAAGAAAAAAATTAATTTTCCTACTGGACCACTAAGGAATCCCACTAACAACGACATGAGGAAAGAAGTCATGTATGTACATGAACAAGGTTTAATTTCAAAACCACTGAAACAGAGAGAGACTAGAGGAAAAGAAAACTTGACCCCCCACTCAAGAAAGTAGGAGACGTGCATCTGTCAGCATGTCAGAACCTATTTCCTTTTCAAAGAAAAATCTAAAACACTAAAACAATTCTCAGGGAAAGTAATTCTTTTATGAACTTTCTGCTTTGCTTTGTGAAGTCTGAAAAACGTCAACTGATATTTAGGTGAATTGATTAAAACAGAACTAGAGCTCTGGTACAACAACAAAATAGTACAAAAATTACGTAAATATTTTTAATGTGGGCAGTAAATATGAGTTTCAGTGTTTCAGTTAAAGTAGCATTACAGGAAAACTATTAGCTTTTTTCTCCTTTTTTTTCCATGACACGTGTTTTAGAAAGTGTTCACAATCTGCAACAGACATGCATCACTTTCTAGGAATTAATGAATACAAGATTTAACAGAAATAAGACTTGACTAGTTCAGGGTGGTAATTTTCATCAGCTACTTCTAGGACTGAGGAAAGTTCAGAATGTGTGCACTGGAAACCCACCCATTACAGGAAATTTCTCAACAGGATTTTTACTTGGACTAAATTGAGTGCCAGGGGGGGATCCACACACAAAAGTCAGTCTATATTCTTTCAGCAAAACACATTTAGTAGAGTGGATCTCATTTACTCCTTGCTTTGAAGAGAAAGTATTTTGAGGGGTTTTTTTTTGTTTCATTTGTTTGTTTGGGGTTTTTTGGGGAGGTGTGTGTTAAATGACAGTGCATATCAAGTCGCAAGTTCAAAGAATTAGTTTCACCTTAATAATGCCATCTCAGCTTTCATACTCAGCTCTTCAAACACAAACAGATGCAATTTCACAACATTCATTCTAATCTTTGTTTACTTCAACTAAAATTTTTTAGAGCCAATAATTCTGTTTATTCTTCTCATTCTTCCCACAAATCAACAGAGCAAAAACCCAGAAAAATTTCCCTTCACAATATGCTACACATGACATTAATAAATAAATACTGCAAACCTATATATGTTGCAATAAGGAAATAGACCTCATCTCGATCTTGATAGTTGTAGAATTTCAAGTAGATGTCAGAACATAGATCATTTTCTGTGCAAAACACTTCGAGGCCCTTAGAAGTTAACAAGGGAAAAAACGTAAGTGAGAGAATGTACTCACAAGCTGTGATATTGTTTTTTAACAGACTATTCCAGTTACTAATATCTAAATCTTCACACTCTATACCAGGGAGCAGTTTTGCCCAGAAAGTATAACATTTTAAAATTTCTGTTTCCAATCATAAAAGCATTCAGTTTACACCCAACTGAGCAAGCAGCCTTACAGCTGTGCATAGATTGGCTCTGTCTGGATTAAGTGAGCATAGGTAATATACTTTTTTTTGCCTAAGTGAATGGAGTCATGCAAAAGAATTAAATGTCTATTCAGTTTAAATATGTTTCAAAACAACAAATTTTCTACAAGCCTAAAATTTCAGTGCAAACGCTGAAAGCATACAACTGAGGTTTCCCTGAGGCGCTGTCTTCATCTCTGTCATGTACAGTGGGACTCATCACTCCACATTAGTCTCTATTTGAAATAGTGACCAAACTCCCCCCATGAATCAATCCAGAGAAGAAATACACCATGAGAGAGGATTTCATTCTATCCCAAGATAGGTGTTTGAGATAAATGGAATGAATTGCTCCCTGGTGATGCCCCCTTCTCCCTTCCCCTATATTGACTCCTTATGAAAGAAATTTTTCATCCTTGTCAGAGTTCAGTCTTTCTGTTTTCATCTTTTTCACAACATAAAGAAATAAAACACTTAAAAAACCCAGAAGGGATCATTGAGTGCCGTTCACCACTTAATCCAGAGCTTTTAAAAATGCATAGTTTTTACCTAATGATGCCCATGGTTTCAGCTGGTCATTTAAGAAACAATATATACAGCAACACATGAAAATAAAACAAATATTTGAGCTTACCAGTGGCATCAGCCCATGTCTTCTTTTATAGATGCGACGCACATTTTGCAGTGTTATTTGTACTACTGGTTTCTGTGGGGGATGAGGGAGAGGGAAGAAAAGATGGAGACATTCTAGCAGGTTTACATTCTTTTGCCTTACTCTCTCCAGAGAATCTGAAGGTTTTCCTGACTATAAATACTAGCAATATGAAAACAGTATCCACTCATGTCATTTTAGCAGAGGAATAGCAGTGCTAAGCAGTTACATTAAAAAGAGGAAGCTTGTCTGTGCTGTTGGTTTTTGCCTGAGTAGCAAAGCACTTTAAGAATAAATAAACCACACTGTATTATCACCCGAGTCTGTCAGCAGTGACAATCCTCATGCACGAGAGCAGCAAAACACAACAAACGGCATTAGAAGGAAGCCACTGTGCCAATGGGGCCACCTGCCGGCTGGAAACAGAATGGCACCGTCATCTTCTGCTGTGAAACACCTTCTCCTTGCCGGGACACACTTTTAGCGTGTCACAGAATCATAGAACGGTTTCGGTTGGAAGAGATCTTTAAAGGACATCTAGTCCGACCCCTCTGAAATGAGTAGGGATGTCTTTAAGAAGATCAGGTTGCTCAGAGCCTGGTCCTACCCGACCTTTAATGTTTCCAGGGTCAGGGCATCTACCACCTCACTGGGCAACCTGTGCCAGTGTTTTACCACTCACTTTGCAAAAATCTTTTTTTCTATCTAGTCTGAATCTAGTCTCTTTCAGTTTAAAACCCTTACCCCTTGTCCTATCGCAACAGGCCCTGCTAAAACGTCTGTCCCCCCAGTTCCTCCTCCTTTATCAAACACACCTCTTCCAATTCCCTTTTCTGTTTTCTGTACTAGCTTCAGACAGTCCTTCCTCTTGTCACAGAGATGATCTCTCTAGGTTACCCATCCTTGTAGAGCACTCAGAGTTTTCATTTTCTTTTCCCTGTGCCTGGGTCTCCAGAGCCCTTCTTTCAGTCTTCTTGCTTGTCTTTTCCTTGTCCTTAGGGCACTCGAGTTAGGCAGATTCCTTTCTTCCCCCTAGGGTACCCAGCAGATGAGAGCACTAGAGGTGGGCTCAGGTACTCAGCCCTGTGGAGGGTACTGGCAGCCCAGTGCTGGGATTAGAGGATGGGTTCTAGCTTCGTATTTCATCCCTGGCCAGACTGTGCTCAACCAGTATATGGGACCAGTCATACCCAGCTAGAGCAACACCAGGACTGCTGACACAATCTTACATGCTGACAAGGAAACTGGGAAAAAAATTAGTCTGAGATAAAAAATTTTCTGGTAATTGTGCTACTGGCATGTGCACTCTAAAGGTGTTTCACAGAATCACAGCTAAGTCAGTGGACTGCCAAGACTATCGCGGCTATTTCTGTGACAAAGTTCCAAAGTAGAAACGTATCTGCAACAGATACTCAGTTTTCCTCTAGAGGAAGAAACAATTAGTTTAATAGAAAACCTAGCTAAGATCTTCCACAGTAAACTACATGTACATAAAGCTCTCAATAGGTAGGAACAGCATCACAGAGTAAGATTTGGAAATTTGTCTTAAATGAAATGTTAAAAAAGGGATATTCAAATATTAATAAAGAATGAACAAAGGACGCCGTGCTTTGTCAGTACAAGGTAAATTTTAAGCAAGTTAGCACAGAATGAAGCCTCAGAAGAAGATATACTGAATGCAACAGAGCAGCACAGATCAAAGGAAAACTAAGGACCTTCTGATTATAACTCAAAATAGAGTCTTCCCAGAGATGTGCTCTATGTGCATTTAAGGGAAATAGTACAGAAAATTAAATCTGTCCATTAGCAGGGCAGCGTGCTCACATTGTATGCAAGATCATCTGAGGCACTTACAGGATATCCATTAAGAGGCTGGAAGTACAAGTTAGCATCAGTAACGCACACATGCCCTGGATTAGTCACCAGTGGCGTCACCATTTCTGCTTTACATTCCATATGCAGCGTTTCAGAAATGCTTTGAAATCTACAAGTGAAGAAAAGGAGTAAGTTTACCTCCAGTTCTTACTTTGGTAACGGCACCCTTAAATTCTTTAGAAAGGTTTTAGGTTAACTTATAGCCTTGGGACATAAGAATGGGGACTTCAGTAAGCCTGTATCACATGGGACGAAAGCTCTTTGTTGAGACCTCTGCTTTAACAGGCACTCCAGGAAGGAACACTGCTATGTTCTGCACCAGTCTCAGAGCAGTAAGCCACTTTACTTTTCTATACAGTTTTATTTGGCACATGTCAATGCCCAATTTGCAATAAATTCATAGATACACAATAAACAGTTTGGAGACATAAAAAATTAACATATTTATCTTCACAACACAAAATTTCCTACTCTCCATTCCAAATGCTTCAGAATTCGAAGAAGGTTACTCTGAATTAGAGAACTTACACTACCTCAAACAACCATCTAAGTATCAATTCAGTAGACTAATCAACCAACAAGCTGAAAATGATTACCCAGTAGAAAGTGATTAGAAAAGTACCTGTTTTTATCAAATGAAGTTCTAGCCAAGCGTGATTGCAATATAGCAGTTATCTAATATGGAAGGAAAGAAAAGTTAATATGGTCTGTGATTCAAATTCAATTAGAAGTCGATTATTAAACAGTAATATCACAATATCATTATTAAACAGCAATATTAGAAATAACCAGGTACTTACCATGGCAGCTTGATCTCCCATCTTATCTAGACAAGAAGCCCTGTAAAGCTAAACAACAAGCTTTAAGCAAAATAGCACAGAGGTCTCCCACAGAGCTCAGAAGCCAACAGAAACAGGAGGGGCTTTAGCATGCTCTGCAACAGAATACTGAAAGATCTATTATTACTTCATTTTAAAGTAGGATATGTTTGTTCATTGCTACAGCCATGTTATTACTTTGTCTGTATACTACCACCCTGCATACTAAAAGCTAATATGGGTTGCTTACAACAGCTGTCAGAACTAGATGCTGTTTTCAACTCTACATTTTAAAAATAGATACTCCAAGATTTTCACCTTGAGAACAAAAAAACAAAGCTCTACATTAAAAATCAAAAGATGCTGTGATGATGAAGTAAGTAGTGATATCAAATAACCATATACCTGATGTAGAGTTTGAACAACATCTCCTACTTTCCCAGCAACATCCAGTTGGAATAAGTGTTCTGTTCTACCCTAAAATTAAAAGTACATTTAATACAAATGAGTTTCAAATAAAGCTCAGTGGGAGGGGGGGGAGTGGGTGGTAAAACAAACTAAAATCAAAGGACAAACATCCCCTCCAAAAAAAACCCTAACTAATAAAACAATTAACTGTGGTAAAAATATGCTACCAACGATTGTGCTATACTATTCAAATATTCCAAAAGCAGATGTAAACCCCAATTTTTTTCCTTTACAAATTTATCTTCCCTGTGGTACCTACTTTGTGCAGTATTTTGTTCATTGTCTGATACAATGCAACATAATAGCTTTGAAATGAACAAATAAATACAGTGTAAACGTCAGTAAATGTAGAACTAGTACGTGCTCCTCCTATTTGATAACAGGTTAAAACATGTAAATATAGAACTAGTGACATATTACATTAAAACAGCTACTGTATATCTTGTAGACAAAAGATACCAGCCCATCAAATCTTTAAAGTCTAGACTAAAAAAGTTATCATTCTACTCTACATAAATAGTTTTGAGTGGAAAAGATCCTAAATTCAATCACAGCCTATTTTGACTAGTCACTTACAAAAGCCTCACTAACACATCACTCAGTCTATGAGGAATACTCATTTTTTCTCTACAAAGTTTTCTCAGCTTTCCTGAGTGTCATTTTATAGTAGATTTTTCTGATTTTAACTTAAGTATGGAACAACTGATATCAACTTCACACATAACTCATTTAGCAAAAGTTGTGGGATCCTTTGATGACCCCTGAATGTAGTATAAAACTGTATCAATACACTTCTGTAGGTTTTTGTAATTTCTCAGGCTAGACTTCAAAAATAAAAAAGGGATCAGTAAAAGTACAGCAAGATATTGAGCAGTGGATATGGTTGGATTAATTTAAAACTGAAGAAAGAAAGACATGAAAATCTAGACAATCTTCAGTGTAATTTATGCGATCTGAGCTGAACTGACACCAATCCAAGAAAAAAGCATGTTTCTGGAAGCAAATGAAACTGTGTTATAGACAAGGAATTCAGTAGCAATTTAGACAAAAGTCTTTTAATGTGCCACCCAGAGCACCATTTTCCTTCAACAGCAAAAACAGAGCTCGCAGAAATCCTAGTGGATGGTCTACAAGGATTGCTTACAATCAACAAAAGCTTTTGTGAGCAGCTGTCTTTGTAGCTCTCCAGCCATATGCAAAGACAATAGTTCAGTATTTTGCAATTGATCTGAAACAACCAATGCAAGAGAAGGACGATAAAATGTATTACCCAATTCCAGCACTCAGTGACATACAGGAAACTGGCAATGATTCAACTAGAGGATATTTAGCAGTAACAGAAAAAATTCAGAAGTGATTGAAGGTGAACTAGATTTCTTGTTTTAAAATGCAGGAACACAGCTGCACTTTAGTGAAGTAAATTGTAATGGTTAACTGTCAGAAATGTTTTAGCTATGGATGAATCATAACTTAGGAGAAAATGAAGTGAAAAGCTTTCTAAACAGCCCTTCCGATTCTTTTCTTTTTCACTGTGTTGGCAATGGGATAAAGTATTTGTGTGACACTTAATAAATCTTCCACATGAGTGCAAAACAGAAAATAGAAGGACTGGAAGATGAAACAGGTTTTACACATGAAGAATTAACAGAATAAAAAAAACAAAGAAAGAAAATTTTTAAGTCCTAGCTTAGAGGCAAATCTAATCACAAAACCAACCCAAAGCAGTTGTTGGGAGAACAGGAATCTTATCTTGCCTCTTTGCTGTTCACTACAGTAATACAAATTTATGGACTCCATCATTCTTCAAATTTCTTACTTGAATAAATATATTGAGAAATATAGTTCTGTCTGTTTCAATTTTTGGGCAGTATGTTTAAAGACTCCGCATTTTCTTTTTGTGTTTGTGTCCTAACTCATCTCACATTTCAGGTGAAAAACCCTCACTTCCATGCCTTGAAGGCTCCAGGCTCAGAATCAGAGCAGACCGACCCCATTAGCAGAAAGCAACCAGAAGTAACCTGCAATTTCTGCTGTAGGCCGTCTTATCTGCCATTTCTTTGAACTGTGAAGCTGTTCAGCTGGGAAATATCAATTAGCAGTCTCTCATCTCAGGTCTGAGGAGAA
>JAWWEW010000078.1:112975980-112989951 GCA_035583185.1 Anabacerthia variegaticeps
TGCCATTTCTTTGAACTGTGAAGCTGTTCAGCTGGGAAATATCAATTAGCAGTCTCTCATCTCAGGTCTGAGGAGAAGCCATTTAGCCAGGATGCAGTGTCTACTGTCTACTAGCAGCCTGCTGACAGCTCTGACTGTTGAGCCCATAGAGTTACACATCAAAGTAAATGGCAAGTCAAGTCTGCAGTATGTCCTCCAAATAATATGAGAAAGCTATCATGGGAGATTTGAAACATGTTTTTTCAACACGCACAATTGTTTAGGTTTTTTGAAAGCTTTATTGTGATATTCCTCAAATGATAATTATCTTACTTTTTCAGAGATGAGAACATATATGCTTGCTAAACTTCAGTTTGCTAAGAACAGGAAAAAAAAAATATACTCACTCTTACTGTTTTATAGGGTGCAATAACATTTCTTTCTTTAATGAGAAAAACCTGAAAGAGATGTTACAGTTTCAGACTTTAAAAAATAAAGCGAATCAGAAGTACTGAAAAATACAGAGCTAAGGACACTGTTTAAGCAAGCAAAACACTGGGTTGTAATATCCTGCTTTAGCTACCCCAGATAAACTGAAAAAAAACCCAATGAGGTTTTTTATCAGCTATCTGCAAGAAGGGGCAAGAGTTGAGTTTAGTTCAGAGGCTTATTTATGATGTTTAGTAGTAGGTTTTTATTTTAATAATATGACCTCCAAGGAGTTGCAATACTAAGCCAATACACACATCTACATTCAATAGAAGGATTCTCCTCCTCTTCTGGTGGCTCACAGCCTTAGGGTTTTGTCCAAATGGGAATTATCCAACTGGATACTCACACCAAACTACTGTGTAAGCTTTCTCAAACGAACACCTTTCTTCTTCTTCCAGATCTAACCACTATGAACACCAGACTTCCTCTCTCATCCCATAGCATGCTTTTGAACAGTTTTATTTCTCTGGTGCTATTCTCAAATCTGAGAGGATCTTCTCTCCCCAAAAGCCATATGAAAATACTCTCCTTCACAACATTCATGGAAAAAACTTCTAGGAAAAGATTTGCACATTGGTTTGTAGACACTTGTTCCTTACTATCACTGTCTGAAAGACGAGCCAGAAATAAGTCATGGTTTTGCTCTGTTTGTAGGGAAGGTTCAAACTTGCTAAATTGTCAGGCCTAAAGTGCAAGACTCAGGATTGGTTCTGAACTGCACAAAACACTGGACTGCATCACCTACTGTCTTCTATTCTGTGGCCTGAGAGACCTGGATGATCAAAGAGCCTTTTCCAGTGCCTCGGTTTCATTCCTACAGCTAGCACCTCTGTGGTTCTATACTCCAAGGTACTGTGGCAGCAGCCTCAAACTAAGGGCAAGTACTAAACTTGCAAGAACAGGTATGTACCGTGCTCTAGCCAGAAGCCTTCCCACTTCCACCAGCTGACAACAGAGCCACCCTTCACCACACGACCACTCAGCACCGTCCAGCTAAAGAGAGTGGTGTGCTTAGAAGCTTACAAGCTTGGCATGCCTCTCTAAGTGCTACATTAAAAAATAATGACAATTAGTGTCCTTCATCTGACATCAGCACGTACAGGCCTGAATCAGGCCACAGGAGAATCAGAATGAGAAACCTGCATTACACTCAGATGGCTCTTCTGTAGGATAACTGAACATTTTTCTACACTGAATACTTCATGTTAATGAGAAAGTAGACATTATGGTTCTGGAGTTTTTTACATAAAGTTATTTATCCAGTTATGTATTAATAACTTTTTTATAGTCTGAAAGTCAGACACTACAGACGTTCCAATTATTCACTATATGCAGTTTCCTACAAGGCAAAAATTCTGTTTAGAAAAGGTATTCATAATTAGATCATGATGTGTCATAACTACAACTAGTGACTACTTGACACGTGAAGGTCTGTATACCTTTCATACAAAATACCAGCATTTATCATGCCACCCAACTATTTCAGAACACTTCCACAGAGACAGAAGGACGACTAGCAAGCTACGCGTGGGAGAAGTGGGGAGTACTAACTCCATTCATCATCTTAAAAGTTAATTCTCCTTTCCTATGAGATGTTTTTTATAATCACTTGTTCTTGAGATCATATACTAATGATGTATGGTGGAACCATTGCATTGAACAGTTAGAAACACCTTTTTAAAAAAACTCAATACACAAAAATTCTGATAACTCCAGAAACCGTGACTACACAATATTCTTCACAGAAGCAGTTTCAAATTAAATCCACTGATTACTTTAACACAGCTCACAAACTTCTCTGTCATACTGTGGTGGTTTAGTTTTCTTGGTTTTGGTTTAGGCCTTCCCTACTAACAGGGTCATAACTAAGGAAGTATTACACACCATTCTTTCACGTAATCAGGTGTATATAAAGACAGGAGGAAGGTTTCCTCTCTCTCCCTCTCCCTCTCTTTCGTGTGCTTGGAGGACATCAGGTCTCTGTGTCAGCTCAGCTCTTATCTATCTGAGCTGAGGCCTATCAGAGAAACTGCTGTCCCAGCTGCACAGAGGGGAAGGACCTGCTTTCTCTTAAGGGGAGTTTGGTGAGATTTTATTGTATTAGTTACTTATTGAGCTTTTCCCTGAGTTTACCAGTGTGTGTATCTGTTTTGTTTGGTTTTACCCATTTTTGTCCCATTTCCCTTTCCCTCTTTTCCCTTTTGGGGTTGCTCTGGGATTTGTTCTGTAGATTCATAGTGTTTGATTGTATATAATTGTAATATATGTGAATATATATATATATACACTTTTACTACAATTGTCTTTTTTGGTATTTTTTTCCTTCTCTCTCGGGAGGGGGGAATCTGTGTGGGCAGCAGTTGGGTTTGGCAGGGAGTCAACCCAAACCTCCACACATAGACAATATTAAATGCCTGAGATAATTTTTTCCTTTAGCAGTACATAACTGAGCAAGGCTATCAGTTTTAGGTACTCATAAACAGAGATTTTACAAATATGGTAGACTATTTAAAATTACATTTTCCATCTCAACTCTGTTCTTTTCTGAAATTAAAACATTTTTTTAAAAACTTTTACAGCTTTGGAACACCTATCAACTGTTATTTATCAACATTTGAATTGCATTCCCTTGGTTAACTTTAAGTATGAACATCTCCAGGTTAATCTCAACTCTTGATTAAAACTTGAAGACAATATTTCAGGACACCTTCTGAAAACTATTTGGTGGACATACAGCACAGTCCAAAATTTTCATAACGCTGAACTGCAAGAATCAAGACGGCTTTGCCATTACCACAACACGTTGCAGAAAGTAGAAGAAAGCAGTATAGCAAGACCAAAATAAATAAGATTAATAACAAGTTCTGTTTCAGTCTATGCTCTTTTTTCTTCAATTCTAAAGTTGCCCTAAGCCCCATTATAAAATACACAGTGCAAAAAGTTCACTTTATCAAAATAATCACTTAATGAAGTCACTAACAGTTTGCAATTTCCAGCATCAACAGCTTCACATTAATGCTGAGGTTTTGACATTAATTAGCTCTATTTTCAGTTAACTCCTCACCCTAGGACTACAGTTTTGAGAGAAACATCATTAAAGAATGTAAGCTCCCTCATTTATGTAACCTCACTCATTTATACATCAAGAATCTGTTATAGGCAGGTCTTACCTGGCTACATACAACAGAAATCCCTCCAGATGTATCCCTGAAATGTAAATAAAATATTTGAAGTGATGGGCATTTCAACTGTAAAAGAAGTTAAATACATATATAGAGTAATCTAAATTCACCTACCGCGTGAAAGGGTTATTTGCTTCATTATCTTCTGGGGCTTTTATACTAATGCAGTCTCTCAATGGTATCTGCAGCAAGTTATAAAAATATAAAATCTTAAAAGCTTTTTAAAAGAGAATCTTAAGTTACTGGGAAATTTAAGCTTGCACTGCTTACCTTGATAATGGGTTTGATGTTGTCATCTGGTTCAAAAATAATTGACTTTGAACATATTTTTAGAGAGCCTCTGAATTTTCTAAAAGGAATAAAAGAAAAAAACAATTAGTTGTGCATGTGTTCAAGATACATGAAACTACAATGACTCTAGTAAATGAAGGTATGTAAAAGTTGTGTACCTTTCATCTTTGCAATCTTTATTTATAATATGATTAGCTGTGTGCTGTTCAAAGTAATATTCTTCCAGGTTAAGAAGAAGCAGTGAAAACCTACAAACAAATAAAAATCATTTATTCCAAGAGAAAATGCCTTAACAGTTAGTATTCTTAATAAGAGATATCAATTTGGGAAGTCTTCACTGATTTCTGTGCTCTTTCCATATAACAAGAATACATTAACTTTTAAAAAGAATAACTTATAGGAAAATTTGTATACACATGAAGAAGATAGACTGATGCTCTTCCAACATATATAAGGTTATAGATATCTCATTATGTTCACATGCCTTCAGTGGAAACTATTCTAATATAGTCAGGCTTTCTGACCAGTAAAGATCACTTTAGCCCTGATCAGTGTATGCCAGTTAAAATACGTATTAAAAAAAAAAAAAAAGGAAGGGCAGGAACTAATCACTTAGAACGAAGGAAATTAGAACGTTTTGAAGCAAAACCAAATTACACTGGTCTAAAGTGTTAAACTAAAACATGGCCACAGATTTTACAACACAGCTGAGTCACTTGACGGATGCCCTCTGAGGAAGCAACACCTTCCTCTCCAACCGCGTTCTGTACTTCCTCTGGACCACTGCCTGTTCAACCCCACAGGAAGCCTATCTGGGGACTAATTCGATCAGCAACATACCTCAACAACAAAACAAAAATAAGAAGTTGAAGTCTTCTAAAATATTTAATTGCAGTATCACAGCATTGTTGTGACGGTACCAAGTAAATGCAAACAGGCCAGATTAGAGAGAACATGAAAATGCATTCTCCAACAACTTAACTGCAATTGATCAAAACTCAACAACTTTCTACCAGGGCAAACACTCAGTCACTTACTGTTTCAGCTGTGGGGAATGGCAGTGGATACTGGCATAGCAGGAGGAGGAAAAACATACCATTTCAGTTGGAAGTAAAACAGCTTGTTTGTGTGCAGCACTGGTCTGATCTGCAGAAGTACTTAGTATTTATTCACATCCACACTTGGAGCTTTTTGTACTGTGTTCATGATGTACTTTGTGAGAAATGCCCGTGAAAACACTAATAAACCAAGTGTCCCCAGAGCAGTATTCAAACAGCAGTAAATATGTTGAGAGTTCACAAAATGAACTGGATGAATTGAGTGGCCTGTTCATTAAAAAAGCGTATTTCACAACAGAAAAAAATGTGTTATTGGAAAATACATCTTGTTGACTTAAAGATTTGTGTTGTAGCTGTTATATTAAACAGAACATAACAATATAAAAGTTTACTGTAAGTACAAGTAATAGTGGGTCCATATACTTAAAACTGCTTGTGTGTCCAAGATACTTTGTCCTAATGCTCTGCTGCTTTTTCAAAATAGCTTTATTGTTACCTCTCCTCTATTGTAAACAGGTATCTTATGATCCTGCTGTGCTGGTTTTGGCTTGATTTTCTTCACAGTATCTACTATGGGGTTATTTCGGATTTGTGCTGGAAACAGTCCTCATAATTCAGAGGCGTTTTTGTTATTGCTGAGTAGTACTTAAACAGAGTCAAGGCACTTTCTCCTTCTCACCCCACCCCACCAGCAAGGAGGCTAGGGGTGCACAAGGAGCTGGAAGGGGACACAGCTGGGACAGCTGACCGCAACTGATCAGTGGTTATTCTGTACCATATGGCAACATATTTAGCATATGAAACCATGGCAGCTCCCACACAGTTACCATTAAATCCCATTTTTCAACACATCATCCAGTTGAAATCACCTGGAACAAACTTGAAATTTCTGTGCTTCTGCAAACTCAGACCTTGCAAGTCCTATCACATTTTTAAATGAAAGCTTTTTAATTAAGCAACCTATATAAAGAGCAAGTCACCATCAGAATGCTTTTCTTTCTGGTATGTATAAGCACATCCACTCAGTTTATTACCCATAAGCCAAAATGTTTAAATAAAAAGTTAAGAACAAAGGCAACATCCAGATTTGTTTGAAAAATATCTATTTTTTTTCACCGAGAAACAGAGACTATTAACAGAGGGAACAATAAGCTTCACAGCAATTGTATACATGGTCCCATAATTCTTTTCTTCCCCAGGAAAACTAATAATGCCTGGTCGATAGAATTCACTTCTGAAATTCTTCATTCTTGGGCTCTTCCCTTTGTCTCACCTATTCTTTTGACACACTCCTCGCATTTTGATACTCCTTCAAAATTCATCTGTTGACAGCACCAGTAGTAACTACACTTTACTTTTAAGTTTTTGGTAAATGCGGGCATCTTTCATATATTCAAGAGCAGCCATGTTTTTACATCAGATCATTGGCTGTTATTCATAGTAACCATAACATGCTTAACACAAGCCAAAACACATAAACCAAGAGAGTTCTCTTACAAATTTTTCATTATAACTCTCTCCATCAAACTGTGGTATCTTTATACTTGGCACTTAATGAACCAATTCATCTTCCCAAAATCAGAAGCTGTGGGCTACTGGAAAGGATTAAGGTACACTTTCTCTGGCATAATCCTCACTCCTGCTGAAGCAGACGACTTCATGAAAAAATAATGCACAAGGTATGGACAAAAACTCAAGGTAAACTCTTTATGTAGGCTAATTAGTTACTGTGGGAAATTGTAGGTTTCTTCCCTTAAATACCGCATCCAGCTTACCCTTTTGCTATTCTCTGTGTCTCTTCCACATGACTACTCACTCCCCAGGTTTACAGAGACAGCATCTGGGTAGAGCTCCTTGCTGGAGACCAGTGACCTCCTGTGCCATGATCTCATGCTCACTGAACTCAGCTTTCCTGTCTAGAAAAAAGGTTTGTATTGCTAGCAGCTGTTAAAGTATTTTTCTTCAAACATTATACATCATATAGGCCAAATGCATTTTCCACATTTTATCTTTTCCCTCCGCTCTCCAGAGTCCTTGTTGTTCTGCAGCCTCTTTCAAGCATTTCTATGCTTGTTGCTACTCTACCTGCAAGTCCATTTACTCTAACTGCATTTTCCTATAATTTTAGGCTGCAATGAGTCATTGCTGCAGGCAGACAGAGCCAGATATCAAATCTCCACAAATAAAATCACCAATCTCTTCTCAAGCACCCATTGCATATTGGGATGAACCTACAGCCTGTCAAAAGATTCTGTCACAAAAAACACAGTACCATATAAATTTTTAAAGGAGTAAGTGAAAACAAAATTTACAGACTTGTATCTCAACTACTGGCTAACAACTTAGACCAGTCCAAGTTACTGGTATTAATGAACTCCTGAGTTCATCTCCTGATGCATCATCTATTGAAAAACCTGGAATTACCAAATCTCAGTCTTTGCTGCTTAAGTATTTAAATGTCATTAGTCTGTGTTAATGATCCTTGTCAAAAAAAAGGGAAAAAATCAAGTTTCATCAGATGTTACTAGAGTATAGTCAGAGCTTTCTATCGTCACAGAACAAATGTCTTTCACACAAATAAACAGAACCACTGATAGTTACTGTATCAACAGTGTCCCTCTTGAGAACCATCACTGCACAGGATAATACTTCAGGTTTGCCAGAAGGTTCAACAAGTATCTACAGATAGCAAGGGCACAGATCAGTCTCTAGGATACTGCATGAGTAGGCAAAGTGTTGTGAAGGCCCGAAAAAAACAGGACATCTGCCACAACTGCTATACAATTACAGCATTGAGGGGATCTTCAACGTACAACTGAGCAGTTGGACTTAAGACTGACTGCCTTCCAAAGACATAAAGAAGGTATTCCAGAGGCCCTTGTGATATCAAGATGACTGCCATACCAAACTTATATGCTATCAGTTAATTCTTCTGCACCACGACAGGATGACAAAAATTTAAAAAAAAAAAAAAATGAACAAATAACAGTAACAAGAGAATGCATGAGATGGATAGGTTGCATAAGAAACTGATTAAACCTATGGCAGCTGAAAACTGTATTTTGGTCTTCAGCCACTGAGCAGCTGTGCAGTTCCCTGTGCTGAGTAATTAACAGCACACACTGTACGCCTATGACTACCACTCTGCCCTGCAAGAACAGCCTGGATCACAGAATCAATATCAAGTCAAATAACAATAAACAATGCTGTTCCCAGTCTACCCTCCCCTGCCTTCAAGTCTGACCCCAAGGCATAAAAACCCCTCAACCTCAGCAGTTAGTCAGGCAAATCATAACTTTTAATTGGGAAATGTACAAAAATGCTTTGGTATCTAAAATGAAAACTGTTTGGTTGGGGGTTTTTTTGTACTTTTAAATTATCAGCAAGAACCAGTATGTAAAAATAAAAATAATTCTGGTTCTACCACAAACAGTTGTGTTTAATAGAAATCAAAGGGACCTTCTACACTTGCCTGCTGCTCTAAAACTTTTTTTCCTATAATATAGCAATAATCAAATATAAACCACTTTTTCAGGCAAACAGAAAAGGATCAATTTTGAGACATTTTTCTTATTATCAGCAAGTGGTTCATTTTAATCCATTTTCAAAATGAATAACCCAATTGTTACTTGAAACTTCACACGTATAAATGATTTAATGAGTGTTTATTAAAAATCTACTTAGAGAAATTCAATGCTACATCTTGGAAAGCAACGCAAATATCTGTTGACACAAACTCCTTTGAAATCAAGCAATAAAATTCACACCTTAAAGAGTATTACAGGATACTTTTACACTTGGTTCTTAATAAAGACATATTTCACAGGTTTATGTCTACAAATTTTGTGGTCACAATGCTATTCAATGGCTTGTAACAGACTGATGAAGTTAGTAAGCCACAGCCATGTCTTCAGGGATCACTGACCATTTTTTCTTGTACATTTTACTTGACATACTACACTATTTAAAAAAATCCCAATATATAATTTTGAAAATGACAAAGAGAGGCAAATCAGACAAGATTTTCAAAGAAAATTCAAAGCCCATGAAAGTAGCTGTAAGAAGTGAGAGTTTGCAGTGTGTTTAGAAGCTTTATACTGTAGCTTCTAAACAGTCTAGTCTTTATCCTCAAAGTCTCAGTACTAGCAAACAAGCTTTCAGAAAACTTCCAAAATGATATTTTCTTAATGCATGTAATATTTGAAAATTGCAACTTACGGGAAAAAAAAAAAAAGCAGCTTCAGTAGCTTTGCTGGTCCCTTGTAATGGCTCAAAAACTTCTTACAGTTGTGGAGACCAGCCAATTCCGACTTGAAAAAATTATCACATTAGCAAGTAGACCAGAAAACAAGCTTTGGTTCAGAGCTGTAAAGTTTTCCCAGGACAGTTCTGGCCAGTTTTAGTAACCTGGATCTGTCCATGGAAGGTTACACTAAGTACCAGAGGCAGTACAATGTGAAGGGGTCAGGTGCAAGAACAAGGCGGTTGGGAACAAGGCCTTACCCTTTGGAAGTGAGCAAACCTGTGCAGCAGCTCTGCTGTCAGAGGTGCTGAGAAAGAGGCAGTTTCACTTTCCAGGGTGAAATGAATTAGTAGCCATCACTGACACCAGGGCAAAGCCTTAAGCTTTACAGTGAGAGGAAAGGCACTTCCATTGTTGCATCTCAGGTTTAATGCAAGTCCCATATTCAAAATCAAGAGGAGCAGCAGCAGCTTGGAGGAAGAAGAACATGATAGGTGAGGGAGTACCTTCTATTATAACAATTAGCATAGCCGGAAAAACCAACACCACCAACTTCAAATAACATAAGGAGCTTCACAGATCTGAAATGGAAAGATGTTCAGCCACAGTTGTGCCTGTCTATCTGAAGGTATATGGGGGGGGCAGAAGGTAAAGCAATGGATAATCAGTATAATGTAGGGAACCACATCTCTGTCTCCCCCCAGATAACTTTAATGTAGGCTTTAACAGCTCTTGTGTTAGAACATCTTCAATTCCCACCCAGTGTTAGAAGTATACAGAACCTGGTGGAGTAAAGAATTACGCTTTAAAAAGTGTATGAGGAGCTGGTTGAGCTTAAAAGGTAAACACACTTAAGGGGAGAAGTAAATTAAAGCACGCCACTGTAATTTTGCTTGAAGACTTATTTCATATTCCTGGCTTTGTATATTCCCAGAAAAATTATACTAAGAATAACTGAAAAAATCATATGCAAGTGATGTGGAAGGTATTTTCTAGTGAAGAGAGTCAGTATTCCCTTGAGAAGCAGCTTCAGGGGAAGAAAAAAAAGAAAGGCAGCAACCTTGCCAAGAAAAACAGAACTTACTGCCTTTTTCAAAGAGCTCCCATATAATTGCCACTCAGAAAAGGGCTGAGGAATGAGTCAAGAACACACCCAAGGTACATAGGAAAACTAGGCATCTAAGTAGCAAGAAAACACTTGCAAAATTTCACCCCATATGATGTCATTCTCAATACACAAGGTTTGAGAATCCAAGCAGCACGTGAACATTCCTAACATTGTTCAGTGTATGCAACAAAGTGAATCACATTTTACAAACTGCAAAACAGTGTTTAGAAGTTCTGCCAAGATACTACAAAATATTCTCCAAATACAAAGTGTGTTGTATCAGATTTAGTCTACTCGAGAATTTTATTTTTACTTTGCTTGATGTGCATGTCCCTCTATACTTCTGTTTGAAAAAAACTCTTGGGGAATAAAAAAACCCAAAACAACAAACTCACAGTTCATTCTTTATACCAATTTCACCTACCAACTGAAGCACTGGACTTGTTCAAGCTGGACACAGGAATGACTGTGTACGGATCAGTGCCTTGGCAAAATCCTATTTATACTACCCAAAGAAGGTACCCCACTGATCCTGCATTAAATTCCTAATCTGTGATTGAATTCTTACTATTTTCATCACTTCATCAGAAAAGCCTATGCTGAAAACCTACTTGGACACAAGGATTTCAAGTGGCTGATCCAATATGACTTGCACAATCAGTTAACCCGATGCTGGAATTACAATCCTGGTAACAGAAGGATATTGCCAAGGATGAAAAAGTAGTCCAGCCTGATCCAGCAGCAGCCCAAAGCTATGTAAAACCAATTCTAAAATTAAATCCCCTCCTAACAAGAGCAAAGTATCCATGGGCCAGCTGTACGACTCATTTGCTGATGTTTGAATACAAGCCTTCATTACACATATTTTGTTCCAAGAGAGCAAGATAATGCTACAAATAAAAAAAAAAGTAAAATCCATCCATAGCACCTACATGCGCCAGTAAATTGCGTCATGTGAGTGATGTTTCCAGCAGAACAGATGAAGCCCTCACACAGGAAGCCAAACAGCATGCAAGACAAACCAGGAGAACTATTTACAGAGCCTCTGTATCAAGTGGTACAGTGTTACACTTGCCTGAGCTTGGGCACATGCCAACAGAACCGAGACATCAGTTTATTATGGAAGTTATGGGTAAGCACATTACCTGTGCCAAACACCATGTCATTTAATTTGAAGTGTTGTAGCTAAAACTGTAAAGAAGTATTCTTGGTTCACGAAGGATGAATGTTTTAGGGATTAAATAAACTGGATAAGCATGCACACAACACTAACGAGAAAGGGACATAATAACCTCCTTTACCCTGAACACCTGGGCAAAGTTAGAATAGAGATGAACACAGCTGAAACAGATATAGATGAATTTGAAGGATAAATTCCTTACAGAATGAACCCTGCTTAGCAGGGACATGGGTTTGTTTAATCAAAGGTAAAGTAAAACCCATTCCTTGTCCTCAGTGTGTACACACAGAATATTTCAGCACTTTCTTGTTTTCTACTAGCAAATGGCATATACTCAGAATAGAAGGGTTATGTAACCAGATATTAAAGTGGACTAACTAATTAGTTAAGAAGAATTTTTTTTTTCCAAGTAATTTAAAACCACTCTGATCTTCCCCCAAAAGCAACTGCATAAGAAGATTTAGCTTCTAACCAAGTTTCACAGTACTCTTAACAGGAACTTCTATAGCTTACAGCTTTGTGGAAAGCAACGTACAAATAACAGCAAAAACAAACAAAAAATCCACAAACCACACACCAAATGCAGTTGCCAGAAAGCTTCAAAAAGTCCTGGTCATCTCACTAGGAAATATCTACACCAAGGATACAAAGACCAAGAGAAGCTCTGAAGCAGAAGTTGCTATATCTGTAATAACTACCCAGCAGGAACAAGAAAAGTTCTCAGAGGCTGTCCCTTCAGTTAAGTGATAAAGAGCTGGGTTTTTTGCTATTTTGAGGCAGAACTATAAGGAAAACAGTGAAAAAATTCAGAATTCCTGATCTGACATTTCAAATCTCAAAATCTTTTAAATCACTTAAATGTTTTTAAGATTCCCTAATTCAGAAAAGTGCAGGAAGAGAGGGAGGGGAAAAGACCTCATACCGGATACAAAATATATACAAATTTGCTTTGATTTTATACAAATATCAATTGTTAGGCAAGGGCAAGAGACAGAAAAATGAGTTTGCAGGTACAGCAAAAGCTGCCAGTGCAAATGAGAACCAGATTCATCTTTTATGAAGCGCTCAAATTACAAACTCAAATAATAAGATCCTGAAATGCTTCCAACTATGAGCAAAGAAAAAAAATTGTCTTCAAAAACTGCCTATCAGTAATGCTGACGGACAGTGATATTCAGAGTTTGTTTTCAGAGCTTTTTAAATATTTAGACCCCATTTGGGTAATTTGGGAAAAGTCTGATCATGAGTCCTGGCCTTTCTTCTCAGCTTCTCAAAAAAAAAAAGACTATTTATATTAAATATTTAACAGAGCTAATACAATAATTTTTTTTGCTTTTCCTAAAATTAAGATGTTTTACTTGAAAACATAATTAAAAATTAAGTAAAAATCTCTTTTCCTTCTACACAGGAACTGAAACCACCTGCAGCCCCCAAAAATAACAATATACAAGACAAAAAAGGATCCTGAACACGCCTATACTTCAAAAGCCACTTCAGAGGATGTGGTACCATCATGGGCTGCACAGCCATGAATCAGAATTGATATGGACAGAGTGAGTCCACCTCTTTGTCATGTGGTTTTCTCACCAACAACAAACAGTGCTGTGTAACCAGCAGAGACCTATATGAGGAATGTGCAGAGGGCTTGCATGGAACCAGCCCACTGCCCCTCCACAGCTCCTGCAGCAGCAGGACACAATGGGGGATCCCTGGTACCCCCAGAGAAGACCTCGAATCCCTCTGCAGTGTGATCCAGGCCAACCTATCGCTCTCACCTTACAGAGATTTCCTATCTGGAAATACAAAGATTGGAAAGCATTTTGGAACTCTGTGACAAGCCAGATGCAGATAAGCCACATAAAAGAAAGTGGGACACTATCTAAAAATAAGAGAGTAAATTCAGGATACACTCGAGCATGTGTGATGAGCCTTTGTTGTATGTTCAGAAACAAAACAGGGATTACAGTCAGCAAGCAGAAACCAGCTAATTGAATTTAACACTTTAAAGAGCCAGCACGGAGTCTGTAATTTAAGGCCTGACAATACACTGATTATAGTGTTCAGGGGACGAAAAAAAAAAAAGGCAAAGAAAACAAACCAAACTATAGTGAAGCAGAGCTATAACTCCATGCCACCAACACAACCGAGAACAAACAAACAGCAATCTACTACAGGCGCTCCTTTCATGCAGCTTTACACGCAGGGCAAGCAGCGCTGCTGTCTTCCCGGGCCCCCTCTACACCCTTCTGAGCATTAATTAACCCCGGGCAATGGTCAGCCCCTGGCCCAGCAGAACCAACAACGCGGGCACTCCACCACCACCAGCCGCACGGGGCCCTGTCCGGAGGCCGCCGCGCCGCGCCGGGCCGGGCCGGGCCGGGCCGCGCCTCCGCCGGGCGCTCCGCGGGGCCCGGGGCCGGGCCGGGCCGGGGCAGCGC
>JAWWEW010000078.1:112990051-113046429 GCA_035583185.1 Anabacerthia variegaticeps
TCCTTGGAGTACAGCTCCCGCTCCAGCCGCCGCCTGCGGATGAAAGCCATAGAGCCGCCCGGCCGCGGAGCCCGAGCCGCCACCAGCGCAGGCCGGGCCGGGCCAGGCCGCGCCCCAGGGAGGCGGGCAGGGCGGGCAGAGCGGGCCGGCCGCGGCCTCAGCCCCAGCCCAGCCCCAGCCCCAGCCGGGCTGGCGGGCCCGGCCCGCCCCGGGGTAGCGCAGGGAGGCGGGGAAGGCGGCCGAGGCCGCGGGGAAGGGCAGGGCAGGGTGTGGGCAGCGGGGGCTCTGCGCCGTCGGCAGTGCTGCGGGCGCGCCGTGAGCGCTGGGAGGGACCGCACGGTGTGTCACACGGGGAGAGTGGCCGTGCTCCTGGGTTAGAGCAGCAACCGCGAACGCAGGGCCATGGCAGTGAGAGTCATGCTGCACGTAACGTGTGACCGAATCCGCCCAGGCAGAGGGTGAAGTGCTGCCGAGTGCTGAAAGCCTAAAATCACAGGACATCCCCCTGCATGGGAAGGGACCCGTCAGGGTCCTGGAGTCCAGCCCTTAGCCCTGCACAGGACACCCCAAGGGCCACACCAGGTGTTGTCCAAGCACTGCTTGAGCTCTGCCGGGCTTGGTGCTGTGCCACTTCCCCGGGGAGCCCCTTCAGTGCCCAAACACCCCCTGGGGGATATCCCACCTCGGCCTCCCTGACCCAGCTTCGTGCGGTTTCCTCAGGTCCTGTCACTGCCTAGAAAGGCTATGGAAAGGGGAGGTGAATAAAATTACGTAGTTCATATAAAACATCTTCTGCTCGTATAAAAGCCCCTGTATCTGAACAATTCATAACGTGTTTACTGATGTGATCCCTTCTGCAGTACAAAAATTCTGCTTTTTGTATAAGTTAAAAAATTGATTCATGGAGGGGATGTAATTTTTCAAATAGGAATAAAATAATTATAGGCTTCTAGGCTTCAAGAGATTGATCTTGCTGTGCTGAGGCTCATTCAGGTATATGTTGATCAGTGTTACTCAAACATTTTCAAGTTGTGGACATAAATATGAAGAAGTGTTATATATACAGAGAACAGATTTACTTTGGCTGATTGTCTTTCAGGGTCCTCTTAGGAGTCGTTCACAGAATCTAAGGCAGCAATAGATCACAGTTTGAAAACCAGTGATATCTGCAAGAACTGTTAGTCTAATAGACTTCTAAAAGCACCTCTTTGAAGGAGATCTGCAATGCTTGCATGTTGATTGTACAAATGCCTAACAGCATTTATGAATATGTATTTGTCCAATAGCCAACCTGAACTTTTCTTGCTGCATTCCTTGTTGTCATACTTCCAGCAGAAAACAGAATCACAGATTCATATCTGTAGGTTTGGCTTGGAAGGAACCTTAAAGATCATCTGGTTCCAATGCCCCTGCTGTGGTCAGGGACACCTTCCACTAGACCAGGAGGCTCAGGGTCTCATCCAGCCTGCCCTTGAGCACTTCTGGGGGTGGGCCACAATTTCTCTGGGCAACCTGTTCCCATGCCTCACCACCCTCACAGTGAAGCATTTCTTCCTAATAGCTAATTAAACCTCCTCTCTTTCAGTTTGAAACCATTCCCCCTTGTCCTGTCACTACTTGCTCTTGTAAATAGTCTCTCTCCATCTTTCTTGGAGGCTCCCTTCAGGTACTGGAAAGCTGCAATTAGGACACCCTAAAGCCTTCTCTTTTCCGGGCTTAACAATCCCAGTTCTCTCAGCCTTTCCTCATAGTCCCCTTTGAGGGTGCTCAAAGCCTCTAATCATCTTGATGGCCCTTCTCTGGACTTGCTCCAACAGGTCGATGTCCTTACCTGTGTTGGGGATCCCAGAACTGGGTTCAGTACCCATTGTGAATAATGTTTATGTGCTTCAAAAATATTTAATAAATATTGGTGTGTAAATATATATATTTATATAATTGTTTATATGTGCAGATATGTATATTATTTTCTCATAGGCTAAACAGTTTTGTTCACATTTCTTATAGTCTGCACTCATAAATTATTTATTTTTACAGCTTTACTCTGGCTTCTTTCCAGTATGACTTTTACCTTTATCTTAGTGTATAAGGCATCAACACCAACTTGAGTGCAGTAGTTATGTCCCATGTGTTACATGAGAGGAACGTTTATAAATACATCCCAGAAGAAACTTGTTTTTCTTATTATGACAGAAACTTGTGCTCAGTATCTTTTCTAACATAGTGCCACCTAATTTTCCGCATTTTATGCTGTATATGCTGTATATGTAAGTTCTCAGGCATAATATTTTGCCTTAGCCTTGATGATTTCATCCTGCTAACTTTAGACATTTAGCCTACTTATGAAACTGGTTTTGAAATCCGATTCCATGTTCTAGCTCCCAGGTTTGTGAGAACCAGTTTTTTTAATATACCTATATTCTGTTGCATCTTGCAGATCACTGGTGGAAATACTGAATAGAACTGAAATGACAACAGATCCTTATGGGTTCTCACTGCAGGTGCTCTCCAAGTCTGTTTTTTGCAAGCAGCATGCTGATTGTTTGGTGCTTTCATGAAAATTATTTTTCCTTTGTTTTTTTTTTTGTTTTAATGAAGCTGTCATGGGGTGGTGTCTAAATTATACTAAACTTAAGATCTGTGATACTTACTGTTTCTCTTTTTCTACTGAATCAGTGACATTGATTGTAAAAATGGGGCATTAGACCATTGTGAGAGCATCTGTTCTTAGCAACCTTATGCTAACTTCTTAATCATGAAGTTTATTCTAAAATATTCCTTGGGATCAAAATTAATCTGGATAACTTTAGGCCTGCTTTCTTTAGATAGATGCATTTTATCCTTTTATAGTCTTTTAAAACCTGCATAGTCTTTTAGCAACTCATAGATTATTTTTTCTATATTATTAAGTAAATTTCTTTAGGCCCTATTAATTACATACAATTTGCATGGTTTTTAACTAATTCCTTCTCTAAATTCTCTGGTAAGATATATTTAACTAAGTATCTGGGCACTTCTAGTATATTTCCAGAACATTTTGTTGTTACATTTTATACTCCTTTTTACCTGTCAGTCATTTTGTACTGTAGGCTTTGTAATTTTAGTCTTTTATTCATATTCTTTTATGTTACTCTTCAGTTATGTCCCCTTATTGTGACTTCTTTTTTCAAATCCTTGAAGAGCTTTTAATGTGATGTTAACACAGTCTACTTAAGCTTCCCCTGCTTCCTTTTGTTCACATCAGGATAGCTTGCTATTGTATGTTTAATTAAAAATGAGTCTATTGTTCTCTGTAGAAAATCTAGGTTAGCTTTAAATGACTGAGCTCAGGCCTAGACCATACAGAAAGGAGGTTAATTAACTCATATAAAATGGCATGCTGTTACGATGAGCCTGCTTTTAGTATCTAGACTAGCTTGATTAAAGCTAGCTTAACTCTTTCTACATAGCAACGCAATCCCAAGTTAGCAGTGCTGACATGCTTTTTCTTCCTCTTTTTCTCAGAGCAGGGAAGCCTATTTTGGTCAAATGTGTCATGATCACTTTCACTCAGTTTACTTCCTGCCTATAAAATCAAAATGATCTCCTCCCTACTTGTAATGCAATTCAAGTTGGTAATGCCTCTTATGACTTCCTCTGTCTTGTGAAGAAAAAGTTTATCCCTAAAATATGATAAGAATTTGATGGGCATTTTAAGTCCTGCCATATTGTTTTTCTAACTGGTATTCAAATAATTGAAATCTATTGTTATTTACTAGGCAAGTTTCTTGAATACCTTCATCAGTTGCTCAAAATACATCAGAATAAACCCACCAATTTCCTCATTTTGAATACAGCTGTAGTCTATTTTGAAAAATAGACCCCACTCATAATTTTACTTCCTCCTCTTCATTTTCATCAAAACCAGTATCTTTTGCCTCTTCTTGGATTCAATACACATTGACTCATCATCCCCTGATTTACTGTGCCCATTTTTCCTAGCATTCTAATATAAAGCTATCACTCATGTGTGCCATTTTATCTCTGGGATACAACTCAACCTATATTTTTTCCATAGGTTCTCTCGGTCCCTGGCATTTTACTTCAAAATATCCCAACTTGGTTTTCATTATTTTCTCTTCTGTCTTCATGCCTACTTCTTTATTCTGTCTTCCACTCTCTTCCTTATTTCCAGCTCTTTATAGCTGGCCTCCTTCAAAGTCCCTTTCTAATGTTGTTAAAAGATCACCTCCCCATGTCCGTGGGTCACTGTCCTCAAATGCACTTTCCTGTCTTTGCTGAATGAGTATCATTTCTTTCCCGTAAAAATATGGAACAACACCCCATAGTCGAGTGGTTCAGATCCCCTACCAAACCTTCCACAACACTGTCCCATTAACCCCAGTATTTGTCATGGAGTGGCCAAAAGATATTACTTCCAGGATTGCGGGAGTACAAAGCAAAGTATATTGCCCAACATATACATTAATGTCATTGTGAATACAAGATTCATGTCTCAGGTTCAGGTGCTGTACTACAGTTACTGTGCCAACTATTTTATTAGGGAAAGTTTTTACCATCATGGGTTTTTGGCAGATATACTCCAAGGTACTTAACCAGTAAAGCTTTGTCTTTCAGGTATCTAAAAGGCTTCATGAAATACAATGCTTCTGTTTCATGTCAATCCATTCTATTATATTGAGCATTTTTAGACGTGTCCAGAATAGGCTTAACCTCAACTGTTGAAGTTGGTGGTGAAGTTCTTACTGAATTGTTGAGAGCATGAAAGACACCTGAGTGTAGTTCAAGGGTTCATCCAATAATATTTTTATTCTGCAAAATATGTCAATGGCCAACCCATGACACATTAATCAAAGGCAAAACTAGTGGAGAATACTTTAGCTTATTGTTAGTAGAATCAATCAAAACAGAAGCACATTTTTTTTTTCTTAAGGGGGAAAAACCCCCAGCATTGTCATCTCTCAAGTTTAAAGACATTTAAACTATTTAAAATAAGTTTTCAGTTTTGTAAAGAAAGCTTTTTTTTTTAAAAAAAAAGAAAAAAGAGGTACAAATATTCATTAATTTTGCTTTCAGTAAAAGTTTAGGACCGGATAAATTCTGCAAAGCAGACAGCAGGTCTGAGTTCTCTGTGACATACACTATCTTTTCATCGTATGTGTACTCACAGCCTGGAAAAATAAATAGATCCTTAACTGGTACATCTTGCTTCTACAACAGTATCAATAACAGAATTAACAACAATTAGGAGTGTCCTGGCTTATTTGTTGCCCTGATTTGAAAGATGACTTGGTGGTACATGCAGAAATTCAACTAATTTGAAAATAATCGTGTGAAGTTTACCCTGACTTTAGAGTTTCAACATCCATTCTGATTTAAACTAGTTTGTAATCATCTTTCTTGTACTAAGTTCTCCTAAGTTTTTTTGAGCTGCTTGTAAATCAATGTATATATGTACACAGAGTTTGTAAGTGTTTGATTGATTTAAAATCAATTTTAATTAAACAAATACATAATTTATCATTTTACTTGGAGCAAAATAATCCTAGAGGCAGATTTGTAGTGTCAATATTTAAAGCTGGTCTGTAAGTCAAAGTGTAAAGGCAAGGATGAGACAAGCTTAAACAACTATTTTACGCAGAAATTTAAATTGATGGGTTTATGTAAAATTAATGTTTCTAGTGAAATATCTCTGAACCACACCCATGCTTAAATGGAATACTTGACTATAAGTTGTTTTTGATTTTAGTATTCCTAGAAGGATTAGGTTATTAATACTTTAGGTCTCTATATTCCTTTGCTAACATTACTAATAGATCTTTTTCATAGGTTAAGATATGCAGAATTTGAGGGCTGGATTTGCAGCCTCTGGTTTGGTACACACTGCTTAAACAGATCCCTGTACTTCATTATGAAAGTGTCCCGAAGAGGACTCATAAAACAGGGCAGAGTGTATGGTAATCCGAAAATAATGTGGTACACTTTCGCATGTTTGCACTACTGGGTGATGCAACAATACTAATTTAGTCTCTTTCAAGGCATGTAAATTTTAAAGATCAGAGACATATTTTTAACAGAAAAGAATATATTTACTTTATTAAAATAGATTTAGAACTCATGCAAACTATACTGGAAAAAACAGCCAAATGTGTTCTTCAAGTAAGGTATGCCCCAACACCTTCAGTGTTCCAGCTACTTTATGGAGCTGATGACTTGTCTCCCCTCCAACACCCACGTCATTAGATGCATGAGTCATTCCATTCTGCTGTAGAGCTACTAAATGTGGTATCACAAATGTTGATTTGAAAAGTGGATGAGCCCTTGAGTCATTTCTCAGTATAGCCAGTATTTTAAGGAAAAGCCTTTTAGAAAGCCTGTTACATATATTCTACAGGACAATGGAGCTTATTTTATATCATAGTAATGAAAATAAGCTTGAACAGTGGTGGTGAGAGAAAACATGAAAAGTCTCAGAGAAGGAAGGGAACATCTATTGAGAACAGATACATTTTGTAAAACTAGTATATACTAATCCTTACAGACTAAATACTGGTTCCCACTTTATCCACCACCACAATATATCACTTAAATGGAAATTGAAAAAGTAACCTGTAATGTCTTTAGGTTTCCCTATTTTTGTACGTGCAAAGTTGATTTTTTTGGCAGAACAACTGAATTCATAACAGGTGAATACAGTTTTATTCCTTTCCCTAAACCAGAACCCTGTTCAGCAAAGGAAAAGAGCAAACCTAGGATAAGTTCTGTGTAAAAGCTAATACTGTGTGATGAACTGGGGAGATACAAAGTCAGCTCAGCTAAAGCCTGCATAAACAAATTAGACTCTTTGCCGTATATTGAAGAATACACAACAAATATATAAAGGCCTTTCCTTCTTCTTTCCCATCTAGAAAACTTGGCATGTTTGTATGATGTGTAATACAGATGTCCTAAGAATGTATTTCCAAATGTAAGACCAGATTTTTTCTTAACTGGAAATGCTTTCTCCTCTCTCACCAGTCAACAGAGTTATATTTTGTTTCAGAGCAGCTGGTGAAGTGACAAATGAATACAAACAACCCTTCTATTTAGAGAGATTGTTTAGAACAGAATTTTTTCAGGAAGTAATTGCACTTGAGGCACTAAGGATGGATTCTTCTCACTTAAATTTAGCCAAATATCCAAGTTAAGCCTTTAGTCTGAGATAGTTTTCCATGTTTCTGCTGTGCATCAAGGAGAGAGGTGGGTGATTCACCCTTCTTATCTTGGACATCACACCTAAGGAGAATGAATTGCTTCCTATAGGATAGGAATTTCTCATAGTGCTCCATTCACTATGGAGAGAGTCCAAATGACTGTCTTAAATTAGGTATTTAATTTTAAGGTAGCTACAGCTGAGTAAAGTGAGCCACATGCTGCAGGAGGTGCTTTTAAACAAATACCATGAATTATGTTACATTATTTGTTAACAGCAACAACCCCAAATTTGGCCTAAAGAATAAACTCAGCAATTGTCATATTCATAAACATGCAGGAGTAACTTTCAGCACATTTTCAGCATTTCAAAATCTATGTGGCCATGCTGATCTCATGAGTTATAGTGATTAGACATGCCTGGACAGGCTGGACACCAGGCAGCATTGTAGAGGGAAAGTTCCCTGGGCATAATGCAGGCTGCTCTTATAGCTGCTTTGTAAGTTGTGCTTTTAATTGTAGTGGAAACATATCTGCTATCAGCTGACTGGTTAGGAGGAGAGAGGAAAAGCAGTCTTTTGCATTTTAAGAGGAGCAGAGGTGAAATTCTTGGTGCTTATGTGTTCTGAAAAATTTCCAAAATCAAGCTAGAGCTTCTGCTCAGTACTCATAAGCATATGGTAATTTTTACAGGATCACATTTAGAGTTCCCACTTGGTATGATGTGAAAGAGAAAAATTCAGTATTTGATACTGCTGCCTCATTATAATAGCCTGACTTGAATAGCCTTCTGTCCAAAGAATTGGAACAGAATAGCATGTGAGAAACTACTTTGGACTATATCAGTCAGCAATATGCAGAAAAATAATTGAACAGCACCTCATGCTACATGCCTTCCCATACTTAACCATTCTTTTAAAAATTCTTAAAGGGAAAGATGATTAATGGAAGAAGCAGTTCAAGTTACCTACTCTCTTCTTGCAAAAGAATATTGGAAAGATGGTTTAGACACTGGAGCAGTGTTTGGCTTGTTTCTCTTGAGTGGTAAAAATTAGACAGTTCACATGCTGCAATGACATACTACAAGTAACTAAGAATTTCTAAAAGTATAAAGCAAAAGACACTCTTCTTCTGAGATTTGACCCTGAAACCCATACTTCAAAGGAGCCTGAATGCTTAGCATCTCTAAATGATCAGACATTAAAGGATGCAGCATTTTGATTGGCTACTTAAGCAATGAGCTGTGGTGATTTAGGAAGAAGGGATCAGGAGAAAAAAAGCTAACAGTATGTTTTTTCATCACTGTATGGATCACCACATCTATGTCCAACAAGTGGATTACATTCTTCTAGCTAGTTGTACCTTTGCGTTGGATGGTTTTGACTGTGATTATTTTCCTTCCTCTGAGTGTAAGGATTTGTTACTTCTTTATGTAAGTAGACAGTAAATTATTTGGGAAAGGGAGAATCTTTTGAGTGCATTTGTATAATAAGTAGCAGGATATTGTGGTGCATGACATTTAATCAATTACAGCAGTAGAGCTACATTAGTTGCTGATAATGGCAACTGACCTAAGAAAGTCAAGGAAACCAGCAAGACCCCAAAAGTCTAAATTACGTGATGAGACCATAAGCAGATGTCATTTGCAAAAGAAAATGTTATGATAGACCATATAAGATTCTACCTGTAAATTACTGATAGTATTTGAGTGACATTCAATTTTCCTTTTCTTTGACCGGTGCTTCTCAGTCAATCACCAGAGCAAAACCCTTTCTCAGTCTCAAACCTTGTAGTTTAGTGGTGATATTTAAATGAATTTGTCTCTTCAAAAATGGTTTTCAATTTTTGCCAGCAAACACATATATCTTTATAACTGGTGCAGATGTTCCTCTGGTCTTTCCTGCTCTGTGTGCTCTAGTCACTGTCACATGTCTCTAGATACTGAACAGCTTTGCCCCCCCATCCCCCACTTTTTTTCCCAAGAGATTTAGAAACTTTATTAAGAAGCAAATAGTTTTTAAATTATAAATTTTTATGACTTCATAGGAAAGTGAGAAACAAATCAGGAGCAAGTATAATGAAAGGCAAGACGTTATCACACATTTAAATATGCTGTAGTGTCTAAATATAGGAATACTGATTACACAGTTCCTAGTGCACATAGGACAATCCTAGCCAACACATGAAACCACTTTAAAAGCTAAGGGGTATATGCAGAGTTTTCAATTCTTGCAGGCTTTTCTCAAAAAAGATCTAACTGTAAACCACTCTTATGAAATAACAACACCATAAATGTTTGTTCTTCCTTATATTTCACCAGAAGCTGTGACCACAAGTGTCAACTGTCTGCACATGATACAGAAATTAATTTGTAAGTGGAGAGATGTGTCAGACTATCAAGAAAATACTTTTACTAAATCACCTGTGGTACTATTTCTTCTTTTGGGACAACCAGGTAGCAAGCATGATTTGTAGTGATATTTCATTCTGCTCTCAACCACAGAAAGCCCTGGCAAACCAGTATTCTTGAAGCTTGTTTAGTACACACTGAGCAGGACCTGGGATTTTTAAAACACTCCTGTTTACTCTCATCTGTGGATATGCAACTTTCCCAGCTTCTCCCTTTGCCCTCTAGTGTGTTTAATACAGTGTTTGAATTGCTCTTGTGTCAGTCCTAGAGCTTAAGTTTACCTGGTGACTGCTGATGCGAAATCAGTACGACAGACCCAGGAGAAAATGCGCTCACTCCACCTCAGATTGATGCTTCTGAGATTGGTTCCATCCTAACAAATCAGAAACTTAATAGGTATTCAACTACTACATTAATGAGTGTTTGAAATTAATTTACATATAACAGAATCTGGAAAAATAATTTGCAGAAATGTTTTCTCGGATGTTTACATTACCTATGCTTCTTTCTGTAATGTTTGATCATATAATAAGCAAACATACTAAAGCCTAAACGTTTTTCTTGATGATTGATTTTCTTGATTGATCCATTTCAATCCATTTAAGCTGCTTGTTTCTGACAGAGCTAGTTTCTTCTTTTTAGAAAACAAAACAAGGATTTATACATCCAGTTTATGCTGCCCTTCATTAAAAAAACTCTCTATCCGAGCCTTTGGATCCTACCACATGATAAAAATTATTGTGAGTCTTCATCTGGTTGAAACCTCTTACTGAGTTCTATACAGTAAGAATTTCAGCCAGAAGTGAGTGAAGTACTTCAAACCTCATAAACTGAAAAACAGAGGAGGCCTTGATTTATCAATGTGTGGAAGAAATTTTGAATCTAACTTTGAGATTCTTATTAAAAATGCTGTAGATGTAGACCATAAAATCCTGTGAAGTTATACTGTGAAGTGTATTGTGCTTATATCAAAAAGATAATAGGCTAGTTTTCTTTAGATCAAGCAAACAAACAAACAAAAGATAAACCAGCAAAAATAGGAGTGCTGTTTCATATTTTTGGTCACTTGATGGCACTAAACTAACACTGTATACATATTAATCACCAGTAGCATAAGAATATTTCTGTGCCGGTGCACTTTTTTTTAAGGTTTGGCCTGATCAAAGTGCTTTGTTTTGTTGAGGGCAAATTTCAGATACAATAGAGATTAAAAAATAAATAAACAAAGCTCCAAAAAGCAGTACTGACATCTGCCTATGTTCCATCTGTCCTGTTAAAGTTCATGGCATACTACAAATACCATGATGCAATGGAATACGTAGCATTTCTGAGCAAAACACGTGTCAGTTTTCCAGTGTAACACACCAGAGACCAAATCAAGCCTTCCAGTGTATAATCTGAGAGAAGTATCTGCAAACTTTGGACATTGGCATTTCCATCAAAACCTGAGACCATCAGGTGGTCACCTAAATGAGGCAGAACATGTGGACATCCTGATCTTTTCCGTATCTCAGTATCTATGGGGAAATTCAGCATGTCAAGGCTAAATGTTTGGTTTATTGTGTGTAGAGGTGAAGCAGGGAGAACTTCGCTTGGATGGTCTCAGTCATGTAATAGGAAGCTCCTGGTGTGATGAACAGCTGAAGAAGGAGTTGCAGCACAGTGTGTCTCCCAGGAAAGGCACCTCCTCACATAGTCCCGCAAAATGTCTGTATTGTATGTATTGGTACTGAGAAATCCTCAGTTAAACAAAGCTATTTTGAGGACTTTTCAGGATTTGATTAGAGTAGAAATGGAACATTTTTATTTAGTTGTCGGGAATTTTAATATTTTGAAATATTTTCTCCTGGAAAGGGAGAAAAAAACACAGTTTTTTTAAATTTTTCACAGGTCAGCAACCAAAAATGCTGTTCTTGGAAAAAAGAACATATTTTCATCTGATAATTCCTTTTCACTGAATGTTTTAAACTTTTTTCCAACAGGCACACACTTGCATTTTGAAAGCACATTTCCAGAAGTTTTGAAAGATTTTCTAACAAGCTCCAAGGGCAACCTCTTATTCTGGAAACCTAAAGGAGGATATTTCAGCAATTTGAAAAGGCAGGATGGGTTTTTTTCTCTTTTGGATTTATTACATTCAAGCATTTCTCATAAATAGCTTTTAATGAATCAGTGAACAAAACAGTTTGTGCTACAAAATTCTCAGGCAGCTCTAGAATGATGATGCAGATTGCAAGTCCTCTGCTCCTTTCTCACAGCACTCCTGAAAGAGTCTTTGTGACTGACTGAGCAGCACTTGTGCAGAGGGACTTTCACAGAGCTGAGTATGGGAAATCCCATGATGTCACATGTGCCTGACCTAGCTCAAGTGGAAGGAAATGTGGTCATTTTCTCTTAAGGCAATTTTTTTTGTGTTGTTAATTTTTACAGTTAGAGCCTTTTAAAATCATAGAGCACAGAATTGTTTATACTGGAAAAGACCTATAAGGTCATTAAGTCCAACACTGTTAAATCCACCACTAAGTCGAGCCTCCAATTGCCACATCTACATGCCCTTTAAATACCTCCACGGATGGTGACTCCAGCACTTCCCTGGGCAGCCTGTTTCACTGCTTGACTTTTAGTAATGAAATGTTTCCTAATACCCAATCTAAACCTCCTCTGATGCAACTTGAGGCCATTTCCTCTCATCCTGTCACTTGTTACTTGGGAGAAGAGACCTCCAACTTTCAAGTAGCTGTCAAGAGTGATAAGGTTTCCCCGAGCCTCTTTTTCTCCAGGCTAAACAACCCTGGTTCCCTCAGCTGGTCCTCAGAAGATTTGTGCTCTAGACCCTTCAACATCTTTGTTTCCCTTCTCTGGACACGCTCCATCACTTCAATGTCTGTCTTGTAGTGAGGGACCCAGAAATGGACACAGGGTTTGAGGTGTGGCCTCCCCAGTGCTGAGTGCAGAGGGGCAATCATTTCCCTGGTCCTGCTGCCCACACTGTTTCTGATACAAGCCAGGATGTCATTGGCCTTCTTGGCTGCCTGGGCACACTGCAGGCTCATGGTTGTCACATTAGTTAACCTCCAGCTACCTGGGACTTCCTTGGTTAGCCAGAACTGCTGCAAGTGATGTAAAGAGGCTCAGTGAGCACTTCCGCAGCTCCCTCAGTACCCTCATGGGGATCTCATCTGGCCCCATGGACTTGTGTGTGTCGAAGTGGTGTAGCAGGTCACTGACCATTTCCCCTTGGAATATGGGGGCTTCATTCTTCTCCTCACCTGTCTGCTCCTCTTCCAGTTCAAGGGGCTGGATACCTACAGAATAACTGGTCTTACTGTTCAAGACAGGCAAGGAAGGCATTAAGTACCTCTGCCTTTTCCACATTCTGTTGTCAGTGCATTTTCATCTGCATGCAGTAAAGGATGGATATTATCCTTACCCCTCCTTTTGTTGCCAAAGTATTTGTAAAAATATTTTCTGTTGTCTTTTATGACAGTAGCCAGATTACAGAATCACAGAATCAACTAGGCTGGAAAAGACCTCTGAGATCATTGAGTCCAACCTATGACCGAACACCACCATATCAAACAGACCATGTCACTAAGCGCCATGTCCATTTTTTCCTTAAACACCTCTAGGGAGAGTGACGCCACCACCTTCCTGGGCAAACCATTCCAATGTAAAATCACTCTATGAAGAAATTACTCCCAATGAGAAATTCCTCATTAATTAAATTCTAGCTGGACTTTGGCCCTGCTAATTTTCTTCCTGCAGAATCTCATAATAACCTTGTTGTCATCCTGAGTTGCCTGCCTCTTCTTCCAAAGCTCATAAATTCTTCTTTTTCCAGTTCAAACCAAAGCTGTCTATTCAGTTAGGCTGGTTTTCTTCCCCACTGTCATGTCTTTTGGCACATGGGGATGGCCTGCTCCTGCACCTTTAACATTTCTTTCTTGGAGAATGTCCAGTCTTCCTGGATTTGTTTGCCCTTCAGGACTTTGCCCTTCTCAACCTGCCTGCTATACAGGCCAAAATCTGCCTTCTGAAAGCCTAGGGTGGCAGTTCTGCTGGCCACTTTCCTTACTTTGAGAAGTGAAAACTCTTAGCATTTTGTGATTGCTGTGTCCCAGAGGACCTCCAAGCATCACATCACCCAACAGTCCTTCTCTGTTCACAAACCATAGGTCCAGTGAGTGCCTCCCTTAGCTGCCTCCCTCAGCAGCTGTGGCAGGAACTTTTCTTTCAAACAGTACAGGAACGTTCTGGACTGTTTCTTCTCTGCTGTATTGTATTTCCAGCAGACACCTGGGAAGTTGAATTTCCCCATGATAACAAGGGCTAGCCAATGTGAGACTTCTCCCAGCGGTCTATAGACCATTTCTTCTGTCTCTTCATCCTGGTTGGCTGATCTGTCACAGAGTCCCTCCAGAATATCTGCCTTGTTGGCCTTCCCCCTGATTCTTACCCATAAACACTCAACACTATCAGCACCATCATTAAGCTCTAGACAATCAAAACACGTGCCTTGTGTTGCCACTCTTATTACCTATTACATTTTCATCTACATGCAGTATGGGAGACTTGGATGGTACTCAACCTGAGGGGAAAAAAACTCTATGACTTCACCACTTCTGGAACAGTGGACCATTTATCTGCAGGTTTTCTCATCCTATCATTGTCTTACTGCTGCAGAGATAAGGTAATGATGGGCTTCACTGTGTCATATAGTCAAATACTATCTTCAGTGATTCTGCAACTATTGTGAAATATGATGATTTCTGGAAATTTTATGGACTTTACAATGATTTCAGTTAAATGGAAGACTTTCAGCTTTCTAGCCAGTGAGTCCATTGTCAAAAGTTTGGTTGCATTTGTCATTTCACATGTCCTTAACCACAATAACCTTAAGGAAAGGGGTTGGAAAGCATTGCAGTGATTTCCACAGTATGCAAAGCCAATTTCAGCTCTCCTTCTACTCATGAAAGTTAATGGCTTTCCACAGGAGGTAAATGAGGACAAATTTGGCTTTCTTGGATTAAAAAATACATTGTTTTCATGGCTATCTGCACTAAATTTAATCCAACTACAACCAATTAATCTATTCACAAAGTTGGATGAATGTGAGTTGAGCTAATATAAACCATGTGAAAATCCACCCTGCTCTATGTAGTACCAGTCAAACAGTATTTGAAATTTTTTATGGAAGAATAGAAATACATATGAAAATCCCCTCAGAAATAGTTGACACATGAGTAGTTTTTAGATGCATGTCTATTTTCATATGATAAATAGAATCATAAGATCTCAAATTCAAATTTGCAAACTTGCTGTCTGAGAAACAAAGAAGGAAAAGTTCAAGAAATTGCCCTTTCAATATCAGACACTGTCATATAAGTTTTCCACTATTACATTTCTCAGTCTCTTGTGCTTCCCATACATTGCTGGAATCATAAAGCACAAATCCTAATTTTTTATAGGCCTGGCGAAAAATTACCATTTTCATTGCATGTGAAAGTTTGATTATGGTTATATGTATGTAACTCAGAAACTGCCCTCTCCTTATGTTGCTGTTCATTTTCCAAGTCATCTTTTGTTCGTGTAACATAGTTTTTTCTTTAAATTTCTAAAGGGTTTTTTAAAAAAACATTTCAGAAGTAATCATTCTGTAAAGATTTGAATCAAAAATCTAGCATTCAATGATAGGGCTATTAGAGGGACTTTCAGGAAGACAGACACTGGGAGACTGGGTGGGTTTGCCTGGTTGAGGAGTAAATTTGCTGCCCAAATGGCATGGGCACTGCTGCCTTGCACCTCTGTGTCTTCATGGAACCTCATAAATCCTATTCAAACAGATTTTCATTCCATTTCTACCTGAATAAAGTGAGATAAAATGCAGAGATGACTGTGACTCGACCCAAAATGCTCCTGGAGACTCTCAGGAAGACCTCCCATGTCCACTCACTCTGTTACCTCTTTTAGCCCTGATCAGCCCTTAGCTATCTAACAGGGCAGACCCATAGCTCTGCTGCATTCAATTCTGTCTTTTTTCTTATAATTATGTATACTCAGATATGCTAAGATGCATGCATCCGACCAATCTTTAGACTAAGTAACTCTTCATTGCCAACAATTTCAGTCATAGGCTGTCCTGTTTGGAAAATGTGCAAATGAAAAGACAAAGTCTTTGTCTTGGTGGATAGGTTAATATTAATTCTTGAGGAAGAGCCCTAGCAAGGCTCAAGTTTTCATCTCACCCATACAGCAAACCTGGCCCCAGAAGTGACTCCCACAGAATACGTGGGACCCTGCATAATACTGGATTACTTGCTAGATGCAAACATTAAATAAAATTCAATACAAGACTCTAAGTAATCATTGGATTCAAGGGAGTGGATGACAAAGGGGTCATCAGGGAGAACAATCCATGGGTGTCAACAGTTTGGGAATGGGTAGATCAGGGAGTTTGGAGTGGCCTCAGGTGGCTCTTGAAAGATGTAGACATTGGAATTGATGGCAAAAATCATGTTGCTCTCACGTTCTATTTCTGAACAGCCTTGTGTCTGAGTGTAAAAGAGGGAAGGAAATCACTGTATCATCTTCTGCCTTGCAGAAGCCAAAGAGACTCTGTCCATATGATTTTGCTCATTCTCTGTCAACATTTCCATTGACTTCAGGGGAAGTCTAAATTGGTGAAGTCCAGCTTTAATCTATTTTTATGCCTACAACCTTCCCTTCACAGAGCCTGCTCATTTTCAAAAATTCACAGACTATATTTTTACTTAAAGAAAAAATCCCACCCATTTAGTTACAGACTACAGACAAATTATTAGTACATAAGTACTGAAGGCTGAATTAAACACAAAGAGAAAAAAGGTTGTGAAGCCAGATACTAAGCTAATGCGGCTTGGCATAGTTCCCTTAACATCAGTGGAGTTCTGCTGATTTACAAAAACTGAGAATCTGGCTTGTTAAAATTTAAAAATAAAACTACAAGTACCTACTAAATTTGAACTTTGTACTTTGAATTATAAAGCGTACTTTTTATCCATGGGTCTGTGCAGTCTTTGGTTAAAATCCACTGGAATTGAGACATATTATTTTTGGCCACTGCAAAGTGCTCATATTGTTCCCTGAAAGAAACAGAAATATGTTGTGAATTCAAAAGACAAATTAATAGATTTTTTAAAAAATAATTAAAATAAAGGAGGCTATTGAGTTCACACAAAGTGCATTCCTTCACCCCAAATTAACAGCTGTGTGCATGAAGATCTACTCAAGAAGTCAGACTTAATTTAACTGTCTTCAGCAGATTAGTGTGGTAAAAAGAGAGAAGACTTTCCCCTCATTGCTTACTGTTCATGCTCTTTTTAATCTCTCAATTCCAGTCCTGAATAATGTGTGAAATTTTGGAAATACTTAGTCTTTAACAAAGAAATGCAATTACAGTTGTGTGCATTGAGGGCACAATGATATCCATCCTCTCTGCCTTTGTGGCTTCTCTGCCTGCTGAGGGCCCCCGTGCCCTGCAGTCCCCCACACCAGCTGCCTGGAAAGGCTGTGTGGTCTCAGAAGACACCATGGGTGAGGGCAGACAGGCACAAGGCCTCTCTAAAGATTACAGAATTAGAGAATTATTCAGGTTGGAAAAGACTCTAAGGTCATCAAGTGCAACCATTTAACCTAGCCAAATCCACCACTAAGCCATGTCCTTGAGTGTCCCATTGTGCTGGTTTAAGAGTAAACTGGTGGGAGAAATGAACCCGAGTCAAGAGAGATTACAAGTCAGAGTTACAATTTAGTAGAAAGGCTGCAATAAATGCAATGATACAGAGAAAAACTGGTTTTTAACCCACAAAGACAGATTTATAACCCAGCACCCTGGAATAAGAACAGAATGGTGTTCGTTGGCCCCTGTGCTGGGCACTATGTGGTCCCCCTGAGTGCAAAGTAAAAGGAAAAGAAAACTGTCAGTGAGGATGATGGTCACAGTCTTGTTGAGAGTGGCAGTCGCAGTCCTGTTGAGGTTTTGCCCCTCCTCTGGATCCCACAAGTGGTACCCAAAGTCCCAAACCCCAAAGATTATATATGCTCAGGTTTAGGTAGGAATGCCCAGTACCTCCCCCAGGGTGAGTTTCACAATGGGTGATTTAACTCTGTGAGTCATGGGATATTTTTGGAATCTTTGATGGTCTAGGTCATTGCAGCTGCCTATTATGCCAGTCCCTAATGGTCCATTGGCAGAGATGACCCCTCAGGCTGGGTGTGAAGGTGCCAATGCCTTCCCAGAGGGGAGTTAGCAGAACTGAGTCACTGATGCGAAGACAGAAACACCCCCCTATCTCACAGGGTTCTTTAACACCCAGTTTATAGCCTGAGGTGTCAAGTGTGCCCTGGGCAGCTGCTGCAAATGGTCCATTATTAACAGTCCATCAGAAACTACATAGAGGGTGTAGAACACAAAGTTTTGGTTATGCCCACATAGTGATAAACTGGTCCCAGCCCCTGTAGCTAGGACACTCATCTACAAGTCTTTTAAAAAACTCCAGTGATGGTGACTCAAGTACATGCCTGTAAATGTTATACAGGTAAGACGGAATGACGTGCTGAGCTATGGATCACAGATTGGGCATGTCTATGCGACTATGCATAGCCTCAGAATTCAGAGCTGAGAAAAGTGTGGTTTTCCCATTATCATGGGTTAAACATAACAAAATGGGAGTTTTGACTTTCAGTTACCAGCAGCAATCAAAAATAATTAAATCAGAGTTAATGACCTCATTTGGAAAATGGATCAGAAGTTGTACTTACCCAGATAAACACCCCCACACAAATGGTTCATTCTTCAACCACTGGAAGCCATGGAAATGTTTAACACACCCCTACCAAGCTATGCAACATGATTTTGTCCTGTGCCAACTGGCACATTAGGACATGCTCTGCCACAATGACCAGAGTCAGACTGGGGGTTGGGAGGCATTCAGGTCCGTTCCCAAAAGGTCAGTATGAACAAAAATGACACATCTTGGCTCCTTCCGCCCTTCACGCTTCTCTAAAACTGTAGCAGCTTTTTTACCTCAAACTTACTGGCATATCAAATCCAAGGCGTACAATCCTAATTTTATTTTCATGCAGCAAAAGCACTGTTTTGGGAAACTGCAGTGCACTTCTGTATTACTGTGAACATTGTGAGCACACACACATACAATGATAATTGTATGTTAGAGCCTCAGGGATAGGACACTGGCCTGAAGGAGACCTGAAGGACAGGAGATACCTAGTGCAGACGGGATCAGGCCAGGCCGCCTCACTTCAGGGAGAGAGCATGATCCCTGAACAGGTGTTATTTGGCAGTTTAACCATAGTCACGGCCACTGCAGTATCAGGGACAAATAATGAATGTTGCCAAGTAACATTGCTGTGAACTGAAATGTCACCTTACAGAACATAGCAGGCATGAGCATAGAAGAGTCTTTATCTTACATATGGTTTAGGTAAGCACATTAATGTAAGGCTGTAAAAATAAACCACAGTATCAGAGTATAAATATGGCACGCACTTTTCATTACAGTAATTCTTTTGAAAAATATTTATTTAAAAAAAGTCCTAAATTTTTAACAACTGCAACTTATTGATATGCTGTATTGTGCCTAACAAACCAGAACCCAACAAAAATAAAGCCCAATGTTTTATTGGAGAGAATGCATAATGCAAACTTTTCAATTTCACTTTTGTCACTGGAATGAAGTAAGAGTATGAATAATAAATGAAGTGGTAGCTCTAAGAGACCAGTACTCTTTCTTATCTAAGTAAGAAAGGCAAAAAAGACCCATGAAAAGCATCTTCCAAGTGAGAGATGGCTGTTTTTGAAAACATTAAGTATGAGCACATTTGAGTCCAGGTAATCATTACTCAGCTATGCACACACAATTCCTATTGCCTTAAATGTGTATTTAGTGCTGATCTGTGCACTACAACCCTACATATTCATTGTTCAGTTATTGAGAGTAAGTATTCCTGAAACAGACTGATCAAGACTCACTATAGAAAATCCACTTCAAGCATAGCTGAAAAAAAGTTACAAATCCTGGGCCCGGAGAGACAAAAAACATCCCAGCAATGAGAAATGTATATTTAGAATGGCCTTAAGATAAAATGCAAATTTTCAATTGGTTTCTGTTGTGATGGACATTCTAGTCTAAAAGAGTCAGATTTTCTTAGGAATTGGGAATCAACCAGAGACCATGGGAGTGCTCTCCATGGTGAAGGTTGGATGAAATGGTGTTGACATTAATGTAGAGCAAAAGTCACATTCTGCCAGTGTTAGGACAAAGGCAAAGGCTCACTATGTCTGTTACACAACTCGTTTGCGCAATAATTTGGCTAATTGCTGCATGTATATATGTAAATGTGCTTAGAAAATGACAAAATTCTGTTTGACGTTTTATCAAAGATCTTCTGCCACATTGCAAGTAAACTTAGGACTGGTGTCTGCTCTCTTCATCTGCAACACACAAACAGCATGGAATGTACATGGGAAAGTACGTAGGGAAATTAAACTTCCTAATACACTTTCTTCTCTTAGGGACAGACAAATCGGTAATTTTTAAAAAAATATTGGCTTCTAAAGTTTGGTACCTGAGTCCTCACTTCAGGGTCTAAATTTAAGAGTCTTAATCATGTTTCATCCAGCAAATTTGAGAATTGGTGATACTGTCCACGTGACTGGTCCTTTATTCCCTACATTTTTAAAAATGCAGACATGCTTCTCCACTGAACATGGCTCACTTCTGCAGTTAATGTATTCATAGCAGATTGCATTTGGCCTTTGGTTATTGATTACAAAAAGTTGAAAGCAAGTGAATTTACATATATAGGTTTAGCTAAAAACCAACAAAAAGTAAATCTTTCTTTATTCTTTACAAGGCAGTAAATGTTAACTTCAAAAATTTCCATTTGCCATATGGTCTTCAGGTGATTTGATGTAACTCAAAACAGGCATTCAGTAGCTTAATAGTTTTACTGTACCACAGATGTGTCATTCCCTGGAAAAATAATTTAAGTTTGCTTCTCAGGCCTTGATTCTGCTGGCATTAGAAGCCCAATTACAGAAGTAAAGCAAATTCCAAATTCAGTCCACAAGGCTACATTATCAAAACCCTTTCTGCTGGAAAAATATTCATGTCAGGCTTGGAATACCTTAATCACATTTCTCTTCTTCATTCCCCCAACACAGTATATGAGGATATAATGTAGAAGAGCTAGAAGCTGCTCAGGAAAAGCTCTTCCCCGTTTTGTCCAAGTCATTTGAGAGAACTGTGATTTGAGTCTGAGCTTAGGCTCATGGGTTCACAGTTTAAACATGATTATGCACATGCATGACTAGCACCCATACTTGAGTGCACATACAGTAGATTTTAAGTCAATGTTTTCAAAAACATTTTTGTTTTGTTGCTTTGTCTGAAGAAGTAATGATAGCTCTGTGAGAGGCTTTAGGGAAAAGGTTGTTTGTTTTTTATTCTTTGCTGCTTTGATTTCTTACAATAACAGAAGTATCAGTGTGAAACATTTGAGCTTAGATGGGAAAATTTCCAGACCCAATGGCTATGTATTCATAGATTGATGAAGTTTAGATACGAGTGAAATATGTGTCTGGGACCTTGAGTGACCAAGTCTACTTCACCTTACACAGTCATTTGCTTGGACTGGTGTCTTGCAGCTGATGCAGTCTTTTCCTCATCAGTCTACCTCATGTAGATCTGACAGATTAAATAGGGAAGGTGATAATTCTACAACAAGAACTTGTTTTGTAAGTGTGACCAATGTGATCTGAGCAGTCTGTAGCTGACAGATACAAATGTTTTGTTGTGTTTTAACTGTATGGATCAAAGGATAGTGTAACAAACATCATAGCTGTCCATCCCCTATTAAATCATGTATTTTCATTCAGTTGATTTATTCAGCATTAAATACATTTACATCTAGCAGGTACTTCAGGTGATCTTGTTTTAAATGACTGGACTTAAATGGGGTTACTTCGAATGCCTGGAATGATGACAGAGTCATTGGTTCTTTAGAGGATTTTTAGATTCCCTCTTGAAACACCTCCAGAATCACCATTAGCAAAGTGAGACTTCACACACACCAACTCACCAAGGGCAGTAGTATATACTAAAGCAACTACAATGAAATGAAAAACAGTTTCTAACCTTTTATTAACGAGATCACAGTTCTAGTTCAAAGCAGGTGAAACAATAACTATGTAGTTCGAGCAGAGAAAGTTAAATGGCATACGGAACTTCTTATTAAATAAAAAGTGAAAAAATCTATTGCAGACATGTTGCTTCTTGCCAAGTTCTTGTTGGTGTTCTAAGAAAATGAATAACTGACCTACTATAAAACTCTATTCTTTTATTACTTTCTTGAAGCTTTCATCAAAAATAGATATCTTGAGTGTGTTGGATATTTCTGGTTCTTTGGAGGATTTGCTGTAATGTTAATCTCCACAGTGCCGTTGTGTTAACACCTTCCTGCTGCTAAACCAAATTTCACCTTCAGACACAGGAGGACTGAATTTTTAGGCAGGGATAATCCAGGACTCAGCAGTAGTGGATTTTGGAAAAGTGAGTGAAATATAACCCAAGCTGGGCTTACTCAGTTGGCAGGCTGAAGCTGAGACAGCTTAACGAAAAATGAGTCTTTAAAGATCCTGTCTGTTGATACTTCAGTAGTATGTTACTTTTCTGAAACTTCCAAGGGACTTTATGAGGACTAGGAAGTGCTATTTTATGGCTGCAGAGTAACGGATTTTTTTCCTTAGGAGCAAGGGACGTCCATCTCAATAAATTCTGGCCCATCAGCTGCTTTGACACCAATAATCTATTAAAATGTCTGCAGATTCCCTTTTCTTCAAGAGTACATAGAAATTAGAGTTAAATCTTTGCTTATGTATAACAAAGTTACAGACATGACAGTGCTATGAATTGTATAATACTGATAGATCAATATGCAGGCAGACAAACATAAAAATGTTCTCAAAAGTTGATGTCATCAGCATATGTATAGTTTCAATTAAATGTAGGTGAACCTCTCCCCAGGCTATAACCTGGCTAAGGGGTTGTTTGGAAGAGGCCTGACTAACAGAGTTGCAGGATGTTCACTAGATAAGAGCAATTCCCGGGGGGCACAAGGGAGGTGAAATCTGAACTATAGTTTTCTATAGCCATTGAAAATGAAGTGGGAAATCTGTCCAGTTACCTGTACCTTAGCTCTAGTTACAGGAGTAAACTACTCTGGTGGTCCATTGTCATGGGAATGTAACTTTTCCATTTAGCTCTTGAAACAGCTCATTATGTCCATACATACATGGGCATAATGAACTGTTCTAAGAGCTGAATGTATATATATATACACACACACATATGTACGTATGTGTATGCATATGCAATATATAACAATGTGTTCTGTGTCAGCCTTTGCTTGAAAAAAAAATCTAAGCAGAAACTTCAACTATTGAGTTTTATAACGATATTTATTTTACATACCTTGTTTGTGCAAAAAGAGTTCTTGCATTTATTTATTTTTTTAAATAGCAAATTGTCCTTTGACCTGAAAAGCTCTTTGGCTATGATTACATTACTAAATATGAAGATGAATAGGAATGGATCTGCAGACATTTTTATTATGTACATTTCAGAAGGTGTTACTTTGGGCTTATTCTATTCTGGTTATATGGGCTGAATGTCTGCAGCTGGAGTGCACTAGGTTTGCTGTTGGAGTTGTTTTATTGGTTATTTTTCAATAAAAGTATCCACAGTTCTCAATGTCTAACCGTTATGCTTTAAACATTTGACAGGCAGGTCTCAAGGAGCTTTATAAATCTTTGCAGTTTCAGAGTGGTTGAAATAAATGCTGTTATTGCATTACAGCCAGGGAAAGTAACATACTGAAGTATTGCATAACTTGCCAACACAGAAAGTCTTTGTTTGAATCAGGTATATATGCCATGTCTGCTGAATTTCAGCTAATTTTTAAACTTCTCTTCAGTAGTTAAATACAGTTTCTTTCAGAAAAACAAACCACTATAGATTTGTACTGCAGCCTGTGTGAAACAGTACTGCTTATCACCTAATGGACAAAATGGGCAAGAAATACCTAGGCTATATCAGGTTTTTTCTCTGTGACAGTGTGATGTGAAAGCAAATGCCAAACACAGCCAAAATAGAATGGTATTTCAGTCAAACCTCATTCACTCTCTGTTACTCTGAATATCTGTGCAACGTGCAGGTTTATATAAATCAGGCATGCGACTTGTAAGCAAAGATATTCCACAGCAAAATGTTGAAGTTGTCTTATTTAAAATGAATAAATAAATAAGAAACAGATTGGGCAATAAAATAACACAGATTTTAAGCTTCATAAACAACAGTGGCATACCTCTGATTTGCACTGTTTTATTAAGAAAATAAAACCCTTTTAAACCTTATTGATGTTAAAAATATTCATGCAGCAACTTTTTGTCTTCTGCCAAAAGTCTGCCCTCTATTAGATCAATGACATTTCCTTTGAAAAGCATCTGGCTTCTGAGACTGCACTGTCCATCAATGAAATTCCTGGTTGTGAAAAAGCAACAAGAAGCCGATATAGCAGATAAGGTTACTGACATATCTCCAAATAGGATTTCCTCTGTGGCAATTCTGAATAGTCAATTTTGAACATTTATAAAGAGTTTCACAAATAGACAGTGAAACTTCATTAACTTCAACTGGTGAGGAGATAGGGTATTCTAGAGTAAAGTAGATGGCTACACTGTTCAATCTATCATTCTGTTTACAGATGTGCTCATTGTCTAATTGTAAAAGTTAAAAAAAAGGTCTGCACAACAAAACCAAAATACACCTGGCCAGTTGTGAAATGATGATTTCCTAAAACATATTCCTTCCTGACTTATATAAGTAATGTGTTTATATCAAGAAGCATGAGGCTTCATTATACTTAATTATCTTAGCATAATTATAAATGCTAATGGTCACATAATTATCTAGATCTTTTTAAAATTCAATCACTCAACTCTCTATTTCACTCAAAAAGTCTCTTGGGGCTATAAATCCCACACTTTACATGAAATAATATTTCCTTGAATTTGTTCTTCATTTAACTGCCATTAATTACATCATATAACATCTTCTCATATTTTGGAATAGAGGAGAACTGAGTGCTCGTCATAGTTTTATATTAATATCACTATGTTTCAGTGCTTATTTTATAAGTTAAAATGATAAAAGAATACATAAAAACCTAATGAATAAGTTAATGACAATCACAGAAAATATCAAGATTTATGAGCAGTTACAACCACTACCTTAAATCATCTTACTAGCATTCCTATTAAAAAATATGTCTGGCCTTTAATCAATTCAAAGTCAAAGTGTGTAAGTGAATACTGAAGAGATGAGTCCAGACTTTAGGACAGTATGATAAACCCGTTCTTCAAAAGGTGCTACAGAGAAGTCCTGCATAGCCTGAAACTGTCAGACAGGTCTCTCAGACCCCTAGACCCCAGACCATAATAGTCACAGATGAATAGTTAGGACTTTTTTACCCCTTCATTTCAATGTCTCAGTTCTGGGCAGCCCACCTCTTGCACCATACCAGGGTGTTGCCATTGCCAGCCCTTCCACCGCATGGCTCACCACTGCTGTCACTACTTAATTCCAGTTCATCTCCACAGGTCATTAAAATCATGACACTTTTTTACTTCAGAAATCTGGCTCTTACCATCAGCCCCACTATGGAACCTCTTTTCTTTAATTAGCAATACAGGACCTGCAGTGAGCAAAGCAGGGAATTCTACGTGCTGTCCTATGATCTTTGCTTTTCCAGCCTTTGAATGCCATCCTTGCTCTCTACTCTTAATAACTACCTTAGCTGTCACCTGCTCTTTCCTGCATTCATATGTGTCAGCAAAGACTCCTTGTCTTCTCATCTCTCAGCATACTCCTTTCTTATCTCTTTCACAGTGTGAGCTACATCTCTTTGCCAAAATGTGACCTTCAGCATCTTTTGGAGTGTTTGTACTCTTATTCCACCACTCACCTGACTGAAGACAGCCGTGCTCACGTGTACTGCAGGGCTTTGGTGGTTAGACAAACACCTAAGCCCATATTTAAAATTTCACAGGTCCTACTGTGCTCTTCATTTGCTTGTCTCACACTGGCTGTAACCCAGCACCACTGAAGTTAATGAGTGCAGCCATTGATACAAATTCAAGAAGTACACTGCAAGCTTGGACCCAAGTGTCAGTAAAAATGATGTGGTAATAAATAAAACAATAGCCTACAGGTCCTACAGCTGGATTAATGACAATAGTGACAAACATAAATAACAGTAGTACAGCTGTCTCACTTGAAACCACGAATGCATTGGTCTGGCACAGAATTGGGAGAATTCTGCTGTGAGTGTGCGACTCAGACACATCAAAAATCTACAGTGTGATACAAACTATCAACAGTACTTTGAGTGTGAAGGGAAGTGTGGCTAGCTATCTGTAGTTTAGGCACAGAGAAAATGGGCTCTCCTGTGTTATCTGTTTTGATTTGATGCTAACGTGGCAGTGTTGTACAATTTTGCTGCTTGCTATTTTGCCTGAACAGAGAAAATACAAGCAATGACTTTAATGTCTAGACTAGTTCTTGATAAAAAGAGGTCAAGGATCTTTGTTTAGAAAAGCTTATCTCAGAGGATAAATCAGGATATATAAGGTTCAATACTCATGCTACTAGCTAGGATTTTGTATTAGATTTCAAGAGGATCCTAAATTTTTAATCCTGTATTTTCTCCCTCATTGTCTGCCCTTGTCCTGTGCGGTAATTGGAGTGACAGTGACATTTAAAGAAAAAATGTAATACACCGCAATCTTTCTCATTCTCTGACTATTTTCTGGACCTTCACCCAATCAGGTCTCATCCCTTCTGGTGGCTTGCTGGAGGCCAAGACTGATAGAAAACCCCTAAAACTTGACTAAGAGACAGGGTTTTCTTTGGTTCAGGAAAGAATAGATGATGCTCCACAGAATCATGAGATTGGATGAATTTGGAAAACACCTCTGGAGACTGTCCCTTCCAAACCCCCATGCTCAAGCTGGGCTGACTAGAACAGGTTTCCCAAGACCAGGCCCAGATGAACTTTAAACATCTTCTCACTGTTCTATTCTTCTATCTTCTAGAATGAGATTCTGTTTATAAGTCCATGAGGAATCTGGATGAAAAATAATAACTTTAATTCAACAGGCAAAATATTTTATCATAGATTTAATTTCTGATTGTTTATGGCTGATTTTAATATGATACAGTGCTTGCATGTGGTTGTAGTGTCCATGGTTCCAGATGTAGATCCCAAAGCACCTATCTGAAAAAGAGCCTGCTTGGTTTTTTTGTTTGTTGTCATATAAAGTTGTAACAGATGAATAAGGATTAAGTGTGTATATATATATATGTGTGTGTGCATGTGTGTGTGTGTGTGTGTGTGTATGTATACACATCCATATACATAAATATATATGCATACTTATGTGTATGAACATATATGTGCATATGTACAAATGAAATGTGTCTTATTTCTGTACATGTGAAAAGTATTGGCAAAACCAATTTTATTGCTTTCTCTCTTTCATCATAAAAAAAAAAAAAGAGATTTTCCCCAATACAAAACAGTAGAGGAAAACCCACAAACATCTGCCCAGATGCAAATGTTGAACCAAATAAATGTTGAAGTAATTTAGTTTCTGTGCTTTGAGCAGCATGAAGGAAAAAAAATAACCGCTCTTCTGTTGATGTCAAGAAGATTGCAGAAGTGTTATGGAAGCTAAAAAGAAATTATTTGGTTATAGACATCATAAGTGATTAAAATTGGACTAAGCAAAGTCAAATAAACAACACCAGAAGAGCTATAAAACATGTTATTGATGAACAATGTCATTACTGTCATGCTTATGAATACTTCAACTCACATTTCTGTATTCTGTGGGTTGATCACCACAAATGGTGATAACCATAATGCCTTCTCTACTGTGAGCAAATCTTTGACACTAATGGTGTGATCAGATAATGACTAGATGATCTCTTCCCAGAGGCAATATTGGTATTCCATTGGGAGTTATTCTGGAGAGTTTTACTGAAGAGCATTTTCAGTCCTGAAAAGGCATTCAGCTTCATTCAGCACTCAAATCACTGAAACTATTTCTGATCAAGAAATATCCAGTCAGAGTGCAAAAGCTGCTTTCAGAGTTATATTTCTTTAAACATATTCCCTCCTTGTGTAGCTGCACTGGCTCTATTTTTGTTTATTATATTGAACATAAGATACTTCTCATTTGCCTTCTTGACTCCCTCAAAATTCTTTTGATTTTAAGGCCATCAAAGAAGATCTAAATAATTTGTTATATTTTGCATTGCCTATTTGCTCTATTGCACAACTATGTAAATGTACAGTATGAGGAAGCCAGACATACACAACTAAGTAATTTCCAAAAATTTTTAAAAAAAGAAGTTGTATTACGTAATTGATGTGAATTATTAATTGTAAATAATTATGAACATTGCATGCAATAGCCTAACACCCACATTTCCCAATTGAAAAAAAAGCCTAACTCAGTCAACTTGCTTAACAAAGGATTAAAGTTGTCCCTCTATATATTGAAGGGAGAAATTGCTAGTAATAAATATTAATCATAAATGGAGATTTTTGAAACAATCATAAATTAAAGAATAACATTATTCTTTATGAAATTTATTAATGCAAAAATGGTAAGTTATGACAGTACAGTAATACTGTAAAAAAAAAAAAAAGGAAACATTTCTATTTGTATGTATGTACAGGAGATAGTGTAGAAGATGTCAATATCAAATATGTACCCTCCAGTTGTAACTGAAGAATATGTTACAGAACAGCTGTGGAAGAAGGTAGTTCTAAATCAGCAATCTGGTCATCGTGTTACCATGAGTTTTAACAGAACTGGCAAAGGAACTCAATGAACATTAATGCTGAAATTTAGTCAGCCTTGAAGCATTAAAAAAACTCTATTGGACATTTTTAAAAGTTGCCTTTGTATTTTAATAGGTAAGAGGTAACAGTCTAGGCAATTATGGGCCCATCAGCCCCTTCCTGTTCAAATAATAAACAGCTGACATAGAGTAAGCAAACCTAAGTGCTAATAGAGTTTTTGCTATGGTTCCTTTAAAGTGCTAATATAGTACTAATCTAGTTAACATAAATTCACATGCACAAATGGAAAACAGATCCTGTCTGACCAACCTGATAGGTTTCTTTTTCAGAGAAGTTGGACGATAAGCATAATGGCCTTGACTTAGAAGTTTTTGACAGAGTTCAGCACAACATTCAGGATGAAAGCTGGAATGATAAAAAGTAGCATGGCACAGATAACTGATAGAAAACTTACTATCCAGTCCTTGCAAATGTGAGGAATGTGTTGGGCAGAGTTATTTCTTCCCACAGGGAGCAGATCTGGAAACATTTCATGCCTTTATCCTTGCTGATTAGTTTTGCAGATGTCAGGGAGCCTGTGGGAAGAGCTGAGTGATGAAGAGAAGGGGTGAGATGCTCAATATAAGCAAATTTTCTTTTTCAGACAGTTACATATAATGTCACTCACGTTAGCCTGCTTTGTGCAAAGGGAGTCACCAAGTAGTGAAGAAATAACTCACCTCAATACAAGCGCTTATTGTATGGCAGTGGTCTGCAGTGATGCTGTGATCCTTGGACTGTAAATAGAGTGATCTTAAGAGCTGAAAAAATATATTTCCTCTTCATTTGGCATGAATCCAACTATTCCTGCAATTCTGTGTTAATGTTTTCTCTGCAGCTTGAGAAAAATTATTGCATTTTGGAGAGGTTTCAGGGAACAGTCGTGACAGATACAAAAGGACAAGTAAACATACCTGGGAGAGAGAGAGAGAGGGAATGCAAAAACTCTGTTTAGCTCTTCAAGGAGCAGTTATGAGGATGCTTTTGGTCTCAGTCTACAGGTGACTGTGAGGGGGAAATAGGTCAAAATAGAGGGTTCTTCGATCTGGATGTAGATGCATGAAAATATCCGGTGCTGAGAAGCTGAGGACACATACACTCTGTGTTAGTTAGAGACTTTTAATTGTTCACCAAAGTTCATGGTGAAGTAATTTAGAAATAGCTTACTAAAGATCAGATGTCTTTAAAATGTTTTTCACTCCAGGTAGGAACCAGCAGCCTGAAGTCCAATGGGCAACATCTGAATGCTGATCTTTGAGTCAAATCCTAGTCCCAACGTTCTTCCAGTACGCTGTGTTTATTTCACTGTTTGGCACCAGATGAAACCCCACCATTTCAGTACCTTCTCCTGCACACAGACAGCCTCTTAGAGCCAGGAGCTGTTATATTTGCATGGAATAAGCAATTAGCACTGGAGTCATCTCCTATGCCATCTGCTCATGGCTCGGCACTCAGGACTGCACCTGCACCTGCATTGGAGTGTAAATCAAATAGGCTAGTACCACACAGGCAGGAAAGCAGGTTAAGGGATCATGATGGTATTTTCTCTCTATGTAATCTTTCAGTCTAGTTGAACAGTGTGTGAGCTTGTTTAGTAGAATTCTTTACCAGGACTATGGATAACATGCTAAGGTCTATTTGGTTAGTAGCACCAGAGGCAGACTTATTTAGACAGTCTAACAGCGAAATAACCTTACACACAACAAAACACTTACTTCATATTTATCACAGTGCACTCTGAGTGCACCCATGGGTCTTAGATGCCCTTACTAGACTTAGTGACTTGACAACCTTTTTCCTGATAACTTTTCTCTTACCTAACCATTGCTTGGGAGATAATTTAAAGTCAGTGAACAAACCCTTTAAGGGAAGAAATCCTACCTTTAAATCTTCTTCACTTTTACCTTTATATTTCTTGTATTTGTCTTTATTTACTAGTTCCAGAAAGTGTCTTTTAAGAAATTTTCCTTTCTCAGTGTCTGCATCTGGTTATCACCACATATAATCTTTGTACAGCACAAGCATAATAGTGTTTGGGGCAGTTAGATTAAGGACTTACTGCTAGTTATCTGGCCCCATCAAAGATGAATTTCAGGGAAACAGCTGTTGGAATAAAAGCAGATTCTTTTGTAATTTCTGTTCTCTGAATATTGTGTTCATAGTAATATAAAAGCCTCAATTCTCCTCAGCTATTTGTCTGTACTGTTGTGAAGCCCAGCTGTTGAAAAGACACTAGACAACATAGTGTTGCTTCTCTAAATCACTCAGATACAGGCACAAAGGATGGCAAACACCACATTGCTTTAGTAAATACTTTAATCTGAAAAGGGTGGGAAGTGATCTCTTGAAAAGTTCTGCCCTTTTGCCAAAACTGTTAAAAGCATTCCAATTGAAAATTGAAAGGAAGATTACACTGAATTCTGCACAGTTTGGGAAAAGAAGATTAGATGTAGGTAGAAATCTGAGTTAGATTCCCAGTCCAGCCTAATTTCCAAGTTAAAACCAGCAGTCAGATATTGTAATAATGCCATCTAATCCCAAAGGCACCTGCATGCTTTACACAAATATTTCTTCCGAGTCAGAGCTTCCCTTCAAAGGCACTGTCTCCACTTAATCCTGTGGCTGGGATATTGTGCCTTGTGGTGCAAAAATGGGCTGGTGTCCTCTTTGAAAGCAGCAGAAAATGAACTCAGGTTTTCTGCTTTCTGGAAAGAAGGTTGCTGCTGCTGCTGCTGCTTTCACCTGAGAAGAGGAGTTGGTCCTTTCTGAGAGCTTTTAGAAAGTGGTTTGGAGAAAACCCAAGGGAGTCAGTGAGTGTCTTCTGGCAAGACAGAACCGTACGTCACAGGGAAGGAGATGGGCAGGACTTCAGACCTATCTCTCCGCTCAGCTTCTCCTAGTAACTACCTGAACTCTCTCAGGTTGCTAACTGCTGCGGGAGCTGTTCTGAGACACCAGCTTGCCCTTTGATCGCACTGAGTGCTTACATGCCTAACTCCACATGAAGGCTTTCATTTCAGGAGTCTAGACACACAAAAAGTAGGAACCTGCTTTGGCAAACTGCTGAGCTTTGTAGCCTCAGTCTTCCTCTACATCTCATCAAAAGCACTGTAGCAGAAATTGTGTTTGCTTGATGTATCAGCATGTAGTATTTGTACTGTTCAGGTGAATACAGTAAAGCCTATAATATGGACGACATTTGTTAATATTCTGCAAAGGAATACCATGCTGACCACAGCACTGAAATAAATAGGCATGACATTTCCTCAAACACACAGAAGGGCTTGAAAGCCTTGTAGAAAACAAACCAACAAAGCTACTTCATTACACAGAAAAAAATTCAGGTCTGCCTCTTCCCCACTCTGTTTTGCTGGGCAGATCCTTTGCTCCAATTTTGCTCTTCATTCCAGCGGTTTTCTGAAGCTTTCTAAGTTCCTCAACCTCCATACACTCTTTCTTTTTATGGCCAAAACATAGGTGTCCATATGAGGTCTTGCCTCCTAATCATATTGTTTCTTTCTCATGTTGCTATCATATTGCCACATCATAGTACAAATACACAGCAAAATCTGTTTCGTGTCATTTTTTTCTGCACTGTGGGATACTTAGTGTGAGAAACTTCCTCACTCTAATCTTTTGGAGATATATGGATGTCCTTCAAGAAGGCCATTCAAGGGTTGGAGAATGACCAGCTTTGTCAACTTGCACTTTGTAGACTCCCATCTACATCCTGGGATTAGGTTTTATGTCCTATGATGACTAATGTTTCAAAATACACAAATTTTTACATTAATTCATTTCCCTTGCTGCAACACTGAACCATGTGCTGTTTGACAGACCCTTGAGCACAGACACGGTGTGGCACTGTCTCTCGGTAACAAAGCCATTAGTGCATGTGGCGATGTTCCCACTGCACAGCCAGGGAGTTAATTTTTCATTGAAAAATACAAATCTCTTTATTTGGATCAGGCTTGGATTAATTTGTCAAACTAGACTCGCAGGGCTGGCTATTATCCTTTCCAGGGGATGGTGATTAGATCTGTACATAGGTTGGGGGTCTAATCACTGTCTTATACAGTATAATAAATATTATAACCTTCTTTGCTTTATGTTTTTCTAGCTGTGCAATCTGTCAACCAGTTTATCTTTGTCACTAATTAGGCTGGGGGCTTTGGGGGAATTATACTATAACTCCTAAATCTCCTTTCTGATTAGCTCCATGTTTACCTTTATAATTTGATTTGATAGTTTTTACTATTATTTTAATACAAAAGACTATAATTATTAATACTTGGGGCAGGGGGGAAGCACAGGTACCTTGGCTGTATAACAATAGGGTGAACAACTACACCCCTGCTGTGTTTTCCCAGTGCTGGAAGTGCTTTTAAATGTCAGTAGGAGAGCTGCTTCCCTGTGCTTCCAGTTAGTGTTTATAAGTAGCTGTTGAGGGGACTGGTTTTTCACTTGCATTATATTTTGGAAAAGCATAAACAGATTTGTGTAGTAGATCTGTGGATTTATTCCCTGAAGCATTAGTAGTGGGGAGTGAAAGGCTTCTTTATTCTGCCAGGAGACAAATTTTTAGATGGAGTGAAGGCACTGTCTGCCAGACTACACAATCCCTGAAATAAATGATGTCCATCATTTAGGTGACCATCAGTTGATGACCATTGGACTTTGCCCTTTGGTGGGAAGTACAGGAAAAATTTCCCATGCATAACTTTTATCCTTTTTCTTTGGGAACTGAGAACTGTAAGCAAGGGACCAAATTACTCACTCTTCAAGGAAAAGCAGAAGGTAGAAAAAGCACTCTGAAAATTGTTTTCTGAGTTTAAATTCTGAGGTTATGACTGGAAGTGTCAGACCACACACAAAAAATTTGGAAGAAAGTATTTTCTATATTGCAAGGGCAGTGCTTAGATAAGGTAAGGAAAGGGTGGGCATCAGAAAAATGCCCCTTAACTTAGGGAGTTCATGTCCAAAAAATTAATAACTTTCTGTCTTTCTCAAATCCAATAACTCAGCTTCTTTTTTTTTAAAAAATTATTTTTAAAAATCCAACCCAAACCAGGAAATTAAGTGCAAACCTACAAAATCTGCGTAGGAAAAAACCTAAAAATTCTAAAGAATTTTGTTAAATTTCCTGCAGAATTTTCCTACAGTGTCTTAAACTCTTCTGTATTCTCTTTTTCTGATTAAGTTACTATCTTGATATGCTGTATTGTTTTTGCATAGTTCACAGCTATAGAAAAACATACTTCAATTATATAGCAGTCAGCTAATAATCACTATTGAAAGCTTCATTTTTATATTTCCTGATTATTTTTCTTTTTAAAATTGAACAGTTTAAACATAACCTAGTATTACTACAGCTGCTTGGATTTAATAAAGATCTGAAATGACACAGATTCAGATGAACTGACAAAACCCTGTGAGTGGTGCTGGTCTAATTTATAGACAAAGGAAATGTGAAGAAGTGGGGGAGCAGAAGATCATAAAATCCTAATTTGGGGAGCTTAATTGTGAGTTCAGAAGTACCACTTGAGTCAGCACCATGAGGTGAATGAAGGGTTTGCTCTGTCCTAAAGGATACTCATCTCTTATAGTTCCAACAGCAAGAAATTTTGATTGTCGGGAGCAGAGTCTGGGAGGGGAAGGGGCACAGCTGCAGTCATGGGGCTCTATGGTAGAGCCAGTGTCAGTATATGTGAGACACTCAGTCCTGTTTTACTCAGAGGACAGAGAAAGAAATAAAGGCAACATCTCAAATGAACATGTTGAATACAATGAATACTCAGTAGATTTTAGAGAATTTCTTCCTGAGGTCCAAAATCTAAAGGATTGGCAACAATGTTAGTCAGGGCAGCTTAAAAATTGTTCAACAAGGGAAGTTTGAGCGTGAACTAATCCTGGAAAGTAAAGAGGAGAAGAAGTTCCCCAAATCAGCTTGTGTGTACTCTGCCCAGCTCGATGCCCTCGATGCCTGAGGGAGATGAGGAGCCAGAGATGGTGCCTTCCTGCAGGGGAGCAAAAAAGGCATTTCTGGGGACCAGAGAGGAACAACAGGACTGTGAGTGCAGGAAAGACACCAAAAGGAGCTGAACATTCAAAGCTCTCTTAATGCCTTGACCACAACCAGTCAAATCTGGGGGCTTCCTAGAAAAAAAAAAAAAAGGAAAATTGAACTACCTAATTCTCAGTGTCTTGATAATGAGGGTTTGGACAAACAAACAGTTTTTGGAATGTAAGCTTCTTAGAGCATTAGGGAGAAGAAATCCTCAGATGTCACCATAATGTGTCTGCCTTTTTTTTTTTTTTTTTTTAATGCAGTATGTCATGGGAGTGCAGTGGATGGCTACTCTTGACTGCAGTTCAATAGACTGGGACACTGAGATGGCCATACGTGGGGAAATAAACATCTAGGTAGACTCCTTGGCATGTGAACAGTTTCAAGTATAAATCTACACAACAAGAACAAGCAGCCCTTTGTGCCACAAGATTATTTTGAATTTGAGCTTTCAAGTAGCTATCAGAGATTACCTCTCATCTTTGGCAGCATGAATTTCATGTCTGCATTGTTAGAGAATACAGAACAATATGAAAAGCAAGAAGGAAGAAAGGAGGAATTAAAGTACCTAAATCAGCTGAGTCATAGCTGAAATATAAAAAGGATTTCTGAAGGGTTGAGATTGAAACAGTAATGAAAAAATCCTTCCTCTATAGCTATGGGGTTACTTACTACAGTGTTTTTGATGGGAATTATGACTCAGTTCCTGGGAATTCTCTTGCTTCAATTAATTAAACTCACACTGAGAGGACTATTTCAGCCCTGCAATGATTATTTCTTTTTTTTTTTTTTTCATGGGAAAGCAGGAAAAGCAATTTTAAGAGAATTTGGTGAGCCTTTTTTTCATTTTCAGATGTTGAAGACTTTGAGTGGAAACCAGAACTCAAACCACAGACCTGTGTCTGGGGGCAGAGAACAAGGGGGGAGCTGAGAGGCATTGAGGACATCACTGCAAGTAAGAATGGACAAAATCTCTCTGATATCATCACCCCTCATCAACTCCTTTCTTATTACTTTTCTGTATTCCTACTGCTTTTTTTTCACCCTGAATTCACTTTTGTTTCTGAGCTCCAAGTTGCTTTTTCAAGAGAAATAGCAAGTTGCTTTGGTTTGCTTATATTATTTTTAAGTGAAGGAAAAAGGTAAGTCTTCCTCTCCAGGGAAAAGTGAATCATGCTAGCTCCTGTGAGCAGTAGGCAGAGTAATAACTAACTTATTGGAGCTCTATGGTCTTCCAAAACACTCTGTTATTCTCCAAGGTATCAGTTTAACTCCTGTAGGAGGCACCAATCACCAGATTTTGCTCCTTTCCCTTTCCTCAGAAGAAAGCCAGGTTACTTGGAACCATATTCCATTTTGAACCAAGTCACTCAGCACTGCAATATGCTCTGTCTTTGAAGTGGGCCATACAGGAGTGCCTGCGGTAAGTATGAAAACACGACTGGGTGATAAGAACTATACAATTAAGCCCATGAGTGATCATGAACAGGTGCTTCCCTCCCACAAGTGCTTTCTCATATCAAATGAAGTCTGGCTGAAAGATTTTATCAATTCTAGGAGTTTACTCAACTTTAGGGAAAAATGTGACCTACTTTGATAATACCCCATATGGTTATCTCTCACACCAGGACTTTTACCTTTGTGGGTAAGTTTTTCTTGTTTCTGTTAAACTGATTTTTCCCATCTTGACAAAATTAAAAACAAAATGGCATGTGACTCCTTGTGGGTTTAAAATAAACAAAGCCACTGCACATGTGTGATGTGACAGTGGAACTTTCTCTTCACTAATTACTGAGATATTTTTCCTCTAGTGGGAGTGGGCAAAGATAAAATCTACCAATTTGTATCAGTAACATAGCAAGGAGATGCTGGCAAAATTTGTCATAATTTTTAATCCTAGCATGGCCAGGATAGGTTGGCTTCCAGCAGCAATCTGTTTCTAACATGTTAGAACTTTACTTTGCCCTCTGGTATTAACATCTTAGTATTTACTCCTGCACAGCTGGAGTAATCCCAGCATATGCCTAGAAAGGATTGGGACCTTTTACACTGCAGGTCTCAAGCAGGCTGGAGAGCTGTGAGCCCTCACAGCTGTGGGGTGATCGGTGTGGCCAGGAGGGCAGCACAGCACCTGCCAGCTCTCTGGCTTGGCCACTGCTCTGCTGTAAAACCACTGCTCAACCATTAACTTCTGTGTGTACCTGCGTCTTTCTTCCTTTTTTATCTGTCCTGATGTTTTAGATGGGAACCTCTGTAGATGAAGGATACATTTTATCATGTGTCTGTCAAGTGCCAATATTGGCTAGGAAATCTCAGCACTCCTGAGATATGCATGATAATTCCAATAATAAAGGCAGAACCTGACCATCTGGCTGCCATTATGGTACTGTCTTGCTCCATGCCAGTCAGACACTCTATGTAGCTGCTTCTCTGTCTCCCTCTGTTTTGGAGAAGACTGCTCTTTGATTTTGGACTGTCTCCATGGCTTAGAGATAGAAAAGGCCTGTGGTTGTGCCACCTATTCTAGGTACAGAGACTGAAAAGAAACCCACTGTCAGGAGGGTATCACTCAGGGTTGTATTCTGTGGTACTCAGCTCTGAATAACAACTAAGCCATTGGTTTCACCCCTAAAGTGAGTGATGCTCACCGCTCTCGAGTATCTTCTCAGATCACTCCATCCATGCCTGTTGGGTGTCCAGGTAACTTGCTCCACCCTCAAAGAGTGTGAATTCTTCTGCTTTTATTCAAACAACTCTAGGCAATTACTTGATTCTGACTTAGTAGCAAAGCTCTTTACTTCTCAATCAGCTTGAGCTCTGACTGTCCTCCCTGCCCACCTCACTCCATTAGCTGCTTGCAGAATTGGTGCATTTCTGGTTGGCATACAGCAGACTCTTCAGTGCTTTGGGACCGAGATACCAATATAGCTGTGAGTCACAAAATGAAACAAAACATAAACTTGAAATTACTTGTAAGTTGCCTAATTTATGTTGATCAGAGTTTTCAAACGTGGCCTTTTTCATGTTATAAGATGTAGTGTGACTCAGGATGATAATTCACATGGCTGAATACAGTGCTACTGATAATAATACTTAGCAGTGGGAAACTGTCAAAGGTTTAGCCTCACTGTTTGTCTATTATGTTCTCTCACTAACTGTTTTATTTTATTGCATCTAGAGTTTGCTTTAACTTGCACAATATGTTTGGCACAACCTACATTAAAAAGGTGGCTTTGCATTTTCAAAATTATTTATACTGTCCCAGAGAGATAGCTTGCAAACTCAAAACTGAAGTTAAAACTCCTTTCCCCTCATGTACATACAACTCCAGAAGAGGCAGGGAACTGAGCATAGCTGGGTGAATGAGAATAATTTCAGTAGTCTCTTTTCTGTGTCGTATGCAAAGCCCAGCACTGCTGTATGTCTGATGACTTGCTTCTGGGGCTGGTCAGTGTGTCTACAGGGTCATTTGGTCCTAGTGAGACCCTGTGTGAGGCACAGAAAAGGTGCAAGGGATGGATGCGTCTATTTAGCTATGCTGTGGCTGAAGGCACATACTACAAGGAGTCACCCTGGGTCCCTAGCCATCAGCAGTTTAGTGTGGTCCAGCCTCCTGTCCCCCAAGGCCCAGCCACTCCTCGGCCAGTTTGGCTCTATCTGCATCACACAGCCCTTGGCCCAGGGATCCCAGTGCTCCCGTTCTGTCCCGGAACTGCAACATGCAGATAAGTTTGAATAAAGGAGGTTTTTTTTTTCCTCAAAACTCATGATGAGGATTTTGTAGTGCATTGGAGCACTGTTGGAAAGATAGGTTGTGTGTGGGCACGGGAGCAGGCTTCTTAGGGGTGATGGTCATTGTGGGCATAGTGGTGGAGTATTGTGTAGGGTTGGTGCTGTCTTGTCCATCCTCAAGGACAAAATCAAGGGATTTGTTTAGGGAAATAGGTTTGAAACCACACACAGGCCTAGAGTGAAGAGGAACTGCTATTGCCCTTCTATGATGGAGTGATTTCCCCAGTGGAAAAGGGAAGGGCTACAGATGTCATCTACCGGGATTTCTGTAAGGACTTTGACATGGTTCCCCACAACATCCTTCTCTATAAATTGGAGAGACATGAATTTGCTGGATGGACTGTTTGATGGATGAGAAATCTGTTGGACAGCCACATCTGGAGGGTAATAGGCAATGTCCAGATGGAGATCAGTGACAAGTGGTGTCTCTCAGGGGTCCTTATTGGCACCAATGCCACTTTTAATATCTTCATCAGTGACACAGACAGTGAGGTCGAGTGCACCCTCAGCAAATCTGCAGACCGCACCAACAGGCTGAGTGGTGCAGCTCACATTCTTGAGGGATGGGACGTCATCCAGAGGAACCTGGACAGCTCAAGAACTGAGCCCTTGGGAACTTCATGAGGCTTAACAAGACCAATTGGAAGGTACAACACCTGGGTCAGAGCCACCCCTGATATCAACACAGGCTGAACAGTCCTACCAAAAAGTACTTGAGGGTGCTGGTGGATGAGAGGCTGGACATGAGCCAACAATGTGGGCTTGAAGCCCTGAAAGCCAGTCATGTTCTGGGCTGCATAAAAAGCACTGTGAGTGGCAGGTTGAGGGAGATGATTCTGCCCCTCTACTCCAGTCTCGTGAGACTCCACCTGGAAAGCTGCATCCAGCTCTGGGGTCCCCAGCATAGGAAACACATGGGCTTGTTGGAGCAGGTCCACAGAATCACAAAGTCACAGTATATGATGAGTTGGAAGGGACCCACATCAAGTCCAGTCCCTGCACAGAACCATTCCCAGGGGTCACACCTGAAAGTGTCGTCCAGATTCTTCTTGAGCTCTGTCAGGCTTGGTGCTGTGCCCATTTCCATAGGAAACCTGTTCCAGCACCCAACCACCCTCTGGGTGAAGAACCTCTTTCTAATATCCAAGTTAAGCCTCCCCTGAAACAATGTCAGGCCATTCCCTTGGGTTCTGTCACCGGTCACCACAGAGAAGAGATCAGTGCCCGCCCCTCCTCTTCCCCTTTCCGCAGCACTGCTTTCCAGCATCTCATTCCCCAGTCTGTACATGTATTCAGGGTTGCCCCATCCCAGGTACAGAATCCAGCACTTCCTCTTGTTGAACTTCATATGGTTGATAATTGCCCAACCCACCCAAATTCCCTGCAGGGCCTCCCTGCCCTTGAGAGAGTCAACAGCTCCTCCCAGTTCTGTCTCATCTGCAGACTTGCTTAGTATCCCTTCCAGTCCTGTGTCCAAATGAAGGGCCACAGAAATGATCAGAGTGCTGGAGCACCTCTCCTGTGAAGACAGACTGAGATAAGTTGTGGCTGTTCAGCCTGGAGAAAAAAAGGCTCTGGGGAGACTTATTGTGGCTTTTCAGAACTTAACAGGGGCTTATAAGAAAGGTGGGTGCAGACTTTCAGCAGGGCCTATTGTGATAGCACAAGGGGTAATAGTTTTAAACTGAAGGAGGGCCAATTTAGACTAGATATAAGGAAGAAGTTTTTTAAAAGATTGAAACAGGTTGCCCACAGAGGTGGTAGATGCTCCATCCCTGGAAACATACAAGGTCAGGTAGGATGGGGCCCTGAGCAACCTGATCTAGCAAAAGATGTCCCTGCCCATTGCAGGGGAGTTGGACTAGATGACTTATAAAATGCAAAATATTCAATGATTCTATGATCTCAAGAGAGAGCCCACGGGTGAGATACCACTTAAACAACACATATATCATGGCCCAAGAGTGAACTGGTAAAATAAGTTGTTTGGCAGTGCTGCTATAGCCTTTACATCCCAAAGACGTGATGAAGTGGAATTGCCTGTGGCTTTTTTGCCACTGGTCAGGCCAAACTTGCTCATATACAGAAGCCATCACAGGCTGTAATTTTTTGAATCCCCATGGAGATCTTGCTGCAGCAGTGTCCTTGGGAGAGAGGCAAGTCCCCTGCATGGCCCAAAGCAGGTAGAGCATTCACATGTCATATTGCAAATTGGATGCTTATTCCTTTGGGACCACTTCCTTTGTGTAAGGCAAATTAAATCTCTAGCTTGTCTGAGGACAAGGAAAGAAGAGTCTGTTTTGAGGACAAAGGGGAATCTCAGCTCTCTCTTGAAACACAGCTTAATCATTTTAAGTGTTTGCTTCTGTGCCTTTACCTATTTTATCTGTTTTTCCTTTGAAAGACAGCATAGCATGGAATTAAGGCATCCTTTTGACATCATTTTGTGTTTGGCTTCTCTTATATTTTTCTGCAGTCTATGTTGGTTTTCTACTTTTTTATTCAATTGTGTTCAAAATAGTGGCAAGAGTTCCCTTAACCTTGATGGTGGAGAATCTGGTCTTACTGGAGCAACACCATCTTAGGCTTCTTGATTTGCATGTGTCTCTCAAGACTTTCTTGGGAAGGACATGAAAATCTCAACATCAATTTCTTTTTCCAAATAAGACAGAAGAAACCATTTGGAAAGTAACTGATGCAGGCAAATCAATTAAAAAAGATTATTCATAAGATGAATTTCATTTTTTTTTTTATTTGCAAATATGCACTGTGAGCCTGATAGAGAGATGAACTGGCTGTTTCTTGATATGCAGCTTATTCATGAATAGTTCATTGTAATTCAAGTCATAGCTCTTTTGAGAGCACACAGGTCATGGTTTGGGTCCATTTTTCCTAACTGGATGCACGTTGTTCTTTTGGAATCTGTTTCCTTGGTACACACATTCATTATGGCAAAATCACAGTAATGATTTTTTGCTGCTATGATAAGAGCTCCTTTCCTTAGAGGATGGGGTAAAGGGAAGGTCTGCTCACCTAAAACAACGTGCTGAAAAACTTCCATACAATTTGAATACAATTCCATACAATTGGCATACAATTCCATTCAATGTCAGCCGCAGAGATGGTTCCATCCATCTCAGATGTTTTACATGACACACAGTGGTTAACTTTTCAGGTGTGACTGAAAAAGATGGCAATGGCTGATGACCCAGCTTCAAAGGCTGATGACCCAAGCGGGTGACTTCAAAGCACAGAGAGAGGAGTGGAGATAAGATCAGAAAATTGTTGGAGCAGAATGATAAATGAAGATGTAGCTCAGTAGCTTTGCCCATCCACCTGCCACTGTGTGGGTGTGCTGATGCAGCATTTTGTGTGTGGAAATCTCATAAAGGCAATTACTAGAGGCCTTACCATGCTGTGAGAGGTATTTTCCATAGTGTAGGTGTCTGCTCTGCTCCCAGGGCTGGTCTCTCTGAGGGCAGGCAGCGGGAGCAAGGCGTTGTGATGGAGCAAGGTAGCCAAAGAAGGGACAGACTGACCTAGAAGCAAATAAAGTGAAACCTTTAGCTGCTTTCACATGGAAGGCTGAGGGCTGTCAATGGCAAAAGTAGTTCACTAACTTTTGAGACCTTGGCAAATGGATCCACATTTCACAGTCCATTGAGTAGCACCAGATGGGATGGTTACCTATCCTGGTGTAGTAACCGCTCTGGGGCGGAGATCTCTCAGCCAGTTCTCAGTGCTCACTGATGCAAATGCCTTTGCCCCAGCTACAGCCTATAAGTGGCTATAAGTGATGGTATCTGTTTGGACTATTTTGTGAGGAAAAGAAACCAGACACCACAACATTCCCATTTTCCATTTAACTATCCGGCTTTTTATCTTAATTCAGAAGGTGCACCATAAAAATAAGTCTTGGATCGTCAGTTATTTCTGACCCATGGATTATGTTTGCTTTTGTTTCATACCACAGGGGCTTGTGGCTGTCTTGGCCTGGCTTAGATTTTTCTGGTGCTGTTCACTGAAATGTTTTATTTTCAACCATTGCCTGTAGGCACTGACATGGATTAGCTTTGGCAGCACCACGCAGGGGGTTTACACACCCTGATGCTCACTAATTATAACCTCCTGAACATCCTAACAGCTATAATAATACAGTGATGTATATATGAAGTCACGGTCTGTCAATGTATTGCCCCTGTGGTGCAAACCCTGGAAGCAATATACTCATGACTATAAATCCCTTCATTGCATGGAGAGTTTTGTTCTTTGGAGTGGTTTCTATCTACATGTGCTCGGGTTCTCTGAATGTGATACTGCACATCTTGGAGACACATAGGAATGTTATATCTTTTCTTTTACCCATTTTCTTTTTTCTTGCTTTTGGCTCCCTTTCTTTCTTGCCATAGCTACTTGCCAACATTTTTTCTGGCTCAGTACCTGAAGTGTCCAGTCCAGGAAAGCCCATATAAGGATTATTTGTTTGTTTTAAATCTCTGTGTTAACCGTGCATTTAGCTCGCTAAATACCTGTCAGGGTCTAAACATGAGGTCAGCCACCTAATTTCTGGTGTGCAGATTGCTGAGTTATAGGTGATGAGGTGGAGTGCAGGGGAAGAGGGTAGATTTAGTCCTACATAAAACTCTTGAAATTCACGCAGTGGAGCTGTCGGAGCTTAGGTTGCATCTCTTCAACCAGCTCCTACAACACAAAATTACTTCTCAGTGTAGTGTAGACATAGGTCTTTAGGATCTCCAAGTGTTGTAGAGAATTAGGCTAACGCGAGAGCATTTTTTGCTACATAATATGGACCATTTTTTTGCTGATCCACCTCCTCTGGCTGCAAAAGGTGGCCAGTAAGATCATGTTCCCAAGAGTGTATCTCCATCAGGTGCTAGAGTTAAGTCCTAATGTTCTGCATGACCAATGGGCTGGGTGCTGGACACCCTTGAGCACCTGGAGAGCTCTGCTGAAATGAGAGAAAAGGGCAAATAATGTCTGTTCTGGACCAATCATGATGATCCTGTTAATGAAGAAATTATGGTGTTTCCTGTGTTCTGCTCCACTTGGTCCCAAATGATGTCTTTGAATAAGGAAGACCTTATGGAATTAAAGTCAATCAGGTATGCCCTCTTAACTTCCTCTCAGCATGTGCATAGCAGAGCCATGTTAATTTCATTGCTAGGGAGAATTCCCCAGAAATGGGAATGGATTTTGCATATATTGGAAACTAAAGTTTGCAGTAGGGAAATCTGTCCAGTTTTCACACACTCAATGCACTCTCCAAAGTAATGACATTAAGACAAAAAGAAAGGAAGATTAAGGGTTTGTGTCATTATATTTGACAGAACATATACACTACTTTTGCAGAGATTGAAATAATCATAACTGAGCATATGGAAAATTGCAAACACATAAAGGTTGTATGAAAAGATGCATAAATCAAATTGTGAAGCAATTTTAATGCACTTTTTTAGACCTAAATTCTTTTAGAGAAGTCATCAACCACATTCTGATATGAATCTTATTTAATAGTAAGAATGATGATGGTGAAAATATTAGACACTAGCAAAAACTTCTCCACTTCTGACAAAAAGGAAAAAAGTTATATCCAAGCCTTGAGGCAAAAATGTTAAAAATAGACATTTTTTGTATGAAACTATTTGCACGAATGAAACTAATAGGTTTTTATCTAAACCATCTGGTGGAGGAAAAGCATTAAAATGTAAAGTCACGGATTGAAGCCCACAGAGACTTATTCTAAGTGCTATATGTTAAAAAAAATGTAAAAAAGGAAAACTCCATATCTTTTCCTTCATTTATCTCTGGCCTTGCTCCCCACAGTACAAGATTTAACCAGTCAATTTTGCTTTGGCAACCAATACACTCCTGCTTGTCTTCGCATAGAAATTGTGATCCCAGTAATGGAATCTAAATTCATTTTGGAAAAGTGATCAGTGGATTAGCATTTATGATTTGCTTGGAAGTTTGGGGGTTTTTTTTCCCCCTTAATGAAACCTCTACAGGAAACTCAGAAACAAATGATGTTCACTCTTGCTTTTTCTGTACATGTAAAACCAGACAGCAGAACCTCAGTTTCAAATAGCACAATTTTACTGTAGCAGACAAGGTGTGTAACAGGAAGTAACCAACAAAGACTTTCTCACTCCCTTTCACAACTTGGGCCCAAATGACCGTGATCTGCTGGGCTTTCTTTCTATGCCACATGTAGGGAATGTTGTGTGAAACAGAATCATAGGCTAGCCTAGATTGGAAGGGATCTCTGCAGGTTTTCTGGTCTACCTTATCCTCACACACAAAGCTCATACAACTTAGAAAGGGCTCTTCAGGGCTATCCAGATGAGTTTTGAGTATTTGCAAGGAAGGAAATCCCACATCCTCTCTGGGCTCCTCTTTCAGTGTTTGCAACCTGCCCACTGGTGATTTTTTTTTCCCTAATATGTAATCAGAACTTTCCTTATTTAAACTTGTGCCTGGTGTCTTTTGTCCTTCATGTATGCCTCCTGAAAGATTTGGGCTTTGTCTTCTCGATAAAGACCTACTGACCTACAGACTGCAGTAGGCACTCCCTTCCTGGAGACTAAGCAGATCCAGCACTCTCAGTCCTCCACCTGTGCCCTGTGTTCCAGTCCCTGACCATTGTTTTCCTTGTAATAGGGTCACTTCTAGGAAAGGCTGCCACCTCTAGAGTCAGATTCCTTTCCAGTCTAAAGGTCACAACAGTACCAGAAGATAGGATAGCCTGTTTCTGACTTTAGTTCAAATTGTCCTCAAACAATTCTCTCTTGAGGGTTTAAAAATACTCAGTCTTGAGAATTTATTACCCATGTACTGCAGAAGCATGACCTTCCTGCCAGGAGTTCATTGTGTGACTGCTTCCAGCCTGCATGCAGAGGGCAGCTTCTGCTGCAGACTCAGATGCAAGACAGTCTCATTCAGCTCCCATGACTCTCTCCTTACGGGTCCTATCAGTCTCCTTGGTGGCAGATATGTGTGTACATATAGTTAACTCTGATGCAGAAAGGCAGGTAAAAGTAAAAGGCTTCACTGAGTTCTAGGGAGAAATTTTGAAAAAAAAAAAAGAAAAAGAGAGAGAAAGAAATAAAGAAGTTTAAGGAATATGAACAGTATAGTCAAAATTCTGGTCTCACAAGCTTTGAAATTTTATCAAAGATTCCAGGAACCTGGGACCAACAATTTCTCAGACATCTCTCTCTTGTTATTTTAATCTTGTTCGAGTCAATTTAGAATTAAGTTTGAAAATAGCACTCCAACTGTCCACATATGACTTAAAAGTGGAAAACTGCTAAAGACAAATAAAACCTGGCAACTTCTCCCTATTTACTATTTGTAAAATATCACCTAAGTTAAAGCTGCTCTCATGGCTCTGAGCTCTGCTTCACAGTTTTTGAACTTTAGTTATGACTAAAGCAGAAGCCTGTTTTTCAAAACTCTCAGATCTCAGCTACCTTTCCTCTAAATTACTCTGTGTCCCTGGGCACATCACTTACCTTCTTTCATATTCATCTCTTTAACCAAACCATGTAGCATATGCTTGTAAGCCAGAGCAGTGGAGAGGCTCAGCTCATTATTTTGAACTCTGAGCAAAACATGAAGGCTTCCTCTGCTAATTAGGGCATCAGCCTTATTTATTCAAGTGGTGACATGTTTTTGAATGAACTTTGGATCTTCATGTTGCTATCTAAGCTGTGCTACATAGACAGCAGGAAAAAAATCTTTCTTGCATCTTCAGTATTTAGCAATATGACTGCACTGATGGCACAAACAGGGATCCAGGTGTTTCATTGTGAAGAAAGTCAGTATTACAAAAGCAAGCTGCAGGCTATGTGTTTGCAGAGGGCTTACACTGCCACAGGTACTTTGCTGGCACAGTAAGGTGAATGGGCCCCATGCCTCCACCCCCAGCCCATAATGGAAATATTTTGGGCTTTTTTACTTTCTACTGAAATTTGGCACTTTGAAAGCACCAAGGTCAGCATATATGCTGTGCATAGAGCTAGGACGTTTTTTATTCTATGTATCAAAGTATGAGAAACCTGAATGTCACTAGAGTTTTCTTATTATTTTGTTTGTTTGTTTGTTTTGGTTTTTTTTGGTACTGGAGACAGGCAGATTGTAAGGCAGAACTTCTTAGAAAACTAGTTTAGAGCAGCATGTGAAAAATGTGATTCTGGGAGGCTTCAGAGACTTCCAGATTACAAAATGTGTGCCTAGCCTTCTGTGAAACAGTGGTGCATAGAGGATCATCTACTTGTGCGTTTGATTTAGCTAAAGAACATGTTTTACAAAGGTATCCATCCTCAATCCAATCTTTTTTTTTATTTTTTTTTTTAATTTAAATTTGTTGTGTATATATACCTTGTGGTTTGGTAAATTGAGAGTTAAAAGGAAAAGTATTTTGTTTCCAGTTTGAAATTTTATGACCTAGACAGCCAGCCTCTGGACATGGCTATGTGTTCTCTTGTTCTGCCTGCTGTGTGAGCTTGGTGTCTGCCGTCTGTATCCTCATTGTTCAGCTGGATGAAGGTCTGGAAAACGCTGATGTTCTAAGGGTTACTGGATTACAATTGTTCTCTGCAAACAAAATTCACATCTGTTCTGACAACTTATTTCAGCCTGATGCAACTTGAAAAGGTCGAGATTAATCCCAGAAAATCAGACTTCTATTTGAAAGGCCAAATCAACTTTAATTGTAACACAAGGCTATTTGTATTGGCATTTAGCTGCAGCCATTTGTCCTTCTTTCCATTGGTATTATTTGTTTCTGAGCTTGCTACTAAAGCCTGCAATGCCAGCTGAAATGTTTTAACTAACGTAAAAAAATAACAGCTGACATCTTTCCTTTTACAGGTTTCCACTGACCCAGGGTATTTTGTGTGCATGGTTTTTACAAATTTTCTTTATTAGCAGATTGGGCAAAACAATCATGGAAGAAAATTGCTCATTTTATAAAGATAATGGTGCCTACTGTACTTTCACACACCCTTCAAGCCTCTTGGCTTCATCCATCAGAGCCTGAGGGGATGAACCCCTCACTCTGGAGTTCTGCCTCCTACCCCACTTAGATCGCAGGTGTTAAGGGGTTTAAAACCCCTTTACATTGCACCAGTTGCAAGTCAGTGAGGTGGCTAACAGCAGCACTCTCATCGGCGTGGGGGGCAGGCTGAAGTAACACCTCCCTAACTACCCTGCTTCTCCTGGCAGCTGCCACCAGCTCAGCCACTCAGCCATCAACTGATATCTGAGCTCTCAGATCCCCTGAAAAGTGACAGGATGAAAGAGACTGATTTGGCAATACTTTGTTCTTGCTGTTTGGCCTGGAGAAAGATACTCTAAGTGGTAAGATTGTTTAGCAACAGCTGGCAAGCACCCGGGTGTGAGCCTGATTTTCAGACATGACAGGCACTTATAGGAATGTTGCCAGATACAGCTGTTTAAAAGCCTTAATAAACAGCAAGTCAATACTAATCTTTGCCAAATTAATCTTTTCCTTGACAGCCCATCAGAGCAATTATGCTCAGACTCGTTGTAAACACACAATTGTCAGAGGGTAAGGATCTTCTCTGCAGTATACTGTGGATTTTTGCAGTTTGTTTTTCAAATAGGTAGGTTTCCATTTCTTTTACCCTTCCTCTCTCTCCCTCTCTCTCTCTCTCCTTTTATTTTTTTTTCCCTTTCTCCTATTTTCTTTTCTGGCCAATTACATGATTGCCAGCTTGGTATTAGCCTGAACAAAATTTCTTTGTAAGTGTCTATCACAGCAAGCCCTTAATAGAATGTGAAATGATGACAGTTGCAGGATCCATGCAGATGCACATTTGCTAGTGGGTTTCTCTAATTAGGCAGTAACTGTGACAGACTCTCAAATGTTACAAGTCATTGTTCTCACTTGTCCTCTTGTTGGTGGAGTAAGAGCTACATTTGAGTTGTGATTTAAGGTGTTGCTGGGTAATAATAAAATACATGACTTTGCAAAGGAAAGCAAATGCTGTCTGTGAGACCTGACACAAAGCACCTTGTGTTCTCTGAGGTGCTCAGCACCTCCTGCAGCACTGCCAGCATGCTGCTATAGTCACGAAATAATATTTTATTTAAATGCAAAAGGACTTGAAAACATCAGATAAATAGTTAAAAGGCTGTCTATGTATGTATGTATGTATGTCTGTAATCTTTTTGTCTATATCTATGCCTACATCTAACTATATCTGTCCCTATACCTACCTGTCAATGTGAGTTCAGGGGACTAACTCCTGTATGTGCTATATAACAGCTCTTTAGCTACTTCTCGCAGTGTGTGCAAAACAAGGATTCTTTTTCCTACTCCATTTTCCCAGAGCACAAAAAGGGGTCTCTGTGGATCTGCCATGTTTACAGGACTGGGTGAAAAACAGGCAGATACAGACTTGGAGATGGGAGTTCAGGGTAGGATGAGGTCTCAAAAGGCTGAGGAAGGTGGTAAGAGTGTGTTTTACCTTCCACTAATGAGATCTTTTATTGTTGGGTTTCCTGTTTACAAAGGAGCCTCACAGGGAATATTTGGCAGAGACACCACAGGAATCAGGAGCTGGTATTTGGTGAGAGAAAGAGAAGCGGGCATGAATACATTACATTTGGCTGGGGCTCTCCAAGAATACATTACTTACTGCCTGTGGATGAATGTGTGTGTGTGGGGAAATCCTATGGCAGGTCCCTCTGAATTGCTTTTTTGGGTCAGAGGCAGCAGCTGGATGAGATTTCTGCTTGAACATGTGTGAGTTTGGGGATAGAGAGACCAGGAGTCCTGTCACTAGAAAAGGGCAGGATGAAAGCAGCGGTAAATTCAAAGAGCCTTTTCTTTTCAAAGCCTCTGCTTATCTTGGTGTAAGCAAATAGGATTTGCATCTTGCAGAGTGCATATGTTGCCAACTTTGCATTTGGCCCACCACTGTTCAAAAATATTTGAAAAAAATATTAATTTCAATTAATGGAGGACATTATTTCCCTTGGTTTCTACAACTTTGATGTGTTTTTATCATAATAACTTGCTGTTACTGTCTTGCTTCAATGTGCAGGTTCTTTAGTTCTTGTGTGCTTTCTCATTATCGTGGTTGGGACAGATGGTGACTTACAACCAGTGACTTGGGTATATGTGTTAATGTGGTGCCTAAGCCACAGCACTTCAAAGGATAATGCATGTCTCCATGAACTCCAGTGGAGTTTCACCTGCCTTACAAAAGGATATCAACCACCTATTAACAATTTGTATCTGTCAATACACAGCTGAAAACAAATAGCAGATTGCCCTTGGCCGGCAAGCATTTCTTTTTTCCATGGTCAGACATGAAGAACTGACATTTATGCATTGAAGTTGGATCATCCTTTGGGAACAAAGTGCTTCCAGTATAATCACGGCCAAACTGCTGCTTTTCCAGCACAGTTGTCCCATCTGAACAGAGCCCAGAACCACACTCAGAGCACTGGATGGGTAAGGCGCTGCATGCAAAACACACTGCTTACACACTGAGAGACACCAACTAGCCAGAGGTTCATACAGAATAAGTATTTTATTCATGATGTATTTTTTTTATTTACATTAAAGTTTTCTTGTCTTTTGAACTCTGCTTGGATACCGAAATTAACAACTTTATGTGACTGCACACCTGCTCTAAAAGAAATGAAGATAGCACAGTTCTTTTCCATAAAAGAAAAAGGAAAATTGCCTGTCAAAATCAAAGTTGATTTTTCTCATTCCCAGTAATTATCTTCTCACTTTAGAATTAATATGAGTGGAAAATGTAGTTTACTATAATATAATAAATAGAAGACATTGGGTAATTAGTAGTGCTGGTATATTTCTAAAGTACTAAACAGACAAACAATAAACTGTGAATTTAATCACGAGTTCTCATACAGTTTCAAGACAGGAAAATTAGAGCTCTCAGCTACAGTCATTTGAGTAATCACATCTGATCTGCATTATTTATTAGTTATTACATGCCAAGTGATTCCGATTGTACATTGCCTGAATTCATTCAAAAGCAAGCATGCCTTTGTTTCTGTTTTGTTTTATAAAGAAAAATCAACGGCATTGCATAATGTGTATTCTATCCGAATTGCTTTCTTTATTTCACATAGAAAATACAAATCAGCAGTACTCTCCATTAATGAGACAGGCATATGAGATGAAATCCTCCAGAAATGTATTTTTGGAGCTATCCCTGATCCTAAACATTGACAAAATACCTTCTTTTGGATATTTTCATCTCTTTCCCTGTGTCTGTTGAACTTACCTTTAATTTTAGGATTTATTTCTGATATACTCCCTAAAATTCTGTAGGAACTTTTGCATATATAATAAAATGCCTGAAGCATATTTGGTAGTATTTCTTTTGGTAATATGTTTATTCCATTTGACTTTTTAACAAAAAATGATGAAGGTTCAAGAAGGAGCGTTACGCAGTTTTATTCAATTAGTTTTGTTAGTTCATGTCTTAGTCTTGGGCAACTTCCTGATACAATGCTTTAAAAAGGGAATTACTTAAAATACCTTTTCCCGCTTCTCCTTAACAACCAAAGAAATAGAGAAATAATTATTGGGTACCTTCATTTTCTACCAGTAAAGCAGGTTTGGTGTTATGTATGTCACTGTAAAAACTAAATAAAGTATTCACATCAGTTGTGAACAATTTGTGCCAGCAAAAGTTAAAGCGTCAAAGAAACCTCTTTAAAATGCTAACAAATTTACTTACAAACACCTATATTTATTATTTCATAAATAGGCGCAACAGTTCCATAAAAAAGATTAAATACAGACACAGTATGAAGAAACAATAATACATAGCCATATGTAGAGGTTATAATTTAGCTGTCTCCAATCTGTTTCTGCATCTAATAAAATATCAGGTAAGCATTTGGCAGTTTTATACATAAAAGGACTTAAATGACATTTACTAACCAGTACACATAAAGTGATTTTCTTTAAAAAAAAGAGAAGCATTTTTTAGGCAGTACAAAATAAATGTGTTTGCTCTTTATCAATATTAGTTTTTTTCCTAGTTGTTTTCTTCTTGTATTTATTTCATGAGACAAAGCCAATATTTTTAATTAATATAATTTGGACTACTTTACTTTTTTTGTCCTCCAAATACTTTGAAAATATAGACTATTAGTCAGTTGTTTAAAAATGAAGTAAAAATATGAATGTTTGCCAATTTAACCCTTATTGTGAAATCAATAAACTGGAATGAGCCAGTTTCAATTACAATTAGCTACAAAAACATTCACATTTTATACTCTAGGAGAGTGTAACATAGATGCTATTTACAAACTTGCTATGACTGCTACATCAAGCCATTTAAAAAGTCTTTAGTAGTTTCATATAAACACCCATTATGAAAAACCAATGGAAAATCCAGGACTTTTATCCGAGACATCTACAGTTGCTAAGGCAGTTACTATCGCAGCACTTCACAGCAAAAACCAACATAAAATCTGAATGGTCCAAGTTTCCTTCAGGGAAGAAGAAAAGCAATGTCCGTTAAAGGATCTCAGGGTAGGGGTGGAAAAGAGAAAGAAAGAGAAAAATGGGGGGGGGGGGGAGGGAGGAGAAAAAGAAAGAAGCAAGACTATTTTTTCCAGAGTGGGTGACCCACAAGCTCAAATAGTCCTAAGTGCTTAGCAACTTGTATTTCCTAATAAAATGCAGAACTGCCTTGACTGCATAAAGCAATCCATGATGAAAAGACTTCCCTGCATTCCTCAGTGGAAAGGAGAGGTGTTTCAGATTTTCAGGTAAGGTAGAGTGCTTTGTCCCTCTGCATGCCCCTGTTCAAAGAGGAAAAGAACAAATGTGAGGGTTTTTTTAAATGTGAAAAATTTTTAGTTCTACTTTTCAAAAAAACCACAACCCCACAACCCTACTGCATGTCATTAATTCCAAGCATATCACTGAAGTACAGTTGCATTGTCATGGTAATAATAAGAAAAATCCTAGTGCCATAGTGACATGTAACAACACAGAGACCACATCTGGCTCTAAACTTCACAGGACTGGGATACTGGTTTAAGTGCTGGTTCGGGAATGCCTGCATGAGTGGGCTGGTAGCACTGACTATCAAAAACCACATGGGCAGAACTGAGGGGCTTTTTAGCACAGGTTTTGAAACAATACTCCATAAGCCCCCTATATGAAGTGGCTACTTTCCTTAGAGGGCAGGAGAGCTTAGTTATGTGAATATGGATGTCAGCAACTAATATCTCTGGCCTATTTCATTTACTCATACAGACAGCCAAAATGTGTTGGGTCAGCAGGTTCAGGTAAACACATGCAAGGGAACACCAGAAGTTTCTGGCACATCCAGCTAGATCAACTCTCTACTGGAGACTGGGCTCTACAGGAGACCTTCCACCAATGCATTCTTTCTAGCATGCTTTTGCATTAAGCTCTTTTTGAGTTTCAGATTCAGCTGAAGAATACCAGTTCAGAGCAAAAAGGAGTAATTCACCAATTTCTAGTTTGGAACAGTCTGTAGAAGTCAGAAAAAAAGAGTCATTTAAAGCAGAAGAAGCATCACTGATGGGGCTTGGTGCACACTTGCACACTGCAGACATTTTCTGGGACAGTGGCTTTACTCTTAATCTCCCACTTCCCTAACAAAACCTAGGGACCAGTTCTGCTCCTCCATAGCTTTGCAACTTACTTGATTTGGAGTTCAAGAGCAGTACAGAGCAAATTACACTGTACTGGTAGTTTATGCCAATGCTATAGCAAAGACAGATTACGTTCATGCACAGACATTCACAAAGACATATCTACCTAGAGTGTATTCAGGGTCTGCTTCGAGAAAGCTGCTGGTGATGTAAAGTTACGCCTGGTGGGCACCTGGAGGGCAATGCTGGGAACAATGATACATTGCTTTTTTTTTCCAGAATCAGGAGTCAAAGCCACAGGTGGCTGTGGCTTGTGTGACAGAGGACAGTCTATTCAGAGATCAGTGTGAGTGGTTGTAAAAGTCTGTGGGCTGGGTAGACTCCTGCGAGGGCCTGTAGTATGCATCAAGACATGATGGTGGTACAGCACAGAAGCAAGACTGTTCTGCTGAACAAGTGGGTACAGCACAAGGCAACAGTGATAGGTTTGGGGAAAGTGATGCTGCTGTGAAGACTATTTAATGTCTGCCTCAGTGTCAGCAGGTTCTAGTCAAGGTGTTATTCTGAACTAGTAACCAGAAAAAGATTTTTGTTCAGTTCTAGTTTGAGTTCCAGGAACACTCTTGAACAATAATGCAAGTGAAATTCTCAGTTTAAGTAAATGTAATGGATGAAACTGGTCTTTAGTTCTGCTTTGTGTTCATTTGTCTGGGCTAGATTTGGCACTTTGATAGCAAACAAGATACTTTATCTGCCTGTGCTTTGGGAATTTGAACCAAGTCAGGGGGAGGTCAGGCTGGTGGGCATGTTCACAAGGCTTAACATCTATCATTTAAAACTGAAAAGACGTCTTCTGTTCAGTCTTAAATGTTTCCAGACAGTTCCTGGGACAGTACTATGGGTCAACAAAAAACCATGCTGCAGAGGAGTTGAAGGCTGGGAGGGGTTACTAACCTTATGTTAAGGGCATAGAGCTCCTACAGGTATGGTGTTTTGTGTCTGGTTGCAGTCATGTGATCTTCATGCCATTCCCTTCCATGCATCTTGTATCCCATGCATCAGCCCTGCCTCTCGCTGATGTGGCTTCTCACGACCCAGACTAGTTATTTTCACTGGCAACAAGCTCTCCTCAGCAATAGATTATTTGGAGAAAACAGGTCATGTTAGTTGCCTCTCAAGGAGGTAGTGACCTTAAAACCTTTTTCTTACACCTTCTCCCTAAAATTTCAGTTCTGATTGTCTGTGGAATGGAAGTTCTCTAAGACTACAAAGTGTATGCTGTGATAAAGTGACAACAATGTCTAATAAATGTATGTATTGGAAACTTGTTCTCCTACAACAGTCTAACTGCTGAATAAATACGGTGCCATCTCAGATGCACTTTCAAAACACTGTAGGGAAACAGGCAACTACCCTGCTCTCAAATTCTCTATCAGATACTTGTGTCATGAATGTTGCTCAACACAAGGTGGCATTCACTGGCTGCTTACCCATTACTGCAGTAGTCATTATTCCAGTCCACAGTCTGTGCTGGAGGATTTCTGCACCCTGAACGAACATACTCCATTGCTTGAGTAACAACTTGTGCAGCTGTTGATGTTGGATTGATGATATTCTGATAATCAGGCTGAAGAGTAAATCCCTGGAGGAGAAAGCAAGTACATTAAATTGTATGGAAACAAAGTAACAAGTTGGGTGTATTTAAAAAAAAAAAAAAAAAAAAAGTTGTGTGTACTGTGAAATGGTAGAATACTTCTTTTCCAGGTGTGCTTTAGGTTATAAAACCTAAAATAGGCAAAAAAAAATGTAGGTACTTTCTAAGTTTTAAAATATTTCTTTGGTTTGAGAAATGAAACACTGCCAACCCATTGTTAGCTGTTACACAGTCACGGGATGGAACTAAAGGACACAGAGCAGAAACAATTCGAAACCAAGAGAACAACTCAATCAGCACTGGGACAAAAAGGTCTGTTTGCTGCTTAGAGCTTCCATTTAGATTAAACGTAAGGATACACACTAGTCACTAATTCCCAGAATATGCAACAGAATCTTTTTGAAGGATGTAGGCAGCAGGTGGCTGACTGTTTTATTAGACTACACCTATTCATGTATTGTTCTCAAAAACCTTTTTCTTCATTCAGTCACAAAGGGACCATCTGCTGCCTCTTTTATTTGCACTTCTCTCTCAACTAAACGGAAATTCAACCAAAGCTTTTTAACAGTTGTTGGACTAATGTAGTGAAAGTAGCACAGAATAACTTGCTTTTTGAAACCAAGGAGAGGAGAAAAAGAAAAAAAAAAGTGGAAATTACAAAGAGACATATAACCTGCTCCCTAAAGTATCTGTCATATGAAAAGTCATAACAATTTTTAGCTCTTTTGATATATTAGGATGTTTAAATATTGTGTTTCAAACCCAGGAGAACAATTGAAATTTCAAGGCTGGTGTATCTGGTTCACCCTGTATAAATCTACATCATGTTCCTGTAAAGTTAGAAGAACTGCATTGGGTAAAAGCATGGGAATGTTGTATGAAAGCAATCGATGTCTGCTGAAAAAAACCCAGACCAAACTCCTTTCTGGGGCAAGGGCACATAATTCCCACTCAAGTTAACTGGATGTGGAGCTGTTAAATTAGAAACTGAATGTGAACCAAGATATCTACTTTGAAAACTCACTTCTTCCAGCCAAAGCCCCCACACAAAATACATAGAATTAATGCTTTCAGTTAGATTTTAGTTTAGTGTTAGTGCATTTTGTGATTGCTTCTTATATGCAGCCTTCATTAGGGCAGGGGTTCTGTGGAGAGATATTTTTTTCTGCAGGTTTAAGAAGTCAGCCATGCTACCTTTTGCCAAGATAAATGAGTATTCTCAGTTTTCACCTGGCTCCCTCCATCCACAGCAATTAGCTTCCTTCAAATGTAACATGTCACTTTCTTCTTCACATCCCTCTTCCTTGGCTATTACCCCAGATCCTGTGGGTGTTCTGCCCTGCCTCTCACGCGCACTGTCATCTCACTCCACTCATCCTGATCATGGATTTTAGTCTAGGCCATAAGTGATTGCAACTTTCTTCTTTAATTTTTTCCATATGGAGAACATCCTAAGTAACACTTCAATACCTTAAAGGTTCTTTGAAGCTGTCCTAGTTCAGCAGGTGGGACCGGTTATCACTGTGTGTGGGGTGATCAAAGCTATGTATTCTACCCCCTCTATT